>JAOXOE010000720.1:5234612-5257960 GCA_028565055.1 Phoeniculus purpureus
CACATTCCAGTCATGTGAGCT
Organism: Phoeniculus purpureus; assembly: GCA_028565055.1. Classification (NCBI taxonomy): domain Eukaryota; kingdom Metazoa; phylum Chordata; class Aves; order Bucerotiformes; family Phoeniculidae; genus Phoeniculus; species Phoeniculus purpureus. The sequence goes on from JAOXOE010000720.1 coordinate 5,234,634, forward strand.
GTCCCACCATGTCTCTGTAATTGCCACCAGATCATAATCACCTGACTGGACACAGACTTCTAACTCCTCCTGCTGGTTCCCTGTGCTACATGCTGTGGTGTACAGGCATTTCAGGGAGCGAGCTGGGGCGATGGGAGGCCTCATGGTCTTCATCAATGTTTTGGTAATGCAAATTTATCTTTGAATTGGGAATTGATATAGCTAGTAAAGAGGCTTGTGAAAGGACTGCAATGAGATGGATAAACCAAAGTTTTCAGTTCCCATCCCAGTTTCTGTTGGAGGACTGTGAATTTAGCTGGCCATGCTCTCTTTTGCCAAGTGACTGGGCAGGTTCTGAGGTTTGCAACTCGATTTTAATAATAACAGTTCTTTGGGATCTTCATTAAACTATTTCCTGCTTTGTTTAGACAAGATGTAACTGAAATACTTCCAGCGATCAAGTACTCTGAAATTTATGGGTGAAAATTCTATATATGTAACTGTCCTGAACAACAGTATCTGCATGAATTCTTGAAGTCAGAACCATCATCCTAGTTCCTGAGTTAATAAGGGCTCTTTATTCCCAGGGCATCTGCAAATTAGCTCATTTTGGGTGAGCCATTTACATATTAAACTCTGGGCCTAAGATCATAATCGGTTTGCTGCTTACAATAGCATAAAGACAAGTGTGCAAGAGCTTGAGACATGTTAAGGGGTCACAACATGATAAGGATTATATCTCAGACAGGCTGAGACAAAGAAAGGAAACCTTAATAAAGCAGTATGCTAGAAAGGCTTAGTGTCCTTTTGTCTAGATTATAAATTGAATGGAATATAATTAAAGGTATGTCCTTAGTAACTGTGCTCTGAATAATATTTACAGTAGCCCTTGGGACAATGGTAGCTACACTTCGATTTTTACAGTCAAAACAGCTCTTCTTGCTCTGCATTATGGAGCACAAAAGGATCTGCAACAATGGCTGGTGTTATTTGGGCATTTCTTAAGAAATAGTTTGAGCTGGTCTTCCATTGATAGAGTCAAATCTGGCATGAAATTAAATCCAATTCAAGAACCTCATGAATAGCAAGAGAAGGTCTAGCCACTAAAGTCCTCGCAATTACTTTGTGGTCTTTACAGGATGGGTGTCCTGAAAACCAAAGTGACAAATCTGTCTGTGTTTGAGTGGTCATCTATGCCTCAGTAAGCAGACTTTAAAGACAGGTTCTAAAAGCCAGAGGCACTCAGATATACTCCATTAGAAAACCATTCCATTTCCCTTCATGGTCTGAAGATTTAGTATCTTAGGGGCTTTTGCTCCCCAGTCAATAGTGGTGTTTGATAAAGGGGAGGTAGAGGGGGGAAAAAAAGGAGAGAGCAGGGTGGAAAGGAACTTGGATTCATAATACAGAGACTTTGTGTGTAATATGTTTAACTGTCAAGTACCTTTTCTTGTGAGTAATGTGCAAGCTCTCAAATCAGGGAACTAAAATTGTAAAGAATTCTTGTGGTCAGAGTGTAGGAGATGCATCCACAACAGGGAGGTATTGGCAGGGCCTCCAAACTATATTTGCTTCAAATTTGTATAAGCAGTGAATTATTTCTTTTAAATTTCTATGCTGCTTTTTTGTTTTGCTTCCTGGATTTCTGAAACACAGAAGAACCCATTTCAAGACCTGATCAAATACTTTGGACAGATAGTAGGGTCCAACAGAAGTCTGGGGACCATCAGCTGAAATATGGTAACAACTGCAAATAGATGCAAGGCGAAAGGAGTGAGGATCCCCACACAATCCCAAAGATGCATCACTTAGCGTAGCGGCTAAATGCAATCCCTTTTTTCCGTCCTTCTGTGTTTCTTCCTAAAATCCAGAACATAATGCTACCGTTAACTCTTCGCTGGCACTGAGAGGCTGAAATTTGGCAGATAAAATACCACATACTATGCCTGTTCTCTTGAAAAGCTGAGCCTTTTTGTGCGTGAAGGGTTTCCTTCTTATGACCCTGTATATCCACATCTCCTTCCAGACCTTGAGGAGTGTGTCGCTGTAAGCCTGAAGACTGCTGCTTAGGGCTCCTCTTTGGTAATGCAGGACTATAAATGCTTCTAATACTGGAGATAAACGTAGCACTCACATTTCAATATCTGAAAAAGAGCCTTGTAGTCAGTATGCAGAGGCTTGTTGGTGAACTCTCACTTTTGGTCTTCCATTTGGCTCTGCAAATACTGCAGACAAAACCATCTCCAGGTGCTGTGCCTGGCCGTTGCTCAGATGCAGACTATGGAACCGTGTTTGCCTTGATGCAAAGTGCAATATAAACACTCTTTGCTTCTGCTGACAGCAAAGAACCCACTCTGGGATAAGCGCTGGCATTAGCTCAAAATGTCTCTAAAGAATTGCAAGTATTTCTCAGAAAGATTTATCTTTTGGTTTCTGTGCTTGTTTAAGGCTGTGCAATGACCCATGGGCTCTGTGATGGATAGTCCATCCGTATTTCGTATCAACCCAGCAGCCATGCTCTAGAAACAGAGACTGGAATTAAATGGTTAATATTTGTTAAAAGCTGATTTTCTTGTATTCTCAAGGTTCCGGTTCCTGAGGGAGAAGTAAAAAAATAATTTACAGGTTATATATAGAGGGACTTGTGACTTGGAAAACATTTTGTTTACTGTGCTTGCTCTCTGAAAAATCTGTCGGGGAGAAGAGTTGGGGTTACTCTCAGCCAGACAAGCTCCATTGGACAAAGAATTTAGAACTTAGTAAGACTGTCAGACAGACTCCCAGCTGAAAACCCAATGACTGGGGTAGACGAGCTCTTAAACAATTGCAAGAGAGATGGAAATGCAGTTTACATTTGCATTTCAGTCATAGAATCATCAGGGAGATGTTCCACTCTCAAAGCATATGAATATGCTTCATTATTATCTTACTGGATATTATTTATATTTTCCACATACACATTTTAAGGTTTTGGTGTTGGCAAATTTATTGCAGTGTTACACTGTTGAGTATTTTTCCCATTACATATAAAGCATAAAAATTTACTCACACTTGACTAACTGTTGCAAATAGAGAACTATTGGATTATAGTTATTATTTTAAAATAATTATAAATGATATTAATTATTGAGTATGCTTCTGTTTTGTGAAAATATACCTAATGGTTGAAAATGAGTTCTTACACTGTTTCAATATCAAAAAATTTAGCAACGGTGGTCTGAGTTCCTTCCAGTTTCAAGCTAAATTAAGGGGAGATTTAGACTGGGTCTTGGGAAGAAATTCCTCCCTGTGGGGGTACTGAGGCCCTAGAACAGGTTGCTCAGGGAAGCTGTGGCTGCTCCATCCCTGGAAGCGTTCAACACCAGGTTGGATGGGGCTCTGGGCAACCTGATCTGGTGGAAGGTATCGCTGACCGTAGCAGGGGTTTGGAACTAGATGATCTCCAAGGTCCTTTGCAAGCTAACCCAGTCTGCGATTCTATGATTACATTTAAAAAATTCTTTGAATAGTTGCACCGACTTCAGTAAATATCTCTTGGTAGTTAATACCATAGCGTAAAAGAGGGTACCAGCATCTTTCTCAGTGGGAAGTTGTAACTACTCTTGGAAGAAATAATCTTGCGTTTCATGAGTCACTACACAGTGTTCTTCATTTCTTCCATTGATACTCTTTCTCCTCAATAGAAAGGTCACTGTGTCTCATTTTGATTTGATTCCAGAGAGGGTGAGAGGATTGACAGTCATGTTTTATGGCCAGCAAGCACACAACACTTCTAGGGGACCTCTCAAGTGAATCAAAACCAAATACACAATCACATCTATCTCAAAAGCTGCAGGGGGCATCATGAAACACCAACATTATCATCACAGTACGACTGATAGCAGCGAAAGCTCACCTTAAATTCGTAACTGCTTTTCACCTCAACTGGCTTGTTACTCTCTTAAAATGTATTTTTCTCTGAAATTACTTCTTTGCCAGAGGGAGAAAGAAAATGGAAAGAATTTGGTAAAATATTGGATCTGAAAAATTACTGAAGCTTGACTGTCAGGTCTCATAGATTTTCAGTATGTGGATTTCTGGAGGCACAGGGGGTACAGAGACTGCTGCTGGTCTCTCCCAGGGAGCCAGATCCCTATGAATGTAAAACTTCATATTATCTCTGCTCTGTAGAGACTGTGTCCAAGCCCACAATGTGGAAGATTCACGTCAGACTGCTTCAGTCTGTGTGGCTTTGGAATTTCTTATTTTAAATTTTACTTGGTAGTAGAAAAAAACTCTCCCCAACAAAAAAACCACCAGCCACCTCAAAACATTTTAGGATTCGGTTTGGCCATTGTCCTTTCCTAGGACAAGTAAATAAAAAACGAAAATCAAAAAGTTATATCAAAGCCTCAGAAAAAATTCCTGAGGGCATCTAAGGTTGGACTTGATGATCCTAAAGTTCTCTTCCAACCTCAGATTCTGTGATTAGAGGCATTTTGTGTGTGCGCATATCACTCCAGTCTCAAACTTGCCTCATCTTCCCACAATAAGAAAAAACACAGAATCACAGAACGTTAGGGATTGGAAGGGACCTTGAAAGATCATCCAGTCCAATCCCCCTGCCACAGCAGGATCCCCTCGATCAAGTCACACAGGAACACGTCCAGGCTGGTTTTAAATGTCTCCAGAGAAGGACACCCCACAACATCCCTGGGCAGCCCCTTCCAGCTCTGTCACACTCACTTGAAAATAGTTCTTTCTCACACTGATGTGGAACCTCCTATGTTCCAGCTGACACCCATTGCCTCATCATTGGATGACACTGAGTGGAGCCTGGCTCCATCCTCCTGACACCCACCTTTCACATATTTATAAACATTGGTGAGGTCACCCCTCAGTCTCCTCTTGTCCAAGCTAAAGAGACCCAGCTCCCTCAGCCTTTCCTCATCAGAGGGGTGTTCCACTCCCTTCATAATCTTTGTGGCTCTGTGCTGGACTCTCTTGAGCAGTTCTGTGTCCTTCTGGAACTGTGGGCCCCAGAACTGGACACAATATGTGGTCTCACTATGGCAGAGTGGAGGGGGAGAAGAACCTCTCTTGATTTACTAAACAGAGCCCTTCTGATACACTCCAGGATGCCGTTCACAAATGGATTCTGATTTCTAAGCATCTCCATTTCTATATTCACAATGAAAGTGAGGTTTTCACTTTAAAACCATTTCCGTTTTATGCTGTAAAATAAGAACATAGCTTTCAGCTGAGTCTCAGGAACTTCAGTGGAAAGAAGATCCAACCATTCCTAGCAATTGATCTGTAGCCCATGGATCTTTCAGTAAAGTGCTTGGCAAGGGCTATGGGCTGTGTGTTTCTCATCCAGAAGTTATTTTAATGGGTGATATATCTTCTCATTTGCTTTGGCAAAGAAAAGCAGCTGAGAAGACAGTGGGATGGGAAAAGATAGGACTTACTCCCATTTTGGAGGTGATGGATTTGTCCAAGTGTTTTCTGTTACACTGATCAATTTGCCAAGGAAGAAGTGTAAGGTGGGTTGGGGCAGGACCTGGGCTGCTCCCTGGGCAAATGGGAGCGACTCGACATGCTCCCACTCCACCCAGACTTTCCTGAGATGGCTGATGTCTTTGTAGAGCCTATAGGTTAATATAGGATAACACCAGAGTGTGAGCCTCATTTGAGGTGATGCAGCAGTAGTCATAATGAGGCAGTTCCCAGAATATATAAGTAAAAACATAATGCATTTAGAGTTGTAGAAGACTTAATAGTATTGGAAGTGGAAGATTGTCCCTGGCATAGAAGAGGAAAATGCAGATTTAATTTCACAATACTCTCTGAACTTAGAGACAGACCTGGAGTCCTGTAAAGTCCAATGGGACTTTGCCTTTAGCTTATCTTTTTCTTTCACCTTTTATTGTTAAATTTCTTTCAGAGACATTGTTGAACTACCTTGTGCCTTTCTGTGTGATGCTGACTGGCTTCCTAAATGAAGTATGTGGGATTTCCAACTGATCCACTTCTGTACTACCATTGTCCCTAGGTTTCTTGAACTTTCGCAGGAGAAGGGCACAATCCACAGCATGAGTCCAACTGGAGTCACTCTCTAGAGGTGTGCCTCGTGTATTTTAATTAGCAGCAAACGCAAATTAAATTCCAGGATAAAGTACTTCACATCTTACTCTAGGCCTTTAGGGGGTCAATAGTTCCATGTGTTGCTAGCGATGAGCTCTCTTAATGCTAACATTGATTAAAGCACTGAAGGTAATACTCAGATTGTGGGATGTGGCATAGTCGCCCTTCTGGCAAGATGATGCATTTAGTTGCTGGCTGCACAACATGGGGAGATAATTACCTTAGTGGCTAATGTGGAGAAAACCTGATTTCTACTGTATGGCTACGTATCTGTACACACAGAACACTGCATATCTGCTTGTTAGGACAGAGGAAAAACCATGAATTGTTGTGCGTGCCCATACACATAGGGTGACACGGGGGAGAGAGGGGTGAATTGATTCCTGCATCCTAAACCATTTAGATACTGGCAGAGGCACACTGCCATTTCGCCAACTGACCGGCATGAAAGAAGCTAGTGCCTAGGGGTATGAAATGAAGAGCAGAAAGGTGAAAATGGAGATGTCTAATTGTGGGGATGAGTACAGAGAATATCCTGTCTAGTAAAAGCTGACAGTGATATTAAGCCTGTTCTGGAGACATCTTCTGACAGCTCTACAAAATACCGTGCGATAATGTCGCTGGGACCCTTATGGTATGTAAATGTTTGTTTCAACACGTGACAAGCCTAGATACCATTTTAAATTTTTCATAGATAACTTTTCTTAAGTTAAAATCCATGTTTAGCTTTTGGTTAAATTAAGAGCTATTGATTTCAGTACTAGTTTTACCTTGAAATTTGTACTCTTTGGGGGAGTCTAACCTGGTTAAGGGACTGTGCACCCAAATATTTAGTCACTTTTTTCTTCTATATTAAATCAAAGATATTGTCTCTCCCTGTGTCTTTTATTTAGTTCTCTTATTTTCAGTGTAACTTCTCTGTCAGAGAAAAAGAAACTACAGCAAGATGTACAATAGGTTACAGGCAAGACACAATCTTCTGGCAGTTGCCCTACCACATTTTATTCTTTCTTCTCTTTGTAGCCCCAGGTCAGTTCCCATCGTGCAGAGGTGCTGCTCTCATGTACTGCAGTGATCTCTTTTCATCTTTCGAGCTCCAGTAGGATCCCTGAGATATGTCCAGCTGAAAGGGAAAGAGTGGACATGACCTCATCCACAAACCAGTCCAAAAGCTTGCCTGGGTGTTAGAACAAATGGAAGTGCTGCCTGAAGGGCACTGACCTTTAAAACACCACATAGATGCAAAGATGGATAGGGGATTGAGCCATAGTTCTTCCTAGTAATTCCATGCTGGGTTTTATAGAGCGAAGTCCACGTGTTGAGCACTTAGGTTAGGGGGGTTTGGAGAATTGGCAGATAACTACAGATCTTCAGTGTCAGAGAACCTCCAAAGCAATTAGTGTAAAGCACATCTGACTCTGCACATCTCCTGAGACCATGTGCTATCACATAGGCATGTGGGAGAGAGTGTTTTTCAGACCTCCTCTAAAGCACAAGTAGTATTCAATAAAGGATATTCCTTTGACCTAAGAAGGAAATTCTTCTGCAGGTGATGTGAGGCATTATGCTCATAGGTAATCCTTGCAACATGGCAATTACAGATGCTCAGGAGCTAATTTATTCAAACTAGTAGAAAAGGGGGTCACATCATTAATATCATGAAAAATCATTTAGGGGAAGAAAACTGGTGAAAATGTCAAAAAATATTTTGCTGGTTTACAGCAAAAAATCTCAACACTGTTGAGACCGTGAAGGTGCAGTGAGGTCTGGCTGCTCCCCAGGGACCAGGAGCTGTGTGGGGCCCTTGGGCTGAGATGATGTGTCTGCCCCAGCAAAGGAGTGGGGCAGGCTGGGGGAGGGGCACCCCTTGAGCCCAAACATCAGGCACCTCTGTAGGAATGGGATGATGCCAAGCCAGGATGTTGGCCCATGAGTGAGGGGGCAGGATTAGGCCTGGTCAGGGTAGTATAATAACATGATATATTAACAAAATAGTATTATATATGTGCTTGCAATGTTTTTAGCTGCTCTAAAGTCTACTCCAGCGGCATAATAGATCTGTATGGTATCACCAAATGGCTTGGGCTGGAAGGGACCTCGAAGGTCATCCCGTTCCAACCCCCCTGCCATGGACAGCAACACCTCTCACCAGACCAGGTTGCCCAGAGCCCCATCCAACCTGGTGTTGAGCACTTCCAGGGATGGTGTAGCCACAACCTCCCTGGGCAGCCTGTTTCAGCCCTGTTCCCAAGGAGGAATTTCTTCCTCAAATCTAATCTAAATCTCCCCGCTGTTAGCCTGTATTTTAACTTTGCCATAGTTTTTTCTACTAGTATATTATGTGTTTGATTTTCCTACTAGTATATTGTGTGCCTGATAACATGTAACTGATAAATATATTTAATCTATGGCTCTTCTGTTTTCTTTTACTACTCAAATTTCCTGGTGGTAGCATCACTGAGGAAAAACTGTCTCATTATTTACTAGACCTCTTCTGTTCACACACAAGAGGGGTAAAGGGGGACGCTCACTGAAATTCTGCAAGGTTATGGAGGTAAGACAGCACAGCACGTAGATTGCTCACAGTTAAAGATGTCTTGTCTCAGTGATCAGTACTGAAACAAATGATCTGGAGGCAGAAATTTTCAGTGCCTCTTAACCAAACACACTTAACTAGCCTAAGTGATCTCCACTAGCAATCTAGAATCATATCTACCTTGGAATTACTGCTGAAATGTTTGTGGGGGTGAGAAAAGCAAAGAGCAAAGCTGAGAACATTGGGACAAGCACCAGTTGTCAGTGTCTTTAATAATGGGGATAAGAGGCTTAGAAGGAGTTCAGGTTTAAGGAATTGGCTCAGCTCAACAGCAATATATTCCTGGAATGATTTTTTGTTAACAGCTCTATGAGGGGAAGGGTTGGGAGGAACGTATTCTTTCTTTAGGCAGTATTTGTTGTTACATGCTCATAGCAGATACTGCAATACATTAAGACTGACTCTATTTATCACAAATATTTCTGCAGACTTTGAACCACCTGTTGGGTAGTGTTTGTGAAACTGTTGCTTCCTGTGAAGAATGAGAAGCAAACACGTGGCCCAGCCCCTGTCTGCAAGCCTGAGCCTGCAGGGATTCATCTCTTTACTACAGACAGCCAGAGACTTTTTTGCTTTATTAAGGGCAGTATCTTGTCGTGATATTTACAATTGCCCTTTGCTCAGGGATTCTTCCATGGCAGATCATAGTATCCTTCTTATGTAGAAATAATGACATGGGATGAGATCCCTTTTGTTCAGCAGTTGTTTCATTTGATGGCTCCGGTACTGAGTGCTGGACTAATCAAATGAAGTGTAGGAGCAAGTCTTTATTCTGCTCCCACAGAGCCTGCCCTCAGGAAACAGTCTGCAAACAGCTGGACTAGAGGTAGAGACACTAAATTTGGAGTTGCAGTTTGAAGAATTAAACTCTGAGACAACATAATGCTCTTGTTTCCTTCCTTTTTTTTTTGTTTTCAAAATTACAATTAATATTTTTTTGCTTAGCCAGACCAAACCTGTTCTGTTTCTGTTTTTCATTCCCCGGTGAGTACAAGTACTGATTTACATGCCTCAAACATCTCTTGATATGTTAGCCTTCGCCTTCGCTTGCCTTGGGAACTTACCAGTTTGTAGTCAGGCTTGTTTGATTTACACTGTGTTGACCAGTGAGCATCAGTAAAACCTGATACAAATGGGTGAAGACTAGAAGTGACCTGTTGGCATCTGGTTTGGTTAGGGGCTTTTTCCCCACTCAATGGGGATGTTCTTTCTGGCTAATTTGTAGAATCATATTAGACTTCTAGTCATTTCTTGCCTAAATCAAGATTCTTGCCCGACATGTAGGTTCTTCCAGGCTATGATGGTTAGTGGGAAGTTTCCTGCAGGTGTGTGATTATTCAGCTCATCCAACGTGCCCTACAAAACTTGTCACTGTCTGTTGCAAATTAAAAGTGGGGAATTTATATTTTTTCCAGGCAGTAGGAATGAAGAGATGCTTCGCATTAGGAAATCACATACAGAAGAATTTTTTCAAAGTGGCTGCTTTTGAAACTCTGGATGACAGTAGAGAAGTTTTGGAAGCAAATGAAAAAATACTTGCTATGCAGATGTCAAAGTTATTTGGTGAATGTAACTCAATTTTTGATAGGGTGAAAACATTTTTGTGTGCTAAGCCATTGAATTTATTAATTAGAATAATTTATTTTAGCGTAGCAGTTCCAGTGCAGACGGAAGCAGCTGGTGCGAGTGCCCGTTATTGCTGCCCCGTGGCTAGTGCCCCCTACCGAGTGGAGGCCAATTGCCTTTTGTACATCACCGTTCCCTTACACCATCTCCCTAAATTTCCATTTTTCTTTATTGTGAAGGTCTTTCTTTCACAATTTATTCTAGCTTTCAAATTCATTTCTATTCCCTTCCTGTGTTGGTGGGAAGGGATCTAACAATCTGTTCTGGAGGGTTCTGCCTGTAACGTTCAAACCAGCGCAGGTTGCTGCCACCATTATTGTTTCCTAGATAGAGAATTCTGATTTTATTTAAAGAAGATTGACTTTTTAAAAAAAACAAAAGCAAGCCTCAGACCTGGAGATGCTGACAGTAACATTGGCCAAAGCTGCTGTCGTAGATGAAGGCCAGAAAATAAGGCTACCTGAAGTGAATGAGTACAATTTGCTGGAGCTCCTGTATGGTGCCCAAGAGCTCTATACGCTCCGTGATATGAAACGAAATTGCAAGAAAATAGCTAGCAAAAAGAGAGAAAAAGGCACTGATTTCTGAAAATTCCTCCATGAGAGGGAGTGGAGGAAAACTTGCTGTTTTCTTCTAATAACAAATCTTTTTGTATGTTTGCTGCTGAAGTTTAGAAGTTAGATGTGTACATGACCCACCAAAATGGCTGCTTTAATAGAGTAGATGGTATATGAGAATTTTGTTGTTACTCCATCTGTGAACTGATGAGAGTGACTTAAGAATGTCTTTGCTAGCAGATCATTAGCCAAGAGTAAAACTTCTTATGCAGCCTTCGTGCCATGCTTCCCTTCTTTTTATTATTTGCAATAGGAGTTGGGTATCTTTCTGCAGCTGTTGTTTCCTTTTCTTCTCTGCTCAACCCTGAAAATAGCTTGAATTTGTCTTCCTGGATGCTGTGGACTTGATCAGGATTATAGTCCTCGCTAGGGGAACTGGCAATATTCCTCAAACAGCAAGGCACAAGATTAAATGAAAGCAGCCTAATCCTGAAGGCTGCTTAGTTGTCTAGTAGTTGAAGTGCTTGCCTATTAGGGACAAGGCTAACTCATACTTTCATACTTCTTTTCTGCACACATGTTCACACCCTGGGGAGAATCAGAACGTTTAGAGTAAGATTTAAGACTGAATCGATGCTGGTATTGCACTTCACCAAGGCAGTTTTTCCCTCTGTGTCCTTACATTGACAATGAGAGTTATTGCCTCTGCTTTCGTAATGAATTTTGGATTCTTTGATTAGTGTAGACTTCTGCTTCATATTTACTCTGGATTGAATAGATCATGTTTCTGATGTGTCTTGAAAGTCTATTAAGTGGCTTCAAACCCTCTAACATCAGCAGGTTTCAAGGGTCTGGTGAAGGACATCTTTCCAAGTTTTATTTGTTGCAGAATCATAGAACAGTTTCAGCTGGAAGAGACCTTCAAGATCATAGAGTCTGAATTGTTCATAGTCCTATCATCACCACTAAGCCATGCCCTTCAACGCAACATCTGCTGTCTCTTAAACAGCTCCAGGGATGGTAACTTAACCACCCTGTGTCCTCTTCCAGCAGGACGTGACTGCTGCAGCCATAGAACTGAGGAGCAGTTTAGTTTTTCACAGACTAACTGTGTAATGGGTTGGTGTTTATAAACCTTCCCTGAATGACTGCATGATCTGACTTACCTTAAAACTTAGGGAATGACTGCAGTGATTTTAATTCTCTGTGCTCTGAAGCTGCAGATGGTGTTTTCATTTATCACTGAGGCACTATTTAATTTTTGGAATTAAATTATTCCTTAAGTAACTTGATACACATTGTAACTTACACATACCCGCTAGGAATCAACATTTCTAAGTGATCCTGACTCCATAATCTGAAATATGTTATCGTAGGTGATTGTCAGTCTTCAGCTGCTGACTTGATTGCACGGTGCGTTGACAAGCAGCTGTTACTAAGGAGACATTTTCATCTCAGGGTTTTTGGTTTTTTTTAAACCTTATTTACAGCAAAATATTCTTTCCTTTCTTAGTTTCTGAAATGTAATCTTATTGAAGGAAATGTCAATGTTTTGGGGTTTTTGTTTTGTGTTCCCGTTATATGTTTCAGTACCGAAGTGGGTGGCATTTATTGTTGCTGTTATGCAAGATTCAAAGCAAATCCATGCATGGTGGTAATACCTTGCTCTTTGATCAGATAAATTCTTTTTCAGTTTTATCACAACGCTTCCATGGTGAAGGCAGGTTCTTTGGCAAATTAAAATACTGTGAAAGGGATTTGACAGTTGAAGTGAATGCTGTCTACACTTGGTAACTAGGACACACAGACCTGTTGCTGTCCAGATGATCTTACAGTATCGCTTCATTACAAAATGTCACAGCAGAAATAGCATTGTAGTGTTTTGCTTGCTGCTTATTTCCGTACAGAGCAAAATCCTTCCCTTTTTCCTCATCTTCATAATGAGGGATTGGGCATAAAGAACATATTGTATTTGTGCTGTGCTCTCATTCTTTTATCAAGCACTCTCTGTGTTCTAGATGATTTTACAAGTGGGCTGGTGTGTAACAGCTAAAGAGTCATGGCTGCACAATTCCTTGAAGCCATTTGCTGGGTTCCCAGTGATGATAATGTGAGCTCTATACGTGCAATGAAAGCCCTATTGCAATTTGCACCTGCTCTTAGGGTCTCTGCTAATTCGCAGTTTCCCAAGTCGTATGAGAAGTAGAAGTGACTTATTTTTTTATTTAATTTTATTTTTTAAGTGACTTTCTTCTTGCTTTGCTGCAGAGGTACTGTTGCTTTACTCTCCATTTTTAATATCTTAATAACCTGCATCTTAATTGTATTCTTCAATTTCTATGGCATTCCCGTTGAAGTTATTATTGCTGTCTAAACTATCTCAAAATATATTTAATACTACTTGAAATGTATGTAGGCTAAGTATATGCTCAGGTCTTTATTTCAAAAGTACTAATGCACATTTTTCCTTAGTAGTTTTATACAGTCTGATCAGATGTGTACTTTCTATGCTGAAGTTTAAAAAAAGACTTCTGAAGTCCATCCTAGCCATGTGCTGTCAAACATCCCCATGTCCAGAGGTCTTCAAAACTCAGAGTAGTGTGAATGTTGAAGTTAATAGTATGGGTAATGGGAAAAAGGTGGTGCTTCCTAGACTGGGAAAGAAATGGGTTGGGGTGGTTTTGTTACTGGCTTAAACGGAGGAGAGTGAACCCACCTATGTGATGCTTATACATGTGGTCTAGTGGTGAATTTTTGGTAGAGTAGATTTATTGGTTGGACTTGATGGTCTCAAAGGTCTTTTCTAACCTGAATGATCCTATGATTCTGTGATAAATGCAGCTGAACCTACATTACTGAGAGCTGGATTTCAGCAGCAGTAGATGCGTTAGGAGATAGTCATTCGCATAACACTGCAGAACAGTGCTGTGACCTAAGGGCAATGATGAACACACTGACACAGTAAAGAGAATGAATGGGGCCCTCCTTGTGCTGGTAAGTGTCAAACCTTGACCTTTCTTTATGGCTTCAGCACCTGATATTTGAACCTGCCATTTCTGGACCAGTGAGGTTCTCCTGCTATGCCCACCCAATGGTTGCAGCTGGAGTGTGGAAATGGCAGCATTACTCTTTTTAAACAAATAACCCTGTTTATGCTCATGCTGCCTATGGCTGTGTAAGAGCCAAGCTGTGAAACACCTCCTGCATCATCCCCATTGCGTTGTGCTTCTGGGCAGTGACACTACAACATGGGTTCTGCGGTTTGACGCTTAAGATGTGTTCCCACTGATAGGATTGTATCTGTCTGCCAGCAGTTTGGTGATATTTCCGGGAATTTTGTTTACCCTTCAGTGATTCTGATGGTTGTTTTCGTTTGGTTTTCAATTTTTTTGTTATGTTCTGGTACTTTGGGTTTTTTTGAGATATAATGATCCATACTCACAGGTCATAATGGTCATAAACAAAAAGGATGCTGAAGACCACTTGACTCATCTGTTCTACCCAGTCTTGTTTATAGTGATTCCAGTGTTTCCTAAATTGTAGGTGTGTGCCCTATTTTCCCCTCCACCCTCTCAACATTCAGTATTTCAAAAAGCAAGGTTAGAATATCTGTGACGGCACTGAGTGACTGTATGTTCTCCCAGGGAACGTGACCCCTGCATTATATTCCCTGGAGCCTGTACTTGTTTCAGGCAGAGGTCAGATGATGGTTTTTAGTAGGTGGTTTGGGTGGTTTTTCAGTACAAATTATTGTTTGTAAGCGCAGAGGCCGTCTTTGCTATGGAGTTAGCATGACCAGTGTTAGACCTCAATTTGAATTCAAGGCTCTCAGTACTTTTAGAGAGGTGTACCCTGTGTGACCCTATCATCTGCCAGAATCCCGTAGTAGTCAAAATGACAGTTCTACCTTAAAACGTTATCAAACCTGCAATCCATTTGGGGTTTTTGGGGTTATTTTGAGCCTTTTCACTGAATGTCAGAGTCTTCTAACAAAAGCTCTGTTCTCCAAGCTGTTGTAAAGAATAATGTCAGGCCAAAGTAATTATTGTTCAAACAGTTTCCATATTCCATATTGTATAATCTTTTTTCGTATTCATATGACGTTTCCGTTTGTATTGGACTAGGTACAATAAGTTTAATACTTTTTTTATTAAATTCCATGTCTAATAACTAGAAAGAATTCCATTCTTCTGGCCTCTACAGCACACGCTGTAGCATCCTGCTCACCTTTCTTTGGTTTGCAGAAGAAATGCAGGGTGAATACTCACTGCTCAAATGAACAGGAAATAAAAGGTCCTTTTTTAATTTGATACATGACATGTAAGAAGAGTCCAAGTATTAAGAAGTGAGTGGCATCTTGGATCATCTCAGGGCTGCAGAGTCTATCAGTAAGTTGTGTGTGAGCCTTCGTCACAGTTGTAAACACCAGAGAAACACTCAGATGTAATGGTGTGTTGTAATTGGAAAGGGGTCTGTGGCATGTGCAGACTTTTGAAGGATAGTGGCTGTGTTTTGGATTTGAAAACATGATGGTAAATGAGCTCCTCTCTTGAGCTGCAGTCAGCGCTGACCTTGTTTTGGGGAGTCTTGCACAGCCGCATAATCACTGCACACTCATTAACCCACCCAGTGCAGTGGCTGCAAGCACTGTGTAAAGTGTAATGGCTTTAGAAGTACCTCACCTCAGTGAAATGCACTGTGCTTGCAAAGCAGTACAAAACATGTTTTTCCACAGTAGAACATAAGTCGAAAAACTAACAAGATGCATAAATTGCTTGTTATGCACAAGGCCTGGTAATAAACAAGAAAAAATAATATTAGGATTAAGAACAAGCCATAGATTCAGGAGTTCATGAATTAGAAGACATTCATCTACCTGCAGAGAAGCTGAGTATGTGTGTAGTTAATGCATTTCATTTGCTTTTTACCAATATATCAAATTATTTCAAGTACCTATTCAAGAAGCCAGCTGGGAAAGATGTTAGCCTAATTAAAGGGGCTTTCTTAGTTCAGGGGAAACGGGACTTTTTTTTTCCAAGTGATTTATATTGGCAGGTGGTTCTGTCTCCATTGGAGACAAACTACTCTTACAACTGATTTCCTAACCGATTTGTCAATTGATCATTATGATTTAAGAAAAGTGTCATTTCCTTACAGATCCTAATGGTGATGCAGGAAGTAACTGATTTAGACATGTTTTCATTAAATGCTTTTGCAAGTACATGCTAGACAGGGCTTTTAAAACTATGTATATTACAGAATCACACAGAATTACTGAGGCTTGAAAAGACCTCTGAGATAATCAGGTCCAGCCTATGACGTCACAACATGACATCAGCACTGACTTTGCTTTAAAGCAGTCTTGAGGAAAGTCTCCCAACAGCATGGAGGCTCCTTTTTCGAAGTTGTCATTCCTTATATTTTTTGGTCCCTACAAGCCACTACCTGTATAGAACATGGAGGTGGTGTGTGGACACAAGCAGAGAGAGCATCTCCAGCTCCTTAGTGCTTAGAGAGCTAATGGGCAAAGGAGGCTTCACATATGAAGGGGCTGAGACAAAGGGACATTAAGCAATTTACAATCTGTAGCAGAGCCAAAAACTGAAGAAGCCTATACTTCTTCCTCGTATTTATCAAATACACTTTCTAAATGTATCTGCTAGATTCAGATGACTGAGCTCTCGTTATTCTCCTGTTGGATAAACAACTATTTCCTAACTGCACATAATGAAGTCTTTTCTCATCCTTGTGTTTTTTCAGGGCTGAATGATTTGAGTCTCAAAGCTTTTTCTCGCAATAAAGAATTTTTGAATCCTTAAATATACCTTGTAGACTTCCTGGCATAATTTCAGTTTTGTTTTGAAAGAGCTTTAGTGGCTGTATTTTAAAAGAAAACACGTAAAGATTTAAACATCCTTACTCAAGATGACAGGAATTATTGTATTTTTGTGGATAAGGATTTTCTGTTTTGCCAGTGTTTCTTTTTTGAAACAAAACTGTCACAACCATCTAGTCCAGAGGAAATAACACAGTGAAGCAGTAATTGCACGGCCTTGGATGAAATCCCAGCTCAGTTAAAGCCAATGGAAAAGCTTTTGCAGATGACAGGGAGACCTAAATTCTAGCCATTGGTTTCACTGCTGTTGGAAAATTCATGCTGAAGCACGTGATGCCACTCTATGTGCTGAGTGGCTTCTCCAGCAGCAGAGGAAAGTCAGAGTGAGAATGTAGGGGCTTTCCCTGCTTCCCAGTGAGATGGGTCAACATCATCAATGCATTCTTGATACTTACCTTTTCTTCTCATTTCAGCTTAAAGTTTTCAATTAGTTACTCAGGAATTTATGCTTATACGCTACCAGCTTTATATCACAGTTAATCATAGAATAGCCCAGGCTGTAAGGGACCTCCAAAGGTCATCTAGTGCAAACCCCCTGCAGTGAGAAGGGACAGCATCTACTAGATTGCCCAGAGCCTTGTCCAGCCTCACGGTGAATACCTCCAGGAATGGGGCTTCAACTCCCTCCCTTGGCAACCTGTTCCAGTGTTCAAACCCCCTCCTGCTAAGGAGCTTCTTAGGTGGCCTAAAAATATTGCCAAGTCACCCATTTTTCTTCAACAGGAGTAGTTTTTTTGTTATAATGACTTTTTTAAGTATCTACATTCTGTTGAAAACAACCCAGATAAAATACTTCTTGTCAGGTCTGTTAAGCAAGTTTGAGTTTCAGCATTGCCTGAGCACGTGATACATCTTCTATGAAAAACAGCAACACAATATGAGCCTCAGGAACTCCTGAATTGATTTAATCCAGTTTTGTGTCCTGTGCTACATCTTAAGCACTACCTTTCTTACAGCAAATAGATGCCTAAACATTATCAGATAAAAAACATAAACCTGCCTGGAGAACTTCACTCATCATAGAATCGCAGAGTTGGTAGGGACCTCCAAAGGTCACCTAGTCCAACCCCAAGCAGGGCCATTACTCACCATACCAGACTGCCCAGAGACCCATCTGGCCTGATCTTGAATGGCTCCAGGGATTGGGCTTCTAGCACCTCTAGCACCTTCTAGGTAGCCTGTTCCAGGGATCCCCCCTCCTCAGATTCAAAATCTTTTCTGGATTCAAACCATGTCCCTTCATCCTATTGCTCCCTGCCCTTGTGAACAGTCATCCCCAGCTTTTTGAGAGTAGGAAGGAGCCTTTCAGGAGTAGGAAGGTCGCTATAAGGTCCCCCCGGTGCCTTGTCCTCTTCAGACTGAACAACCCCAACTCTCTCAGCATGTTGTCTTAAGAGAGGGGCTCCAGCTCTCTGAGCATTTTCATGGCCTCTTCTGGACACATTCCAACAGGTGCTCATCCTTCTTGTGTTGTGGGCTCCAGAGCTGGACATGGTACTCCGGGTGAGGTGTCACCAGAGCAACAGGAAAATCCTTCTTCTGCCTAAGTTTGAGTAATCTTAGTAGATGATAACGTAGTAACACATGATTGTAATGGATGATGTGGGGGGAATAAGTTAGCTTTGAGTCAGTGGTATAGTTTCAGATTATTTGAAGTGTGTCTTCAGCTTCATTTGGGGTTATAATTGACTCCCTGATGGAGCAAGATCATCATGCTATGCAATTGCTGTAGCTTTATTGACATCAAAAAGCAAATTTAGATGGGATACAAATCCAGTTGTAGACTCTAAAAAAAAAAAAATGAAATAAAATTCACTGTCAGACCAAATAATTCCAAAACTGAAAAGAGATGACTGCTCAAAGTAATGTCAACCATCTGGAAGGGAGACTGCATAGAAACAGAGAATATCTTTGTCCAAGTTACCGACTTTTCCAAAACTTCTAACAAAACCATGAAAGAGTCATTTTGGCAGTAATTCCAACAACAAAGCTGTGAAATGAACTGCTAACTAGCCAAGGGCACACACACCATGGCAGTGATGGACAAGACAGTGGGAATAAAAAAAGACTGGCAAAGAAATCTGACTGATAACTCAAGTATTATAAAGAAAGTAGGTGTTTTTTCTTTTAGAGTAGTCACTACTGATTTGGTCAGTTTTGCTTGTGGATTAACTCAGCCAAGAAACCAATTTTGGATGTGTGTTACGGGGAAAAAAATAGAATAAAAATACGCGCAACTTGATTGTTAATTGTCTTCAGGACATCTTTCAGCTCAGCCAGACTCAAAACACTAGTGACCTTCCAGTCCCTGAGGGGGCTGCAAGGAGGGTGCAGAGGGACTATTTGTGAAGTCCTGGAGTGACAGGGTGAGGGGCAATGCTTTCACATTAGAGGAGATTGATATTGTATGTTAAGAAGTTGTTTAGCAAGAGGGTGGTTGAACACTGGAACAGGTTGCCCAGGGAGGCTGTTGAGGCCCCATGAGATCTTCAGAGTGAGGCTGGACAAGGCTCTGGACAACCTGATCTAGTTGAGCATGTTCTTGCTCACTGCAGGGAGAGTTGGACTAGATGACATTTGGAGGTCTCTTCCAATCCAGGCCAGTCTATGATTCTATGAAGGGATCTCCTGCTCCAGGAGATGGGTCATAATCTGATCAAGTACTTGATTAGAAATGAGATGTTCACCCTGTTCTAACTGTTGCCAGGTTGTGCATTGTGCTCTTTAGAAAGGCTCTGTGTGTCTGGCAGGATGGACTGGAAAGGAAGTTACCTGTAACTGTAAGTTACCAGGTTGTGACTGCATGTAGGTGGCTGGTTGCGCAACTGTGAGGAGATAATCTCTTTCCTTGAAAGCAATCACTGAAAGGGCTGTTGCTAAACACAATTTCAATCATGTGAGGTATTTTAATGCAGGTCCAGCTAAAGGAAACAATTAATTAAATACAGATGGGTTATTGGCAGTAGCACTTCCCCAAAATGCAGGCTGAGCTTTATGCTTAACCCATGCTTTTTCTCACTCACTTCCCCCAGCTCACTCGAAATGCAGATGGCCGTGTAGGAGAACCCTTGCCTTTTACTTGTGCACTTGCAATCCTCAGGATTTTGTGTTCTTCCAAGTTACAAACACAAAGAGTAGGTGGTTCTTACACTTCATCCTGGTAGTAGAGGAAATAATTTTAAGGCACATCTTGATTTTTGTGTCGGTACGCACGCAGCGGAGTATTGTTGGTGGTTGTACACTCTGGTTTGAAGCAAACGTGGCAATAGTGGTTGTTTTACCATGATTAGCTATTTCTTTACTAGAACCATGGGCTGCAGGAAATCATCCCTGCCTGCAGCACTGTTGACAGCTGCTTGTGCAAGCAGTGCAAAATCCTTCAATGACTTTGTTGAAGCAGAGACGTAAGGCATTGAGCATTACTTTTGCTATTCTCATAGTACAGCAATACTTAGCCTCTGTTAATTGGAGAACTACTACTTGGCTGTGCTGTGTGATGTCTTTCACAGCCTCTAAGCAATGTTTCCTCTTCAAGAGATACGGGAAGAAACTCAACACTGACAGAAAATGCAGTGAGTCAGTCCTGACAGTTACTCACAAATGATGTGACCTACATGTAAAATTCTGTATAAAATTTTCTGTCTGAAATAACAACTCTAAAAGTGACATCTGCCCTTTAGATACACAGATACAAATAAAGGGTAAATTAATCATAGTGATTGAGTCATTTTCATGACTACAAGCTTCCACTGTTACTGTTATTATGCAGGTTTTGTTCCCTGAAGATGCTCTACACCTGATAAGATTTTAGAAATGTAATTGAAAAAGTTTAATAAAGAATTAAAATTATCATGTGCCCTTTTGCAGAAATACAAATGAACTAAGAGATTCTTTGTAAAAGAAGCTGAGGTGAATAGCACGTTAGCATTCCTTTGAATACCGTATCAGCTTCTTGCTATTGTTAATAAAATTATGGTTGGTTTACTGGGTGAAATGGTTTTAAAATAAATAGCTTCTGTGCAGATATTACAAAGATTTCAGTATCACTATTTCACATTATCTCACTATTGAGATAATGGGAAAGAAGATACCCTTAAAGGTCATTGCTTATGCTGTAGTTATGTGTCTTACAATGCCTGAATGATGTTTTTAAAAGAGTAACTGAATACTTAGAACTGGCAGGATTGATATTCTTTCAGATGCTGACAAATGTGTATCTATCTAGATAATGGGAAGGAGACTTTTTGTTAAAAATATATGTGTTTGTTTATATAAATACAACATACAGTGCATTCAGCTGTGACTCATGAATAAATCTCGAAGATGCATGAGGCATCACAGCATTCAAATCTGATTTTCAGCTGAAGGGAAAAAAGTTTGTATTGAGTTTCTTTATTCCATTGGGAAGAAATGATTTCATTTAACCCCTTCTCTGTTCAAAATTCTTGCCAAGCTGTGAGTCTGAAGAAATTTGGGAGAGATTTTCAAAGGGGCCCATGAGAGTTAGCATTTAATTGCCAATAAGAGAAGGCAGTAAAAACCCATTGAATTGCTATCAGAACTGTGCACTGAACTACTTTGGTCTTAGAGGCACAGGACAGCTGCACTGCACATCCTTCACTGGGCTATTGTTCATTTATCTATTCCATTTTTTTCTCTATGAAGATGTTAAGGGATTTTTACCGCTGTTGCACTCCAAGACTGTGACACTCTCACAATATACCTGTATAATTTCATTGCATTTTACCCATGTATTCTGAGCACTGGGCCCATCTGTTTCGTCTTGATAAGATACCCGGAGAAGAACTCAGGCTCTTTTCTGTGTAATTTTTATAGCAAATCCTTATGCTTTTCTATAATGTGATTCCGTGTCTCAAAGACATGGTGTACAAGGGAAGGTTTCAGGCTGCTTACAGGTGTGATAGGTGTGCAAGAGGCTGTATCTTTTACCTGCAGAATGATGGGGATTTAAAAGATCTACTTAATCTACATAAGATTTCCTTCTTTTCTGAGATGAGGAACAGCTCATAGTTTCCTCCTGCCTTCTGTTGTAGGGGGCAGGTAGTAACCTTCCAAAATTAGCATTTCATAACAAATATCATAACAAAATCATAAGTCACGCTCTTCGTCTTCTAGCTTGTTTTCCTGCACTTTTATTATTAATTCCTTTTATTATGTTATGGTCTTTTAAGGTTTGGGGTTTTTTTCTGTGCAATACTCAGTCTACTTGCATCTGTTTTTCATAGGTGCAGCTTTTTATCTTTCACTGGATCTGGAAATGGAGTTCCTGTGCTGTTATGTGACAAAAGCAGCTTGACATGACTTTAAACTTCCAAACATCTAGATTTACAGATTTAGGCCAAACTCTGCATCTTTTTTGTTTAAGTCAAAGCGGGAGATGTTATGCTATTAGCAGTCTACTTTCT
Source organism: Phoeniculus purpureus (assembly GCA_028565055.1). Classification (NCBI taxonomy): domain Eukaryota; kingdom Metazoa; phylum Chordata; class Aves; order Bucerotiformes; family Phoeniculidae; genus Phoeniculus; species Phoeniculus purpureus. Next base: position 5,256,840 of record JAOXOE010000720.1, read on the forward strand.
CCATTCTTTTCTTACAGTAAAATTGTTCACAAGTCAAAATATTTCAGAACAACAAATATTTTAAAAATACATTAAACAGCAATGCTGCCTCTGATTTATATAAAACGCATTTTGCCTCATGTGATGAGACAATTACCTAAGGAATTCCCCCATGAAGGGTTGGGATGAAATGAAGAGTCTACTTGTAACGTCTTTAACCCACATGGCATTTCCTGAACTTCCGCGTGAGCACTGATCCAAATCTGCTCTTTTCTTGGACTGTGTCCTGGGTGTTTGCTGTTCACAGTACTAGGGGGAATAACTGAACTCTGGACTTAATTTTAGGTTAATGTTCCCAGGGAGCCTAAAATTAAGGACTGGACTTGAGCTCTAAGTCTTTATGTATGAATGGAAGTTGAATTAAGGCACTTGGGGACCTTGTGAATGTATGGAAAAACAGGCTTCTGCATGTGATTAATTTGGGCAAGTAGGTTAAAAATTACAAAAACAGAGGAACATTTAAAAGGTGAGGAGATATTTACAGGTGAATGTTCGTTTGTTTAACAGCAGAAAGACACCGATACATTCTCCACCCAAGTCTGACATTTAACCAGTATGCAGTACTGGGCTAGCAGTCTCCTCAAAACTACTAGCACTTTGCAGCAGGTCTTCTAATGCAGTAGGTCTAGATTCTGCAGATTCTGGTGGCCTTCTATGAACAGGTCACAACCTTAAAGAATGAGGGGCGAGCGGCCAACCTGGTCATTTACCTGGACCTGAGCAAAACCTTTGATACTGTCCTGCACCACATTCTACTCTCCAAGCTGGTAGAGCATGGGTTTGATGGGTGGACCACTAGATGGGTAAGGAACTGGCTTGATGGCTGCACCCAGAGAGTGGCTGTCGATGGTTCCATGTCCAAGTGGAGGCCAGTGACAAATGGTGTCCCTCAGGGATCGGTCCCGGGACCAGTCTTGTTCAACATGTCGGTGACATGGACAAAGGCATTGAGTGCACTCTCAGCAAATTTGCTGACGACACCAAGCTGTGTGGTGCAGCAGACATACTGGAGGGAAGGGATGCCATCCAGAGGGACCTGGACAGGCTGGAGAGGTGGGCACAAGCCAACCTCATGGGGTTCA
>JAOXOE010000720.1:5267393-5284877 GCA_028565055.1 Phoeniculus purpureus
ACTTCCTTGGGCAACCTGTTCCAGCATCTCACCACCCTCACAGGAAAGAATTTGTTCCTAATGTCCAACCTAAATCTCCCCTTGTCAAAGTTTAGGCCTGAAAACAACACAGACCATGAAATCTTTGTCTGAACTACAGTGTTTGCTCCCTTTTGGGCTGAAGCAGACCTATGACAACTATTGCATGCTGTAGCTGTAATGAGAGTAACTTTTTTCTTAGGCTGAAGAATTATTGTTTTTTTTAATACCTTTACCTTTTTTCCTGAAAAAGACCTCTAGCTAATAAAAAAACCTCTTTGTTGTTCTCTTCTAGTAATGCTAGGGAAGGAAAGCATCATAATGATGCGTCTTTTCAGTCTGTCACTAGCACATTTCTTGTAAAGGGAGGAAAGGGTTTTTTGTCTCTTTTGTGCTTTCTCACCACTTTTTAGTGCCCAAGTAAAATGTTTATAAAAAACAAGAACTGGTTAGTGCAGCTGACAAGTCTAAAATACTCAGCCTTTGCCTGTCCTGCAGGTCTGCTTCTGTAAGCTAATACTGCCTCCCTACTCTAGGGATACTTGAGTTCCTGCATGAAGGATGCAAACTGATGGTTCCAGGCTTGTAACTGTCAAGAAAAGTTCAAGGCCCTCTTCTGGTTTCAGATTTGATATGATAAATATTTTACTACCAACAAGGCTTCCTATTCGTGGTCCCATGACAAGGAAAGTGGTAGCTTTCTGGGACCGTACTATTAGAAATACTTTTTGGCTGACTAGGGAGACTGTTCTTGCAAGATCTGGCAAGAACTATGATGCATTATTTCCTTTCTATTGGTGTGGATTTTTCTGAGTTAATCATCCAGGTGCCAGTACTACCCCACTGAACATGAGAGCTCTAGCTATGAGTCTTCTCTTCAAATCCTTGTTTGACTTTAATTGTTCTGCATAGTCAGTTTTTTAATAATTAACCATTATTTGCTGTTGGGAGGTTTATATATTTAGACCTGGACATAAGAAAACACTGAAGTACTTGAATATTTAAATTGCAGCCCCCTGTTCCATAGTACTTGTGTTTCTCCCTTCCTGACCCTGTTTGGTTTGCACTTCCCATGGGAAGTCTTGCCTATCTCTTAGCTAGTCCTCTACCTCACAGGAAGTTAGAGCATATTGAAGCTGTGGTTCTGTGGGGTCTGGAGTGTTTCCATGTAGTTTAAATAAGGAATACACTTGAGAAAATACAATCTGCTTGTGGACATGCTGGAAGCAGAAAAAGAGGCTAATTTTGTTTAGTTAATTATTCACCGATAATTATTTACTCAGCTCTACAAATTGATGGAAACTTGTAATCATGTTGCTATGGCACCTGATGTCACTTGTAAATGCTGAGTGAAGCAGCTCTATTTAGTTGTACAACTGGACACAACTCCTGAACAAATGAAATCTGTCCAACTGCATTTTGTGAGGGAAATCTTACCGACCCGGTTTGCAAGTTAAGTATTTAGCTGGAAAATAAGTTCTTCCCTGTGAACCTGAAAAACACAGTTGCATAGTTTTCTGACTCAAGCCTGCATATTATTATCTTGTTAGAGTAAGCAACATCTGAATAACAAATTCTGTTATCTGAAACTGCTGAAGGCCTTTCTGAACTCTTCCTTCGCTGAGAAGCTGTAGCTGTTCTCTGTAATAGCCTTAGTCTTGCAAAACAGCCTTCCAGAGAAGACCACTATACAAGGCTTTGATGCAAAGAGTTTCTGAATCTAATTTCCCAAGCAGTTTCAAAAGCAATTGATGATCCTCCAAGCATTAAAATGTGAATATTATCAGGCCTACAATATTTAAATGTTTAATCCACATGCTGCAAATAAAGCTTTAATTTCCTAATGTAAGTGGCCCTTCTTTATTAATTCATTTGCTATATGTTTAATTGAGATAAATGAATATAGTGCTACATTCAGCTATATATTTCCTTATGCTTTTCTTTGTAGCCTGGCTGTAAGACATCATTCTTTTAGCAACCCTACCAGCACATTCTTCTTTGAGTACTACTTTGCTAAGTTCTTTAAACATTTTTCTATATTGTGTGATTTGAATTGTTTCTGCTCCTTTCTTGGTAAATAGTTGAGGAGTAAGCACATTTTCAAGAGCTGTAGGGAGGCTAAGATGCCAGTTGCATTTTAACGATATGGTGCATTATCATTCTTACTGTAGCCAATTCTCTTTTAAATCATTGCAGTTTCTGCTTTAGCCTCCAGCTATAGAATTCTTTTCAAACCCACAGTGAACTTGGCAGATCGCCAAGAGAAAAATAAAGGTGTTTTGGTCCACCAAAGTAGTTTGAGTGGTTCTTAGTGATACAGTTTTCTCCTCTACATCTGCAAAACATTTTTTTTCTTTTTCTGAAGTGAATTTTCATGTGAAAAGCCTCCTTAATAATCACCAGTATTGTTTGCTTCAATGCAGTTATTTAACTGCACCCCTGGGTGCTTACAAAATAAACAAGAGAGTCTTCTAAAGAGTTTTAAAAGTGGCAGGTGCTTCGGCTGTGCCCTATTCACTTAGTTTGCAATGACATTTTTCTGCTAATCTATAGACAAACAAGAGACAGGTGACACAGCAGCAAGTACAATGTGCTAAGTCGACAAACTTTGGGCTAGATAAGATGTTTGTGCTGCCTGTGCTCACAGTGGCGACAGATTTATGATGTTTGTATTTAAATTTGAACTTTTCTGCTTTATTTAAGTCTTTTTTTCAATATTTTGGAGGTTAGAGATTTCAAAGAATCTTCCACAAAAAAATAAGAATTGCTAATTCCTGCAAGTAAAGCATGGTTTTCATTGTTGTCATTGCTGGAATAAGAATATTATCTAAACCAGATTGTCTATTCCAGCTACATTTAACAAACTGTGTCTCTAAGGCTGTGGCCTTGCATGCAGTTCGGTCATTAACCAGCACCATGTCCCTGGCACTCTCGAGCTAACCGTAGTGTACACTCTAAAGAAGTATCAATATTACTGAACGTTATATTGTAAAATATGGCCAACAGAGATCAGCACTAACTGAATCGAACAGCAAATGCAAGTGGGATATTCATCATCCCTCCCCAGTTTTACAGGCTAATCCATTGAGATACCAGATGAGCAGCTGACTCAAAGCTCTTTAATAATCTCGTTTGTAAGGAGAAACTCTATTACAGAGGACAAGATTGGAGGACCAAGGGAAGATGAGACAGGAGGATGGAAGATTGACCAATTTTTTTATTAAGGCAGTTATTAACCATCTCTCCAAGGGGAGGTGGTAAGGAATAGCAGAATATATGTGTGTAGGGACAGGGGGTGGCACCTATGGTGCTATTTAAGAATAATCCAGGCAGAGAGATCTCTTACTTTAAGCCTATGTTCCCTGCAACTGGTAGTTGTGGGAGGCTCCCTCTTCCATATTCACATTCCTGTTCACTTCCATTTATGTGCTACTTGTCCCTGCCATCAGAAGAAACAGAATAACCTATTACATTATCGGTATGGCTGCTTTTGCATGTGAGAGCATGTATCAAACTGCTTTCCCTTACAGAACAGGAGGGAAGCTGCAGTGGGCACACACAGCTGTGTGGCTTTTGTAGAGCCTCACATTCCTCCTTATCATACTAAGTGGGAGGTGGAGTTGATGATAGAACGGAATGGGCGGGGGGCTTGTTGCTGCAATGGAAGTACATAGCAGAGCTTTTTCCTATCGATTCATCCAGGCCTAACAAATGAGGCCAGTTTTGGGAGCCAGAAGCTGGTTCTATGTAGACTGTGTGACTTGGCATTAGAGAAGAGTGCCATTGGTTCACATTGGAGTGTTGTCCTTGTGTCAAGGACAGTTGTACCTGGGGACCATTTATGTGTGGATTCTCAACTGTCCTTTACATATCTATTAAAAATCTTTCCATCCTTGAGTGAAGTTCAAAGACTCATCGAAAAGGAAAATAAGATTGGAGAATAATCAATTCTATTAAGAATGTTGGGTTTGTGCTTTTTTTTCTCAGACTGAAATTTCAGCAGGATTTTTGGAAACTTAGAGTAAAATGTTACTGTAGTTAGTCATTAACCAAACCCCAGCCTGGGCTCTGATGCATCTATTGATTGATGCAGGTACATAAGCATCAGGTATGATGCAGGTACATAATCAATCTGATGAGCAGGTACATAATTGTCATCAATACCTCTTGAATTATGTTTTACTTCATAGAAGGGGATAACCCCTGCTTTCCTTAAGAGTAGTACTGATAAAATCAATCACATTGCCTAAACGAAATGAAGGAGAAGCTGCTTGTGAAGGTAAACGATAATGTAGACAATAGAGAGGCAGATAGATCAATTGTCTGGACTTCAGGAAAGCATTCAATAAGCTCCTACTGGGCAAATGGTTAGTTAACACATAGAAGATTTGGATTAGATAGTGAGTAAGGAAGGGACAACAGAATGGAGTTTTTCTCCGAGGGAGTCACTATGCCAAGGTGCTTGGTGGTTTAAAAATTCGTCTATTTAGTATTTTTGTTGGTGATTTTGGGGGGAGGGAGGGGGGACAAAAAAAAATAGAGCTCAGTAATGATGTTTGCAGATGAGGCATAGCAGGGGAAGCACCACCAGGGATCATCGTTTTGAGGATGTAGAATACAATGACTATCAACTGCAGCAGAAAGGCTGGGAGCCAAACAGCACAAGTGCCTTTCAAGATACTGTGTATCAGGGGCTACAGTTCCACAGCTGATAGTGGTGGGGAAAGACCAGTTGAACCGGACCATCACATGGTGATTCCAAACTACAGAACCAAGGCAGATGTTAATGTTGTACAGATTACTATATTGGTTATTGTCTTTTTATGGGTCAACCATCTGAGCAGGGGGGGTAGAAGTAGTGATACAATCAAGAAAAGGGTTACTGGTTTTATACATGAAGGGTTAAAGCATACTTACATGGTACAGCAGCTCTGCACCCGTGGAGATACCCACCCTGGCTCTGAGCTTAATCACATTGGCAAGGACGTTGGCTTTCATGGGTTTACACAAGTGTGGAGGCAAGAACGCTGCTAAGTTCTTAACTGAGAACAAAGTAGAAGCAAAGCAGATTAATGACAGAACCTGTGATCTAGAATATAAATTTCTTGCAGATCTAAGTCAGCTATTTTAGTTCTATTTTTTTTTCCTCCATGTTGTCTCATCTTCTGTTTGACAGACAGGCTACTGCTGTCAGTTGTGGGCAAAAGCAATTAAAATAATTTCTGCTGTTCTGACAATTGATATTAGTTTCCATTTGCTTTGTTTTACAAACAAATGAGCTGCATTATTGTCTATAGCACTGGCCATTCTTCCAAGTATCCTATCATGTAAGTAGTTTGTATAAATAATTAAAAGCTGGGGTTCACAGTGGTGTCTGCAACAATGGGCTTGTTTTCTGCAACTTGATAGGAAAGATTTGATTTACATCTGCTCTGGGTATTTTATTCCCTATCTTATTAAAGCTTACAACTTAGATATACCATAGTTTTTTTTATGGGGAAGCTTGCCAAACATTTTCAGATGAAGAGAAATTTTCTCCAATTAAGAGATAGTATCAGTGGAATAGAGAGTTGTCACAGGATAATGGTCTCCTGCTGCTTTGTTAAATGCCAAGGTAAACCTGAGGCATTTATCAGAAATTAATGTCAAAGCAAAGTCGAGAGGTTTATCTTGAAGGCTGGAAACACTGAGACTGTGAAAATGTTCTGTTGGAAAATAGTCCATGTTTCCTTCTGCATCCCTCCTCACTCCAATTACACTTGGAAGGAAGTAAATTTTCTTCCTGGCACCAAAAGCTGCCCCCAGAATCAGATACGGAGCTTCTCTTAGACATTCAGCAGCCTGTTAAATGCATCTAACTGAAAGCTGAAGATGAGTAGCTCTGTCGATTGTTTTTGAAGTGTGTATGAGCTTTACCTTTGCATCCTATTACACTGAGCTGGTGTAGGGCTTCAGTTATTTCAGCCTTGATCCAAAGTACATTGGGTCAACTGAAGGAAAAAGGCAGTTCGAAATGGGTATCCCTCATGACGTAAATCTCAAAGCAAACATGTAGTTCTGCTCTGCTTGCTCGGTTACCAGGACAGAGTATGAAGGAAAGGGTGGAGAAAACGTAGCTCACTCACTTAGAAAGAGTCCTCAAAATGCCTTACAGCAGAGAAATTGTTTTAGTGCTCTGTTCCCATTTGTTCCTCACTGACACTGAATCAAGTTTGCAACTTGCAAACAGAAGAACCTGCTCATTAGATACAAGGCAACTACAGGTAGAGGAGTACATTCTTTTTAAGTATGCTAGTTCTTCAGTTGCAAGTACTGTAAGGTGTCTGTTGCCTTTTAAACCCTAAATTAACCATGTCAAATCGACTTTAATAGCTACTTAGTCATGTATTTAATTAGCCCAGAAATATGCATGAATTTTGATAATTGTCCTCAAATTTCCCCCTTCAGTAAAAATCTGAAATACTGGTATTTGGAGGTCTTAATGTCTTTCCTTGCTATTTATTCTCTCTTTGTAGCAGTGATTGTTCTTTTGTCACCTCTCTTACCTTCCACTGCTTGATGAAAAAGGAAGCAATTAGTTGTTTTTACTTTGTGGTTTGCTGTTACCTCAATCACACAATAAACAAACCAGAAAACCTCTTGAAGTGAAAGTTCTACATTTCCATATAATCTAGAAGACAATGCGTGTTCATTTTCTGATCAACAGAATTATTTTCTTTTACATTTGAAACTACGTTCTGAAGAAACCTGTTTTTAGCAAGGATCAGATTTCTTTGTGTTATTGGCAGACCGCAGAGTGTTTCACTGAAAATCTAAAGGTGCAAACTACTGTACAGGGAAGTGAAGCTGAGTTGATTTGCTTTCTATTGTCCTAGCCTTGGACACTGGATAAATATACATATACAAGTCTAAGAAGAAATCAGTTCAATCTTTAAAATATCTTTCTTTACCTCAATATTCAAGCTGAATATTTTTCACATTGGAGTTTTCTGCATCTCTTTAAAAATTAAGATAAACCTTAGGTCTGAATGCTCCCGAAAAACCAGGTCTGATCCATGTACTACTACAGGTTTGTTCCAACTAGAACCAAACAAAATAACAAAAAAACCCCACCCCTCCCCCCCAAAAAACCCCATAAACCACAACCTCCTCATGTTTCTTGTTCACGTTGGCAGCACATTCTGCCTTGCCTTCATTTTAGGTAACAGTTCCTCATTTCTGGACCCTGCTAGTTATTAATCCCATTTACTAAGAAGCTGAAGAGAGACACATAAGAAGAAACAAGTGGCTTTTCTATTCATTTTTCTCTCTGTTTCAGAGTAGAGAGATTCATTTCAGGGCTGTTGTCAGAAGACTAGATATTGGGTTGTACTGCAGCATCCAGTGTTTCATCAGTCATGCTGCATTATGTCACATTATGTGTTTCTATGAATTCATTTTAGTTTCTGAGATTTGCTGTGGTATCAGGAAGTCATTCCATGAATATCTAGAAAGTACTGGTGGCAGGCGATCCTCTGCCACCAAACAGAGGACTGGGAGGGGTTGGGTGGAAATGCAGAGGCAAAATGATGACACAGTCCTAAAAAATGAGCGTGTAATATTGAAACCTTGTTCAGAAATGAGGTACAGGATCCATCAGTGTTCCTGGAGTTGCTCAGCCCAGTGACCAGCTCAACTTCGTGGCGTCTTCCCCAGTGTCAATTGTCTAATTGTGGGTGGGTTGGAACAGTCCTCACTGTCAGTACAGGCTGGGGGAGGAGAGCATAGAAAATAGTCCTGAGGAGAAGGACTTGGGGTGCTGGTGGACAAGAAGCTGGACATGAGCGGACAGTGTGCGCTTGTAGCCTGGAAGGCCAATCGTATCCTGGGCTGCATCAAAAGAAATGTGGCCAGCAGATTGAGAGAGGGGACTGTGCCCCTCTCCTCTGCTTCAGTGAGACTTCACCTGGAGTCTTGCATCCAGCTCTGGAGCCCTCAATAAAGGAAGGACAGGGACCAGATGAAGCAGGTCCTGAGGAGGCCATGAAAACGATCAGGGAGCTGAAGCACCTTTCCTACGAGGACAGGCTGAGGGAGCTGGGGTTGTTCAGCCTGGAGAAGAGAAGACCTCACAGTGACCTTCCAGCACCTGAAGGGAGCTACAAGAAGGCTCCAGAGGGACTGTTTTCAAAGGCCTAGAGTGATAGGAAGAGGGGTGCTGGTTTCATGTTAGAGAAGGGCAGATTGAAATGGGCTCTTAGGAGGAAGTTCTTTAGCAGGAGAAGGGTTGAACACTGGAACAGATTGCCCATGGAGGAGGTAGTTGATGCCCCATCCCTGGAGATATTTAAGGTGAGGCTGAAGAAGGCTCTGGGCAACCTGATCTAGTTGAAGATGTCCCTGTTCACTACAGGAAGGTTGGACTAGATGACTTTTGAGAAGTCTCTTCCAACCCAAGCCATTCTAGGATTCTGTGGTGAGGCAGAGACAGGAGTCGTGTAGTTTAATGGTGGTGTGGTACAAGAACATGAGTTAACGTGAGCTGCAGACCCTACAGCAGCCCAGCCTGGAAAGAGGAGGGGAGTGTGTCTATCTGTGCGGTTCTGTTTGTGTCAGCTTTCTTAAAAGTCATCTGCAGGAACAGAGATGCATTAGTAAAATGTGTTAGTGTTCACTGAAACCAGTAAATTGTTAGTTTTGAATCAAGCAGTGAGCTGTCTACAGAACTTCAGTGTCATGGAAAAGGGAAATTATTAAATACTTTAGCCTAGTGGAATTACAATTTTATAGAGAAATCATGAAAACCTTGAAAATATGAAAACACTGTAGATTTCAGTTAAGTTTCAGAAACATGAGGTGGTGTTACTCAGTAGGTTTAATTGCAAGTTGGTAAAAACAAGAAAAATAATAAGTGGAGTTAAGAAAAATAGTATTTCAGGTTGAGACATAGGGAAAAGAAAAAGTTATTCTCCTTTCACTGTTTTTAGTCCTAGAAGTAGGGTGCAATAAGTGGTAAAGCTTAAATGTCTGGGTAGTTACAAATCATAGACTCATCAAGGTTGGAAAAGACCTGCAAGATCATCACGTCCAACTGTGTGCCCTACCATCCCAACCACTAAATTATCCACTAAAACACCGTATCTGCTCATTTAACCCTTCAGAATAGATATTGAGATGAGGAACCATCCTCTTGTCACATTATTCTCTACCTTGTGTATTATGAAATTATATACTTGGATGGCGGCGTAACCTCTGAATGAACCACAGAAATACTTCACTGGGGTAAAATTGGAAATATTAGCTCTTGCCAAATCAACCTCAAGAAAGAATGAATGGGATCTGAGCTGTTTCTCTGTATGATAACAAAAAAATTGAATCCAGAATCGTTGAGAACAGTATCACTGAGGCAATGGGAATCCATAATCCTGCAAGGAAAGGTAGATGAAAGCCGTGCTAATTTCAGTAGTTGGTCTGCAGTACTTTACACTTTGACTATTTCTTCTAATGGAGAACTTAAACCAAGATCTCTTGGGTCATTAGTACAATTGACACAACCAAGGTGGCTTTTCTTTGTTCTAAACAAGTGAAGAAGTGATCTTTGTCTCTGCTCTCCTTCTGTCAGTGTAACTTTTGATGCATCCATAGTTTAAAACAGCAAAAACTGGGGTCTTGGCAGAAAACAAAATGGATTGTTGTCAGTTTCTGGAGTAAGTAACAGGAGACCAAGACCCCACTGTGAAAGTTTTCTGGAGGAAAGGCAAATCCATAACCTTAGTGGAACAAGAGAACAGCATTAAAAAGTCTCTGCTCTTTTATGTGTGGATTTTTTCAGGGGCTTTTTGAAGCACTGAGAAAGGGATGCTCTGAGGTTTACCTGCAGTGTCCAGACAGAACAACAGGCAAAGCGGCACCTCGCTGTAGGACAGCTGTGATTTGGCTTTAGGTCACAGACAGACCTTCAAACCTCAGAGAAATAAGTGAGGAAAAGCAGATTTTAAAACTACACCTCAATTAAAGCACTTTCAGCTTACAAAAATATATCTATAATTTAGACTTCTCTAGGGTAAATTGGAGCTGTTACAGTGAACAGAAAATTGTGTGGATGGGAAGACCATTTAATAGCTCCAGGACCTTTTTGCTGGACTATCACAACAACAGTGCACTTAAATAGATGCAATTCTGGAAATAAATCCCTGAAGCTGTATCAAGGCTCTAGGGAATAGTCCTTTATATCTGATAATCAGCTCTAGTTGCAGTATTGTCTGTCTTCTGTAATTGTAAAGGCATTAGCAGTTGTCATGTTAGGATGTTAATTGAAGAACATCCTCATGTTTCCATTTGTGGTTTTGCAGAGTAAATTGGATGCTACTTTCCACTGCATGTATGCAATGTGATCATTATGTAGGTGAAGAACTGCAGGGCAGACCTGAATCGTAACTAGCCTTTCTCTGAGAGATATGCTTTATGTACATCAGTGGTGCTGGTTGCCATACACCTGAACTACCTGGCTGAGCCTGGAGAGACTTTCACTACTGATGTTCCTAGGCCATCATCTGTGCTGTCTGAGCTGGAGTATGTAATCCAACAGCCTTCAAGGTGGAATTCATAAAAATGTGTTGTGAGTTTTCAAAAGTGAATAATCCCCTAGACTATTTGTCCAGATCAGAAATAATTGTGTAACCAGTGTCAATGAGGTGAAATGAATACGGATGTAACAGTGTGAACAGTATGTAATTCATAAACTGCTAGAAGTAAGAAGAGTATGGCAGTAAAAACATGCTATGGAGTGGTTACACTGTCAAATCTCCAATTATAAAGACATATCAGAGGGAAGAGGGTTGTAACCCATTACGCTACTGCACGTCCCCAAGGGTGATATCACAGTAGGGCTGAATACTGACTACTTCCAGTAATTTCTATTGGCTTCAATGGTTCATGGCAAAGAGATGAATATCAGAAGCCCCAATAATAGACTTCCTTGCCTAGTTTTCTATTTATAATGAAATTCTGTTCAGATTAGTGGGGGGAAAAAAGCACAACCCAAGAAGAAAAGGAGTGAAAACTAAATAGAATTGCCACAGGATTTACTTTTGCTTCAACATGTAGATGATGATTAAAAATGTGTATTGATTTGCAATTTGCCCTGATACTCAAAACTGATAAAAGCCTAAACTACTCCTTTGATTTAATAGCTTTATTACAGCTCAGGCTGGGTAGAGTTATGTGGGGTCACTTTTTTGCCTGGGGTTGCCTATTGGTTTTCAGGAGAAGAAAAGAATAGAAATGAAGCACTGACAGATCCCATCTGGGCTCCTGGAGACAGCTGGTTTCAATGCAGTCTGTCTAATGCTAGAATTGTGCCTTCAGTTGCTTTTGTTGGCGTATCACAATGGTTTAATGTTTTGAGATAACACCTACAGAATGGACCGAGTCCACACTGTTAGTAGCAACATTTCTCGTGAATTAGAGGAATACTGGCTGCGTGTTTCCTGATTCAGCTGCACAGAGTTAGGGACTCTGTGTGTCTGCTTGCACATAGAAAAAAGCCATAATGAGCACTAACACACTAATTAAATGAAACTAGGACTAATTGTCAGGTTTCCTTTGAGTTCTTGTATGTGTTTGGCTAGCAGTAGGAGATCAAATGAACACTAGATTTTTTTGTTATTTTAGCATTCAAGGATTGTATATTGATCTTATTTTGACTTGGCTTGTAAAGATGCTGTATGGGTCATACTCTTATTTAAATATTGGCTTTTTAAACCCTTGCGTGTCAAAAGGGCAGCAGAAGCCTCCAGACAGATACTGGAATCTAGTGAGGCAATTTTGCTCTGACTGTTTTCCTAGATAACACATCTTGGTATTTAATTTGGCTTTTGATCTTGTGAAGTGGAACTGCTCATACCTAATACTCTATTATTCTAATTATTATAGCTATTTTTTTAAAAACTCCAAACTTCCTATATTTGGAAGCTATAGGAGGAGTGGTGCCCAGTCTATAGGGCACAGAATGAGAGTAAAACATCATAGCAAGCCACATCAACTGCAGAGGGGTTAGGACTCATTTTAAGAAACCTGATATTAGAGTCTAATGTGGGGAGAGACTAGCAGACTGGGAAAATGGCCATATTCCCCCAGGAACGTCAGTGCAGCAATTCAGAAAAAAATCCTATGAAATTTCTAATGTTCATGCAAATGCACACATCAGTATTGGTCCCTGAATCCTCTTCAGCTGAAATCTTATTTTGCAAAAATTAAGTTACCTTCTGCCAGGAAAAATTACAGTTTGTCATTTATTCCGAGAGACTGCCTTGTCTTGTGTGATCAGTTCACAACATTTGCAATATGGAAACAACGTATTTCCATTAATGCAGACATTCACTTCCATCTCCATAAGACTCCTGAAGCACACTACTCTAAATTTAGAAGTGCTTGCTGTTCTGCTGCCCCCCTCTTCTTCAATTTCTTTTTTAAATGATGTAGTTAGATAGCTAAGATTGATTCTATAATCAAAGCCAGCCCATAAGATGACACTCACTTTGTGAACAGATAGCTTCTCTACCTCCTAACCTGATGTTCAGATGTTCAGCACAGAACAGTAATTATTTCAGTCTCTACCTCGTTCCCCTCTATTCTATATTTTTCTTTGCAAAGGTGGTTACCCTTGATGTTTTACAGTGAGTAGAAATTATTCACAGGAAAATAACTGTCTCATTGCCTATTTCTGCTTAAAGTGAGCTATTTCATCCTGCAAACCAGAAATAAACAACCACATCATAAGGTTCACTTAGGGGAAGACCTATGCAACAAATGCAAGATGCTCCACATATTTGTTTTCCAGGATATTAGGTGTTGCCAGTAAAATCTCTTATGATTCATCTGATTCATCAGAAGATTTTATTGCTGTTGTTCCTGACAGGCTTCTAAACCATGAACTTGTACCTTGTTCCTTGAACTGCACTGCAGTTTGGGAAATGGAGTGCTGAAAACTGGCAATCAGTGTGAAGTGAACACAGGAACACCAGCACGCTTTAGAAAGAGCTCTGGAAATCATGGGATAAGTCTAAAACCAGGACTAACAGGAAGGGTAAGAACACCAAGAGTTAGGACAGATTTTCTATTGGGAGAGAGATTTCACTGAGTTTAAAAAACTTGTGTAATTGCACCTTTATGCTTTATTTTTGTATTATGTAAATAGTATTAAAATGAACTATGTGAGCTGAAGTAGGCAGGCTCAGAAGGAGAGTGGGTTCAGAGAAAATACATACAACATACATTCTTCTACATTTGTGGCACAGTGTTTTCTTTTGGGCATTTTATGCCCGGTTCCAGAGCCTGTTGGAGTGGAAAATGATGCCCCTTGTAACTAACTCCCATGCCTTTGTGTTAAATCACCCTTCCTTTCCCAGGTCTCCAAGCAACAGTATCTTAAAGATGAAATATTCATTTCTGAAACCTAATTTAATTTCAGAGTTGCCTGAGCTGCAGAGCTTATCAGTTCATGGAATCCACAAAATTCGATGAATTAACAACTCTTTTCCATAGATGGAAGGTTATTTTAATTTTTTTTTCCCAGGATCTTGTTAAAATGCATCTTCTGATTTTTTTAACCTTGGTTTGGCTGGCTCTGATTACTCATTTGTGACACAGGGGATAAGAAGAAGAACTAGAAGCAATAATCTTCCCATCAATAAAAATGCAGGGCATTGTTGCTTTATAATAGCTATTAGCAACCTTGAACAGTGCAGAGCTCTAAATAAGTGAAGGTTAAAGCATTTCAAAGCAGGTTTCTGTTTCCATTGGTTTAGTTCAGATTTTTAAAAATGTTTTGTCTGGAACCTTAAGATGATCTAACCTGTCACTAGTGACATATTCTAACCAGCTGACTCAGTAGCAAATGAAACTGGGCAGGATGAGAGGAAATGGCCTCCAGTTGTGCCAGGGGATGTTCAGGTTGGATATTAGGAAAAATTTCTTCCCTGAAAGGATTGTCAAGCCTGAACAGACTGCCCAGGGAAGCCTTTAAGTCACCATCCCTGAAGGTATTTGAAAGATGCATAGGTGTGGTGCTTAAGGACACAGGGTAGTGGTCACTTGGCAGTGCTGGTTTAACAGTTGGACTCAATGATCCAAAAGGTCTTTTTCAAACAAAGACTGTATGACGGAACATTATGGAAATAATGGATGAATGCAAGAGCTCAGGAAGGCTGGGCTTTGTAAATGCAGCTGTAAAAGGAGTGAAGTTGAGCTTACTAAGAGCATCTGAGAATGTTTCCTTTATTCCTGTGGACTTTCAGTCAGTGGCAGCTGGCTGGCTGTGCTTCTGGCATTTGCACAATACTTCTGACAATTCCTGTAATCACTGTTGGGACATTGTCTCCTTTTTCTCCTTGTAGAGTAAATAAGATACTAAAAAAGAAGTCAAGGTTGGAGATTGGAATACTTGGCTACATTTTGGAGATTCTTATCTGAAGCTAGGACTAGTCCTTAGTGCATTAATCATAAACTATTAAGCATTTATCCTTTCATTGCTACTTGTTGGGTAAGCAGTGCTGGCAATTCTAGACACCAGCGGCCCTCTTCTCCCTGCCTCAGCTTGTTCCTTAATGCTACTGACCTCGTGCTCCCTGGGCAAGCAGATACAGAGGTGCCAGGATCTCTCCTGGAATAACAACCGTGGAGTCACTGGGTGGAACAGATGTTCTCCCCCTCTGAGTGTCTGCTGTCAGTAGGTGTCATGAAGGAGACTGGTGGTTACCAGTAGTCTCCTAGAGAAAACCTGAAAATGGGCTGGTGGGCAATGTGCAGTAAGTAGTGTAACCACAGAACCTTTGAGGCTGGAGAAAATGTATGAAATCATCAAGTCCAGAATATGACCTAACACCACCACAGTCAGCCAGACCATGGCACTAAGTGCTGCATCCAGTCTGTCCTTAAACACCTCCAGGGATGAGGACTCCACCACTGCCCTGGGCAGTCTACTCCAGTGTCTGATCACTCTTTCTGTTCTCTGCAGTGTGTATTCCACTGAAGCTGTTTGGATTTACTGTAAGCATATGGCTAGAAATATTTTTTCCCAAGGAAAGAACACCCTGGAGAGTTGCATTATTGGATCCTAGGTGTATTATGGAGCAGGTGTGTATAGGCAGGACTTGTGCATCTTTAACTTCAGCGCAAACATAAATAACATCTGCTGCTGCCTGCGATAGGATAAAGATCAGAATTAATGACTAAAACCTGAATCTTTTGTGTGATGAAAAAGACTTGCGTAGCTGCAATTGGGCAAACTCATGTTTTAAAGAACTGGAATGATCACGTAATCATTTCTAGCCTTCTGTATTAAAAAAATAAACCACAATTTATTTATTTTTTTCCATCATTGTGGTTTTATTTTGTTTTTCCTACCTAAAATAAACCTGTTGCAAAGGTAACAACGTCTGTCAACATGTTTTCCCAGCAACGGTACTGGGAGTCCTTAGAAAGACAATTTGCATTTGAGGGCAAATTTTCAGTGTTTACTATGGTTCATAAATGTCACTAACAGAATCACGTTTTTCAGCAGGAGAAATTACAAGCCTTAATTCAAGCATGCCTCATCACTTAGGAGCTCTGCTGCTTTTGCAAACAACTAGGCAAACTGGCATGTGCAAGGAAGGAGTAAACTGCAAGTGCTGTAAAGAGCTGTATCTTCAGTGTGGTTTATGTAAAACTCCTGTGGTGTCTATGTTTTGTTTTCTATTTATAACACAACGATGCTTTGGTCACTTATGCATTTTTCAAAAATACCAGTAAATGAATGCATTAGCCAAGGTTCTGGTGATTTGCAAATAAATCAACCCAAATATGAATCACAGCAAAATAATATGCTATTTTTGCAATCTGAACTCTTTCTCTTGACTCGTGTGCTTGAAGACAGTAAACAAATGAATGTTGCAGTGCTCTGCAAAGGGTTGTAACCAATGGGGGAAGAGGAGAGCTCTGGCACCCTTGGCAAGGCAGGACCAAATTCTGACTCCTTGGTTCTTTTAGAATTGTGGTTAGTTCTAGTATTTCTTGCCATTACGTGAGCTGTTGTTTTGCAAAGTTGTAACCCTAAAACTTTAATGTTAAACAGCTCTGCAAGAGTGCGATTAAAATGTACTGAGAATCTGTTTGGGATAAAGACTTGTGTACTGCTGCACAGGCCACCTCCTGGAGAGATGCAGTGGTCTTCTCTAAAATGAAACAAATCTGGGAGAAAGTGGGATCCCAAAAGACAGGTCATTTCTGGAGGACATGAGCAGTTTTGGATTATTTAAGATACTGTTGTGGAAGAAGAATCCAGAGGAAGGACTTTAGGCTGCTGCTTAGCCTTTTGGCTAAGATCAAACACAGTGTCTGCCTCATATAGGTGTGATTTCTGTTTAAACCGCACGGTGAAGACTCTGCTTGGATTGAGGCAGGCTTCAAGTCCAGAGAGCAACCATGACCCTGTTGTGTAGAGAGGCAATTGCTGTTCTTTGGGGAGTGATGGAATTGATCTTGGTGTACTTGCTTGTCTTGTAAGTCTTTAGCTAGTGCTCAAGGCAGGAGAAAATGCAACATAGCAAAATTAACCCAATTGAATCCATGCAAAGTACAAATAAGGAAACTGTGGAATCAGGCATTTGTACCCCAAGCAGTTATACGTGCAAAGGTTATTCTGATGGGATGCAATATACTGTAATGTGCTATAAAAAAAGAGACCTGGGTCGCAGAAGCACTCAACTGTTGGATAATTTGTATGTCAGGAGATAGGTTGGCCGGTGGGTATTCTCCCTTCCTGATTAGATGGAGAAAATGGTTTGGAGTAACTAAGTTCCCATCAGTACAGCCCTGATTATCAGTGGGGTGTGCCTGTCTGGTGCAGAGAGCATAATTCTAGACTTCTCCTCACTGCTGCAGGCATCTTGCAAAGCCAATAGCCAGCTCCAGAAGCAGCCCAGCATAGATCCTGACAATGGGTAGTGAAGGCTCTGAGAAAACTTAGGTGGTGCAAACTGGGCTTTTACACAAAACTACACAGAAAGTCTGTGCCCTGCAGAATACATTTGTGCTGGTAGGGAGGACCTGGATGAAGCAGGAACCTAAGAACAAATCACAGAGAAACCCACAGTAATTAGTGGTGTAACCACTCCTCTTCTTACTTGCTCACCTTCACCTTATCAACGTGTTTGCTGATCGGACGTAAACAGACTGTTGCTAGGAAAGAGAAATATTTGGAAACATGTTCTCCTTCGCATTAATAATGAAATGTAACATTTGATTCCCCGGGCACCTTTTCAGCTCAGGCTCTGAAACTGAACCTAATTACCAATGTTGCATTACAAGTGGAGCCTTTTCTGCTTGGGGAACGGAGCAGACATTAATGAGAGCTTCCATTTTTTTAGTTTTTATGTTTTAAAGATTTTCTGCACATTAAGTTTAGTTTTTATTCAACATGCCACTGCTCGTCTTAAAGGAGAAACG
>JAOXOE010000720.1:5284977-5319577 GCA_028565055.1 Phoeniculus purpureus
TGCCAGGGGAGGGTTAGGTTGGATGTTAGGAAGCCCTTCCTCACGGAAAGGGTGATCAGACCCTGGAATGGACTGCCGAGGGAGGTGGTGGAGTCTTTAAACACCTCCAGTGCTTAAGGACAGCCTGGCTGTGGCCCTTATTGCCCTGGTCTGGCTGATGTGGTGATGTCAGGTCATGGGCTGGACATGATGATCTCAGAGGGCTTTTCCAACCTCAGTGATTCTGTAAGAAGAAAAACCCCAAGATCAGAAGGCAAAGGAAGATTTCTGAAGCGATCAACAGACGACAACAGTAAGAGCAGTGAGGGATGTGGAAACCCTCTTATTTGCCTTGCATGGTGCGACATTGTCCTATTTTATGCTGTTTTTTCTCAGCAAACCAAATGATATCCAGAATTGTGGCATGATGTAGTTGAATCATCTCTCATCTGTTATGTTTAAAGACCACAGCACAGGGCATCTCTAGTGTAGATGCCCATACATATTTCTTGAGGTTCTGATACTATTAAAGCTACTTAGGTGTCATGACGTGTTTATTTATGAGGTCATCAAAGCCACTTAATAACTTTCTCTCGGTTCCTTGTTTACATCTGTGTAATACAGAGCCAGATTGTGCAGCCCACAGCCACATCAGCCAGCACTTACTCATGCAAGTTGTGCCACTGACAGAAGGGTTCTGCAATCTGGCCCATAATGCATCAAAATACACGAGGCCAAGATCTTATCACTTACAATCATGTAAATCTGGCTTTAATCCATTTAAGCTCCAAGTTAGGTGCCTAGATATAAATCAGTGAAATTTTGTTGGCTTTGGCGTTTGATTCAGTGGAGCTCCTCTGATTTATGCTGAGAAGATCAGGCCCATTAGATTTGCAATTTAGAGGAGCGTTTGCTTTGCCGCATGTATAAACGTTAGGAGAGCTGAAATTAACATCACCACAAAAAGAGAGTATTTTCGGCAGCAGCTATGTAAAATATCTCTTTGCACAATACAAACAAAGGGAATTATGTCAGAGTTAGAAGCAAGAAGGTTTAAGAGTCACATATGTCTTAACCTTTACACTGGCTATGAGTACATCAGTTCCTACAAGATGAACTGCATTATAAAGTAAATAGATCTGCTTTAAAGAAAGGTCAGGACATGTTCTGCTAAAATCTAATTTCAGTCTATTGCCCTATAACCTACTGCTCTCTGGAATACAACAGATATAATAGTAAAGAGCCTGCATTTAATTATCTGTGATATAAAGCCGCCTTACTCTCCTGAGAATATTCACAAGAATAATAGAAGGTGTTCTCAAAATTCCGTATTTACTTCGGTATAGTCGGTGCTCTGTTTTAACTGTCTGTCTTGCTTTTTGGAAATGTTTGATTCAGGTTGTGTTACTTTTATGTCTTGAAATACTAGTCTGTTCCTCAGATCCAAGCCACCAGTAGAACTTACTGTTAGTTAGGGGTAGGTTCCTGTGAGCATACAGGCAAGCTTTGCATTAACTGTTTGCTGCTGCCTGCTTTTAAGATGAAATACATTAGAATTCAACAGCTAGTAATAATTTTGCTTGATACAAGTCAGGAGAACCTTAAAGTGAAGGGTATTTGCTGCAATCTCAGTGTTAGGCTGGCAGAGAAACACCTAAAGACGACGTGCAGGCTTAAATAGAGGAATAATTAAGATGGGCTTAGTCATGTAATAACTGATGTGCCATGTAGTCCTAAATCAACATGTCATTTAGAAAGGAGATAGATGCTAAGTTAGCTTTTCATGGGGATCGTTCAAGCACCTGCCTGAAATATTGAAACAATTCTAGGGGGAGACAAAAGAGAGAAACGCCCGTCTAGGGCTCAGATCCAAATGAGGACCTTTTTTTGTCTCATGTCTGTCACTGCGCAGATCATTGCAAACTGGCCTAATTACTGAATAAATTAGAGTAACCCCACCAAAAGACAACAGCTGAGGACAGGCCTGACCCAGCCCTAGCAATCCACCTAAGCTGGCTAGCAGGAAGGGCAGCCCTGGAGGATGCTTTGAAAGTAAAGGCTCCTGAAGAATTAGCATCTAGCAGAGTTTAAGAGGGTTGTAATTTGATTTCTGCAGATGAATGAGGACTGATTCCCTACAGTTTGGCTCCAGGGAAGGTCTGAGCTGATCACAGTTGCTTCTATGTTTGTTTCTCCATCCATCACCAACTTGAGTATCTTAAAATTATTCAATGTGGGTGGATTAAACCTTCATGTGTTTATACATGTCTTGTACAGGAAAGATAGTAACAGTCATTTAAGGCAGTATTCTGCCATCATTTGGTACTCATCATTCCTATTGAAATCCAGGGTCTTCTGTGGAAAGGAATAAAATGGTAGAGATGGAAAGGAAACAAAGGAAAAGGAAGGAAGCAGGATGGCTGCTAAAGCTGTACTAGGAGAAGGAATAGCCTGAGTTTTTACATCTGTGAGTAGCTTGGGAATGGATTGGCAATAACTGTGCAATTGTTACAAAAAAGATGTGGCTGAGCTTGATGATCTCAGAGGTCTTTTCCAACCTCAATCATTCTGTGATTCTGTGACAGTTTCTTGTCTTATGAAATGCCTTACTGTGCTTTTGTCTCGCCAGAACATGCTGGTTCAGTAGAGTTTATGGCACAAACTCCTTGTAGAAGATTGCTTCTGGTATCATTGCACAGACGCATCTGTGGAGGTCTTCCCTGGTACAAATCCCCCAGCAGCTTAAGGACACTGAAGGTCTTGCAAGAACCAGATGACTAAATGTTTTGCTGATGGCACTGCATGGTAGTAGGTCAGGAGCACTCATGGAGTTCTAAAAAGCAAATATAAACCCAAAACAAAGAGAAATGGTAAATCCTTCTGTCACTTGCTGTGTATCTATGGCCTGGCCACACGTTTCCAAAGGACCTTCACGCCTAGTAAATGGCCACAGTACAGAATGAGTCACTGGGCCACCAGTGAGTGCAGGTTTATGAATTTCTTTCCCCATATCTCTTTCAGGGGTCATGACAGGGCCTATGTTCACTCTGGCTCCTTTGTGGAGGAGAAGATCTGAGGTTACCCATTGTGGAGTTGGCTAGGGGCTCTGAGCCTAAAAATCCCAGGTGGGCATTTTCTTGTCTTGTTTGGTGATTCTATAGAACTGCTGCAATCTGATGCACTTCAGAAGTGTAAGAGGTGTGAGGGTATATGCCTGTGCTGGTGGAGCTGGTTTAATCATACCCAAAGGAAAATGATAATTTCTACCTAGAAGCAAGAAAAATGCCTCTAATTCTCCTTTTGGGAGCATCTGTATAACTAACTTTAGTCTTCCAGTGCAAAGAGACTCTGCAGAGACTCCTGGGTCTTCTATTTCAAGTTTTGTTAGAAACCTTAATGCTTCCACACTGGAGAGTTCCTTTTGGGGCATGAAAATACAGATCCCTAGGACCTTTCTTCCATTTCTTGCAAAATTAATGGTAATTACCAGGAATGATTAGCAGGTTCAGTGCTTATTAGTCTTACTTTTGAAAATTCTGAAACAAATGTTTTTCCTTCCAGTGTAACAGATCATGTTAATTTTCCTTCTTTGTCTGTAATAAAAATTGACGTGAAAGGATGCCCGAGGCAGCGTAATGAGAAAATGAAATTAGTTTTTCAGTTGGCTGGTCAAAAGCATTTTATACATGATAATAAACAGTTATTTTACTCTTTTGCTTATGACATAATAAATGATAAAAACATTTTCTTGAAAGAGATATTGCCCACTTCGCTACAGAGAACTCAGGCTGCGATCTTTTGCATTCATGGGGTCACATCATTCTGAGGAATGTCTGCCTTCTCCATCTGCTTTTCTTAACCTTTTTTTGGGGGTCACACATGCCAGTGACTGAATATTAGGGCTCTTTTTTTTCCTTCCTTCTTGAAAACCCTTCTTAGAAATGTAGGGTGTAGCCTAGGAGTAAATTAAGGCATTTCTGAAAGTCAAGGCATTCCCGAAAAGAATTTCATACAGTATCCTTAAACTCTGTATTTAAACCAAGTACTGCTGTTTCATTTGCAAACGGTTGAGCAAAAAGGCAGCCTGAGCAGCACCACCCCAGAGCCAAGCCACTCGACTGCTCTGAATGAGTCCATATCGTCCCCTCTGTCGTTAATGGTTTGGGTAAATTCTTGATTTTTAAACCGTCTGCTGATTTCTGAGGCCCTACTGAACATGTTTGCAGACAAGGGGAAAAGAAGATTCAGAGAGATGTTCAGTGGAAGTGTGTGACTGCAGAGATTTGTCCCATTTCACCTCTCTACCCCTGCGTTTGTGTTTTGTGGAATGGTACGAGCCTTTTCTTCCCAGAAGCTCTTTCTGAAGTGAACGTATGAGACTCCTTGAATTGTTTAGATTGGTTTGGATTGATTATAGTGGCTTCTTCAAAGCAAGAAATCAAAATAGGCTAGTGGTGAGCTGAACAGCTAACATATTGATAAATGTAGTTACATATATGAAACGGGCAAGAAAGAGAGAGAAGAGCTGAGTTTCTCGTGTATGATTCTTACAGTTCTTGACAGCTCGAACTCCCACATGCTTGAATAGTTCAATACTGGATTAGTGTGATGCCTGCTCAGTGGATCCTGTGGGGCATAAATGCAGCAAGAAACACATCATTCAGGATTTTGGGGACAGCTTGTAAACTGCCCAACACTATTAGCAATCTCTCTCCAATCATAGTCCAACTTGAAAATGGAATGACTCTGAGGAGAAAAAAAGATGCTCTTATTTACGCTCCCACAATTCGCACCCTAAATTGTGATTATTCCTTTAGTGTAGAATAGTGTTGATGAAACATTTATTTGTAAAACAGAATGAACTGCATTGGGCAAGCTGATTTAAGCTTATTTACAAAACCAATAAGGAAGAGCAGAAAGGATGTGTACAGACTGAACGGAGAGTCTTACTGATTATTTCTACTGGAGCCCATGGCAAAATTGCCGTTATATTTAAGAAAGCCAGAGGGTTACATCCTAATATCAGGGCCTGATTAATTCTCATTGAAGTACATGCACAACTTGCTTGTAATTGGCAAGTGATTGTATTGAATCATATCCCTTTGGGGGGTGGGTAAAAGCATTCCATTGTTGAAGAAACTATTGAAACCTTTGGAATCTGAACAAGTGCACCAGTAACATGAATATTGCTGTTAACAAGTTAATAGCACGGAGCTAGAGAAGGTGGAGGGAGTCAGGAAGAGGAAATTTCAAATCGGGCTAATGCAGACTGATGACCTCACTTACACCTTGAAATTTACTCCATCAACCTACAAGTTAATTATCTTTTATCATTCCAGATATGTTTCCTGTCAATTATCTAATTTTGTAGGTGGTGAATACACCCTCTACATAGTCTCAGGATTACATAACGCTCCAGGAATTTCCATCAGACACACAGGAAACCTTTCAGCAAACATGACTAGCTCTCTAAGGTTATTGCTGACACAATACAATTAGAAAAGGGGTTGTCCCACAGATATTACAGTTCTTTTTGATCCACTGGTGAAAACTAAGTGAATTTCTGAGGAAATGCTTTGCTTTTATAAAACCTCAAACTCAAGATTACTGAAAGTTGTTAGGTTTTATTTCCTGTGCAAAAATGCAGTAGTTTCCTGACTAGTTTTCTTGTAAATGAGCAAAACGATGTGTTAGCTGAAAAAAACATCTGCCTGTACTTGGCATTTGATATCAAAAGTAATTTTAGGGATATTATCCCGATATATTGTATTTAATTTGAGTGTTTCTCTTAAGTCAGATGGCAGATTGAGTTAACCTCACCCAGCTGCCCCTTTTTGTGGGGTGTGCAGAAGAGGTCATGGTATCTTCCACGAATCTCTGACTTCCAATAATCTTCCATGAAACCCAAGGATGAGCAGGGTGACCTCCCTTTTATTTGAAAACTTGATTATATAGAAAACAGAAATGTGGGAAGAAAATAAAAAAGAAACTTTTTTGGGAGAGCAAGCAACCACTTTTTGGCACTCCTCCCTTTCCAGCTCAGCCCCCACTCATGTGTGGTGTCCATATGGATGAGGTTTATGAGAATATACACTCTTCTAACGTATCAAAATATTTACCTTGTGCATTTCAGTACAGCATCATTAATATTACTAACCTCCCTGTCGCAGTAAGTGCCAGCTGTCTTTGGGTTTCCAAGGCACTTGGATCTGATAAGTGAGCTCTTGTGTTAGCACTGTGACGGTCAAAGGTCCATGTCAGGTCAGGACCTCTGCTCTGTGGGAAGGATAAACTGATTTAAAACTACCAGAGGAAAGAAGTTAAAGGAAAAATGGAATTTATAAAGCTTATGAAATGTCAGGAGACGTGTTGCAGCCTTTTGGACAAATGCTGAATACTGTTAACCTGGAGGAAAAAGGAGGAGATCAAAAGATCACCTGCTGCTGGAATAAAAAAATACCTAGTGCTAAGGATGAGTAGGACATAATGAGATGATTTTTTTTTTTAGCTGTGTCAGCAATGATGCTTCGATTTCCTTGTAAGAGAATGGGAAAGTATAATTAGGAACATTATTTTTCCCTTCTACAGACTCAGCTTGTGAGCTTTATTTAGTAAAATAGAACAGTCCAGAGAAATAAAACCATCATAATTAATTTGAGTTAAATATTAACACGTTATAGTGTGATCTTTTTTTTGTGGGTTAAGTGGATAAATCACATAACTATTAAATATGCAAGATAGAATCCACAATCAATTAAATGATAGTTGAGGTACTGTGGCAGAGCTGATTAAATTGGTGTGCTATTAAGATTATATTTACACAGCAACTGTGGAAAAACATCTTGGATGTGCACTGTGAAACTGAAAAAGAACTTTGATGCAGTCCCACCCCACCCAGACGTGGCTCCTTTGTGGTGGATACAAACCTTGACCCTTTGGACTGTCTGTTCTGAGCCAGTCCTGCCAGGCATCCCACCTCACTGCATGGGCATCTGCATCTTCTTGTATTTATTGCGTCAGCTGCCACTAAGGCAGACTTCAGGTGGAAGGTACTGAGATGTACTTTATCCCTTTTTCCTCAGCAAATGGTTTTGCCCCTGGGCAGGGCCTCCCTGGAGTCAGGGAAAGCCTTTGAAATCAGTGTTGGGCACGTTTCAGAGCAGGATTTAGCCCTGCACGTTCAGGGATTCATGAGCGTGAACAGCACCTCATCTCTCTCCATATTCCCTAATAGGATCCGCTCACCACTGAAGTTCCACTGTAACTTTGGAAATCTTAAATCCTGCAGTAAAGAATCAATTGAGAGATTCATGCTGGGAATAGGCTTTTTTCCAACTGTCAAATCTGGCACAATATGGAATGTGTCAGGCAGAATTAGTATGCTCTCTTCTCAAATTATTTTTCTAAAGTTTCTTGATGTGAACAAGTGAAGGTATTAGGGAAAAATGAGCCCATTAAGAAAATGTAACTCAACTGGGAATCAATTTAGGACCAAATCAGAAATTAAACTTATTACTGAGAAATGGCTATGACCTTTTCCAGCTCTGCATTTTGAGGCATCTGTTGGTATCAGCAGGACAATTCATAATGCTGTGTAGTAAATCATTCTTGTGGATTTTCCATCCAGTTGAAAAATTGGATCAAAGTAAGATCATTCTTTTTCCTTGTCTCCTCCTAATAACATTTTGCATGTTTAGGTTAGAGGAGACTGATTCTGCAAAGTCCAAACTAAGTAAAATCTCAGGATAATGCTTGTGTGTTTGAAATTATAACTACACTCAGTGCGATCAATAGTTTCTCAGTCTTGAAGCATTTTCTGAGATGATGATGATGGTATTATGAACTTGGCAGGATTTGTTTTGAATGACGCAGGTGATGATGTTGGGTCTTTTTGTTCTTCTGCAATGTATTTGCACAGGAGTAGAACTCCTGTAAAATACAGCCTGAGAACTGTGTACCTCACCGTTTCTGAAGCACAAGAGTCTCACAGTTGCAGCATCTCCCCAGGTACAGCACGCATGGATGGCTTTTCCTTTTGTTCTGCCAGCCTTTCCAGCACATACAAACTAAAACTACATTATCTTGGCACTTACTGTTTGAATTTCTGCATGGTTAGATTGCTGTTCTACTCCAGTTTTGTTCAGAAGTGCTGGAATGGTGCAGAGTGTTCCGAAGCCTTACCAGGAGATGTTCCTTGCTTATCAAGAAAATTGGGCAAAAGCACGATGAGAGGAGTGTGCACGTGCATCTTGCTCTGCTCTCACAGGGCTGGCTCCTTTGTTAAGGATGATAACGTCAGGGAGGTGACCTTGGGAGGTAACCCACACAATTATTTACTCTCTGCCAGTGTGCTCATCAAAGTATCATCTGTGTCAAGCCCAGAGATGTCTTACTCTGAGAATTAATGCTAATTGGTTCATCAAGTTGATTTGGGTATCATTAAAAATATCATCTTCTTATGCAAGAGCTAGGACAATGTTTTAAAGGTAAAATGAGGTTGATGACTCTTAATTGATCATTCATATATAACCTTAATTCTACCTACTTTTTCCACAGCAAACTTAGGATGAACAAGGTCCATTACTGAGGGCATCTTAGTTCTGCCTACTTCTCTCAACCTATTCCCAAGTTTTGGATGAGGTGCTTGATCAAATGTTTGATGGTATCACTAAGGTTAACTAGGATTACAGCCATGGCAAAAGACATGCTGCAAATGACTTAAAGAATAAGAAAACTACAGAGGTCAAAGGAGCTGATAAAGGAGCTTTCAGTCATCATAATGAATAATGACTTGGAATAATTAGACAGTTTTAGTGATGATTATCAGAAATTAATACGTTATCTTACCAAAGAGTTTTAACTGCTCTTAGACGGGCTTACTGATAAGGGTTTCAAAAACGGGCAGTTGGTAACTAATGAGGGTATTTTTGTCAATGTTAGATCTGCAATGCAGGATAAATAGGTTATGTAAGAACACAGAAATTCATATAGTCCTAAAGATGAGGGTAGAGTTTTGGCTTTGGATGCAGAAAGTAAGAAAATGACAACATTTGGGCTCATTTGTTCATAATTTAAACTCCTATTAAAGATGAATGATCCTTTTCTAGTTATTTTCCCAAAACAACAGGTACTTATTGGCTGTATACCAGCGAACTGCCTGAAGTGTCCAATCCTTCTGTGCCAAGTAGACTTACTTAAAAATATCCCGGTATTTGTTCTGCTACTCTAGTGTTAAAAGTGAAGTGATCTGGACTTCGACTTCCTTCTCTTTATTTCATTTCAGATGGGATAGGTCTTGAGCAGAGTCCTAAACCGCACTGTCTTACTAATAGTGTGCTCTGGTTTGTGCTGGGGAGGACACCAGTAACTTCTCTGCCTAAATTCCAGCTTGTGTCATGCTGATTTCCAGTAGTCTTC
This sequence comes from Phoeniculus purpureus, assembly GCA_028565055.1. Lineage (NCBI taxonomy): Eukaryota > Metazoa > Chordata > Aves > Bucerotiformes > Phoeniculidae > Phoeniculus > Phoeniculus purpureus. The sequence continues at coordinate 5,294,374 of JAOXOE010000720.1, forward strand.
AGCACTTCTGCAAGTGATATTTTGCAGAATTGGGTCCAATGCATAGAAAATGGTGTATACTGGGCTTCCCAGTTACTCAGAATATATGATGCTTTAGCATGATAAGAGAGTGAAAATCCTTTATGAAACTTAATGTAAGCCCTTGAAAATAAAACTATTAGTACTTCATTCTACTCTCAGGCCTGCCTAGCTGGTTCCCTTTAGTGTGTCTCTATCTCGTGGTTTCTAAGGTTACTCAAGCACTCGATGAAGGAATACAATAAAAATATTTGTCCTTTTCTTATATGTAAAGGCATTTTTTGTTCAAATATTTACCTTTTATATATTAGATGCTTAATGCATTTTCACTATTGGATATTTTTCTAAAACTTTGATTATACAAAATATAATAAATTGTGAATACTTTTTGTAATATTTAAACTACAGACAGCATTAAACAAATTTCCCCCCAGATATGTAGGACCAAGATAATCCATATATGTATAAGCCAATATTTAATAACAGAATTTAATATGAATTTTAAAAGGGTTTGTGTGGGAATGCCTTTGCCTCTTCACCAGCCATATATAAACCTCCATCCCAAGACAAACTTTGTCATAACTGGCTTTTTTAGGGTCATTAAGGATTAGAGATGGACCAAGTTCATGTGGTGAGAGCTGCTGTGTGCGGCTGTTTCACTGGCCCAGTTGGGTTTTTGCAGGTGGGTCCCATAGAGCTGCTGTTGAAGTTGATTGAGTCTTATTTTGACTTAAGTTTGGCTGATGGGAACTTATAAAGAGGGTCATTGTAAAGCAGCAGTAAGTATTTCACTGTTAAGCTTGTTTTCTTATTTTCTAGCTGGAAGTTGGAAGGATTTGAAACTCATCCAGGGATTTGAAACTTCAGCAATTTCTTTTTCTCTCCTCTACTTCACTCAGGCAAAGAAAATTTTCAGGCTGTATTATGACCTTAATTCCTCCATATAACCCATTATCTGCTCATTATGGAGCCATAATAAACACGGAGTCCTTCAAGGCCTTTTTTCTCCCCAAATCACGTTAAGAGTGAATGCTAGCAATATTGAATCAAGGACATCTTGTCAAATGGAATCATTTCAGGGTAAGCAGAGTTTTCTGTGAATTATGGCTGACACGGTGGAGAGATGGGAATAATTTAAAGGAAAAAAAGCCAGGCTGAATTTTATATCTAGGAGTGAGGTGAAAAGAGATTCCCACCAAAACCTAAGTTGTTTATTTATGTGTGTCATATGGCAAAACCAGCCGTAAGAGCACTGCGTGGTTTCCTAGGTAGTAGGTAGCATGATAAATTAGATTACACGAGTGAAGTGGCTGTGTATGACCAGCAGCAGTAAAGAAGTTACATAAATAAACCCAAGTTAATTAAAATGTTAGCAAATATAAATAATCCAAGGTTAGTGAACATTGTTTCATCTTAAATTAATAAATATGCAAAGGTAATGTTTATAATTAAAGCTATAATTTATCTCCATGCTCTGCTTGTTTAATACCAGTGGTAACACAATGTTACACGCAGAACTATAGTAATAGATTTGTTTAGCACTGACATTATAAACAAATGTCTCAGTCTATTTATTCTAAGTTATGATACAGATTCTTTTCACATGCATCTGATGGCCTTTAAACCATTTAAAATGAACTACATTAATGTAATCTAATCTTGATACTGAACATAACATTTCAGTTTGAATTATCCAGAATCCATGATCCATTTTATTGCTCACAAAGCACTTTATACATTTATGATAATGGCAAACCTTGCTCTGTTATTTAAATCCCATTTCAGATGGGATTTTTTTTTAAACATTTTTGGTAGTAAAATACAAATACAAAGAAAAGTCAGTGCTCAGTAAGCCCTTTAACAAAGCAAACAATTCGGCTTTTTATGACATTAGCAAATAATAAAGAAAAGATCTGACATTTACACTTGATGAATTTTTATGCTGTAACAGAGATGAAGAAAATGGAATGGAAATCACACTTGATAAAACCTGTCCAGGCTGCTCTTAAAAATAACCACTGCAAAATATTTTGGAGTCTCTCTTACTTTATTGAAGTCCATTTTATTTTACTGGAAAAAATCTGTTCTTTAAATTCAGTCATTCGTCACATTCAAATAGTCTGTTCAGTTGGATTCATTCTGGTGAAATAATAATGAGGGGCTGCAGGGGATCAAGTCCTGTAAGAAAACCAGGTAACAGGGTATAGAAAACACAAATAGAGGGTTGTGGGAATTAGAATTGATTTGATACAGTTATCACAAGAACTGGATTTCGTTTTCTGGAAAACCTCTGGTAGATGTTCCTGAAATTTGCATTTAATTAAACTGAATCTGAATTCAAAGTCTCTTGCATTTATAACTGATAGAGATTTTCATGTCATGTGCCCAGGACTGTGTTCTGGTGTTAGGATATTACACGTGATGCTAGGAGCAGTTATAAATGTTAACTCATTGCAGCACAATTTACTTACAGTTAATAATTCATCTTTTTCTGTGGATGAGCTCACTTGTTCATAAAAATAACACACATGGATCTGAGGGGAGCAGCTACTAGCACCTTACTTCAAATAGTAAACTAAACTTGTTAAATATCAAGTTTATTTAACTAGACTTTGAAAGCACAGCTCAGGCTGGCCTTCCTCATCTGCTTTGTTAACATCATGGTGACACAGAGCTGCTAAGTCAGGTATCCAGTTCACACACAGAGCAGTGCCTGCATCTTAAAGGAGGATGACGGCTACAGCCCAATAACATGAATCAGAGTTTATCCGATCAACATACTGGTCTAAAATAAATTGAAAAAGAGTACAGTCAAACATACTCCATGTCTGAATATTAAAGAGTAAATTAAAGACACATTCGGCATGTTATGGGCTTACTTTGCTTCCCATGTGTCAGGGAAACAAGCCCCACAGCAATCGTGGATGTGTAAGGCCATTACTAAAAAAACTACCATTTTAAAAAAAGCATTTTTAGAATTATTTCATTCATTCCTGTGGGAAAGTTTGTCTTTTGAAAGCTTTACCTTCAATGTCATCCCCAGCAGAACTTAGTCCTTAATAGAAATGATGCATGAGTATTTCTTTTTCTTCTTGCATGTTAGCCAGGGATTTCAATAGAGGCACAAAAGACTGAAGTACAGTGTCTTATAGTACAAAATTAACAAATAAATAGACAGTCTAAGGACGCATGGAATGTATAGCCTTCCACAAAGGCTTCACTTGATCACTGGAACAGGCTGCTTAGGGAGGTGATGGAGTTACCAATTCTGGAGGTGTTTAAAAAATGAGTAGATGGAGTACTTAAGGCCATGGTCTAGGAGTTAGGGAGATGTTGGGATGAGGACTGGACTTGATGATCCTGGAGGTCCTTTTCAACCATGGTGATTCTATGATTCATCAATACAGGAAGGACATGGACAAGATGGAGCAGGTCCAGAAGAGGCCATGAATATGATCAGGGGGCTGGATCACCTCTGCTACGAGGACAGGCCGAGGCAGCTGGGTTTGTTCAGTCTGGAGAAGAGAAAGCTGCATTGCAGGGGACCTCATAGCAATCTTCCAGCACCTGAAGGAGGCTAGAAGAAGGCTGCAGAGGGACTGTTTACATAGGTCTGGAGATAGGACAAGGAGCAATGGTTTCACAATAGAGAAGGGCAAGGAAGGCTGTTAAGAAGTAGTTCGTTAGCAGGAGAGTGGTTGAACACTGGAACAGGTTGCCCAGGGAGGTAGTTGAGGCCCCATCCCTGGAGACCTTCAGGGGGAAGCTGAACAAGGCTCTGGGCAACGTCATCTAGTTGAGGATGTCCCTGCTCACTGCAAGGCAGTTGGACTAGATGGAGGTTCCTTCAACCTGGGCAGTTCTATGATTCTATGATCCTATGATAATAGGTCATAAACAGTGTTACAGGTAAAAGTGATGTTTAAAACATGGCATTCAAGAAATTAATGGAGGCAGAAGTGTCAGGGACAGTGTCATTTACATTGTAGCTTTCACTGAAATTTGGGGGGGCTTTGATAGTGTGTCCCTGTCAGAGTTTTATGTGCACAATGCTTGGCCAAGAAAAGCCAATATATTCAATCACGAGGAACTCCTGGATCTTAAGTTGCAGTCCCAACATTGGCTCCTTCCATCATGTTAGACAACTTCTAACTGCTCAGAGGTATTTTTCTGGTGGAAAGTGTGAAGTTGGTAATAGGTTTTTAATAATCTTTAGAGAGGTTGGGTGGTACTTTGTAACTGATGACCTTTAAACCTGCTTTTAATTGTCATTATTAGGACAGAGCAAGGGAACACTCTTTATGTTTCATTATGACTGAAGGAAGGCTCTGTATTTTGAATACTGTACTTACGGACAGAAAAGGAATGAATATTTTCACAAGCAGTTAACCAGCAGGTTTCAGCTGTATCATTCCCTTTAAATGATCCTTTATAATAGGAGACAAAACAAGAAAGGTACCTCAGAAGTGGTACCACACTATTTTCATGTTGATTGCAATAAGTGCTGAAAGCGGAGTGTAAAATCAATGTCTATGAGGGGGAAGGAAAAAAGAAAGAAAGAAAAAAAGCAGCACAAAGACTTCAGGATTTTTCCTTTAAGTGGCTCTTTGGGAACAAAGCGATGCCCTGCAAGGGCAAGAAGAAGGAGGTGGACAATAGAGAGGCTATCGCAGGGTGAGAGGGGTAGCACAACAGGAAGAGCATTGGGCGGGAACATCTTCATTAATTTTATCAGGTATTTACTTTCTTAAATCTTCCTGTGTGTTTGCTCAAGCCTGACCCCGTTCTGTGATACCCATGTAGCAAGTATGTCCCTTTGGGATAGTGGAAGAAAGGTAAGCTTGAACTGAAAAAAACCACACCCAGCAAAACCCCCCAAAACCCACATCCACCTTCTCTCCCCCAAACCATCGGAAGAAAGGAAAGCCAGGTAGAAAGCTGTCATCACTGGTACTGTCTGACAGCACCTGACTGTCTACCACCACAAACCCCAGATACAATAAAACCAAATTACTCCCATAGTCTTTCACTAGAGAAATCTTTTTCCCTTTCTTTGTCAGAAAAACCTTTCCCCAGAATAATTATTAAGGCAGGCCTAGGGAACTGTGTTCATTTCAAAGCTTTCATTTTTAGAAAGGCTGTTTAATATTTATATAAAGCTCATGTTAAGTTTATGCACCTGTCAAAATACTAAATTATATGATAGTGATTGCAAAATGAGCTATTTATCAGACAGATGTCTCTACCAGACCTGGAGTACTGAGATGTGGAGGGGCAGATCCCTCCTGCACAGGGTAATGGGGTTTTGTTTGTGACAACCTGCTGGGGAGGGGAAGTGTTTAACCCCACTGGATCTGAAAGCTGTGTGGGGTGAGTGAGCTCTGCTGAAGAATGCACCACCACAAGAGATACAACACCAAGAACGTTTTTTGTCTGAACAAAGTGCTGTGAAGCACAAGTGACTGTTCTGCTGTGCAGCTCACCTCCAGGTTTCCTACAGTGCTCTACAAAAGTTCCTTGGTGTGGCTGCTTTTTCCAGCTGCAACCTTAGGAGTGAACAAATAACGAGAGGATACGTTTTAAGTGGAAGACAGATGTTCTTACACAATAATTCTACAATCAACAGCATCGTGGAATGATGCCCAGAGGTGTTAAAGCCTGACCTTGGCCAGCTGTAAATTATGACTGAAAGGTGCTATTTGTGACTGCTGGGAACAGGTCAAGGAAGTCAGCAGCCCCAGTGAAAGATCATAGCAGGAGAGGATGGGGAGGTGGCAAGTTGAGTAACAGAGATCATTACTAATACCACAAGCAGTAGGAAGTTTAAGCCGTTTGCTATAACTTTCTCCAGATGTCTCTGAATGTATACCTCATGTTTGCTGAGGTTTTGCAGGGTATCCATTTGCCTTGGAGCCATCTAGGCTGCCTGTGCCATGATCTTATTTTCATCTTTAAGGAACAGTTCCTGTGCATCAGAAGTCCTGCAGGCACAAACCTGGAGACATATATATGCAGAGATCTATAATACATATTATATATACACCCACATTGCAAAACAAGTATGTTGGTGCTGTAACTTAGATGTTGGATGTGGCAGCCAAGGAAATCTTCTGAAGTAGGAAAGTGTTTCTAAAAGTATCCCAAAGGAAAATTCAGTGTCTCTGTCCAAATTAACCTCGTGCTGCCTTTTATTTTTCTTCTTTAAGTGTATTTATTTATGAAGAATAAGCTGCATGGGCTTCAACTCCGCTTTGGAGACAAATTCTTTGTAAATACAACTAAGACTCTCTAATCCCTGTTATAATAAACTCCCCTGATCTGAACAGGTGTAGATCACAGTTGCAGCCTTTCAGCAGCATAGCTCGTCCCAGAGCACAATTATGCACACTGGGAGAAAAGCAAGAAAAGGGAGAAGGTAAAGTAACTGAATTCCTGCCTCAAATGCAAATCCGTACCTGTTTGCTGCTAAGCAGCTTTGACGTTCTTATTCCTTCAGAACCCAAGAACCCAACCAGCAGTCACTATCTGGCTGGCAAATCGCCCCTTGTGTTATCCAGAAATCATGGTCAACTCCTGGTAAATGGGTGTTTGGCAGCATGGAGTCTTTTTAGGCAGTTCTCAAATTCAACAGATGCTAGGGAATTTTGCTGAAATTATTGAAATATATTAGCATAATAGAAAAGAATGTGCTGCATATTGCTTGCATGTACTCACTGCAGTTACTTAGTGCAGATATTAAATACACTGGGGAGAGAAATAGGTTCCTACCCTGCTTGCATTTGTTTGGATGTTATGTGATGGATTATGAGTTTCCCTGCTGCTGATATACCTATGCAAAAATACAATGCAGTAGATGTCTAATTATGACCTGAAGTGAAAATGAATTATAACTCCTCCTGATACTTCTTATGATTTGCTGCATTATAAATAACGGTGATTTATTATTGTTTCACCTACTGCTCTGTTAGTGATGGATCATAATAGTAGATCATCATAATTTTGAAATCAGAACAGAGATGTTTTTTCTTCCATATAATTCAATTTTAACTCCACTGCTGAGGTTGTTGAGCATCGTAATCCATCTACTTTACGCTGTGTTTCATTAGAAAGAAGATATGTTAATATATTTGGTGGCTGTTCATTTCTAACATCTGTTTATTAGACATCTCCATGAAACTGTCCAACATACCTTTTGGTAATCTCGTTGTGCTTTCAACATGACCCACGTGGCAATTACCAAGAGAAAGAAGGATGATCAAGGACCAGGATTGAAAAGGAAGACATCTCCTTTTACATGTGCTATACATTGAAAGGAAAATTGTTGCATCATTACTGTAAATTTTCAGATCAATATGGTCCTACTGCTGTAGTTTTCAGTGGTTCAATAAGACCCTTTTATGCATGTGGTCCCTGGAAGTGCTTTATATTCAGTTATTCCACCTATTTTCCTTCTGTTAAAACAGTTGGGCTGGGTCTCATCCAGACAGTCCTCTAATAATGGGGCCTGGAAGATGACTCTCTCTTTTCCTCCGTGTTTCCATGCATTCTCTTCCGCAGTGGGAAACCCCATAGCATCCCTGCCATAGGTCGAGCCTGCTGTAGGCTCGTGACACCTGACATTGTTCTGACCTAAGGGAGCACATTTGCATTCAACAGGTTCACAAGGTGTTTCCATCAGAAGACTCAAAGTCTCTTCTCTCTTGCTTCCATCAGATTCCCTACACAAGGGTGTCATCATGCTCTGCTTTCCTGTTGATGCTTCAGCATCCTGTACTCCCCTTCTTGTAAAGTGCCTCAGCATGTCACTGCAGCAGATGCTACAGAGCTAATGAGTGGCTGTGAAGTAAGGCTCTCACTGGCAGCTAATAAAAACCTTCTATTTGAGGTGAAGTCCCTTTCCTAGAGAGAAAACAGCCTTCTCCATCCATCTTCACTGATAAGAAGTGGAGGAGCTGATGGGTCTTTACAGGTCAGGTACTGTTGGTCATTGCTGTCTTTGCTGTACTCAAAACTGCTAGCAGTGCTGGACTCATTTTCACCAGTGATTGCACCATCTATAAATACAAGGCTGTGTCTTTTAAAAATCCATCTCAGTTTAATCATCATATTCATTTAGTCAGTGCCTGTGTCCAAAACCCTCCAGCTGCTTCCGCAGCTTCCTTTGAAGCAGACTGTACCAGAGCAACTCTCTACAAAGCAGCTGGAGATTAATGCAGAGAGGCTGCCAGAGGTGTGGGACTGGTCACTTTGCCTCTCCCTAACTCAATGGCGAGCAGAGGAGCTGCTCTGAACAGCTGGACAGGAACTGGAAAAGCATGAAGCAAGCTCTGCAGCAGCAGGAGTGTCAGTGTCAGCAGGACAACAGAGGAGGTGTTTGCTCAGCTTTGCCAAAGTACAAAAACTCAGCTATTCACAGAATCACAGAATTATTGAGGTTGGAAAAGACCTCTGAGATCATCACAAGTCTTTTCCAGCCCCAATAATTGTCAGAGGCTTGAGAAAAAGAGAGATACGCTTCCAAAATTCATAGTGGAAATAGTATTGAAAACTGCCCTTGATGGTTTAATCTTTAAAGATTATGAATGATTTATTGAACCTCAAATTATTTCAGTAGTTAATTATTAGCCTAAATATAGGTTTTTAACACTACCTTGGCTTGACAACTAAGTTTGTCATAGCTACCTTCTTTCTGCATCTTGAGTTTGCTCATGAGCAGACAGGGTGGCTTTGCTTGTTAGTTTGAAATGGTTTCTGTGGGCATATTGCAGTCCATAAAATGTTTGCAAATTATCTTCTGGCTATTTACATTTCAAGCCTGGAGGCGTTTGGCCTGGACATACCACCTACCTACAATTTCCCTGACACCTCATGTGAAATAGTTACTCTGTAAATTTGAGTGAATGAATATTTATGACGCAAAGTGCATTTTCTCTGGGCATTCTGTAGCACCAGCTCAAGGTATTTTTTTATGACTATGTTTACCATTAGCTTGAAAATGTATGGAAAACAAGCATAAATGGGGTAATTGTGTGGCTGTATTTACTCATCCCCATTTCTAACAGAGTGTTCCAGCTCTTGGTAGACCCTCTCTGAAAAGAAACTTGGTGTCAGACCTGCTCCTCAGAAACAAGCCACTGGGAGAGCTGACACTAAACTGCAGATTTTTGAGAACCTGACGAAAGGAGGTGGGAATGGAGTGGGATAGAGTGTCCTAACTTTGTCGCAATATGACTCCTCCTGATTGCACCTAAGTAAACAGTAGGGCAAAAGACAGCAGCAAGCAATGGAGTTGTTCAGTTCATACGCTCTATAGATTACAGAATCATATAATTACTGAGACCGGAAAAGCCCTCTGAGCTCATCCAGTTCAGCCCAGGACCTGACATCACCACATCAGCCAGACCAGGGCACTAAGGGCCACAGCCAGGCTGCCCTTAAACACCTCCAGGGATGGGGATTCCTCCAGTGCCCTGGGCAGGCCATTCTAGGGTCTGATAACCCTTTCTGTGAAGAAGGGCTTCCTAATATCCAACCTAACCCTCCCCTGGTGCAGCTTCAAGCCCTGCCCTGTCTTCCTGGCGCTGGTTGCCTGGGAGAAGAGCCTGACCCCCACGTGACTACAACCTCCCTTCAGGGAATTGTAGAGAGGGAGAAGGTGCCCCCTGAGTCTCTGGTTCTCCCAGGTAAACACACTCAGTATCTGGAGCTATCTGTGGTGGATTCCACAACTGCTGATTTCACTGAAAGGCCATGTGAAGGGAGCACATTGACTACCAAAAGAGTTTCACTTTTTCTTTCCCATTATTATTTTCCTTAAACTTTTTGTGGTTTGTACAGGAAAGGAAATAACAACGAAATTGAACGTCCAGTTCTTATTTGTTTCCTCTTCAATAATCATAGAATCACAGAACATCAGGGATTGGAAGGGATCTCGAAAGATCATCCAGTCCAATCCCCCTACCACAGCAGGATCACCTAAAGTCACACAGGAATGTGTCCAGGTGGGTTTTAAATGTCTCCAGAGAAAGAGACTGCACAAGCTCCCTGGGCAGCCCCTTCCAGTGCTCTGTCACCCTCACCGGGAAGAAATTCCTTCTCATGCATATCTGAGAACTTCCCCAAAAGTCAACCTTTAATGGGCCTCAGAAATCTGGGAAGGAATGAAAAAGTAAAAAGCAAAGGCAAGAATAGAAATCCAGAAGAAAAACACGACTGAAATGTGTGTATATACAGTTTTAATGCTTCTGCTTTACAACTGAATGAATAACTCCTTGAGCAATAATTTATTTGCATGCTGTTAATTAGAAGCATAATTAATTTAGGTAGATTATAAATAATGGTGTGCAAAATGTCATTCCCAGCAGATCAAATGGAAATAATACAGGCGTTCTTAGAAAAAAAATCCCAACAAGAATAGTTTGCAAAGAAATTGATTTAAATCAGTTATGAGGTTTTTGTGAAGTCTGGTGCTAATGAAAACTATAAATTTGTGTCTGAAGTTAGTAATTTATTGGTAAAATGCAAGAGTTCATTAATCACTCTGCTTTCTCTTATACTTGGCGCATATGGAAGGAAAATCTCTGTTTATCACTGCCACAAATAAACAGTAGCATAAGTAGATTATTCCCAACAGAAAGATTTTTTCCACACCCTAATCTCAGAGCAATCATTCACTGATCTAAATGAGCAGTTACTTAAACCGCTAAGAAGGGATGCTAATTAGAACTAGGCAAGAATATTTAATTTTAAAAAAACACCCAAATAAACAAAAAATCTGAAAATCCAACCTGTTTTTTTTTACCATGCTATCTTATTTATAAATTATTTTTTATTCTAATATTTATTACTACTATTATTTATTAATGCAATATATTTATATAGTTTGCTTGGATGCTCTGTCTGTGACAATATCATACCTGAGTGTGTCTTCTCAGGAGGATGAGGTTTACAAACTTCTACTGCAGACCTTTGCTTTTGTAGCCTCCACTCAGGTGTGGTTACAGCTCTCACTTCCCAATTAATTTAGGTTTGTATTTGGGTAAAATTAGGGATGAATGTGAGCTCTCTGCAAGCAGACAGATTGGATCTGGCTCTGCCTGGACTCTGAACACTCTGAAACATGTGAATGTATCAGTCTTTCTACAAATGTCTCATGTCTCTGGGTCCAAAGAGCTCTCAATGAACTCTGTACCTGAGAATGAAATATCTTTTAGCTTTTAATACAAAACAGACTCTGCAGCATGTGGTGCACAAATAATGTCAGAGCACTGCCCACCTTGTAGATCATGTTGACTCTCTGGCTAAATAAAAGTGCTATGAAGTCCAGTTGTTCAGATTGATTAGATCTTCATCGATGAAGTCTCAGCATCTTGAGCGATGTCTTGCAGATTTGCCCAGCAGCAGCCTTCCCTGATGATCTGGTCAGCAGTGGAGATAGATAGGTCAGCATTCCATCTTTGGTAGATGGAATGAAGAAGGGGTTTGTGCCACAGGGATGGAAGTTCTTGTTCCAATGGTCCTGGGCACAGATACATCTCTATTCCTCACCCCAGCAGTACTGAGGGCTTAGATTATAGTCACCACTGGCAATGGATTGGTGTTTATCTGTTAATTCTTGGTCAATCAATCTGAATGTAGGCAGTGGTAGAAAAGTTTCTGCCTTTAGACTCCTGGCATTTCTGGTCAGCTATAGGAGTAAATTTTTGCGATGGAAGCACCACTCCATCACGACAGGTTTGCAGTGCTTCTCATGAAATAGAAATTTGTCAACTTTTGGTTCCACTTTACTCCTTTTATTCTGCTCTCTGACTTGCCAGTGTTGAGGGATGTAAGGAAAAGAAGGATGTTTTAATGGAAAATATATGGACATTGTCAATAGTCAGCTAATGGCTGCAGGCAAGATTTTAAATTTATGTATTTATTCCATTAAAAATGAAATGATTCTACAGAGGGGAAAGGAACTGTGCAACAGCACTATTAGTGAGTGGATGGAACCTACTGGATAGGGATGAAATTCTAGAACTCTGTCTCACATGCAATCTTGTTCTTTCATCCCTCCCTCTCATTCCAGCAGTCAATGCTTTGTAGAGCTGACCCCCTCTAAGACAAAGCTTATTGCCCTGTGATAAATTGTGTTCCATTTATATGCTCTTTTGCAAGTACAGGGATCTAAATTTCTCACACACTGCTCTGCAGAAATCCTTCCATTTCATTTTTTGCTTTAATTCTTCACCTAGAATTTAAACACGTTGTTTCAAGACATTTTCAGGAGGGTTGGCAAAGACAAGGATCTAACAGCTCTAGGTGTTAGAGACTTTGCCGATATTTCTAGAAGGCTGCAAAGACTGTGAGTGGTACAATCACAGTGGCAGGAGCCCAGAAAAATCCATTGAGCATGTTCCTGCTTACAGAGGTTGGAAATGGAGCACATGTAAAGTGTTTAGATGGGTCTTTGTTTTGTCTGTGAGCTGTGATTCACCAGTTTGGCATTCTGCTAAGTAGCCAGGCATCACTGTGGACCTTTGATGTATTCTCCATTAAAATGCATGTGCTCTACTTCTGGAGGATTGATGAAAGGTGGAAAAATTGAAGACGTAGTAGAAAGAAAACAGAACAAGAAGTAATTCTCATAGGCTACATAGACACAATTCATGTCAACATGTGAATAAATACTTCATGTACCTATGGCTACACAAAAGCCACAGAGAGAGTTCAGCTCTCTGCTGCATTTTGTCTCTAAACTTATTGGCATAGAAAATTGTTTTTAAAAAGCCACATTCGGGAGTAATGCCTTTGTGTTCACAGGACAGTATTTGGACATCTGTTACGGTGGGTTCTATTCTAAACTCTGCCACAGGCTGATTTTAAGAGTTCAAAAAGTCTTGCAAAACTGCCCGTGTTTCTCATTCTCTGCAGGTAACACCAGAATATAAGGATGTTGTTAGTCTGGGAAATGCATTGATGTTCTCCAAGGAAAGCACTAAAGACATGACAAGAGGTATTAACTAATAAAGATTGGACTAGTAGCCATAGGGCCTAAATGCACTAAAGATAAACTTTTTCACAGCAGATACCTTCCCTTGTTTATTGTAACTGCAACAAAAACTAGAAAAAGGGGTTTGAGGTTGAAGAATCCAACCAATTTGTGGTTTAGCATATTATTTCAATTCCTGACCTCCAGATGAGAGCTGCCATTGGGTGGATGCATGGGTTTATCTAGTGATACACAGAAATAGTTGAGAAAAGGAGGATTCAGGGCTACTTGATTGAAAGCATTGAAGGACCCCAAAGCCTTTCATGTTACCATCTCTGAACACTGCTTTGGTCTTTTGTTCCTCTTATGACGGATGATGCTTTAGTGTTGCAATGACGGTGACGCTCTTACTCTAAATTGGGGGGGCTGGCAGGGGGGAATTAACAGCGATTAAATATTAGATCATCTACCCACAAAATGTTTTTAATGAAGTTAGTTATCACCAGTTCCTTTCATCTGTTATTGATGATGTGTTACTTGTGTGGCTGCTTTCTCTCACGTCACAGTTCAACACAATGAGCTGGGTACTACAGAAAATACCCAAAAGTTAAATTTCTATTTCTAGAAAATTAATTAGATGTTGAAAATATTACAAAACAGCACCATGAAGGACTTCTGTATTAGAATGCCAGGCACTGGCTTCTCACAGAAGTGTGTGTATAACCTCTGACTTCCTTTATTCTGATTTATAGTTGGGTTTTACTCTTCTATGCCTGACTCTATTGCTTTTATTTTGAGCTGTTCCAGCAGCTTGAGTGAATACAAACTTGTACAAATTATTAAAGAATCTGGCCTTTTGTTATTAAAAGAGGAAAAAAAAAATCATTAAAATGCTGGGCTCTTCCTCTAGCATCGCCTTTTCTATATGAAAACTAAATGGACAGATTTACATTTTCTAAGTAAGTGGAATCTGAGGGTGTAATTACTGAGTGGATAATTGATAACATATCAATACTGCAGAGCTGCTTGGATTGTGAGGCTGATCAGAGAAGCAGGATGGTCCCTTTTCCTTACAATTGAAACATGTCGCTGCCACAGCATCAGCTCTTGTTTTTTGCAAGGCTCTGGGGAGATCTGGACCAAAAAGCACAAATAAAATGGAGGTGAATTAATTCAGCACTGTGTGCTTCACCAAGGTCCTCCTGTAAGACATCTAGTTCCACCATGCAACCTCTCCCTAACCCAGCTATCAAAGTAGCACATAATTAAGCCTTTTCTTTGCTAATTATTAGGTCATTAGCTGTGTTCAGCGTCTTGCAGAAGGTTATGGGAAGCACTGTAGGAGATGACTCAGAGAAGCTCAGAAAGCCTTTAGAGGTTGCCATATTCATCCACCCTTGCACAAACACTACCAGGCTACTTTTTATTAAAGGGCGTTGAAGAATCTTCTGATTTGGTTCTGTTTCACTGAGGTAACTACCACAACTGCCCACACCTTGCAGCAAGACTTAATTCAAATTGATTCAAATGCAAGTTGCTAGCAACTCTATTTCATGCTATTTTTGCATGATTTTGTAGGCTTTCTGCTACTCTCATTTGAGGCTTTTGTGTTCTGTGGGTTTTTTCAGTCGAGTCCAGAGCTTGTGAAAATGTATCCTCAGAGAATGGAATGAGGGAGTGGGATACAGCCAAGTGCTGTCAGCTGTTGGGGGTGGGTTGTGTGCCCTAATCTTTAATGAAAGTCTTTACAAACTGGAAAGGGAACTCATCTGCAGTCTATTCCCTGGTGGCATACTGGTATGTTTCTGTTAGAGGTTGTCACCTTTGGACCATGATGTCTAAAAATTAGAAAGAAATGGAAGAGAAGGGGGTCTAAGAGGTTTGTATTGGAAAAATACTTTACAAGAATGATGAGCTTGTTTGATTTGGACATAATAGGCACCATATGTGTAAGCTGTGTTACTTGCCATCCTGAGCTGCAGGGAAATTGTTGTACTCGGTCTCTCCTTTTCCTGAATCAGTTTACACTCAACTTCTGATGGATGGCAAAACCTTCTGAAATTCCCCTATCGCCACTGCCCAGGAGGAGATAATACCCATACAGGTAATAATGCATTCACAGCAAAATACCTGCTGCTTATGGGGCTGTTTAAATCTCTGGGTGTGTATTTGGTTTGGTTTAAAGGCACCGCATGAATGATAACATCTACTGTGTGAATAGCAAATTACGTTTATGGAAATATTTGTATTATATATATTTTAGAACATCTTACTTGGCATCTAAATGCAAAACAACTTCATTTTTACTGAGTTGACATGGCCATGAATAGGAGATATGGAGCAATAGAACAGATAATGACCCGCGTGTAACAGTTGCCTTTAGATATACGGCCACCTTTAGCAAGATGATGGGGAGGCTTCATGCACTTCACTGCAATTTGCTAAATACAATGTGGGATAAAATTGCTGTTGTTGGAGCGCAGGACAGCTTTAGAAATGAGCAGCTTAGGGGGGGAAAAGAGCCTTCTGTATCACCTGGAACAAACAGCATTAGTATATTTGGATGATTGCTCTCTTGAAATAGTGTACAAAACTGCAATCCCTTCGACAGTGAATCCCAGTTAATTGCTTTACCATGAGAGAGCCCTTGTTTTTCCAGGAACAACTCCCATACGGGCTTTCCCTACTGAAGTCTTGAACATTTCCGTCCAATTCCTTCCCACGTGTTCTGCCATGTCAGCAACTTTATTTCCCTTCATCAAATCTTCTCCATCACAGTACCGTGAAGTCTTTCCTGTGCTCCAGCCCTGTCTTCTACTGAAGTTCCTCCATTTAGTATTTAGTAATCTTTCCACAATAGCTCATAAATTCTTAGTGGGGTAAAAGACAGCACCCATCACCACTAATCCAAGCCCAGAGTGGCCTCAGCACAGGCAGCCAGCAGCAGTGCTGAGAATGTACAGGGACAAAATCCTTTGAGAATGCCCTTAATGGAGACGATATTTGGCTCTGACTTTCACAACATCTTCAGCAGCAATCTCTTTGGTAACACTGCCAATCTGTGGATGGGAACTGCCCTCAGCTGATTCAAAGGGACAGACAGATGCACAAGCACAAAAGACTGATTTCTTGAGGAGCGCAGGCTAAAAATAACTTGGCCTTTAAATATCTGCAATATGCTACAAATGCACGGTATGTAGCCACACAATTCCCTCTCCTCTCGTATAGTCCTGGAAAAATGCACGCATGTGCATATGTACACTTCTTTCTTTACTAGATATGGTGTAATATTCAAGGGTCTTGCTGTGTCATGTTATCCAAAGCATCGACATATAAATCGATTCCAAATAAGAAGAATGCAAGTTAACTGTATAAAGCCTGCAATTCTTTTATGAAATAGCTCCTGAAACGCAAGAACACTTCTTTTGGTGGAAGTTGTGAGCACTTAATGTAGGGAGCTAATAGGATTGGCCCAGCACAGTTGCAGCTAACAATGTGCAGTGGGATTTTCAAAAGCACTGAAGGAAAAAAATACTTTAATAGAACCCACATACTTAATCTTCTCATTGTTGCTAAGCTTCCATGATATGAACTTTTAACTTCCTAATGTGTAAGGAAATATTCTCCTTGCTAGGCTTGTGTTTTCAGCTTATGAATTTGGAAATGCAGTTTTCTGAAGTGTTCTTGTTTTTCTTGAGAGTTTCTGTACATTGTACTGCTCTTTAAATCACCATAAGCCTGGCTTAGGTAGGCAGACATATATCTAAATATGAAACTGGAGTAATTCTTCGTTACATGGAACAATTAAGGTATTTATAAAGCCTTAATATATTAGGTAATGTGTGGTCTTACAAGACGGAGAGTGGGTCTTGCAAGAGGGAGAGACAAATCTGTCTGCAGCAGTAGTCTGTACAGTACTTGTTCTTACTAGGTAAGCAGCAGCGTCCAAATTTTATGTATGTGTTCTATTTCATGACAATTTAGTTAGTTTCCATGGAGATAATTATGTTGTCACAAACTAAGGGTAAAGATTTCAAGTGCAAGATAAATAGGAGGAGCATATGGACTTGCAAGCAATAAAGATGTTCTACTTTTGCTCGGTAGTAACAAAAGGCAACTGTAATCACAGCAGTGAAAGAGTGAGCTGTCTTTGCTATAAACATTGTTAGCATTCAGTATATCAACACCCTGTATTTCATACTATGCCTCTCAATACCTTTTTCTTTATGATCATGCTTTCAGTGGATAGTAGTTTTCACTAGTTACACTAGAATGGGGCCAACCTTTTCGCTGGAATAAATCACCTGGCTGGACTGCAGTCAATGAAACGGTGCTAAATTAAAGCTCAATTAAGCTGTGCTGAATTAAACCACATTGTTCACCTCCCCTGTCAAGCCATCAGGTCAATAACATAAACAACAGAAGATAGATATGTGATAGATTTTTATTTTTTACTGCTCTCCATAAGGACAGATGCTCCCAAGTTACTCAAGGCGATAGTTTGGTCCAGCTTCTGGTTTTCCAGTTGCATGAATTGTTCCTCACTGAGGGTTCTGGGAACTAGTTTAACTCTGTGCTAAGGTTGTTCCAATCACCATCTGGTCAATGAATACAAGGAGCACTTAGGTTTTCTCTTTTATTTTCTTAATTCTTTTTCTCCTATCTCTTTTTCCCCAGCCATATTGCTTTAAGTTAATGACAAATGATCATTAAAGAGAGGGGCCTGTCAGATTGCCTACAATTATTTGCATTGCTGGACTCTGGAAGTCTTGGTTGAATTTGTTCTCAATATCTTAACTGACCGACTATGGCAGTACTAGAAAAGAGTCAGTGCAGGCTTCTCTATTTGCCAAAAGATCAATGGCAGGTGAGTTGGATCAAGTTTGCCCCTTGTATCTTGTAGCTTTGGTAGCTACTGGTTGTGCTGTGTACTTTTTGGCCTTGCAAATTACATCTAACATCAAAATAACAAGAAATCTCCCCTTTGAGTGAGTAATGTGCTCAGCTTTTTAAATTTAGAAGCTGCTCAACACAACTACAAGCAAAATATTTAATATGTGTTACTGACTGTTGACAGTAGAACTCAGTTGCCTGAACACAGGCGCCTCAGGGCTGCAAGAGCTGATGCTGGGTTTGGAAAGACCCATATGCTTTAATGCAGCAGCCAGAGGTCAAGTGGGATGGCTCATGATTCCTAAAAATCACACTAAGTGATTGCGTTCAGCAACCAAATTTCACCCTTCAGACTAAGTCCACTTTGCTTCCATATGCTGATTGTTTTTCCTTCCTTACTGTCTTATGAAATATGCAGACACTATAGAATAACTCGTCTCAACCCTATTTTTTGGATGTGGAGAGGCATAGTAGCGTGTATTGTAAGGAGACTATTCCCAATAGTAGATTATTTTTATATATATGATCTGTAGTGTCCCCTATAATTTGTATTTCCTGTATAATGCTTACACACACGAGCATTACACAGAAATAATACATATAACAGTGTGTTTTATGCACAAAATACGTTAGCTACATGTAAATGCTAGAAGGCATGATCGTATCTTTCTGTAAGGAGAGATGAATGTGTTGTACAGACAGAACACTTTATAGATCATAAATACACGTGGAAACTCTGCCTTTATTTATTAATTCAATGGTACTGCCTCGGTTGTGCTCTTTGTTCAGCACTCACAAAAGCTTTTGTAACTTAAGACATCTGAGAGACTTCTCATATTCTCTCTGTGGTTTCATGCTACTTGAGTGAGAAAGGTGCCCTGGACTGTGCCCCTCTCTGAGAGCCTGGGCTCTCCGCAGGAGCCCTGGCCGTGAGGGGGGCTGCCATGCTCCCCAGTGATGCTGGCAGCCTGGACTCGACGAGCTGCGTCCATGGCATCGTTCTCCTTCAGATCACAAGTCTTTCCCCAGTCATGCTATTCTCTCACTCTGCCAGCTGCTTTTATTTGGGGGCAGGGCTTATTGCTTATGTTGATCTCCAAACTGCTTATGTTGTCTTATTATCTGATAAAAGCATGTGGTGATCAGAAGGAGAGAATGGTGACACAACAATAAAGAAATATCTTCACATTGCCTTTCTTTAACACTCACAATTGTTTTTCTTATACCCACTTTTCACTGTGGATGTCTCTCAGTTGTTTGTTCTCTTTCTCCAATATTACATTTTGATTTTAGCTCTTGATGTGGAGTCTTGCTGTTTGCATTCTACTGTGATTTTTTTTTTTCTTAACTCTTTATTTTTCCAGAAGAACATACATTTAAGAAAATTCAAGTCTTTTGCGAACCAGACTCAAGCAGTGACTCAGGACTGAGGATTGAGCTGTCTGAACTAAGTTGGTCAACTAGTTCAGCAGTGGAATGTCACACCACCTAAAACAATTCAGATTTTCCATCAAGAAGCTAATTATCCCATAAAACTGAACTTCAGATTGTTCAAGAGTATAAGAACTGTGTGAATTTAAGAATGTGTTTCTAAAAATACTGTTTCCTTGCCATGGTGAGATGTTAATGCATGCATTTCCAAAGTTACCAGATAATCTTGGGCGGGGAGTGGTTGAGTATTGAAACCTGTTCTTCCACAAAACCATAGGTACTAAACATTAAGACCTGCACTTGCGGAAACCCACAAGATGTATTTTTATCCTTCTGAATGTCCAGTGGGGTTTTCAGTGCTTGCCATGTGAGAGAACAAAGGTGGAAAATTAGCTGGATTTCTTTGTCTTAATTTGAACTTGAAGTCAGGCATATCCCACAGAGACACTTTCTCTCTTTAGGGTTACATCCATCGCTCCATCTATTAGTGAACTAGGATGGCAGCTCTGAAGGGGCAAGTTCAAGAAGTGTTTGTATGATGAAGCACAATAATATGAAGAGCAGATGCACTTGTTTTGTGCATGCAGAGATGTGATTATATCATGGAGTAGCACAGCTCAGGTGTAGGCACCAATACCTCTTTGAGGAAAAAAGAAAATCTGTAAGTTGTCCTGAGGTCCATTAGCAGAGCTGAGGGGAAACCTGTAGACCATCAGCTCTTGGCCAGGTTTTGTATTTCACAGCATTATTTTTACTATGTAACTTCTGCAAGGAGTACAGAAAACAGATATGGCATATAAAATCTGTATTTCCTAAAATCATACAATGGGAAGGGTTGGAACGGGCCTCCAAAGGTCATCTAGTCCAACCTCCTGCAGTGAGCAGGAACATCCTCAACTGTATCAGGTTGCCCAGAGCCTTGTCTAGTCTCACCTTGACTATCTCCAGGGATCAAGGTATTTCTCAGCTTGTTAGAATCTGAGATTTTGATTCATATGTACCACAAAATCTAGGAGCCCAGGAGATGCTGTGAATCAGCATCATCAAGAAGGTGGACAGGAATGCAACCCAACCTAAATGCAGAAGCTATTGCAGGAGCCTCATTTTGTTCTTTAAAAGGCAAAAAAGACATATCTGGTCATTTGTTGCTGTGCCTTGGTGTCTCTTTGGCATTAAATATGCAGTCTCTCTTCAAGAATTGATGCTAATGCTGTAGCATCATTTAAAACTCTCCAATGGTGGTTGCTGTTGTGTCTGCTGCAATTAGATAGGAATATTTATCAGATTTCCAGGTGATTTAGACAACACTGTGAGATGTAATAATTGATTTATTAAATGCTCTCTGTCTTTCATTCATGCTGTCTACCAAAGGACTCCTAAGTCCTAACACTTGTATTGAGAGAATTTCAAAAGGCTCACAGGGGACAGCAATAACTCAGATTATATCAAAAGGCAATTTCTGTGCCTGGATGTCTGGGATAGTTAGCAAAGTACTTCAGTGTCTTCAGAGGTCAAATTAGCCACAGCATGTCATATAGCTGCTGTTAGTTTGGTTGCAAATCAAATGCCTTCCTTTGGTGAAGCTTCAGAACGGAAGGTTTTTTTTGAGTGTTCCTTGAAGCTTCCCAGTAAAGACAGGGATTTTTGAAAAGCAATCTTTTTGGTAGTGTTTAACCTTTCATTGGGTGAATGTGTTAATGGCACTTCCCTTTAGCAACTTATAATGGAAAGGTGAGCTCAGAAGCTGTTCTCTGTCTTTGCCACAGCTATTTTATGTATCAGTAACAATGAAAATTCAATGAACTATGGTAAGTTTGCAATGGGAGTGTGGAGGAGAGCAGCAGCTTTAATGCCAGTACTTGAATCATTAGGATTATACTTTTTCCTCACCATTATTTTTTCTTAAAACACAACAACAGAACAGAGACAAACTGAGAATAAATAGGAAGCAGTGTCAAGGCTTGTCACTCTGACCCAGTGACAGCAGGTTTAGGCTCTCAGCTGCTGATGCTGTTTTCTCCCAGAACCCTTCCTTCTCCATCCACACTGCTTGCATTGAAGACAAAAGGGTTTATTTATTTTTTTCTTTCTTTAATTTTGGATGCTGAGGAATTGTGCCAGGTTTATCTGGCAAAGAGATAAGCACCACAGCATGGAGAAAGATTCATAAATGATGAAGACACAATCTCTTAAACTCCCTGGCTCACAGGTGTTTTGTTATTAATGAAGCTGAAAAAGATGCTCCAAATTATGCCTCCTCCTTGACACGAGAGCTTTGGCAGCCCTTTGTGACTGAAAGCTCCTGCTCTTGCAGGTGTCTAGGATAAACTTGCAAGCCAAAATGGGGAAAGAAGAGAGAGAAAGAAAAATATTCGCATACCCAAGGGATCCTGGGGATGTAAGAGGGAGGAAGTAGGCAGAGAAAGAAGAAAACCCACTCAGTCAGTGCATTGTGAAATGTATTCTGTCAATATATGGGAAAAGAGAGAACTACAAACTTGATCTTCATGAATCTTATTTATTCCTGCAGCCCACATACACCTGACAGCAAAGAGAATTGTAATCTGGTCTGTAACCCTGCACTGACAGTCTTTTTAAATTCCTAAGCAGAACAACCTAAAGGCTAAAAAGGATTTATAAAGTTTTGCAAGCTCCTTTCCCAAAAAACCAACAGTGATGACATCAAAGCCCTGGAACAAAAGAAAAAGGGTGGTGTTTCTTTTCAGGTTTTTTCATCTTTTATCCCCTATGTGTTAGGGCTCAACTTACAGAAAATAATGGCGTTATGCTGGGGTTTATTGCCTTGTTATGGAAGACTGCCATAAAAGCCATAAAGATACATTTTCTTTTGAGAGGTAGAGCAAATAGTTACCCATTAGAGATAATGAAAAATTTAGATAACGTGTTTGGGAAGAGTTTCGCTAGATTCCTCTCGCATTCCCCTTTCTAAAACACTGGAGGTAGCTGTGAGCAATGCCCTCTGCTCGTCAGTCCATGGGAGGTGGTGCACAGCTGCACGGTTAGGGGGGCTGCAGAGGTCACTGGCTCAGGGGGATGAGCTATAGGTTTGAGGCTAATTAGAATTTTGCCATCGACTTAATTTCCAGACACCATCTTATTCTTAGATACTTGATTTCAGTATGTGGGTTGACTCATTATCTGTCAGTACCTATTGATTTCTAACCATAAAGGGAGCCTAAAGAATGAACTTAAGTGAGATGTATCCCACTGACTGCTATGTACAAAAGCAACTGCAGGTATTGATAGAACAAAAGGCTCTAACCTCATTTTAATATTTGCTGTTGTCAAATCAGACTCTCCTTTCCTAAAGAATTGTATAGATATTGGTTTTTTCAGGAGGTTTGGGGGAATCTAGTTTGATCTAACCTCGTTTTAATATTTGTTGCAGTTAAACTGGTCCACTCTTTCCTGAAGACTTCTATACAAACTGAGTTTTTTAGGAGGTTTGGCGAATTTAGTTTGATGTCAAAGTTGAGCCTAAAGGGAACCTTTATAATGATTAAAGGTCTCCAATTAGAAACAGGAGAAAAATAAAGGTAATAGAGGCTTAACCTCGGAATCCAGTTTATAGTGTAAAGAGTATTCACAGTATTTAATTTGGTTTGTGAGTCAGTGTCCATTCATAGGGACGTAATGCACAGTTTAGTTTGAACTACAACTGACTGATTTATTTTGGGCTGATTAGAAGTGGAAAACAGTGATAGTTTTAATAAATTCCTTCTAAAGTGGTTTGTGGGTTTCTGTGACATCTCCCAGCGGTGACAGTTTGTGCAGTACATGCATTTAGTAGGTTTTCAGTAAACAGAGTCCAAATATTGTGCAAATGCTCCATTTTGTGAGAACTTAATTAGTTTCTATGGAGACAATTATGTTGTCACAAGATGAGTGCTATGACTTCAAGTGTGAGATAAATAAGAAGAAGCATGGGAACTCCTAATCAGCAAACCCAAATCTATTTTTGCTTTGTAATAGGAAAAACACAACAGCAATCCGCAGGAATAAAACTAAAGTCAAGGCTTTCTTTAATGTTGTTGGGGAGTTAAGGTATTAATATCCTGAATTCTTCCCATGACTGTGTACACCTGTCTTCTCACATTACTTCTCCTGGCTCTTCTGCTAAAAATTAGCATCATTTTTTAAACTGCTTATCCTGTGGTAGTGGAAAACAAAAATAGCTAAGCTCCTATCAGTACTGATGTTCCAGGACCATGTGGCAGATGAGATGACAGATGCGAGCTCGTTCCCCATCTAACGCTTAACTTGTGCAGTGTAGCTGGGTTAAAACTATTTACTGGCTTTTTAAATCTCTCTTACTTACGCATTAGAAACTGAAATACAGCTGTAAGATGGATGACACAGTTAGCTTTTACAAACACTCACTGTTCATCTGGTGCAGGGTTTAAAACTATGAAAGCAAAAAGTGAAGGCTGGTACTTACCACTGCTGTACTTGCAGACATCTTTCCCTTACAGTAAGCAATACTGTGTCTGGAGGAGAGGACCTTTCAGTCCTTGAAAAGGGCTGTCAGAAGGCTGGGCAAGACTGTTCACAAGGGCATGGAATGATAGGATGAAGTGGAATGTTTTTAAGCTGGAAAAGGTTAGACATCAGGAACAAGGTCGTGAATCTGAGCGTGGTGGATCTCTGGTTGCCTAGAGAGGTGGTAGAGGCCCCATACCTGGAGCCATTCATGGTCAGGCTGCTTGCTGTAGGGTGGTTGGACTGAATGGCCTTTGGAGGTCCCTTCCAACCCTATGACTTTATGATTCTGTGATTCTATGATTGTGGTCTCGGGGCTCGACACAGCTCACACCTTTATTTTGTTCAGTCTGGAGTCATAAGAATGTTTACTCCAGTTTTTATCAGACAGATGCTAACAGCTAAGGTCTGGTTGTTAAAGAAGCACGGAAGGGAGGATGTTCCTCTGCTCTTTGGGTACAGTGTGTGGTGTTTGGGGTTGCTGCGCAAGCAACATACACTGAGCATGAATGAGCCTGGTAATTAGATGGAACTGTACTTGTTTTGAGTAGTAAAGAAGAGGGAAATACACAGAGGGGACAAACGGGATAGATTTACTCTAGATCAGCATGTGCCGGTGTATGGCTGCGCATGTTACTGTATTCCAAAAGTCATGGTGGTCTGGCAAAGTCCCCACTGACTGGAAAAGGGGAAACATAACTCCTATTTTCAAAAAGGGTAGGAAAGGACGAGCCAGGGAACTGCAGTTAGTCTCACGTCTGTGCCCGGTAAGATCACGGAGCAGATCCTCCTGGAGGTGCTACTGAGACAGGAGACTAGTGAAGAGGTAATTGAGTACAACCAGCATGGCTTCACCAAGGGCAAGTCCTGCCTGACCAACCTGGTGGCCTTCTATGAACAGGTCACAACCTTAAAGGATGAGGGGTGAGCGGTCGATGTAATTTACCTGGACGTGAGCAAAACCTTTGATACTGCCCCGCAGCACATTCTGGTCTCCAAGCTGGTGGAACATGGGTTTGATGGGTGGACCAATAGATGGGTAAAGAATTGGCTTGATGGCCACACCCAAAGAGTGTCTGTCAATAGGTCCCTGTCCAAGTGGAGGCCAGTGACAAGCGGAGTCCCTCAGGGATCGGTCCTGGGACCAGTCTTGTTCAACGTCTTGATTGGTGACACGGACAGAGGCATTGAGTGCACCCTCAGCAAGTTTGCTGATGACTCCAAGCTGTGTGGTGCAGCAGACACGCTGGAGGGCAGGGATGCCATCCAAAGGGACCTAGACAGGCTGGAGAAGTGGGCACAAGCCAATCTGATGGAGTTCAACAAGACCAAGTGTAAGGTCCTGCATCTGGGTTGAGGCAATCCTAAGCACAACTACAGGCTGGGCAG
>JAOXOE010000720.1:5319677-5374258 GCA_028565055.1 Phoeniculus purpureus
TGCAATCACCAATTTTTTTCTGTGCCAGTGATAGGGTAAAGAAAAGTTTGTCATGGCCTGCATTAATATCCAAATATTATTTTTCTTTCAGTTTGGAAACAATAACAACTACATGAACATGGCAGAGGCAAATAATGCATTTCTTGCTGCAAATGAGGTAGATGTTTTTCTTTTTTCTCTATGCTCATATTCTCCTGTTTGCCGGGATAATTTAACAGACTTTGAATGGATGAAGAGCGAAGTGGCGAATTTCTGTGTGTTTTATGGAGCACAAAATAAAGACTTTAATGAGAAAGAAAATAACCTGACAGCTCTCCATTACCAGTCAATTTAGCTGTCCATAAGGCTGTTACTTACATAGCATGTCAATAGAAACAAATCTGCTCTATGGAGGAAAAAAATCATAAACAGAAGGAAACAAATGAAAAGCACAGTAGGTGTACGCTTGGAAAGCTCAGGAATAGTCATTGCTAGCTAAT
The DNA here is from genome assembly GCA_028565055.1 of Phoeniculus purpureus. Classification (NCBI taxonomy): domain Eukaryota; kingdom Metazoa; phylum Chordata; class Aves; order Bucerotiformes; family Phoeniculidae; genus Phoeniculus; species Phoeniculus purpureus. The sequence goes on from JAOXOE010000720.1 coordinate 5,320,157, forward strand.
GTGCTAATTCTGTTATAAACAGTTTAATCTGGGTTCATAATACTTATGTAAGTTAGAAAACCAAACCCGACTTTGTGCTGTGCGAAGGAAACCTCTGACCAGGATCAAGAGCAAACCCAGGGGCTGGGCTGGGCTGGAGGAGGCTGGCTGGGTTGTGAGTGGGATGTATTTCAGTGCTGTCTTTAAGGATGGAAACAGGAGAAAGGTTAAACAACTACAGTCTCCTTGTATTCCTTGCCATTAATAAATTACCAACATGCTAATGCTGACCCCAGGTCCAGAAATACTTTTGCCCATCACTAAAACCCAACAGCCCTTATTCTAAAGGGAAGGATGTAATCCGAAGGATGAACAATCTACTGTTGTGCATAGTAATAATGAGAACTAAGGATTTATATAGGGTGCATGCTGTAAATGATCTTCTCACCGTGAGGAAAGGGTAGAAAACTGAGCAGCCTTGATGTTCCATGTTGTTTAGTCGCAGGTATTTTTGTGCACTTTGAAAAAAGCCATCTCAGAGGCAAAAAAGCAGCAAGGTGTAACAAGAACCGCAAAGGTTAGACTTAAGACTTGTGTTTTATGAGCCATTTATACAACGGTCACCATCTCTTTTACCCAGCAAGACTGCTTAGATAAGGGAATATTGTTTGGCACTAGCTCCAGTGTTATTTGTGATAATGAACACAAACCCCATCTGTAATGACAACATGATGTTTCTTTCTGTAGAATTTCTTTCCTACATTTGAATCAAACATTGATGAAAGCTCTGCTGCCAGCAGCTGTTCAGAGACAATTTAATTCCAGCTGTGATAATTCACCGTGTCAGACATTGGCTGTTATATGTTGATACAACAGTTCTCCAGATTTGCATTTTTATCAAAAGGAACAAATGTTTTGAACATTTCAGTGCAGATGGCATTTAAACATGCACACAGTCATGCTTGGGGTTGTGGGGGGTCTTTTTGAAATGTGTAAGATATAAATATTTGAAAAGCTAATAACTTGGGGGAAAAAAAAGTGATTGGTAAAATAAATCCCACCAATATTATTTACCAGCTTTTGGTCACAACGGCACCTTTCTGCAATCCCAAATTGTGTGCTGCCCAGGCTCTTTGTACAGATTGAAAAACCCAGTGATTTGGATTTAAGACCCCTTTATTAAGTGGCCTTTTTTCTTAGATTACATCTATTTTATCCTCCATCTGAACTCCATTGCATGGGTTGGTTTTTTTTTTTAAAACACACATATTTGGACAAGTGATATTGTGAGAATAAGATTCACATTTTAAGATATTCATCAGTTTCTTCTTCTGTTTGTGGGGAGCTGTAGGGATTAAGATGAACGCTACTTTTCTGAGTAATGTATTGTGTTATTATCTGGCTGTGTTAGATATTTATACAGCTGTCCTAGAGCTATTCTGTTAGATGTGGGGAAAAAGATCCAATTGTTATAATTACTGCTATCTCATAAATATGTCAAGTAAAGAGAGGTTCAAATGTACTATAATAATACTGATTTCACCAAACCCTTTTGCTTGAACAAAGAATAAAAATATGATTAAGTGTTAGTGTTCGCATTAAAGCGTGAACCGAACTTTGCAATTACTGCATTACAATGTACTTAACTATAGTGGTTTTACCTTCACATGAATCTAGCTTTCTCGCTATGGTTTTTGGGCCCGAGCACTGCTGAGCTAGAAGCCCATTTTATTCCTGTAAATAATGCCTTGCGAGCGTAATCCTAGAGCACAGCGAGGCTTAGGAAGCTCCACGTTTGCTTTATGTTTTCTGTCTCAATGTCATGATTACTTCGACCCATTTTAAAGCACCTTAAATATTTATTGAAATAATATTTCAAGTGTTAATTACAGTGGTAATGAAAACAGCCAAATGCCACATATCAAGAATGAGTGTTTATCCGTATTGTTAATGTGATATGTTAGATTTCATTAAGCAGTAATGGGGTAGCAAATGAGTCACAAATTACAGTTGCATCTGTTACTAGACCGCATTAGTGCCAAAATAACTGCAAAAGCAGCCATAGGGTTATGTTCATTAGCCAACCACTTCTCCTGGCCAATCTATCCTTTGTGTTTGGGAATGACGGAGTCCGCAGGAAGGAAAATTCACACCTTTTGTAGTAGAGCAGCGGGGATGTCAAATGTCTCCCTAATCCAGGTCCAGCTTCCACATCCAGAATTAAGTTCTATCCTTGCAGCCTGAGCGAGATGGGTAGAGCTTCAGCAGACTCTGACAGCGCTGCAGACCGCAGCAATCTGGGACCTCATCATTTCTGGTGTGAGACCAATAATGACAGCTGACAGGTTCTATATGCAAGCAAAAGTTTTTCTTGTGTTTCAGTTTCCATCATCTCTCAAGTGGTTATTAATTTATATCATCATTAACAGTTTGAAGGATGACAATTTGCAGCAGCTAATGAGATCTTTCACCGAACATATAATTTTTAAATTAAGTGGCATTAAGTCACTCTTTCAAACAATGTAAATAATACACAAAACAACTCCCCTCCCGCCCCCAACCCCAATCCTGAACTAATGCAAACTAACAAGTCCCAGAGCAGCCTGGCATGGCCAGAACAAGACAAGAGTGCTTATTTTAGGATTGCCAACTGCACAATTTGATCAAGACAGCCCTGATTTGGATACATGTAAAATGGCCTAATTTCAAGCACTTGATTTCTATTATTAAGTAGCAGTGGACCTGAAATAATAGACGAAAGTTCATTTAACTCTCAATAAATTTGAATAAGCGTAGCTCATTTGTTTCCCAAATAAAAGTCAGCAGTGCCGAAGCCACATACAGACCCTACTTGAATAAAGATTATCTCTAACAGGCACACGCACACGTACAAACATGCACAAACCCCAAAGATAACTGGCAGTAAATGTTTTGCTCAAGGCGTCTTAACAGGTGTTCGGTTTGTAAGAAACCCACTGTTCAAACAAAGCTGGCTGCCTCAGAGAGCGCAGGGAGCTTTCCGAGGTGTGTCTGCTCCAAATTGCAGCCCTTGGTTTGAGGGGTGCCTTGTGCTTTTGGGATGGGGAAGAAAAGAAATCAAGAGCGGAATTACAATATTTTTTAGCGCATAAAAAGGAGACAAAAGATGTGACACGGTCAGTGCAGTGCGTGCACGCACTGCAGGACTGTCGGTATTTTCTGAAGCATGAGAGAAGTGTGAGTTGTTTGTGCAATTTTACTAACATATCAATAAAGGGGCAATTTGTTAAACAGCCAAAGCCAGTGTGGCTGATACTCAGCGTAACAACAAAGACAGATGTTGCTAATTAAGTCTGCATTAGAAAACTGTTAATACCGATACTCCATTAAAACCATATGATAATGAGACTTAAATCTTTAATCAGAATGCTCCACAAACCACTTCAGTATATGAAACTTTAACATTTTGTTGAGGATAGACTTTGCATTTAAGCGCAAAACAAGCTCTGGCCTGCAGGGCTGGAGATGAAAGCTGACAGCAGTGTGTCCTAACGTGGTTTGTCTTGTCCTGTTCTTTTCCAGCAGACATTCCATACGCCGAGCCTTGGGGATGAGGAGTTTGAGATCCCACCCATTACTCCTCCGCCCGAGGCAGATCCTGCGCTGGGCATGGCAGATATACTGCTGCCCTTTCAGGGCCTTGGTGACCAGCTGCCTGCTGCACAAGGAAATGAGTTTACACCTCAGTTCCCTCCCCAGAGCTTGGATCTGCCTTCTATTACAATATCCCGAAATCTCGTGGAGCAAGATGGCGTCATCCACAGCAACGGGCTGCACATGGTAGGTCTGGTTCTTCAGGTGTTCCTGCTGCCTGATCTTGACTGTGAAGCACAGTAATGTATATTGGTGTTGTCTCTCAGTTTTAATTGCCCTCTCTGAAGACCTTGGTATGATTTCTGGGTACTGCAGCCTGACCAAGCACTGGCCTGTGTTCTGTATAGCGTGGCGGTGTTCTCTGTATGAGTGATTCCACATGTTGTCGTCAGCAAACAGTGATGTGCTGTTACTCGGTTCTCTAAGGCAGTTGGCTAGGTTAAGGGTTTAATATAGAATCATAGGTTTGGAAGGGACCTCCAAAGGTCATCTAGTGCAACCTTCCTGCAGCAAGCAGGGTGTATTCAGGCAGATGACCGTGGTGGTTGGTGTACAGTGCAGTGCTAGATTGTGTGGGAAGGAGCAGCTGGGATTTATAATTGTAATTTGGGGAGTGGACTTGGAAGCCCATTTCCATCAGCTCCCTGTGCACCCATCAGCTGCTAAAGTTAAAAAATGTGTTCTACAGTCTTCACAGGCATCAAGAGTTGAAAGACCATTGTGTTGGCCAGGGTAAACTGCTGTATTTAGAAGGATCTGCTTGTGTGTATATCAAGTGTGGAACTGCATCTGACAGCCATCAGGATATTTGAAAAGTGTGGTATTGAGAGTAACTGGGAAAGGCAGCCAAGTCACAGTGTGCCAGCAGTAATAAACTGTATATTTCCCTGTATCCAAGTATTCCATGGGCTAAATCTGTGTACATGGAAATGGATTTTTTTTTTTAATTATTCAAACTCAGAAATGATAGAGATGAATTATCTCGATCATACTTAGAAATACGGGGCCATGAAAGCACTTTGTTCTCTCTGGTGCTCAAGCTGACTGTAGAGGCTGGGGCTCTGCTTCCTGGGCTGTTTCTGCACCCCCCAGAATGGGAAGGGATGACCAGCATGTGGAAAAGGTCTGAATGACAGGGACTGTTAGACTAATTCCAGTGATGGTTCTGTTAATTGGAACAATCAAAAGAAAGGCTGAGCGGTGGCCCATGGCTGTGATCTCCACAGGAGGGTGTACAGGGCAATTTCCACTTTCTTGTATTTTCCTTTCAGCTTTGGGAGGTATCATCCCTGCTTGGGTGTCTTTGGGCTTTGTGCACTAACGTTCATCAGTGATGAGACACAGCAGTGAGTCAGTTTATCATGCTTAGCATTTTAAACTCTGTGGTTGCAGTCAGAATTAGTATCTGTATTGCATGTTGAAGACAGGGAACATTTAGCTTTAGCTTGAACAGATATTTCACATAAACTGTGATTTTGTTCTGATTAGCTGTTTTATGCAAGACTTTTGCTAAACTTACTGTAGTGAAAGTACGGATTTACCATTGGACTTTGATAAAGGTCATTGTGGTGTCATGATTTCATGCAAAGCTTTTTTTTCTTTTTTATTATTCTGGCAAGCGAGAATTAATTAAAGACTTACAAATGAACATGCAGCAAATGTTTCTCTGAAATTCTTCAGGCTGCTGGCTTCATTGCAGATTTTAATATTTCCTTAGAGGTTATGAAGAGTAGCTAGCACCAGCACAGGATTCAGCACAAACTGCTCACTGTTTTGGAGCACAGAATCCAGTTATTCCAGAGATACAAAGCCAGGGACTGTCTAAACCAAGCCTTGAAGGATATGATACTTCTTTTCAGATCCCATTTTGCATGGGATTTTGGATGACCTGGACTACTAAAGAGAGATCAGATTAATAAAACCTCAGAGTCAAAAGTGTTAGACCTTAAACCTAAGGTAAACTTGCTCAGAAATATCTAATAAAGACGATTGGCTGGTCATTAAAATCAGGCTGAGTCTCCCCTCAATGTTCTCAGGTAGTCCATCACCTAACCCACTTTGGCCTTTTACTTTTTCATCCTTTCACTGAATGTGGTTCTTCCATGAGTGAGTGCTGTCACATTAACAGTTCCAACCAGAAGGGGCCACTTTGTTAGGTATCTCTTCTCTCACGTCTTGGTGAGTAAATCTCATCCCTGTGTGAAATCTTCTATATATTTATTTCTAGACTATGCAATGTAGAAATTAATGAAGTAATTGATGTTGACTTCAGTAGTAAGAACTTGACCAAGCAGGTCAAACAGTGTATCTAGAGAAGCTCATGCCTTCGTATCCCCGTAGTCCAGTGGTATTTTCTAGGGTGACCGCCAGTTCAGAACTTGGATCAGGAACTTGTTTGTCATTTTGCTGCAGAGAACTGAGGAGGAATTGTATGAGGTGATATGAAGGGGCCACGTAAGGAGGTTTGTGTGCCAGTCACTTCCCCACAACTGCTTGATTTGTTTTATCCTGTGAGATGGTCTGGCCCCTGCCATTGTATTTCAATCCATAGTCCTTTTGCTCTTAAATGCTGGGGTAGTTTCAGCAAGTTCAAAAACATGAACAGAGGGTCCTTGCGTTGGTTTCCCCTGAATTCACACAGCTCTCTTAAATACTCAAATTTTCCGGCAGTTAATCTGTATTTCAAAAATAGAAAATGAAAACATTATATCATGCTTTATGTGAAAAATGTGCACTTTATTAAACTGGTAAATATTTATTAATAATATTAGATTTCATCTTTAAATTAGGCATTTTATGAATTACCTTGCCTTGGAGCTATAAAAATTTTATTGCGGCAATAAAAAAATGTAAAGGAGGCATTTTGACTATGAAATTTCATTTCATGGTCAATTGAATTTACTATATCTGAACGAACTAAAGATGGGGTTGTAAAATAATTATGATGTTCGTATACACTTGCAGAACAATGTTCTTATCCAGCGATACTGAGATAGTCTTATTTAAAGGCTGTATTAATAGTGTGTTGCTAGTCACTAAAGCTTCTTAGCTGAATACAAACTGAAATTATTTTCGTATGCAGTGCGGTGAGTTTATTGGTTATCTTGTGCAGCATTAGAGAGCTTTACTGTAAGCAGTATTTAATTTAGATAAATGTAGTCCTACCCTAGTTGAAAAGTCTGGTGGAAGAATTTCACCTTGAAGAAATGTCATGAGATTTTAAATCACAAATACTGAAAAAAATAAAATGGGCTTGGACAGAATTATGATTAATACTGTGTGTCTTTGGCTTTTTTCTCTGTACTACCTGACATGTTCACCTATAAACTTGAATGCAGTATTGCCAGAGGCATGGTTAAAAATAGGTTATGTCAAGGTTTTCCTATGTCTCCCTTAGGGTACGGAGTTGGCTAGCTACATCGTAATACTTCTGCAAGCATCTCGCATATTTCCCACAGGAAGACCAAAAATAATAAGGAAAAGGAGGAAAAGAAAAGGGGGGGGGAATATCATTCTCTTTTTAACATGTTCTTTGTGTATTATTGTATTGAAAAAAATCATTCATGGTGCCAGCAAGTTATTTCTCCTCAGCATTAATGTCACCTAGCGATTGTTCAAAGATGATGCTGATGAGGGAACAATTATTCACACTATGGAGATGCACGTTGTAGGGAGAGGGTGACAATTTGTCACAATGCTGATTAACTTCATTAATTTTGGCGATAAACGCCACGCATTTATCTTTCTTAACAGCATGTCTCTACATTTAAAAAATCCCTAACTGCGACACAAAGAGGAGATAAAATGGAGGCAGTTTGAGAATTTTAATATTTGAATAACATGCAAATAAAATCCTGGTGTGCAAATAGGAGTCGCTGACAAATGGGATGTTGATGTACATTTGCCTTCAAAGAACACATGGATTTACATGATGCAAATATTATCCCTGTAAATACTTGCATAGCAATAAGTGGAAATCAACAGCGCTATCCCCATTAAAAAAAATCAACCCCCAGTATTTTTGCATTAATGCTCTGCTTTTTGTTGAGCTGCCCGTAGAAAAATTATTTTAATCTGCAAACTGTGGCAATTCTATAAAACTACAAGTTGTGCTCCTGAGGGTTCCTTTTTTTAACACCTCTCTATAATCTGCCCAGCCTGCTGAGTAGCATTGACATCAGTAGTACATCAATTTCAGAAAGTGGATTATTTTTACTAGACAGCTATTGTGACATATTGGGTCAGTCATAAATGAAAGATATTCATGCAAGCATGCAATACTTGTAATGAAGTCTCACTCTGACCTTCTGTATGATTGATTCTGTAATTTAGTTTTCTCAGGCAGTGCCTGAAATGAAATGAAATCATGTTGAACAAGTTTTGAATACCCACAGTGCACCAGGAGAAGAAAAATCTGCAGCCCCAGAGGCTTGAGAGAGAGCAGCTGAACGATTTATCTCCATGCTATTATAGCCTTTGCCAGCATTCAACATTTCTTTTTTTTTTCCTTCTCCTTTTTTTTTTTTTTCTTATTTGGCTTAAGTACTTAATTCTGCAGGTAGCTGTAAATGGGAAAATAAAATGCTGTTCAGATTTAAAATGACAGGGCAGGAGTATGTGCAAGGGACTGATAAAATATCTTGAATAGAACTGACCTTTCATGTAGCTGAAAGTTACTGGGGGATTCATCCTCATAATTACCATATAGATTATTTTTATTTCTTTCCTGCAATGAAACATTTCAGAGAGCAGTAGTGCTGATTGAATGAAAATTGAACTTGTTAACATTCTTTTCAGCTTAGCCTGTTGTACATAACAGAAGGTTAGCTTTGATGAATTTCAAAATTCCCTTTCTGATATCTAAGAAACAGACAGTAAAATAATTGTCTCTTTCCAGCCTGATTTTTTCCCCTTTTATTCAAAAAAAGTACAGATGTTACAAAAACAGACTGATAATTGTGCATATACAGCTCCCTATATTACTTCTGCTGCTCGAGAAAATGCGTTTCCACTTTGATGAAGGTTGGAGCCTGTTTACAGTTTATAATTGTCAGAGTACTGTCCGTGTGCTGAGGATCCTGCACAGATAAGGCTGATTCATAGTGGAATACGCTCATCTTTAATTACATTGCTGCTTAGGAGTGGCTCTGTGCTCGAATCAAAGATGTGGTGTGGTGGCTACTGCTTTTATTTGAAGAAGAGACTTTTAAAATAATGCTCAATGCTAGGGCTTTAAAGTGCTGAGTTGCAAATTTCAGCTTGTTAAAGGCTGCAGACAACAGAAATATTGTGAATGCTCCAGAACAGCGGTGCCTTCTACTGAAAGGTCTACGTCTTTTTTAGTAATTTAAATTCCCAAATTGCTAATTAACTTGAAATGAATAGATTAACAGGAGGTGACAAGAATAAGAGCTAGAAAAGTCGCTTTAAATTTCAGTTATTTCACTGCTCACCTGACCGTGTGCCGCTGATTTATGTGTTTAAATGTCCTTCGCAAACAAACTTATTTGTAAATCTCTCTTTTAATGCACAGTCTGCAATCTCCTATCGGGAGAAGGGAGCAGGTTTTCAATTAATACACTGTTCTAACATCATTGTTTAATGTGTTGCAGATGAAACAGTTACTTCATGGGTCATTAAGGTGTTTAATGCCTGGAACTGGCTATTAAAACAGGACCTTGTTATTGTTATAACGTGTTTATTGACAGCTTTAATGCAAAACATTCCGCTCATTCCAGAAGGTTACTGCTTTTCGTTTAGAGGTATAGCAACTGTTCTTGCAGGAAAGAGAGATGATCTGTAGAGCCTTCTTGTTTCTATTTTTTCATGTATTACGGTGGTTGATTACTAAACTCGAGTTTTAAATCAATGGTGTTAGTCTGGTTTGTATTGGAGTTTCCCAGCAAAAACAGTAGCTGTTACCACCACCAGTGTGAACAGGTTGTAGCACCGAGGAAGTTCATCTGGAAGTTAGGCCACACCAAATTAAAATATGCACTGGTGGCTCAGATCGGTGGCGCTTGGCAACGTACAGAACCTTTCGAGTGGTGTCAGACGCTTTGTAAAACCAGCCCTTTAGGACTCAGCTGGGATTTTGCAGCTGCAGTGCTCACTGTGAGCTCAGCGTGAGGACAGTCTGGTTCTGCCCACATGTCTGACCTTTGCTTTGCTGATGAACTTCCAAGTTTTTACAGAATATCTTCCTCTTCTTTTTTTAAAAAATATTATGTAAGTGAATGTTATTTTACCTGTAACGATCTAGTTGTGAATTTTGAGGTGCCTGTTGGAGAGCGGGAGAGCACAGTTCATGGGGACTCAGGCCAAGGAGGGTAATGGAGGACAATGGTCTGAAAACCCTGGAGACAGCAGTGGTTTATGAAAATGGTGCTAGCCCGATGATGTACTAAATAGGGTGTTAATAGAGTGTAGATTCTTATGTCCTCAGTGACATTGTAATACTGGGTGTGGATAATATAGTCGTTTTTCTGAGAGGAGGGCTCTTCCCTCCTTTCTCATCAATGCAAAGCACAATGGACCATCTGTTAATGAGCTGTTATGGCTGGGGAAGGAAATAGGTTCTGGTGCGTTGTATGGACCACAAGGGTCTGTCCATAGGAATCAAAGTGGCTGCAGTTGCCAGAGACACCTCAGTGAATAACAGCTACAAATAATAATTATTAAAAATAATTATATGATCTTTAATTATAAATAATCATGATAACGTAAGAGTGGTGCAAATAGGTTATTACCTGTGGAGCTACATGAGGGACTTCTGCATGAAAGACAATCATAGAATCACAGATTCATTAAGGTTGGAAGAGACATACAAAATCATCTAGTCCAACTGCCAACCCAATCCCACCCTGCCCACTAAACCCTGTTCCCCGGGGCCACAGCAACTCATTTCTTGAACCCCTCTTGGGACAGCAACTTCACCCCCTCTCTGGACAGCTTGTTCCAATCCCTGATCACTTTGTCAGGGAAGAAATTTTTCATGATGCCTGACCTAACCATCCCCTGGCACCACTTGAACTCGTTTCCTCTTGTCCTATCACTGGTGACTTGGGAGAGAAGTAAACACGTTGGCAGAAGAATCTGGGCAAAAGAATGGCTGTTTTTCACTAATGGTGCCTGAACCAAGATCCGTCAGCTCCAGAAAATATTGTGAGGTGCCGTATGAGAATGTGGGAAACGAAACATCCCACTGGGCCAGCTGTCAGGATTTGGAGGGATATCTCTGATACTGCTCGGAAGGAACACTGATGTAGATGACCGTGAACATTAGCTCTGCGTTAAACTGTTTAACATACTGTATTCTGCCTTCTGTGTTTAAACTTTAAGATCAGGTGCTGCTTTCTTAGGCTGGATAAATTAGGCTGATGGTACTGAAACTGGTCTGAGTATGTTGTACCAAGGGTTTTTTTTGGGTCCAGCCACTCTCATTCATGGCTTATCTGAAAACTTCCTTTGAAATTCCTGCTTTTTTCTGCTGGGAAACACCTGCATTTTCCCTCAGACAGCTTATCCAGTACTGAGTTTCCACTTCGTGTTCTCAGGCTGTACAGAAATGCTGAGTCTCTGTAGAGTTTCAAATTATTCTAAGTTGTCAGGTGGCTGGGAAAAAAAAAAGAAACCCAACCTGGCTCTGGTAATACAGAAGATAACGAGACCTACTTTTCTGATTTCCTTGGAAAACTAACAAAATCCAGAGAAAACTCGACTAGAAAATCCTGCCAACCCCAAACCCAAAGAAAATACGCAGCTCCCTCCAACCCCTAGAACATAGCTACCAGCACTTGTAGCAAGATTTGAACAGACAAATGCCATGTAACCCCCAAGTCTGTCCCTCTCCAACACTTTGATAGTGTTTGTTGGTTGTCATGCTTCCTTGCATCTCTCCCCACGTTGCTCGCTGCATAATAAGAACCTTTGAAGTCTGCCTTTGATTTGGTAGCTGGAGCACATGAAGTCGCAGAGGTTGTAACAAAACTGCTAACAGCATTTATCTGACATTCTGGGACTTAATTTTAACCATCCAGGGTTTGTTTGCCATGTGCTGTTGCTGTTTGCATACAGCAGACCTAGGCACGTACTGCTAATTTGGAGAGAAGCTCCTCATGCCAACAGACTCTAGAGATCAGAGCCCAGATCTGTGCTCTGAGTCACACAGGCATTGTGATCATGCTGTTGGGTACCTGGTCCAAAAGGAGTGTGATTCAATATGCTTTAAAGTATGGTGCATGTTTGGGGAGAGCAGAGTGCTGAAACTGTTTTTAAATGTCTCTGCAAAATGGTGTCAGAATTAAATGATGAAAAGCTGTGAATTAGAAAGCACCAGCCACAGCCAGTGTGGATGGACAGAGGGCTAGAGCAGGCCTGTGGTGCAATCCATCTGCAAGAGCCTTTCGGAGAAGGACTCAGTAGCAAGAGAGGCAACTACAAGAGCATTTACCCCTTCAGCCTGTTTTGGAGACTGCATGGGAAATTTGTGAGAGGGCAGATGGGTCAGAACAAACTTCCCAAACAGCAAACGCTTCACGCTAAGGTGGTAGGGCTTCTTGGCTAGCAATTACACGCATTTGAGAGCAAAGCCTTTGTCTCATAGCTTGGGAGGTGTGATATGAACCTAGCTCTGAGCTTGTAGTATTTCTTCACCAGGTAGTACAGCATTTTGTTAGAGATGGCTGAGTGTGCAGTGAGTGAGCTGGTACCAGTAGTAACCCTGGTACCACAGAGCAGTGTTGCAGAGGTGCCTAGTCCCTGGACCAGAGCAGGGTTGGTTTGGAGGTGCTCAGGCTGGTTGTCCCTGTCCCATGGCACCTTCTTGCTTTGAATCACATCTCAGAGGTGATGCCAAACCATCTGTTCTCAGTGTGTTCCCACCACCTAATCCCTGAATGTGGTTCCATAGAAGAAATGGTTTTACATTGTGATTTGATGGTCTTGCAGCTTTCTTGCTGCCTCCTGCAACAGGTCATGCTGTGTGCTCTGAAGGAAGCACAGAGGAGCATGAAGAACATTAGCAGAGTCATTGAAGATGTGCTGGCAGGTCAGATCCAAAAGAACAAGGCAAGGGACAGCAAATCAGAAAGATTCCAGTAAACTAACTGGGAGATTGCAGCCACGTAAGGAAGTTCTATCGTACAGCAGGAGATTCATTTCCAGAAGCATCTGAGATTATCAGAACAAAAGTAGATAGATTCTCAGTGTAGAGGAGTAAGTCACTGGGCCCTCATGTTTGGTTGCTTTGGTTTATGGTGGGTTTTCTCTGTGTTCCTTCTGGCTTGTGTGCATAGAAAAGAGTGATTCCTGAAGTAGATAATCTGGGCGAGCACACAGACAAAGAACTGGCATGTCCTTCGTGCTCTTCAGGCAGCAGAACATCCTTAAGCCTCCTGTCACCAAGCGATCTTTTAGATCCAGCTGAGGACATAATTTTTTTCCAAACCCAAGTGAACTCTTTGTTGTAGTCTTGATTTGAGAATTAAATCAGGTGAGGTTTTCTTTTCTACAGAGACGTGACGCAAAACATGGGAGTTTTCTCATTGCCGGAGAAAAGAAGCTGCTGCTTGTAGTGGATCTTGCGATAACTGCAGTTTGACAGATCTATTACTGCTGGCAGTGTCTGAGGAGGGGAGAGGAAGGACACTTCTTCAGCGGTGGCAGTACCGAGTGCAACTGTTTTGTATTCTATTAAATAAGGGTTTAATCTCTGACAGAGAAAAGCATCCTGTTAGTTTGATTGGTTTTGATTGGCGGCAAATTCCAATCTGGTAAAAAATTCAGATTAATGGATTCTTTTATCTACCCTTTGCTTGTGGAGAAAATGAATATTGAGGATTTCTTCTAAAGATATGCTGACTTGCCTAAAAGTAGTACAGGGACTGCTGAGGATTTCACTCTTTATATTGTGGTGCGTTTGCTCCAACTTAAAAATATCCTTTAAAATATTACTTCAGCTTATGTTACACTGACAGTGACAAATTCCTGAGGCAATAGAATATATAATGTTTTAAGTCAGCTTCTGAAACCAAGGCACAGTGAGCATAACCATAAACGTTGGGCTTTGCGTACTTATTTTTTTGGCAGATTTCACGCTTTCCTTAAAAAGGAGCTCATGCAGAGTAGGGTCAGATCCTGGCCCTGCATCCTCCTGCAGGCACTTCCATGGGTTTGGTCCTGGCACAGCTAGAGAGAGTCTTACTGGGGGTGTTGCCTATTGAAATGATTGAAGGCTGTAGACATTGATTTTAATAAAGGCTTCAGTATTACTCAAGATGATCTAAATAGTCATTTCTTTGTGGTAGGTTTAAATATGCAGAATGGTCTTAAAGACTGAAATTATATCAGGTTAGAGAGCCAGTATGGAACTTTTTTATGTAAATGATTCTCAAAATGAAGAGTGAGTGGAAATCTGGGCATCTCTAGACGTAGTGATGCATCTGTCTGTCAGAGTAAACACTGGCTGTATGACTAGTGTTAGCTACTGGATGATAATGAGTTGATAACCAAAGAAGGAGCCTTTTTTTAACTTATTTTTTTCCCTTAGTATTCAGTGGTATCACTTGCTTTCACTGCTGCAGAAAAGCACCTTTGATAATACTGTATAAATTAAAGTGTGGGAGCTCACACACTGCTTTCTTTTGGTCTCATTACTCTGTTGTTTGTTTTCCAGTGGCTGGGGAAGAATTGATATTTTATCAGTTTTTCAGAACTTGTACAAATCAAATATAAGGTAATACTTGGCATACGCTGTGAGACATGTCCTTTGTCAGTATGACTAAATATGAGTGTCTGAATAGATTAGAACTGTCCAGAGCAGGATGCTTTGATGGGTGGATATCACAGAACAATAGAATGGCCTGGGTTGGAAGGAACCTCTAAAGGTCATCTAGTCCAAACCCACTATAGCAATGAGGGGCAGCCTCAACTAGAGCAGGTTGCCCAGAGCCTTGTCCAGCCTCCCCTTGAAGATCTTCAGGAACTGGGCCCCAACTACCTCCCTGGGCAACCTGTTCCAGTGTTCAACCACCCTCCTGCTAAAGAACTTCAGCCTAACAGCTAATTTTGGTCTGCCCTTCTCTAATGTGAAACCATTGCTCCTCATTCGGTCACTCCAGGCCTTCGTAAACAGTCCCTCTGCAGCCTTCTTGTAGCCTCATTCGGGTACTGGAAGGTTGCTATGAGGTTCCCCCAGAGCCTTCTCTTCCCCAGGCTTAACAACCCCAGCTCCCTCAGCCTGTCATGGTTCTTTTGATGAGGCCTTTATGCCTCAATTGCTGAATGTGGTGCTGATGTGTGCTGTTGGGGCTGATGACAGAAAGTTCACGGTGCCTAGATACCTTTAAATTGTTTGGAGAAGAGGGAGATATTTTCAGTAGCATTTTACTTATTTTATCCATATCTATAACTGAAGAGACTGGGAAGGTGGCTGGCACTGCTGTCACTCAGTATGTCTCTGTTTCAAATTAGAGAAGGACAGATTGAAGTGGGCTGTTAGGAAGAAGTTCTTTAGCAGGAGGATGGTTGAGCACTGGAACAGGCTGCCCGGAGAGGTAGCTAGGGACCCATCCCTGAAGATCTTCAGCGGGAGGCTGGACAAGGCTCTGGGCAACCTGCTCTATTTGAGGATGTCCCTGCTCACTGCAGTGGGCTTGGACTAGATGACCTTTGGAAGTCCCTTCCAACCTGAGCCATTCTAGGAATCTATGGTCTTGAGCTTTTTCAGCACTCATGTAGGATAATGACAGAGAGAGCTTAGACAAACTCATTTCAATCTCCAGAGAAATCACACGATCTATTTCTCTTTGGTGTTCCATTTCACACATTATGTCCTTGTTTGATTGTCATGGTGAGTAAGGCAGTGCTTGAGTTTGGCTGACTTACGCTAAAATCACTGGGCTTTGCTTGGCTTCAGCAAAGACTAAAGCAGATCAGGCTCAGACTTAGTTGTGTCCACTTGAGAAGTCCATGAGTTTTGGTCGGAGCTAATCTGCCAGTTTTTCATGATGCTACAAAATCCTGGGTGCTTTTGGTACTCGTGTGTCACTTATCTCTGGTTAGATTTATGTAAAAGAGCTTGTGATAGTCTCCAAAATATTACAGTGTTCTCAGCAGATTGTTTTGAATACAAGAACTTTTGTTTTTCATTTAGTCATGTAATTAGGATGCCATGTGGATTTGTATTTGCTTGTGTGTTCCCTGACAGAAGATGATTTTCATTGTTAATCATTTCTTTGATAAACAAGTAATGCAGAATGAAAAGCCACTGATCCTTTCAGTTTGATATTGGCCTTTGTAGTACAAGAGAAAAATGAAGAGTTAAAATAGTTGATGGAAAATTTGTTTTCTTTAATATAGATTTCTCCTTAGAAGGTTCTGCATGCTCATACACAGCTGTTGCTTGCAGCTATATAACATTTTGTAATTGACTGTTTCCCCGGTCTTCTTCCTACCAGCCAAACCACTATAGAAACATTGCAAAATGGTTTAAGTTTACCTTGGCTGGAAACTCCTCTGTAGGTCCCATAGGTTGATTGAGGCCCACGACACTGTGGCACAAAGCAAAGAATGAAATTCTCATACCTTTTCTTTGGGATTATTTGTAATATTGGTTAGTCATGTAACTTAAAGTGCAGAAAATAACGTGTTCTCATCTGTACTCATGGTGTAAGCGATGAGAGATGGGAAGAGATATGAAATTTTGCCTTTAATGTAGTAAGTCTGATTGGTTTGCTAACCAGTTACAAAATATTCTGGTTTCTATTTCTAGATTTTTACATTTTTAAAATTAAAAACCCCCAACCTTAAAAAAGTAGGGAAACAGAAAAGAGAAACTGGAATTGAATAAGTAGATGTTAAAAAAACCCCCCCAAAACCCACAAGCACTAAATAGTGTCAGAAAAAGAGACTGTTAAGAATTCATGGGCTTGTGTATAAAATTAGATTCTGGGTCAGTGCAAGTCAAGAGAATTTAGTCTCAATAAAATCATAGATGCAACTGAAATGACAAGACCTGGAGTAAATGGTTTGTAACCCGTGTCATCACATTTTGTTGCCTCAGTGTAAAGATCAGAACGGCCAGTACTGTGTAACAGTAGAGAGAACAAAAGCTGGCCTTTGGGGTGTAGAACACCTCCAAGAAAGTACCACTTGCAAAGCAGTGAAGTTAATGTCTGTGAGAGAAGGGTTGCTCCACCTTTACTTCTCCCAGTAGAGGTTTTCTTCATTCACTGAAGTACTGTCTGTAAATAGGAAAGGAGTAATATGCAGGAAATTATATCCTTTTACAAAAGAGTTTGAATGACTTCCAGATGCCACTGCCAATAGGAGTCACAATCAAAATGACCCTATAATTAACGGCAGTAAATTTCCACAGAAAGGTGCCATGAAGCTAATGGGCATTTCAGCCAATAAGCCTGATGTTTCGATCTTCCTGTATCAAGTGCCCCACTTCTGGCACATGCATTCATCCCCCAGGAGCTGTGCTCCTTTATGAAAATATTAAAAGAACTTGAAGTAGTAGGAAAGGCAGTGTGGTGCTGTATGGATGATGAGCCAAGCTGGCCAGTGGCTTGGGGAAAAGGAGGGGGAAACCTAGTGTGTGGGGTCTGGATCACAAGCTTGTGGGGTTACCTTCATCTCTTTGGGATCCAGGTGCAACCCTGTGTGTACTTGTAGGCTAAAATGATGTGTTGTTTTCTGCGGAGGCTTCGTCAGAAAGACACATGAATGCCCGGCTCAGAATTGCTGTGATTTATGGCTGTAGGGAAGCAGCGTGCTGCCGCACTTGTACCTAAGATGGATGAGGCAGGGTTTGCGAAGGGCTACACTTGTAGCCCTCCCAAGAAAAGGCTTTCAGGAGCATACAGAGCCACTGCCTCTCTTGAGGAAAGAGACTGAAAAAGTAAGAGAAAAGTCACTTGGGCTAAACTTCTCTCCATGCTGACACAGGTTTTTGAAAGCTGGTTGGGCTTATCCACAGTTAATCAGAGAGTACTGGGAAGGTCAGGCTCTACTGTGGAAGTCCAGTGGACATTATGCTGGGCAGCCAGCATTGCTGGTTTGCTCCGTGTGGTTTTGTTCAGGATCACTGCACCTGCTACTAATTGTGAGGTAGTTCATTAATAATGAAAGAGTTTTCAAAGTCTGATTTATTTCTCATGTTCCTGTTCGAACAATGGCTGTAGATTAATCAGCCTGCTGATTCCATTTGTGAGCTATTCTCTTCACTTACTAAGTGTTTGAAACATCTCCTAGTTAAATGTGTGGTAATCTCCTAGTTTTAACCACTGTGTGGTTAAAAATCAGAAAACTGAGCTGTTCACAGGCAGATTCCAGTTGACTTTACCTTCAGGCTTTCACTGATATTTTATTTACAGAGTGGTGAGTGTTGGGCAGATGTAGGAGATGACACACTGCCTTCAAGGAACAGCGGAAACAAACCCAGACAAGCACTTGAGTTTTTGAGACATGAAGTACAAGGGAAAATAATGCCGGTGATTGGTACCTGGCTTGCTGCTTCCCCATGTATTTGGTTGTTGGATTAAAGATAAAAATGTGTAGGCTGGTGTGGTGCTTGCAAACAAGGATTTGTGGAGTGCTGGGGATTACTCGGGCAGTTCTCTAGTCAGTGTCTGCACTTGAGACCTGCCAGGGCAGCGATCTTTGTTTTAAACAAACTTTAAAATCCCACTCACACAGGATTGTTTTAGAACTGCTGCTGTGACTAGAAACAGCTAAGAATAATGGAGTGTCCGCAAAGGAAGATGCTTTTCTTTCTCTATATATAAATAGAGAAAGAAAAGCATCTCTTCCACCCCAATTTTGTTGACTTTCTGCATTCATGGTCAGTTTGTATTGTCAGAGCTGTGGTGTTTTCCCAGTATCATCAGTCAGGCTGTTGTTTATGTGGGTATTTCACACCACAACAAAACAAGGAATGTTAAAAATGAGGAAATGTGGGGATTTTATTGCATGAAAAACCCCACCCACAAGTTGGGGAGAGGTGAAGTGTGGTAACTACTGCTGTAATTAATTTATGAAACTGCATTTAATTAATTAAAAAGAAAGAAAACAAACTGTGTGTGGACAGTTCTATAAGCCTGTGGAACTAACTGTACTTGCTATATGGTAACCACTAATGAATAAATAATCTTTCCATCTCTTTTAGGATCAGAGTCATCCACAAGTTTCCCAGTATCGCCAGGATCACTCGCTGATTATGAGATCCATTGTCCATATGACTGATGCTGCTCATTCGGGAATTATGCCTCCCTCCCAGCTAACCACCATTAACCAGTCTCAGCTAAGTGCGCAGCTGGGGCTAAATTTAGGAGGCACTAATTTGCCACACACTTCTCCCTCCCCTCCTGCAAGTAAATCAGCCACTCCTTCCCCATCCAGCTCTATAAATGAAGAAGACGCAGATGAATCAAACAGAGTAAGTGATGCCATGCGCTGTAGTGTGGAAGCCCTGCTTGTGTATGCGCTCTGTTTTCATGGAAGTGCCAGTAGTGTCTCAGCTGCACTGTGGTGGCATAAAGGGCAGATGTCACAGTATAGTGAATTGTGATTAATTAGCTGTTTGGCTTCTTTAATTTAGAATTTTCCATAATACCTCCGAATAATAGACCTACGAATATACACTTGGTCTAATAGATACATCATTCATCTCAGTTTTTATAGGGCTGGTGAATCTCTTTATCATCAGCTTTGGATAGTTTTGTCACTCCACTATTCTCTCGAGTCATATAAAATACAGATGCATTGAGAAAGAAATGAAACAAGCTTTTTTCTGACTGAAAGTTTAGCTCATTTACATTTTGCTTTAGCAAAATCTGTTATAAAAGGAAAGATTTATCAGCAAATGAAAGCACGGATGGCATCATAGCAGTGTACTTGAAGGACCTAATTTGGCCTGTTTCATGGAAGTTTTTCCCATTAAGTTAATGAAAATGGTGCCTATGGAGAGATCATTGCACAGGATCCTGAACTTATCCGAGTAAAATGACTAGCGAAGAGGTGCATTTAGAGCAACCTCATCCCTGCATTGCAGCGATCTGTGCATGGTTCAACAAAACAAGGGTGAGGACATGGGGCACATGCACAGGTTACACATAATCCTGGGAGTTGCCTATCCCAGAGGTACGAGAGAGGTGCCTGGTAATCCCACAGAGCCTCTGGCACTGCTGCACAGAGAGCTGTGGAGGTGAGGGTGGGTGTGAGGGGTATTCACTGCAGTTGGGTGGAAACTGCAAGACTCCTGTGGCTTTTTGCCTGAGGGAGGTAGGCTTTTTAACCCCTGACCCACGTCTGAGTTGATAGTCTAAGTCTGGGAATCAGGAAATGCCTCCAAACTCTTGTCTTTTGAGTCTCTGCTGCTGAAATTGAATCTTAACAGAGAACCATGGGCTCCCGATCCAAAATGTACTATAGATTAAATCTGAACTTTCTAAAATACAAATTAGCATTGGGGTGTCCTTTTTCAGGTCAAGCTCTTAGGGTTTGGCTCTCTGAGCCACGCTCGCAATAACTAATAACTATTCATGCATTTAGTTCCAGTAGATCAGATGAGATTAAGGTACTATTTGGTAGGAGAAAGGCTTGCACAACAGGACTCCCCAAAATGTTGCCTGCCACAGTAGCTTCATCCATAGTTTATTAAGCCAGGCTGTCAAGAATTATTCAGAATTAAGCTGACTGATTTCATGCACATGTTGACTGTTTCTTAGGCTACTGGAGAAAAAAGAGCTGCCCCAGATTCTGGCAAGAAGCCCAAGACTCCAAAGAAGAAGAAAAAGAAAGATCCCAATGAGCCACAAAAGCCGGTGTCAGCGTATGCCCTTTTCTTCAGGGACACACAAGCTGCAATCAAAGGGCAGAACCCCAATGCTACCTTTGGAGATGTTTCAAAAATAGTGGCATCTATGTGGGACAGTTTAGGAGAAGAACAAAAACAGGTAAAAAAATGGATGCAGGGTTGTCTCGCAAGTACTGCAACAGTAATCCCTTTGAAAACATCTTCCTGCCTCTGCTCTTGAAGGGACCCCACTACTTCTTGATGTAGACCCCTAACTCTGTAGACCTACACTGATTTTTCAAACTTGCTGAAGACCAGGCATTTAAAAAGCATTTTGGTGTAAGAGCTGTAGAAGGTTGGAAAGGACTGTTTACGTAGGCCTGGAGCGATAGGACGTGGGGCAGTGGTTTCACATTACAGAAGGGCAGATTGAAATGGGCTGTTAGGAAGAAGTCCTTTAGCAGAAGGGTGGTTGAACACTGGAACAGGTTGCCCAGGGAGGTAGCTGGGGTCCCATCCCTGGAGATCGTCAACGGGAGGCTGGACAAGGCTCTGGGCAACCTGATCAATTTGAGGATGTCCCAGCTCACTGCAGGGGGTTGGACTAGATGAACTTTGGAAGCCCCTTCCAACTCAGGCCATTCTATGATTCTCTGAATAACTTGCTGCATTTGTCTTTAAATTTTAAATTTTAAAGGGCAGTTTGTAAAAAAGCTCAGTTGATACTGTCCTACAGTCCTGTTAAGACCTCTTTTCATGATTCCTATTTCAAAGCTCTTGTTTGCTATGAATCATGAGTGAGGAGAGGGGAAAGTACAGCACATTTACCACTTCTCTTTGATCTGCCTTATGGGTTTGTTACGAAGCCTGTTGATTCCTAACCTTTGAAGCCACTCCCCATTGCCTCATTGCGATGGCGTGTGCCAAATGTTGTCTTCCACTTGGTACCGAATGGTTTATTCTTCCCGGATGCTTGTTTTTCTTTTTATACACACGTGTCTCCGAAACATGGAATGAAGGAGGAAAAAAGAAACTCTCTGAGGCTCTTTGCCTCTGCCACTCCCTGTAGTAGGTAACGGAATCTCCAGTGGAAGAGTAGATTCCCATATAGGACACCATCTTGCAAGGTGCTTGCTTGTGAAAACTATTGGGAACCTTTTAGTCTGATCTAGCAGATGCTGGTGAACGTGATTTATAGGTGAACGTAGAATCTACTGATGATTAAAAAATACAGATTGAGTTATTTTTGCCTA
The DNA here is from genome assembly GCA_028565055.1 of Phoeniculus purpureus. Taxonomy (NCBI): domain Eukaryota; kingdom Metazoa; phylum Chordata; class Aves; order Bucerotiformes; family Phoeniculidae; genus Phoeniculus; species Phoeniculus purpureus. The sequence goes on from JAOXOE010000720.1 coordinate 5,341,823, forward strand.
ACTGTTCCTATCTGACTCAATGGAATTCTCTCATACTGGCTTAGTGATCCTGCTCTGGCAGGGGGATTGGACTAGATAATCTTCTGAGGTCCTTTCCAATCTCTGATACCCTGTGAGTCTGTGAAAGTGAATTGTCCAAACCACCCTTTCGTAGAGGTATAAAGATCTTTCTTCTTTTTCGTATGTAATTCAAGTATTTCATAAGCAGTTTTTGCTATTTTCAACTGCTGCAGATACTTTTTAGCATCTGAAATACCAAGAGCTGGAACTAGATGATCTCTAAGGTCCCTTCCAACCCAAACCATTCTATGATTCTAATATTCCTGTTCCTTAGTCATTAAGATATTTCCTGTGAGGAGAGAACATACCCAAGAGTAAGGGGTTTTGTCTATATTTTGAGGTGGGGGGGCAAGGGGAGTTGTTTGCAAGTGATTTTGAGAACATTCTGGCAAAAAGTCTTAATTGATGATCTTTTTAAATAGGTATATAAAAGGAAAACCGAAGCTGCCAAAAAAGAATACCTGAAGGCACTTGCTGCCTATAGAGCAAGCCTTGTGTCTAAGGTAAGCCGGATGCCTTCCTTCCATGTAAGGCAAGTGAGCTTTGGGCAGTGGTGTTTAAATCCCAGGGTGGAGGTGGGAATGTGGTGTTAATGCAAAGTAAATGTAGAGTCCTAGGATTTCTGTACTAAACAGATCTGCAATATGACGTGCTGCTGCTTGAACCCAGCAAAAAAAAGTCCTCTCTCGAATGGCACAGGCAAGATCCCCAGACAGTGACTTAGTAAATGGACATCTTCCTTTAGCTACAGAGGGAAAACAATGCACTTCACTATGAAAGCAAAATTCAGTCTTGAAAAACATAGTGACCTTTTGGCACAAACATTTGCAAGCTCTTTGCAGAGTTTTGCTTTTCCTCAAGTGCTACTTCTTGAAAGGCAGGCTGGCTTTGCGTGGAGCTGGAAAGCAGTTGTATGACAAAGCTTAGCTATTTCTTGCAGGTGAGGGGAAAGAAATGCGTGGTGGCTCTGAATTTGGAGAGTAGTTACAAATGGACGGGTTGGCGGGGAGCCACATGGAGTATTTGAGTGGATCTTGACTTAAATTAAAACTTGTGAAGAAAACAAAGCTCTGCTGGCTTGTTTGAGGATTTACCTTTCAAAGTGCAGCACTAGACTGGCTGTGGATCTGCTGCATCTGAATGGAAATACATTTATGGACATCTGAAGTATGGGTAAAACCTAATCTAGCTGGTCATTTCTCTAATAGTGTTTCATAAAGATCAAACACACAAATACCTTCACTCACAAGAAAGTGACTAACTCGTGAGGATATTTATTTGGTTGAACAGCTGTAGATGACACAGAAGGTGCTTTGTACTTTAGTTAACGATTAAAAGCACAGCAGCAGAAAATATAAACAGTCATTCTTGAAAGCCGGAAGATTTCTTCTCCTTGTGTTGAGGAGGTTTGTTTTTCTGTTGTCTCTAGGACTTTTAGATAACATTCTCAAAGCTTTTGTTGTCGTCATGTTAAGTTCCTTGACAGCTGGAATTCTAAACACCTTTAAGAGAATTTATTTCTCAGGCCCAAGTTCCATTTTCAAAATCATCAGAAATCATCTTTTCTCACAAAGCACTTGTGGTGCTGAGTGACTTGTGGGGAGACTCATCTCTAACTTAAGACAGACAGCCTTGCTGTAGCTTTCTCATCCATGGTGGCTGCTGAAAGCAGGGATGTAAATGTTTCTGCAGCACAGTTGGACACGTTCTGAGGTGGTTGCCTAAGGCACATCAGTTAATTGTGAGGAAGAGACTTGTACTCTGTTGTGTTTATACAGGAGTTCTAGGCTGGAGTTCTAGGCAACTGGTCTGCATGTCATGTCCAGTGCAGATGGATAAGACTATGAAAGAACAATCCTACTGTTAAATATCTCTAATTCATGCAAACACAGCAGTTTTAACTATACCTAGTATAACTGAACCTTCAAAGGCACCAGGACACCTTATTTCTTGCAGTAGGACGCTTTGGGCTGTGGTGTTCCCAAACCTACAGATCACTGGAAGCTGCAGGACTCGCTGAGCAGGGCACCCCTCTGATGCAACTGTACCTTTCCAGTGCATTCAGCTGGTGCCTGGACAGTGTTCCCCTGGACTTCTGTCTGTTGTAGCTTCCTAGGTCTCAATGCCGCAGATGTGAAGAGCTCCAAGAGAATTTCAAAAGTGGAGAAGTCTTGTTGTTTGGACACTGCTCGTGCCATGATAGCTGGTGTGGTGGGATGTGCTTCTTAACAGATTTATCTCCCCAAGAATAAGGGTTTTTTGAAAACAGTGTTGGGCTCTTTTCAGCTGTTCCAGCCACAGCATGTACGTGACATTGGTGACGCTCTGGCGTTGCACAACAGCCCAGGTTGGGGTTTTTTCTGTCCAAGTGAGAACTGGAGGTGCTTGTTTACAGAGCCAGATGAAGAGGTGATGTAATGAGTCAGTGGATCAGTGATCTTTTTCAGACTGCTGGTTGATCTTTTCTGATAGAAAACCAAAGATGAAGAAGTCTCCCTGAGTAGCTGTGTCTTCTGTGCCCATATAAACAGTAACCAGTTTTTTTTCTGTTACAAATGCTGTTAATTTCTTTTCCAAACACAGGCTGCTGCAGAATCTGCCGAGGCCCAGACCATTCGTTCTGTTCAGCAAACATTGGCATCCACAAATTTGTCTTCCTCCCTCATTCTGAATACTTCTCTTTCTCAGCACGCGCCAGTATCAGCATCCCCCCAAACTCTTCAACAGTCCCTTCCCAGAGCAATCGCTCCAAAACCTTTAAACATGAGACTGCCAATGAATCAGATTGTAACTTCTGTCACCGTTGCACCAAACATGCCGACAAACATTGCAGCCCCGCTGATAAGCTCTATGGCTACAAATATGGTGGCAACGCCTTCTTCATCTCAAGTAAGTCCCTCGATGCAAAGCCAGCAGCACCAGATACAGCAGCTCCAGCAGCAACAGATGCAGCAGATGCAACAGCAACAGCTACATCAGCATCAAATGCATCAGCAAATACAACAACAAATGCAACAGCAGCATTTTCAGCACCACATGCAACAACATTTGCAGCAGCAGCATCTTCAGCAGCAAATTAATCAGCAGCAAATGCAACAGCAGCTGCAGCACATACAGCTTCAGCAGATGCAGCAGCAGCAAATGCAGCATATGCAACACCAGTCACAGCCTTCTCCTCAGCAGCATTCTCCAGTAGCCTCTCAGATCACTTCTCCCATCCCTGCCATTGGGAGCCCTCAGCCAGCACCTCAGCAGCACCAGTCACAAATACAGTCTCAGACACAGACTCAAGTATTGTCGCAGGTCAGTATTTTCTGAAGATGAGTGATCTGGCAACACGGCTTTGTGTGGATGGAGGGGGTATGGGTAAACCATATTTGGCTGGAAACTGTAAATTGTTGATGGTAGTTATGCAGGGATGCATAACAGATCAAATGATCCTCTAAAGTGTCTATTAGATAGGCAATAAAGAACTACCATGTAGCTGTGTATCATCTTTTAGCTGACTATAAATCATTTTGTTTAAGAAAAAAAAAGGAAAGCTGTGCTCTTTTTCATGTGATGCCTTTTTAATTTATTTAAGCTTTACCTACAGTATGTGAATCAAACGGCCTAATCAATACCTGGACCTCCTTATGACTGCAAAATGGCCTTTCAGAGTTAGATGATAGAACCCTCCTTTCTCTAAAAGTGAGTAATGCACTTGAAGGCAGTATGAACTCGTGAAGCCCTTAAAGCACAGTTGTAACTACCTGTAAAATGATGATTGGATTTCATACAATCTTACTTGTATGACATGAGTTAGTTGATGGCATTTTTTGTCATGAAAAACTAGAGTAAATCACAGATTTTTGCCAAAGCTCTTAATTTCTTCTTTTTTCCTCTCCTAAATGTCTTCAGAAAAACAAGCAAACCGCAACTTACCTGAACTTAAATGTCTGACCCAACCTTTCGCTTCATTTCTCCAAATAAACCTCCCATCGTTTGTAAGGAAATATATATTGACATTGGCCCTCTTCCGTTAATTCCAGCTCCAGAACAAATGTGAATATTATATTCTGTGTCGGAGTGCTGAGTTCCAGATTTAATACACTGTATTTTTAAAAGGGAAATGCACTTAAATAAAACTGTTATTACAGAAAGCTAAGAGGAAAAAATACCAGAGTTTTTAATACGCTGTCAAACCGGTAGAATATTTAAAGGAAACTCCATGACCGAATAATCAATGTAAATATTTTCTTTCCAAGTTGTAAGTTTTCATATCATGTGTTGTAAAGTTTTCATAAATGAGGCTTTAATGTAAACACTGGTAACATGGATTATTAATTGCTACATTGCTTATTGTGTTTTTATGCTGTTTTATACTTTTTTATGAGTTACGATAGCAGCAATTAAGTTGTTTGTATTTTGCTTATCTAAAATAAATGCTTTTATCTTGCTATAGAATAAACACATTTCAGTAAAGCTGATGAGCTATAAGTCTTTGCTAGAGAAACCACACCCTTTTCCTTCTGCAATAGTTTCCTTGCAAATTTAATTTAATGTCTTTATTTTTATCAAGTGAGCTGGGTAAGCAGGTACTCGTTGGAACAGAGAGGGCGATGAGCTCTGCTGCCTGTCCCGCTGCACCACTGGAGAGTCTGCGCAACTTCTCTGAGGGTTCTGGGACTTCAGGAACACAAAGCAGGTGGTAGTCACCCAGCATTTGTGGGTCCCTGCAGGAACAGGGCAGTGATCCTGTCTCAGCAGCAGTACCCAGAGATGCAGATAAGCACAACTGCGGTTTGCTTTGTATTTTTGAGTTTGGGATGTAAATGCAGCTGCTGCCGTGGGCTCCCCATCTGTAAACCCCCAGCTCTAACTCAGGCTGTTCTGGAGTTGTCTGGCTTTGTTTTTATCGTACTGGCAGGACATGATTAAGGGAGGGGTGGAAGTGGTAGGTATTTGATAGGAAGGGTTCTGGAAACATTCACATGCAGTGTGTTGTCGGGTTATTAGTGCTATCCATCTTTTTTTTTTTCCACTCTGGGCAGAGAGGAGAAATCCTTTCTTTTCTTCTTTCCCTTCTTTGCCTGCAATGTCTGTGCTGCAAGAGCAGCCTGACCACTATCCCCAGTTGTCTTGCATGATTAATTACAGCATCTGTCCTGTCAGAAGCTATAATGAAGAGGTCTTGATAAAAATTGCAAATTACCACTGGCAACAATCTTAAACTGCTTATGATAAAATGAAAATTAAAAACAGCAAGTGTCAAACCTGAGCCGAATCCTAATCCTGTTTGAGGCCGTGTCCATGGCTACCAACGCTCAAGACCACAACCAAAAAAAAGGATGCACTATAGATCCCCAAAAAGTTGCAGCCAGACTTGAGGGAAGAGGCACTATACCAAGTGAGTTTATTAATAATGAATCCAGCTTTCAATATTTCACCATTCTCAGGTTCTCTGTTTATTATGTACAAATATTGAGCAGAGAAAGATTCTAATTATAAATGTATGGATTTCTTGGAGCACAAAACATGCTGTATAAATGGAAGCTTTTCATAATAGGTGTTTGCTGACAGCTACTCGTGCTCCTGATAGCTGTAGTATGATATCTGAGAATGCCTGGGATGGAGGATGCTTGCTCCAAGCATGAGGAACATGTCTGTGTTGGAAGTGGGCTGGTGGAGACTGGCTGCCAGGGATTTCTCTGTGTGTCAGACTGAACCAGTGTTACATAACAAAAGGAACCATTTTCTAGTCGTTTTGAAACCTTGAGACAAATGTCTTCAGCAATAATTGCTAAACTGCATGTGACAGTAATTGTGTATTAGTTCTGTAATTGTCATTTTGAAGACCTATGAAGTATGGTTGGAAAAATGTCACTAGTGATAAGAGTTAATTACAACTGAAGTCTGTTTTCAACTATTTGCAGCGAGAAGCAGGTGTTATTACACTCATTAAATGGTTTCATAAATCCTGGGTTTTATCACGTTTGATTAAGAGCTGCTGATGGTCAATTCCAGGAAAAACACTTTTAATTACTGCAGCTAAAATATAAAATAGAATTAATCATTGAGCAGGACTGTACATTTTTTAAATATCAAAAATTGGAATCTTGAAAAACTGGCGCATCCCCCTGCTTGCTACAAAATCATGCTCTGCGTTCCCCAGGCTAGCATATTGCACAACATCTTGTGTTTCAAACTGTGCAAGTTGGTGTTCGTATTCCCCAAGTCGAAGTGAATAACTTTGCTACCATAGGTCATAAATAAAACTGTTAATTTAAATTGCTTAATACGCAGTTTATGCAGGAAAAATTGTCCTATCTGTATGACATCAGCTGCGTGCTCGCTTTAAACAATGTTTTTCCTTTATATCGTTTACAAGCACTTAACAGCTCCCTTCTTTTCCCAAGGTTTCAGATGCTTTATCACCCCGGTTAACCACATTCTACTTTCACATTAACCCAGGTTGACACATGATGAAAGAACATAAGGAGGTTTAATTTTTAGCTGACACAGGGTCATTAGTTTCTAACTTGAGGAACAAAGCCTTTAAATACCTCTATGCAACACAATCTCAATTTTATATTATCACCTGACCATTGTGCTTGGCAGGACAGATGGATTAAATATCTCAAGTTTAACCAGCAGCCTTGCGCTGACTCTTTTCAATGGGGATTGGCTATTTGAATGGCTCCTTTTCCATTTCTCACTTCATGGAGTATTTTGCGGCACTGGACTTCATTCTAACCTTTCCCTCCCCCCTTTGTTTGGCTTTTGTTTTGCAACAGCTGTTATTATCGTTTTTGGTCAGCTGTGATTGCTGGAGGCAAAATAGGACCAGATGGTGTTTTGCTATGCATGAATGGCGAGTTAGAGGAGTTTAGATTGAATAGGCCAAGTTTGAATGGTGTCTATGCACCACCTGCCCTCTTCAGCAGCAGCGTACACATCATAGGAGCATGATCTGTCTCAGACCTACTAGATTTGGATGGGAATGGAGAGAGCCTCGTTGGATTTTCTCCATATTTATTGATCTTCCATGCACTAACAGCATAATGCAGTACACAGTCAATTTGAGTTAATTGGATATGACACAGCATGTACATGTAATCTATCACCGGAGTCTCCTGGTGCACTGGAGGCTTTGCTGCCACAAGAACAGGCCGTATTAGCCTGCATTAACAGCCTAAATGGATGGAAGTAAAACAGGATCATTGCAGAGCTTGATTTAACCAAATGTACTGCAGTTTTTAAGCGGTGACCATGAAAGTGCCAGAGATGCAGTTAAATGCAAACGCTTCGGATTCGATAGGCTGGACTGGCTGTTTGGGCACAGAACGATGGCTGCCCCGTGCCCATTCTGCTCTGTGGGGTTTGCCAGTGAAAACGAAAGGAGCAGTCGACTAAAAGTAGGGAGCAGCATCAGTAGTGATGAGCCAGTGCTGTTCAGAAAGGGGAGGGGTGTTTGTGTGGAGGAATCTGCTTGCTAGCAGAAGGGATATTACATTAAGCAAATTCTGTTTACCAGTCGCTAAAACACAGAAATTAAAATTAGGCATCCAAATTGACTTGAGAGTAGCAAAGGGCTGCTTTGGTACCCTAAAGCTGCTTGTAGAGGTAGAATTTAAATGCTGCAGAAATTTAAGGTTGGTTGTATCTTCCGTTGAGGTTGGCTGAAAGGCACTGGGTGCATGAGAGTTGTGTCTAGGCGTTGGGGAGTAAAGCACATGTGTTCAAAATAATGAATAAAATATATAACAATAACACGTAGTGCATAAATCACTTGAATTGTTCCAGCAATTGCATGTTTAAAATCCTACTTACGGATGTAACGGGGCTGCCATCATGCTCTGCTGAAGTTGGCAGGAGCCGCTTACTCCGAGTCTTTGTCTGTGGTGTCAGGTAGCCGAGTGAGCTACTTTATTATGAAAATTGCATTCAACTGAAAAAATGCTAAATATTTTCAAGTGCCTGTGGGAAAAGCTAGGTTTGTATTAAAGGATTTGCTTCTTAAAGTCACCAAGAAGTTAATGCTTCTCAGGTGCATTTGAGGGAGTGCTTTTTCGATTATAATACTAAAATCTTTCAGCAGAGAACGTATTGCTCTGAACGAGCTGTTCTGACACTTCAATAGGCTGTGCTGGAGATTTATAAGGCACTGTTTACCTCCCTTAAAAAGCAGAAATGGTATTTTAAGTAGTGGGTTTTGTCCAAGTTCTTGGAGCTTTACCATCTTCAGCCACTACATGAGCCAAAGTAGTGCAGAGTTTTCTTACAGGGCTGGAAATGAGATTTATTTTACTCTTGTGGTTAGAAAAGTTGAATGGGTAATGGTATGTGCTGAGGTGGTGTTATGTGGCCACTTCCTGCAGGTGCCATTTGTTCTCTTTTCCCTCTGGAAGGTCTGTACTGACACGGTCACTTTTGGTCGGTGATTGTCTCCAAACTGGAGTTGTTACCTTGCTGTAACTCGGCTCCTCGAACTGACGCAGAAAGGCTGTGATCCAGCAAATCAGTTAAAATGAGCGGATAATTCATGTATATAAGTAGCAATTTCATTAAAGAGACTGCTCACGTGCTGCGTTACAGAGTTGCTCAAGTGCTTCCATAGATCAGGGACCTAATTGCAGTGTCCTGCATTTGTTTCCCAAACAGTTCCAATAAGCAGTGCTAGGAAGAATCGGACCCTGAAAGCCACATAGCTAAATTTTCTGCATTTCCTTTCATTAAATTCTCTGGTGAACAAGCCATGGGGCTGATTTACAAGTATCCAACCTCAGTGCTGGTTCAGCATAACTGTGTAAGGAATTCACCACCTGCCTGCTGATCTGTACCCTGTCACTTAGAGACGTTTGCACTGGGCCCAAGTCTGAAGCCGGTGCCTGGATCAACAACCACAACAGCTCTTGATGGAGCAGCTGCCTTGCTCAAATATTTGTATTTACAAAACAGACAAGTAAAGGCAGGATAAACAAAGCATCGTGATACCTTCTGGCAGTATTTGTGCAACCTGAAGGGTGTAGTTGCTGCAGGCTGGTTTATTCAGTGCTGTATCCCACAGTGTACTGATAACACACGTAGGCATTGCATTGGATGTAATGAACATCTATATTGCGTTAACGTAGAACACACATGCCCGTGGCATCGGCAGATAACACACATAGACCTTGCATTGGCATAAAATACATAAATGGGTTTTACTTTCCTCACTGGTGGTTAGGCTGGACTTGATGATCTCAGACGTCGTTTCCAGCCTCAATAATTCTGTGATGCTAGGTGCTTAGTTTTGGAATTGGCTTGGGCATTCCATGAAGCATGGGAGCTGAGCCTACAACGTGATATTTTACAAATAATAATTAGATGTACCATTGCTGGACTTCTTTACTGTTGCTGATTTTGGAAGGGCTGAGTATTCCGTGTCTGAAAATCAGAGCTCACCGTTGAAAATTCTGCTGTAGGTAGCTGTTGATCAGGGAGTTTGCACTGCTCTGTGTGTGTGTGTGTGTGTGTGTGTGTCAGTATAACCTGACTGTAGTGAGTGGGGGGTGTGTGTGTCCCAGACTTGTAGGAAAGCATCCTTCCTTCCTTTCTTCCTTCGTCCCTCCTTTCCTCCCTCTCTTCCAACCTTGGGTGCCCCTAGCAAGGGGCAGAGAGTGTTCTGCTGTTGTCTCCAGTGATATAGGACAAAACAGCTATGGAACTGCACTGTGGCATCACCCATCGCCCTGTTCCTCCCAGCTTCTTACCACTTTACCTGTTGTCCCTTGACACATTTCTCTCTGCTCTGCTAATTACAGTAGCAGCCAGGGCTTGCCCCATGCCAGCTCTTGCTCCGTGCTTCTGCCTGCTCACCAGTTGTGGAAAACTCCTCCTGAGAGCTTCTCTTTTCCAGACAACCTTCCTTCTTCCTCCTCTTCCTGGTAGTCACAACAAAATGAGTAGCCCATGTGGATGAGATAGATTTGTTTAGGTAAAGAGCTGCCCGGATGGGTGCACTCACTGGGTGCACTGTGGCAAATGTCTAAGATACATGTGAACATGAGGGTGTTGTTGGGGTGATACACCAGGTGCTTCATAGTGTGGCTACCAAAGAGGTGGGCTACTGCATACTGTGGCAGTAGCAGGATGCAGGTAAAGCCAGAGATTATTATCATCCTTGTATAAACAGAACTTTCTTCCTCATAATACTGTGGCACATAAATCTAGGAGTGTTTTGGTTGCTTCCAGCAGGTAGTACGTTATGGCAGGTCTTGAGCTCCTGGTGGAATAAATGTAACTCTGAGCATCAATTCAGAGAGACTTGTGTTTCTGGGAGGAATGAACAGCCTGCCTTTTTGTTCTTCTCTCTTTTTTTTCCCCAATGCAAATGGAATCCTTATCCTTCGCTTCAGAAAACATCTTTGAACAGAAGTAGTAATAAAAATGTAATACTCTCACATTTACTTCTCTTAAAGTCTGCTGAAATTGTACTTGGCTTCAAACCCAAGGCTGAGTTGGTTCTAAGTATTTTCTTTCCATTTCCAAAGCTGCTGATCAGCAGAAATTAATTGATGCATGATTCTGTATCTCTGCCAGTCCAGCTGCACAACAGGTAGATCCCCACTGGGAATCTATGCCAGGCCCAGTGCCCACGACACAGCTGATGGGCATGGTAGGCAGTGGGGATGAGTCTGCTCTTACCTCAGGGAGGCTCCGTTCTTCGCTCAGTTCATGTCATCTCAATGCTAACAGTCAATGCAAGATGGAGCTGATAATTTCCAAGGGAGGAGCATGAGTCAGTCATGGACACTGCATCTTCCCAGCCCTGTCACCACTTGCTGTGTAACCAGGGTCACTTCAGTGGGGCAGGAGGTCACCTCTGTGCCACTGGGCCAAATTCTCCCCATAAGTAATTCCGTGGAGCATCGGACCTGCTACAAATGAAAACCAACTCTGCAGTGTACTCAGGGCCAAATAAGAGGTCATGAAGCCAGCAGAAACAATCTCACATAGAATGGTTTAGGCTGGAAGGGACCTTGAAGATCATCTAGTTCCAACCCCCATGCTGTGGGTTTCAGGGGACTTTGAGCCAGGCCGTAGCAGAAGATGGGCACAGAAAAGCAGCCATTTGGAACACGCTTGTGATTTTTTTTTTCAGATGATGTAGGAATAATTCTTGCAGAATGAGATAATTTGCAGGAGAGGGAGGAACAGCAATTTTCCTCCTGAATTGAGAAAATGAAAACTGTTGGGTATGTGTTGCTATCACAGCAAAGAGTTTCCATCCAAGCTCCGCGCTTCAGCATGTAAACAACTGCTGCGGAGAGCTGCAGAGCGACTGTGCAGAGCATCGAGGAAAATCTTCGTGATTTAAATGCACTAACCAAAATGATCATGTTATTTGACTTTGGTTAATCAATAACTGAGGAGAAATGTAACCCTTCGGTTTGATTAACTTTCTGCCTTGCAACACAAAGGCAATGGAATCAGAAATAGTTTGTTCTTTTTTCGTTTTAAAGTTTGCATAAACTCCAATGGAGTTTTGGTGGTGGGGCTGTGGGGTTTTTCTCCCCCGTCTCGTTCTTTCTGCGTTTTATCTGACGTTTGTTTGTTGCTTTAGAACAACATGCTTGTCCACTGCAGGCAAAATACGCACTTTGTTCGGTTCCTTATGGGAGGTCAACTTCGCATGAGGAAAACAAGTGTGGGTTGTGTAGCTGTCAAAGGAGGGTTTAGTCCTTGACCCTAAGAAGTATTCAAAGCCCAGATCTCTCTCTTTTTTATTGCTTTTCCCTTTCATTGTTTGTACTTTATACTTAAGAAGGGGCCTCTGCAGAGGGGAAAGCCCCTGCTTAGGTATTCACAGCCAGCAGCCTTCCACCAAAACACCTCGTGAGCTTTTCACGGCAAGAATATGGGAACCCAAGTGCTCTGTGTCCTCACGGCTGCGCAGTCCTCCCTGCACTGGGGCAGGCTGCAGTGGTACATGCTCTGGGTGGGTTGGGAGGGGTTCAGGCCATAAACATTAGTTCTTGCAAGAAATAGAAGGTACTGGAGGTATAACCTGGGATGCAGTGGAGCGGGAGCGGGAGTCTAAAAGGGTGAATTGCCGAGCTTAGAGGAAGATGCAGGCAATGGCTGTTTAACCGGCTGCTGACGGAAGAGCTGATGATGCAGCTTTATAGATCTGTGCTCAGACAGAAGTGGTGTCTTTTGTTCCCTACAAATGGTTTCATCCAGTGTACACAACCCCAGTGTTAGAAATAGCCCTTGAAAAGGCTGAGATTTTATACAATTATTCATGATTACTCTCGTGTAAATTGAAAAGTGTAAGTAGTAAGTTTTATTTTCTAGAACTACAGTGCAATTAGTCTTGGTGATGGTTGATAACAGCGTGAGGTGCCTTATTTGTAAGAAATGGAAAATACTTGCACCATTCTGAACTGAACATGGGTTTTGGCTGAGATACAAATGTAGTAAAGGTGAATTTCAAGTCCTTTCTGTCCCGCTTGGCAGGACTGTTGCCCTTATCTGTTTTATCTCAGGTAGTAACTTGAAGTTCTTCAGAGCCATTCCAAGGGAGCCAGGAGCACAGGAGAACCAAACAAACAGATGGACTGAGATAACATGAGCCTGAGTCGTGGGGGAAGGTCACCTCTTCCGAGAGTTATACAATCCTTGGGGGAGCCTGGCCACAGCAGGGCAATGACTTTGTGTGGGGTAGTCTTGGGTGCTGCCAGGAATGAGAGTGGGGGCTGCATGAGCCCTCCCTTCTCTGGTAAAAGCATCAAATGGGATGGTCTTGGGAAAAGGAAATGACTATTATGTCATCTATATATCTTGGGAGAGATACAAGGAGAAGGAGGTTCTGGAGAGGGAGCAGAGAAGGGCAACTGGTATGATTTAGGGGTCTGGAGAACAGGTCTGATGCGGAGACGATGAGGGAGCTGGGGCTGTTCAGCCTGGAGAAGAGGAGGCTGAGAGGAGACACGACTGTTCTCGACAACTACCTGAAGGATGGTTGGAGTGAGGTGAGGGTTGGCCTCTCTCCCTAATGACTAGCAATAGGACAAGAGGAAATGGGGTCAGGTTGTGCCAGGGGAGGTTCAGATATGGATCTTAGGAAAAACTTCTTCCTAGAAAGAGTGGGGAGGCCTTGGAACAGGCTGCCCAGGGAGGGGGTGGAGGCAGCGCCCCTGGAAAGGTTGAACAAACGGGCAGACATGGTGTTTCAGGAGATGGGTTAGTGATTTGGGATTATAGGGCTGATGACTTGGTCTTGAAGGTCTTTTCCAAGCTTGATGATTCTATATACTGTGTATTCTGGAAATATTTGCACCTTTGAGAAACCCTAACAAGAAGCAGTTGCCGCCCTACTCAGAGGTTGGTATGGGGAAGCATTGGTTTGAGTCACATTGCTTTGCAGCCAGCATCTAGAGCCAGGACAATGCAAGGGTTCACAAGCACCCTGGATCAGCATCATCTAAGGCAGCAACCAGAAACATTGTACGTGGTCCAGAATGAACAGAGCCAAATAAAAGTTGAGTAAGGGAAGAAACCGAACAAAGACATGAAATAGCTTTGAGGTTATTTGGGTCTGCCAAAGAATGAGGGGAAAAAAAATCTCTTAAAACTATGGACTGCACAAGCTTTTATGTGCAGCAAAAATTCCTTCAGAATTCTTTCTGTTGCTCATAATATTCAACTGGGAATAACAGGAATGGCTTGCAGAGTCCCACCAAGGCACAGTGCACATGTAGGCACTACCCAAGCTGTGTTCTTGAGGGCAAATGACACTGCCTGTTCTTTACCCCTGGTTCAGGACTTAGTTTTATGGAGACTTGAGGCCATACCATTAGCCTCTGTTGCCTGTTCTCAACAGCCAGACTGTGTCAATGGTACCATGACTTTTGGGATCGTCACAGGAAGTTCCTGAGGGTACCTCTACTGTACGGTGAGGCACATGGGCTTGCACTGGCCCTACAGTGTCTTAAGGGTGTTTTGACTGATGGGGAAATAGGAAGGTGCTTAGAGAGGCACCAGAACCATGCAAGGTGTGAGCTGTGCAGGGTGTGAACTGTGCAGCAGGAAGAAACAAGTGATAGTTGGTGACTTATTTTATCGCGTTGGCTTCGAACACCTTCACTAGAAGACCTAGAGCTACAGCCAGTGTAAATGTGTTGGAAAGGACTAGTACGTGCACAAGCAGAAAATGTCAGATGTGCCCTGTAAGATTAGTGCCTGGAGAGGAGAACGGATGGGGCAGACACAACTTCCAGCCTGTTGTACTAGACCTTTGATTGATTGGTGTTATTCTGGTTCTGTTGCAAAACATAAGATGCTTAATTTGTGGTGTCCCGGGGCCAAGGATGATTTGCTCCTGGGGTGGTAGAGACTGTAATGGGGCACCGGTCTGTCCAGTGGCCTCTGTGTGCTACTGAAAAACTGGCAACAAGGTAGTGAGGAGAAAGGTGGGGATCATTGTAGTGGTTTGGAAATGCCTACAAAAAGAAAGCAGTTCCAATGGGCTCATTGCCATCCTCCCTGTTGGGTAGTTTGAAGAGTGAAAGGACCATTACTGAACAGACATCCAGTTGGCTGGTTTAGTGATAGAGGTTGGGATTGGGATTGAGCACAGGGCATCAGTCCCTGGGCTGGCTTGGTTGTATTTTAGCCTTTGCTATGCAGTGTAAAATGCTGTGCTCGTGGCTGTGGATATTCAGGGGATACCGCTTCAGCATCTGTTCCGGTAGAAAAATCTGCTTATGTGTCACAGATTTTATTTACAGAGAAGCTCTAAACCGAAATAAAAGTCCAGATCAAATCAAACCAGTCTAAGTCTCCTACAGGCACCAATGCCTCTGTTGCCCTTTGAACCAGGAGATAAACTAATGGTATGTGTGACCTGACAAGAGCCCATTTCTACTTGACATTATCCTGATTCTTGGATGCACTGACTCTGACGCCACGCTGAAAGTTAAGCTCCTTATGAGGTATGTTCTTGAGTGGGAAACATAATTAAGATTTAAGAAAGGTAGAAAAGCCTGTAACTGCTCATCATTCATCTCATCTTCCTCTGCATCTTGGAAACAGAAATAATGAGAATTCCCAAAGGATTCTTGGTTTATTTTTATGTTGGTTCTGTTAAGGATTTATCTCTATAAAAATGAAGTCAGAAGAAAAGTTTGTTGAATCGGTCACTTCATGAGAGGCTGCTCCAGGGTGCTGTTGGTCTTGGTGATTAATTACACTCTGGGATGTTTAAGTGCTGGTAACTTCAACTATCTCTTTAAAACATCCTCCTGGGTTTCATGTATGGAAAAGCACTGGGTGAGCAGCCGATCCTCCGCAGCTCAAGGCAAGTGTTGCTTGAACTGGGATTTGCTGGGCAGGTACTGAAAGAAACTGAGTCCTTGGAGCCAAGTAGGTAGATGATTCCTCTATGAATTAAACAGTCCTTGAATAAAGATTCATTAACTCATTACAGTATCATAACCTGCATTTCTGTCCTCTGATTTCAGTTTTAGTGACAGCGGGGGTTTAGCCATCATCACACAGTTTGCTAACTATGAAACTCTCAATGGCTTTGGTGCTACTGGACCAAATCCTGACTGAGCAGATGGGATATTTTTATCAAGTAAAAGAATTACTATAACTCAGAGCTGTGTGTAGATGCCTGCTGTCAAGTGAGGAGAAGATTGGTTTTGACTCAGAGCCCAATGCAGTCCTATTTAGCTTTTCAGCCCTGTGAGCTTGGGGAGAATTTGGGGGAGTAGTTGGTGTTGAAAGTGTTGATAATGGTTTCCCTTGAAGCACCGGATTTACATAGTTGTGAGTGGGGGTGTGTTTCTCCACACTGAGGCAACTAAGCAGCTAGTCATCACAAAATGATGCTACTTCTACCATCCTGATATTAGATCACAAAGCAAAATCAATATAGCTGGGGTTTTTGGTCTTCAAATAGCAATGAAATTAGATTCTCTTCGCTGTTCCTTATCCCACTTTGGGTCCATGTAGAGCTCTGTAAAGCAAGACAGGTTTGCTTAAAACAGAAATCCCATAAACCAAAACTCAACTCTATTCAGCAAAGTGTTTTATACTTCATAGCTGCTACTTGCGTTCTTGTTCAGCTGGAATTTATAGGGAAAGTTTGTCTTGATATCTTGAAGGCCCTTTTAATGAGCACACATCACAAATTTTCCAGTTGCTTTTAGATAGAATCTGATTTCCTTTCAATTTGTCACAGAATCGTGTTATTTTACATTTTAAAAGGTTCTTGCATACCTCCTCGGCACCCGGTTTATAAAGTGATTATTGGCTATAGGAGTTTGAAAAGGAAAGCTGGCAGAATTTCCTGCAAGCCTGTTCAACAAAATAAAACAGTTAACTTCTGCTTGAAAGAAAAAAGAAGAAAAACTGCCACATAGGGACTGTGCTCTCAGCTAAAGGGCTACTCTGACGTATTAATGCCAAAGGTTAAATCCGGCACTGTGAAGCACCCATACTGGCCATCCCATTGCCTTTGCACAACAGCAAATCAAACTCTTAGGCTCCTCATGACAGGGTGCTAAAAATGTATGTAGGTTCAAAGAATGAACAGGTCAAACTCATCAAGGAAAATCTATTGGTGTTTATTCCACACAAAGACACAATTTCTGCCTTGGGAAGATCCCTAGATAAAATCTGTTGGGACACTGGAAGACAACGGGGCAGGGGGTGCGGTGGGTGTTGAATATCACAGTGCATGATCCCAGATGATTCCAGAGCAGCTGGAGAAGATATGAGTAAACCTTTACTAGACCTATATTTAAAGGACTGGTTTTAAGCCACTAGAAAGGTTAATCTGGCTTTGGGAAGTTTCAGAATGGAGAAGGCAAATCTGAATTTCATGAACAAACACTATAGGAAAAATCTGTGAGACTAAGTGAGAAAATTTACTCTATTAAGTTACTCTTTCAAACCTTAACTCTGATTATTGAGCACTGAACAGTAACTAGTAATTCTCTTTATCAAACTGTAAGTGCGTTAGACATACTTCCTTATTTTGTCTACTGAAGTTGGGTAAGCTTAGCTTAAACCTAACCCATCTCTGCTGAACTGGCCGAGTGACTCTCAGTTTCAGTGGGAACAGATGGAGGCTCCTGCCTCTAAGAATGTTTGATCACCTCTAATCGGATAACTTTACTGACCTTCTCAAGTCCATATGAGAAAATAGTCATATATTGGTCATAAACTTATGGAAGTTCAGTTTGCATTTAAAAATGATTGGAGAGAAGAGGAATAATGAACCTTCACTCCCCACATTAAATAGATAACTAAGAATATGACTATTAAGAAGCTCAGTTTAAAAAGCTGCTGATTGATTTGCTGCAAATTGCTGCAAGTAAGGTGTGCAAGGAGGAAAATACCAGTACAACTTCAAGCCTGTCATTCAATGGGTTAGGAGGGGTTAATGCACCATTCCCTGTTCTCATGACATTCACAGGAATAAAACACTTTTGTCACAGGATTTAGCAATTACCAAGGTAAAAGAGATTCTTTCTTTCTGCTCTTAGTTGTTTTGATGATTGCTACTCAATGCCAGAAAGCAGCCAAAGCAGTTGTTCTTTTTAACTGTAGGTTGAGGACATGCTTTACTGGGCAAACATGGCACTGGGTGGTAAAGAGCATGTCCCATGGATGGCATGAAATTGCATTCTTGTCTCCACGCTCTGACAACACAAAGCAAGAAGTCTCTGGAGCTCATCCTGCTAACCACAATGACCCTGGAGAGTGCAAATCCCTCCCCCTGCCATCGCAGGGGTGGCACAGTGAAGAGCTGCTGTTTTTCTGTGGTGTGGTTGCCCACTTTTGAGCACATTTCAAATGTTCCCACTCCAAATCCAGTTGGGCAGGTTTGTGGTCAGACCACTAATGGTGGGCTGTGAATGCATTCCTTGAAATGGAAGTCTTGGCAGGCTCCTAGCACTTCTCTGAGCTTGAGCAATTCAGTGCTGCTGCCTGCTGCCTGGGATCCTACACCCAGTCTGCTCAGTGCTCATATTTAAGGACAAATCTGCAGACAGCGAGCAGAGAAATGACTTGTTTTTTAGCTAGCTATCACATATGGCTGTTCAGTTTTTGTGTGAGCTCTTTACAAAGAGACCTAAGACTTGTTTTCCAAAACTCACCACCAGAGAAGATGATGGCAGATCTTATTAGGAAACAAACACAGCTCTGTTTATGCAGAAAAGCTGTCTGTTCATTAATGATCGTATGTAGGTAATAGCTAGCAGTAGCGATCGGTAGTTCGTTGCTGGAAACACATTTACCCAAAACACTTGTGTTTATTTTCAGAGAGGATGACATACACTCGCTTATTCCATACAGATACAAGGAAATATCTGTTGTGTTTTACAGAACAACTGTCTTTATTCTTCCTTTCCCTTTGTCCTTTAGATTACGACTATTTAATTAAAGATTGAATGAGACACCAAGCTTAATTTTTTTCTAAACAATAAACTCCAACATACTCACCAATGTCTCATGCCTTCCCGGCATTGTGACGCACGCCTGCAGCAGCAAGGCTATTGAATTGGGTATGTGACTGAAATCTAACAAAGAACACTGTCTGCTGAACTCTAAATCTGCTTGGTTAAATCATTCCGTGTGCTGAACAACTTGTACAGCTGAAACTGAAAATAAGCAGAGCCCTTACAAAACACATCCAAGAAGCAGCTTAACTGAAATCTCAAGGCATGAATTAGGAGCTTTGGGGTAGTTTTGACAGTACAAAAAGCCCCACTGCATTTGTTACTTTGAATGAATTAATCTCATTTATTTCATCTGATTTATTTTTCTTGTTACTTATTGCCGCTCCGTTACTTAAACCTGGGAGAAATGTGGCCGGATCCTTGCAACCAGTTGTTACGATGATTATTATTTGAGTGAATTCATTACTGCAGTCGAAACTCTGTCTGACTGGCATGTGGAATTGGCTCAGCACTGACATCCATACAGCTGGACAATAAATCCTTCTTATGCAGGATGTAAATACAGGAAAATAATAGTCCTTTCTGTGTCCCCAGTCCATCTGCCTGTCAGACTGGACTCTCCAGGAGACACTCTTCCCTGTATTGGCACACTGTAAATAATAAGTACAAATAACAACAAGGCAGCACATTGTCACGTCTCAGTAACACAGAAAGAAGATAGGAGGTAGCACCCACTGAACTTGGAGAGCTCTGCAAAGACTATGTTTCAGGCTAGGTAGGGCCTAGAGGAAAGAGCCAGAGAAGATGACAACACTCAGAAATGTGGAGATGTGCTGTTTGTTGTGGATTTGCTGAGCCTTCTTTGGTCAAACTGCCGAAAACAGTGATTGGAAATAAAAAGTGAGGGTATTTATGAGCTCTTTAATGCCATAATCTCAAGCCATGTTAAGTTTAAATGACCTGTTCCACATGGAGATTGCACCCTGAATTAGATTGGGGCAGTTGTAATGAAAATAGCAGGTGTCCTATTGCTTTTTGGTCAATTACCATAGTTAATGAATGAAGCAATTTTTTTATTACAATTTAATTACCCAAGATTGTTCGGCTCACTTGCAGCATCTGTTTTTCTGCAAGGGCCTATATTTGCACACCATTTTTTTGCAGTTAGGTCATCTATAGCACAAAAATCTCAATCCAGCACCGTGCTCATGAACTTTTGTACCCAGAAGGATAGGAGATGAGGCCCAAGGTCAGGGACTGCAGCGTCTCATGTTTCACATTGGAACTATTATACCCATCCTGGGATGAAATCTTCCTACCACCTCCCTTTCTGCCAGAGCTGGTTCTCAGTACTGTCTCCTTCTACCAATGACCACAAGCATCAGAATGATCAGATTAGTATAAACATAGTCCCTGGCTTCAGGCTGTGATTTCTGCACTTACTTATTGCCTTAACTGTTGAAGAAAGAAGTCCTCTTAGGTACTTGCCCAGGATGGCTGTCCTGACCACTCCTGTTGCTCTTCTCCCCTCTAAATGCCCAAGCAGTACTGTCAGCCTGCGCGCTCCCAGCCTCGTGGGATCTAGATCAAACACAAGGGACCCGGCTCTTACATCTGGGGTGGCAGGACGGCACAGGAGTGCTTCACTGTGCTGTGCAGCCCTGCCATATTCACTGCAGAACATCCTCCTGGCTCACTGTGCAGTAAGTGCCCACAGTACTGAGATGTGCTCCTGCTACCAGAAGACTTCACTTCAGTAAATGAATTATTGAGTAAAAGTCTGTGGTCAGACTAGGTAATCACAGCGATCCCCTCTGGCCTTAAAACCTATTATCTTCATTCTAATCCACCCTAAGGCCATCTCACCCCTCTCTATCAGTATAAATGGACCTTATAGTTTGAATATTTACATCCCTGTTGAGGTATCTCTATGTTGCCAGTGACGCCTCAGTAACCCTTGTGTGAGTGACAATGGGGAGCTCAGAGTCCCTCAATTGCCACACTGGAAATTGGCTTAGGGGCTGGGGTTTCTCTTGTTTCGGTGGTTTTCCTTCTCTGATCAATATGTGTGGAGTGTTTGGGAGTCCTTGTTTTAATATTTTATTACCATTGATTCATGTAACTTTGCTTATGCCTTTTGTGCTGGGGATTGATTCACAAATGACATAATCAGTAGATCCACCCGCCTTTGGCATTGTCTGCAATCCCAGGTATGGTCCAAACAGCCCACAGATGGACATCAAGTGTCTCTGTAGTGTGGGTGAATCTCAGCTGCAGCAACCCTGTGTGGCACCAGAAGCTGCAGCTGAGATTCACCAGCACTACAGAGTAGAACTACTTCGCCCAAGGGCTCCAAGACTGGGGTTTCTTCATTAAAACCTGCAGTAGAGTGCTCTCAATGAGCAACACATGCTAAGCAAAACCCCAGCTTTCTAAGAAAATGTATTTGTGATGTTGAAGAAGTTAATGTGGACAACATGAGCCCAGGGAGCACCAGCACCCCACTGAAAAGAGAAAATTCTGCGAAGGCTGTTTCGAACAAACTCAGCCATAGTCCGCTGAGAAAATTTGCTTCTAGCAGCAGCCTCATCTTTCCTGTGGTTTAAACATGATGTAATAACAAACGAAACTTCAGAATGGGTGCTTGGGTTAGGTGAACATCTGCTCATAATCCACTTGTTAACTGCATAGTAACTCTTCTCTGTACAATCATAGAATCACCAAAGACCTTCAAGATCATCAAATCCAACTGTCCATCGTGTGAAGATTTTCACCTGGATGAAAAGATAGTAAAGAAAAAGAAACCCAAAACCAAATGGGAACCCAAAGAGAAATTCACACGTTCCCAAATCCCTCTGGATAAACACTTGACATTCGGTGCTCCCTAGAGCAGAGCATTCTGCTTCCTGCATGAAGTAACCTTTGTGCAGCTAACAGCAACCCGAGTGCCTCCTACAGAGAGGGACTTTGTTTCATCAGGTGTTAGATGCAGAGTTACAAGCCACAACCTGTGACAGCAGAAAAGCAGACACTAGAGGACAGTTTCCTCTGCTGCAGAATTCCATAGCTAAGAAATGGACCTGGAACTGCAGGATTATGACAGATATTTTTCCATCTTTCCTTCTTGTTGTCTTCATGGCCCAGTAGAAACCTGTGGCAGCTGGAAGTGAGGAAATAGTGGAGTTCATTGCTTTCCAGACTTACCAGATAACCTTCAGCAGTTACTGTAAGAGGTGAGAACTGGTCCCCTTAGCAGATCTGTTGTGTATCTGTGGGCTTGGTCAGCACATCTATCCCAATTGTTCTCCCAGTTCTGAAGTGCTCCTGGGGGTCTCTGGGTGGTGACTGCCCTCAAGATTTTCCACATTTGCAGATCCACTTCCTGCTCTGTTCCTGGGTGCGGGGAAGTGCAAAGTGGCATCAGCTAAACCCACAACCACAAAAAAAGTGCTCCATGATTTCGACCCCAAGGTGGGAGCTGTTCAGAGCAAGCAGCAAGGAATCACGGATGCTGATGTTGGGGTTTTGGTGTTTTATTCTGAAATACAGGCAGTGCCAGCAGGTCAGTGCTAGCGTATCTCACCGTATGCTCTGGCCACTCCTGCCCATGGAGGCTGAGGACAAGTGATTCCAGCATGGTCTACCCACTCCAGTTTAGAGACTGGGTGTAGGGTCCTGACCCTGCTCGAAGCAGGGTGTGGAGCTCAGCCGATTGCAGTATTGATCAGAGCAGCACCCAGCCCTGTTGCACAAGTCCTTTGATGAGGTAACAGGCTCTGTAGAGCTTATTGCTGTGGATTACACTGTGTCGTCTTGTGTTACACCGCGTGAAACCCTAAGCTGGGCTGACGTGGTGTAACTCAGGGGACCTTGATGTGGAGTGACATTACATGATGCCGTGTGTAAGAAAATCAAAGTTTGTCTCTGCTGGCATCAAGCCCTCACTCCCTGCTTCTGCAAGGGCTGTGCAGTCCAGCTTCCAGCAGGTGATCGGCAGGGAATGTGTTTGGAGGAACTGGGATGTTTTCATTAAGCAATTTCAAATCTCATTAGCGAGCGTTCATGAAATGATAATGCAGTGGCAATATTAGCCTTATTGATCCGATATGAAAGTCACTCTCATGGTAAAAAAAGCACCACCAACAGCCCTTCATTTTGCAGAGGCTAGCAGCACTTGCACCAGGGTACTCTTCTTGAAACGGTGCAGGATTTTAATCTCCCAGATCAGTCTGAGGCTTTGGAGTACAGTGAATTAATGCCAATGGAAATAGTATTAGAGGTTGCTTTTCTACCCTCGTAACAACTTGCTTGGTTTTAAAAAAACCCCACAAAACTAAGCAAACACCCCCACCCCCAAATTTTCATTTCATCCTGACAGGCAGAAGAGGTTTGTGTTGCTGTACAGCTCCAGATAAAAGCAGCATCTAGAACTGCATTTCTGTTGCCAGGACAACTAACCACTGCCACACACTCAGCCCTGCTGACTTCGGGGGGGGAAATCAAACAGAGTGTGATAGATAGCTCAGCCATCAGCCTCGGGAACAAAACAGAACAGTGAGGTGATTGTGATCTCTGGGCTGTGCGCGTGCTTGGCCAAAACTTGATCTGAAGAGGAGAAAATAGGGCTACCATCTATTTCTAATTTCATCTTCAGATCTTAAACCTTTTTCTGAGATGAATTGCAAAATAAATCCAGTCATGTATGTGTTTTGCAAGCCACTGGCTCTCTTCTTGCTCTGTCATTTTGCGTGTGCTGTGAAATCTGGTTTGTAGAGTGCACCAGCTAACCCCATCTGAGATCAGAAGCCGCGGCTCACCGGATGATTGATTGCAGTGGGCAGAGGGAATAGGTGCAGGGCAGCCTTCGCCCTTCTCCCATCTCCCAGCTGGTTCCATCTTGGTGGGTCACAATGAGATGGCCCAGGCCTGTCAGCAAACGAGGGAACCCTCCCTGCCTCAGCACACTTCTCCACGCTGTCGCCATAAACTCAAGCTGTATCCAAACCCATGCTTTGAGGAAGGTGTAAAACCCAGTGTATTTCATCCCAGACTCAAACTGCAGGGAGCATCAGCTGGTGTCGAGGCAGAGCGCAGAGCTGTGCTGGGCCTGAGCTGGGGTCAGTCATCAATTCCAGCAACAGTTACTGTCACATACCAAGACTAGTTTATGCACAACAAATTTAATTAGGTGCTGCCTTCGCTTTACTCTTTCCTCAATTAGTGTGAGCACACAGTGGTTTGCAAAAGGATCAATAGGGAGGGGTTTTAAGTAATCAGAGAAAATTATCTACATTATTTAGCCCTTGGTCAGTCAGGTGGTTTGTGTTTATAAAAGGGACTCAAAGTTACAGGGCTGCTGCACCTGCAGTTTCAGTGAGGCTGGTTAGCTACTCCTTGTGTAAGGGATGCTGCTCACGTGAGTAAGTGCTCTGCAGTTTTGTCAAGAGATGGAGATAAATGCTTCCTAGAAGTAATCAGTTTCTTTAGTTTCATGCTGCATAAAGAGTTTCTAACTTTGAGGACCTGTTTCATGAATGGGGAAATGTGAAATCAATTCCATTTATCTGAATGAATCTTTCAGCAAGCTCAGGGTTTAGTGTGAGGGCACTGCAGGCAAAATGGAACAAATGCAGAAGCATAAAAATGATTAAAACATGATGAGCAAGGTTATGGAGATAACAAATGAGTGGGAAAAAGCTGGAAAAGGGAAAACAAGGAATCTGTGGGATGCTGAGGGGTGTGTCTGTTCTTTATGTTTACTCCTTCTGTGTTCATAATTTTTTGGTGCCTCATCAATCACTGTCAATTTGAAAAAGTGCTATACTTAGGGTCATTTATCCAGGGCTATTGGAGGCTAAAATTATGCCGTTTCAGTCAAATATACATGAATAAAGACTGTCATTTCTGATTAATGGCATGTGACTTCAGTGTCTTACAGAATCATCGTGCCATCCAAGCTTTACAAAAAGGTTATTATGTAGGGCCTTTTCTATAATATATCTGTTTTTCCTCTAAGAACACTGCAGAAACCTTTTTGCTGACATTAAAATCAGTGCTGATGTCCCTTGTTATGCTGCTGGTAATTGCTCCATGGGTTTTGAGCTTGTTAGAATAAGTAAATTTTGGTGGGACTTGCAGTGGCTTTGCTGGGAATGGTTCCCAAGCTTGTGGGTGTGATACTGTCTCATAGTTGGCTTTTATTTTAGTTGTTAGAGAAAGCCTAGTCTTTTACTGGAGAGAAAATATCAATCTAAAACACTAATCTCATGCAATGTATTAAAAAAAGAGAACCACACAAGGTATTTGAGCATTAACTATTATTTTTCATGATTCACCCTTTCCCTTATCTCCCTGTGCATAGTGCAGCCCTTACAGGCATCTGTCTGAGACATGAAAATGAGGGAGTTCTGAAAGCATCACAAAACATGAGACACAGGGCAGAGAAGGGCAAGCGAGATGATTTAGTGGTCTGGAGAATAGGTCTGAAGAGGACAGGATGAGGGAGCTGGGGCTGTTCAGCCTGGAGAAGAGGAGGCTGAAGAGAGACCTCACTGCTCCCTAAAACTATGTGAAGGGAAGTTGGAGTGAAGTGGGGGTTCGCCTCTTCTCCCTAGTGACTAGCAATAGGACAAGAGGAAATGGGGTCAGGTTGTGCCAGGGGAGGTTCAGATATGGATCTTAGGAAAGACTTCTTCCTAGAAAGAGCGGGGAGCCCTTGGGACAGGCTGCCCAGGGAGGGGCTGGAGGCAGCATCCCTGGAGGGGTTCAACAAACAGGCAGACAAGGTGTTTCAGGAGATGGTCTAGTGGTTGGGGGTTGGATTTTTATGATCTTGGAGGTCTTTTCCAACCTTGATGATTCTATGATTCTAATCGCCCCACAACCGGTTAGCACTCCCAAGGAGGCGTTGGTGGCTGTTGCAGCAGCAGCACTGGGCACAGTGTGCCTGATGTTCTGGTGCAGCCTCCTAGGTACTTCTCTCTCCCATTAGCTGTCTGCATATATCAGCGATCGCCCAGGCTGTGTCCTCTCACAGCTGTTTGGATTTTCATTCCAAGGCATACCATTCCTTTGAGTGAAAAGAGAGGTCACTGCTCTGCTTTTGCCTCACATTGCTTGGGGTAAGGGCAGAATTTAAGGTCTTTTCACAGACCTTGGGGTCTCTGAGTACCCACAGAGGGTACTGGAGACAAACCCCATCCTCCTGCATCACTGCAAGGGCCTTCAGCTTTTCCTGGTACCAACAGCAGCATTAGTGGTTGCAATTCTCCAAATTCACATATCTACAGCAGATGTGGTAGTTGTTATGCCAATGGCTAGTAAGTAAAGTTGCAGCCTCTTTTCTCTGGTGCTGTTGCTGATAACAAGTGCTGCTCCATCAAAATATGTCTCCAGGCTCTGTGAAATCTGGTTCTCACATAGACACCTGGAAAATTTTTTTCCTATCTTCCCTGCATGCTACTAGGAAGATCCACTTCACTTCTATGGCCATGGAACAGGAAGTTGTGGTGAAGGGCAGGAGTATCAGAGCAGAGAACCCAGTTTCCCAGAGAGCAGAGCAGGCAGTAATGCTCCTAAGTAATCTTTTATTCCCCTTGGTCTTTAGAGAAAAATTCAAAATGGCAAACATTTCTGCCAAACTCCCTTCTGTGGCCCTTAATTTCTCTGTAAACCTGACACTTGTGACTTAGAATCATAGGACCATTTAGGTTGGAGAAGACCTTTTAAGATTATGAAGTCCAACCATATACCCTACTCTATGAAGTCCACTATCAGACCCATCATTGAACCGTGTTCCCCAACACTAAATTTGTGTGGCTTTTGAATACCTTCAGGGATGGTGACTCACCCCCTCCCTGGGCAGCCTGTTCCAAGGCCTGATAGACACTTTCAGTGAAAAAAAAAAAAACTTCCCTGATAGCGAAACTTGCCCTGGTGCAGCTTGAGGTCATCCCCTCTTGTCACCAGTCATTTGTGAGAAGAGGCCAACACCCACCTCTCTACAGCATCCTGTCAGGTAGTTGTAGAGAGCAATGAGGTCTCCCCTCAGCCTCTTTTCCAGGCTGAACTACTTCATTTCCCTGAGCTGCTCCTCACAGGTCCTGTGCTCCAGGCCCTTCAGCCTTCTCTGGACCTGCTCCAGCACCTTGATGTCTTGTACTGAGGTGCCCAAAATTGCATTCAGTGCTTGAGGTGGGGCCTCACCAACTCCAAGTACAGAGGAACAATCACCTCCCTGGTCCTGCTGGTCACACTATTTCTAATACAGACTTGATACCTGGAAAGATCTTCGATTATCCTGGGTGCTGTGTTTTGGGGCTTGCGTTTGCTGAAAGAATTTTCTGGTCTGGCTTTAAGTCTTTAGAGCAAAGCCCAGCAAAGTTCAGCTAGCTGCTTCACTGGAAGGAGGTGGGTTGCACCAAAGGCTCCTGGGTCTGGTGCATCTCTCACGGGCTGAAGACTCTGCATTGCTCCTGTTTGCTGACTGTGTTGGGCCCTGGCGTACAGCTCTGTGTGTGTCTGCACACAGTAATAAAACCAGACTTGGGATAATCCAGTAGAAAGGGCTATCAGCCAGATGAATCGATATTTATCATATCATGTCAGAACAGAGCTATTGGTTGACTCTTCCCTTGAAACCTCTTAGTTTTACCACTTATTGTTCTTTTTATGATGGTTTGTAAAGCTGTAATTTATCATTCGCTTGAATTCCGTGTTATAAAAGAGAAGAATGGTGATGGTAATTAATATAAAAGCTAATACGTAAAGTTACTTACAAAAAAGCTTCACAAGAAGACTAAGGTAGAACCTTGTGTTACTGTGTAGGTGCTGTTTACACTTCTACTTCCCTGCTTTTTTCTGATTAACTTTGTTGGGAATCTCCTTTGACCCAAACCACATTTTCCACAGCAAATGTGAGACAGACGGGATACTCCTGGCCAGCTCTATGTCTAGCCACACAAGGTGCTACTGTGGATGACTATGCGATGAGCTGAGTTCTGCTCCTTGGGAAGGGAATGATTCCTGATCCATGGTTTAAAGAAAACATTGGAAGAAGCAAGAAACTTTTGGGTGGGATGAGCTGGAAACCCTTAGGATCTCCAGGAGGCTCTGTTCACTTCTCTCTTAGTTGGTCTTGTTTCCTGATGCTGCTTTTTGCATTAACCCTTCTGTTACTCTGCTTCCTGCAATGTTTGAGAAGCTGCTGAGGTGCAGCTCTTTGCTTCCCCCTCCCAATCCAACTGGTGGTTCTGCTATTATCTCCCTATGTTGCAAGTTTTCATCGTTATCCAAATGGCCAAACAGACTAGGTTTAAATAAAATTTCCTAGCCCAAACCATCATTTGTCTGCAGATAAAATGTTATTTGGTTTCATGTCTTCTGCATTTATTTCCTGGTACTTTGAGGGGAGAAAAGCCTGTGTGCTTGGCTGTGACAATTTACATAGTGCTTGGTGGTGAAGAGGTACAGATGTGGTCAGTGATCTGATTCAGTGGTCTCACCTTGTCCTGTGTAAGTGATGTGGTATGGGAATGCGTTTGCACAGGTCCTAAATGGCTGCAGAACGTCACGTCGTGACGTGTTCTGCTAGGCCATAGGAGCAGCTCCAGGGGTGGCCATGGAGTTTGGGACATCTGCTATACAGTAGCTGCCTTGAGACTCTGGATGATGTCACTGCTTAAATTTATGCCTTGTGAACTAGCCTTGTGAATCAGAACTTGTTAATATAGGTATCTGTGGTGTTGTCTGTGAAATGGGCGGGCACGCACGCCGGCGTGGTGGCTACTGCAGGTGTCTGCGCTCGATTACCAGTAGCACCGACGAATAAAATCACCTACTGCAAAAAGGGTAGTGCTCAGCGTGTGGAGGTCTTGCTAGGAAAATAAATTATGTGAAGGAGGAGAAAATATCAGCAACAGTGTGGCCAGCAGGACTAGGGCCGTCTTCTCCCCCTGTCCTGGGCACTGGTGAGGCCTCACCTCGAGTAGTGGGGGCAGGTCTGGGCCTCTCACGTCAAGAAAGATTGAGGGGCTGGAGTGGGTCCAGAGGAGCAACGAGGCTGGGGAAGGGACTGGATGAAAAGTCTGATGAGAGGCTGAGGGAGCTGGGGCACGTTTAGCCTGGACAGGAGGAGACTTTGGGTGAGGATGACCTTCTCTCTCTCTAGCTCTGTGAAGGGAAGCTGTAGCCCGGTGGGGGTCAGGCTCTTCTCCCAGGCAACCAGCAGCAGGATGAGAGGGCAGGGCCTGAAGCTGCCAGGGGAGGGTTAGGTTGGATGTTAGGAAGCCCTTCCTCACGGAAAGGGGGATCAGACCCTGGAGTGGCCTGCCCAGGGCGGTGGTGTAGTCCCCATCCCTGGAGGTTTTTAAGGACACAGTAGCTGTGACCCTTAGTGTCCTGGTCTGGCCAATGGAGTGATGTTAGGTCCTGGGCTGGGCTGGATGAGCTCAGAGGTCTTTTCTAGCCTCAATAATTCTGTGATCCCTGGTGCTGATTCTGTAGGCTTTGCCTTTCTGGGGCGTGACTAGTGGTCTGCCTGGCTTTGGGATGCCACTGGGCGATGTTCCTATATCACCCTGCTCTGGATTTGGGTGCTGGGGAGATGCTAAGAGCCAGGGAATCTCCTCCTCAGCTTCCCAAGCAGAAGTTGAGTTATTTTTCACAGCTGAATTTCTGTGATTAAAAACTTTGTGGATCTTCATTAAGTACAAATTAGCCAGAAAATGGTGGTACTTAGAGGGAATTTTAGGTGATAAAATACAAAAGAATGAGTTCAAGTGGCATGAGTTTGTTTTAATTAAGAAACGAA
Source organism: Phoeniculus purpureus (assembly GCA_028565055.1). Classification (NCBI taxonomy): domain Eukaryota; kingdom Metazoa; phylum Chordata; class Aves; order Bucerotiformes; family Phoeniculidae; genus Phoeniculus; species Phoeniculus purpureus. The sequence goes on from JAOXOE010000720.1 coordinate 5,371,133, forward strand.
TTAATCACTCCGACTTACTGGGCTTCGCTGTTCCACAGATTCAACAAATTCAAGTGACAACATCTACACAATGATTAATCCAGTACCGCCCGCAGGCAGTCGATCGAACGTAAGTCTGCTTCCTAATAATTTACATATCAGATACCATAACAAATCATAATTAACTTCATCAGTTGAGACTAAAGCACTTTAATTGATTTCAGCCATTTGTTAGCAAACAGGGATAAAACAAACCATCAAAAGGCCATTAACTCTTTGCTGACTTGGTTAATTTTTCATGCTCGTTAAAGGAGCAGAGGTCCTGCTGCTCTGGATGAGGTGCTGGCAGTTGCCTGCCCAGCCAGCCACTGGGTTTTGTGGGGTATGGGCAAACTTAAACCTCGTTTCATACTGGTTGGAGGGAGCCCTCTGTGCTGCCATGGCTCTGCCCACACCCATATGACCAAACCTTGTAGGTGAACACACAGGACTCACAGGCTGAAGAGAAGACTCTGGGGGGCCTTATAGCAACCTTCCAGTCCCTGAAAGGGGCTGTCACAATGCTGGGGAATGCTGTTCCCAAGGGCAGGGAATGACAGGATGAGGGGTCATAGTTTGAGGCTGGAAAAGGGCAGACTGAGACTGGACATGAGGAAAAAGTTCTTGAATCTGAGGGTAAGGGATCCCTGGAACACACTGCCTAGAGAGGTGGTGGAGGCCCCATCCCTGGAGCCATTCAAGGTCAGGCTGGCTGGGGCTCTGGGCAATCTGGTCTGGTGAGTGATGGCCCTGCTTATTGTAGTGGAGTTGGACTAGATGGCCTTTGGAGGTCCCTTGCAACCCTTTGAATCTATCTTTGAGTCTCCAGATGTGCCCCACAGCCTCAGGAGGTGGATTTGTCCCTCCTCTCACCCTGCTCTGAAAGTCCCTGGGAGCCACTGGGGTGGTTACAGACCTGTGGGGTAGTTCTGTGGCTTCTGATGGTTTTGTCACCTTCTTCTTTCGCAGTTCCCAATGGGCCCCGGCTCTGATGGCCCCATGGGCGGCATGGGTGGCATGGAGCCCCATCACATGAACGGATCATTAGGTGAGCTCAGGGGGAGCCCTGCTGTTCCTTCACTCCCTAGGGATGCTGGCAGAGCATACCAGTGCCTGGTCCCATCCCTAGGGTCAGCCCCAGTTCAGACCAGTGCTCAACACAGAGCCGTTGGCTGGAAGTGGGGGTCTGTGGCGAGGGGGGCACAGGAGCGATCGGTGCCTGTTTAGTAAAGCTGTTTTCCTTTTGTGTGTTCCCTGCGCAGGGTCAGGAGACATAGATGGACTTCCAAAAGTAAGTGAGCTGTTGAGCGAGGTTGTGGGCACTGAGGTGACCCCAGTGCATGGGGACATGTTAGTGAGGGGTTGGGGGTGACTGCCTCCTACCCCCACGGGCTCAAGGACTTACTCACCGCCTGCTCCCCTTCATCCTCTGCAGAATTCTCCAAACAACATAAGTGGCATTAGCAATCCCCCGGGCACTCCAAGAGACGACGGGGAGCTGGGAGGCAACTTTCTCCATTCCTTCCAAAATGACAATGTGAGTGAGGGACAGAGAGAGGGAGGGAGACAGTGGGAGCTTACCCTGGGGAGATGGTCCCCAGGGCTTGGTGGTTGGTTGGTGTGTTTGGACCTATGTTGTGCTGTGTGTGAGCTGCTCCAGGACAGAAAGGGGGAAGGAAGAAATGTGCTGGTGGGTGCCAGGTTGGGTCCTCAGCAGGACAGGAGTGGAGGGGAGAGAGGGGATCCTGGGGGTAGAGGGGAGAGAGGATCCTGGGGGTGGAGAGGAGGTGGTGTAGACGCAGTGGGTTGTGCTGGCCTGGCCAATTCTTGCTGCTGTAGCTGCTGACATCCCTCTTCTTCCCCTGTTAGCAGCATGTACACATGTTAATTATTTGTTTTAAATTGCATCTCGCCCCATACTGTTCTGTTGCTGTACTCACTGGAAAAGCAAGTCACAGAGCAGATCGCACCCTGACAAATTCAAGTCTCCAGCATCTCCTCTCCCCATGATTTGTTAGATCCAGCTGGGTTGCTGTACAGTCACCATCAGCCTCCTTTTGCATCCCCCTCCGGTGTCCCGGGGAGGTGGGGGGCTCTGTCCCGCCTGGTTTCTCACGCTGGCTCTGTCTCTTTTGCAGTATTCCCCCAGCATGACGATGAGTGTGTGATTTCCCTCCCCCTCCTCCTCTCCAGGATCAAGAGAGTCAGCTGCCGTTCGGAGGATCTCAACGTATTATGCAAGAAGAAGCAGAAGCAGAAGAAGCTAGGTGTATGGGCAGGGAGACACGTGGCGGGGGCCAAACCCCCAGGTTTAGTTTCATGCAATAAAAAGGCTGAACTTTTTATTCCATAAAACATGAAGGACACAACTTAAAATATTTCAAGACATGACAAGACCCTTCTTTGTGCGGAAGGGTTTATATTATGTACATGACACTTCTTTTTGGAAACAAACGGAAGCCTCTAGCACTCAACTCCGATCTCTTTGCTTTTGTTCTTTTAAATAAAGACGGAAACCGAACCTGTTGTATGTTTGTGCCGTGCAACACCAGGAAGCTAGTCTAGATATGGAAGCTCATGTTGTCTCTGTTGTAGTCATTTTTTTAAATAAACTGGACAGTTTACAATGGTGGTTTTTGTTCAGAAGGCCTGTTTTTGGGGTTGGTTTGTGTTTGTTGTTTTGGGGGTTGTTTTGGGGTTGGGTTGATTTTTTTTTTTCCCCTTCTGTTTTTTGGGGTGTTTGGTTGGGGGGGGTTTTGGTTTTGGGTTTGTTTGCAGCACAACGCTTCCTCCTCCAGTTAACAAGATCTGCTTTGGGGAAGAGACTCCACAGCCTCGTTGCACAAATGTGTTAACGCAGGTGACCCCTCCTAGGATCACATCCTCGAATGAATCGTGATCTTGCTCTCTGTGACTGTGGCATGCACTGTGTTAGTCTTTCCCCACCCCCTGCTCTTGCGTACAAGAAGAAATCTTTGTCCCTCCCTTCCCCTTCAGCTGGTTCACTGCAAAAATCAATTTTTAAAACATATTTCTTTGTTGTTTTTAAAAGGGTTTAACCTGCCCTGGGACTTTGTGCTCTCCAGCTTAACTTTGGGGGTTTGATTT
>JAOXOE010000720.1:5374358-5404243 GCA_028565055.1 Phoeniculus purpureus
ATGATCAGGTGGTCCCTTCCAACCCAGAGTGATTCTGATTGTATAACTTCTCCAGTGAAGTGATCTTGCTGTGGCAGTGGGTTGAACTAGATGATCTTTTGGGGTCCCTTCCAATCCCTAATGATTCTATGATTCCAGTCTGGGTTGTGGGTCACTGGTACCTGTTAGCTGTTTATATGTGTGACTGGGCTGTTGATTCTGCTGTTAAGTTTTAGTTCCTTAGTTTTTTCTTCAGAATTAGTCACGTGGTAATTCAATTTTTATCCTCTATAGTGCTCTTAAGAAAAATTCATCCTGAGGAAGCAGCTAAAGCACCGAGATTTCCTATAAATCCTGTTAATTTTGCCACATAGAAAACCAAGTCAAAGTAGTTTAGCACAAATTTGGAGATGTAAATTAGTTTTCCTAGAAAATAGAACTGCTGTGCACAACATTCGTGGGAAAATATTTCTTCAAGGAGACTTTTAACTTGAAGAATACAGCAATTAATGCCTATTTATTTCTTCCTCTCTAGTTTGGTGCCAGTTGCTAGTTTTGGAGGCTAAAGTGCCCATGTGTGAGTGGAACTGGGAATATGGTGAAGAGAGATTGAATAATTTGATAATTTTTAAAATACTGATTCAAATTTAAATTTTCATGGTGCATAGTGGCACCCAACATATTTGTGTATGGAAGGGTATTTTCTGTTCTGTGTTTCAGGCAGTAAAAAAGCACCTGATTTTCAGAGGATGGATATTATGGTTATGAAAGTGAAGCCTTTTAGAATGCCACAGGTCCATGTCCTTAATCAACATCTGTATGCTAATAAATTGAGCATTGATTGATTAGTGCAATCAGAATAGGAAGTGTAAAGAATCATCGTGCTAGGACTTCAGATCATTGCTAGAAGAGAGTAGCCAAAGCAAATTGCTTTGCTGGGGGGAGGGTTGATGCCCCAAGCACTAAAATTGAAAAGAACTTGTGATTATCTTCTGAATCAGAACATTTCACTGAGGTCTGCTTTAAACATTGAAAAGAACAGTAGATCGAAAAGAACATATCATCACTTTTGTATTTGAGTGCATTTCACAGCAGATTTTTAGTCTTATTAAACACGATACTTATATATTACATAATATCATTATATATAACACATTGGTCTTATTAAAATAGTTTAGGAACACATACACTTATTAATCTGAAGTAATTAACTAGTCCAACTTTACAGACATAACAGAAGTCTTAGACAATATAGACCAGGTTTTCTTACATCTGGCAAAAACATGGTGCTACCTTGCTGGAAGTGGAGCCTTCCCTGTAGTTTTTCATGGTGCTTGACAGAAACCCCCTTGAAAGAGGATCCTCATCAAAGAATGGCTTGTGAAACAGAAAAGCAGCACTCATAAACCCTGTTGGATTCCAAGAGTTATTAAATTTTGCATCATACAGAGTTTATTTTTCCAGATGCCACAGTTCAAAATAATGTATTTTTAATACTACTTGTGGAATTCTACAGATCCATAATAGCACGTGACACGTTAATATCCTCTGTGACATCCTACTGGTCATATCCAACTGTGATAAACAGTTGTGTATGCTATAAAAGTGACAGCTATTACAGAAATAAGGATAATGCAAAAGGAGACAAACAATCCCTTAAATTTCTAAAGACTGTTACAAATCTTGAATGTTAATTTGAAGGAAAAAGTACACACTTACGCTGAGTTTATGCCTTCAGTTAATAGCCCTTTATTCCTTGAGGAAAAAAAACAAAAACCCGAGCAGCTATACTTTAAATGAATTTAATGAACTGCAAAGACTGACATTTTCACTATAAAAGTCACACTTCATTTAATGAAGTAGTTAAATATTGATGCTGTATTAAAATACAGGCTGAATAAAAATGGCAATATGATTTTCCAAATAGGAATTTGAGCTTTCCTTTGTCTTTTTTCCCCTCCTTGTTATATTGAAAATTTCATGAACTGCAAAAAGGGCAATAAAGCAGAATATTTCCATAATAAACACAGAGCGTTTTGTTGAAATAACATTCAAGTTGAAAGATCCAGGCCCGTAAAAGCAAGGAAATGAAGCCCCCATGTTCTTAACTCGGCCTCTCTGTGCTCAAGTGCTGAATCGCTTCACCGGACAGATCCGGCGCTGTCACCGGTCCATGTGCAGCTTTTTCTCACCTTCTCCCAAATGAAGACAGATTGTGACCCTGTGCTACAGGTGGCACATGAAAGACCTAGCCATGTGTTTACCCATGATGAATAGTTATATCGTGAGATGTTTGATCTTAATTCAAAGTAATTGTGGCTTAAGTGCTGTGATGTCCACGGCAATACGCTGGCAAAGTCACGCTGCCTGCGTTGTGGCTCCCACACTTCCCCATTGATGTCACTGGAGTTTTCATCTTTGTTGTGTATTGGCGCTTTCTCCATAATAACATCCTGACAAACCTGGCTGAGGTTTTTCGCTTTTTCCCAGCTCTGCCTTTGTGATGGTGAAGGGAAAACAAAAATGAGTCTTGCCGTAGATATCAGTGAGAAGAGTGAGTGACTAATGATATGATCGCCTTCACTTTGATGAGTTGAATTATGCTGTAGTGTACGAATTCTGACATCAGGCTGCTGTGTAGAGTAAAATACTGAGGATGACATCTTTGGCCTGTTGAAGTCAATGGCAAAACTCCCATTAATTGCAGCTGACTGTGATTTCATTCTCAATGGCTGACTTGTAAAACGGTGACAAAATGGCTTAGTACCTCCCCTCCCCCCACCTTGGGAAAGATCTCTACTCCCTGTAAAATTATTTGCCTTTTGACTTTCATGCTCTTACTCTGAAAGGATGAATTTTAGTCCAGGATAAACATAACCTGATTTCTCTCCCATACCTATTATCACAGATGATGGAAGGAAGTGGAGCTGTTTTGAAATGGGTAGGTTGTGTGTCAGTTACACACACAACTGCTAGCAGAAACCAACAGTGAGGAATGCTGCTTTCCTATGAAGGACTTGACAAACTGTGTCTGTGACTAGCAGCTCTCTGCTGTGGTCCCTACATGTGTTGGTGGAACTGTGCTGTAGGTGGTTGGTTTCTTTCCCCGTATATGCAAACAGTTTTTCTTTAAAATGACAACAAAAAAGAAAACGCCGCAGCCTAAAGAACTAGTTCTATAAATGTGTTTGTATTTGGAAGACATGCAGTGTTTGTTTATGATAGTGAGCCTCAGAATCCTTCTGAAGACGCTAGATCAGTGTATGTTTGCATAGTTGTGTCTCCTGCACAGCAAGCACTGAAATGATCTGCTTACCAGAACATAGCATTCCCTACTGTATTATGTGAAATCACCAACATTTACCTAGATTTAATAGAGCACTGAGGAGTTTTTTCCTCTTCCAGACGTCCTTCCGGAAAAAGGAAGAAAACAGATGTCAGATATGTGTTCATGCTGGTCATTGTCCTAGACCAGCTCAGGTTGTGCAATAGTGGTGGCTCTGGGTGCTGATCTGCTTCCTGCTTGATGCAGTGGACCCACTGAATGGAAGAGGATAAGGCTTAACGCAAGCAGAAAACACTTGGTGGTGGGTTTAGCAATCTGTGTCCTTATGTGGGTAAGTCTGTAAAGGGAAAAAATTGTAAAAGTTACGTGAAAAGGTGTTTCTATACTGCAGATATTCCGTAGTTCCATAGGAGAATGCTAATACTAAAACTCTAGTAGTACTGCCATCTTTTGCAGTTAGTGTAGGGGAAAATGTTTTATTAAACACTAATTTCACTAGTTATTTAAGAAGTAGCTGGCTTTGCACACATTAATCTCTTTTTCTTTTTAATTCAAGGTTGATGGTCTAGGTCTTACACATTGTATTTATGAATAGGGCACTCAATAACTATGCAAAATATCTATTTCTCCCATGGGAATCTGCGCTTTGATATATTCTGATCCTTATTAAATTTAAACAGGATCAAATTTATACAGCTTTGGCAGAGATTTATTAAAATACACTGAGTGGACAGCTTGTGGGAGTGCAGTGTGCTGTAATAACATATGCCTCTTACCAGAGAATAGTAATTATTGAGAATCAAATAAATCTGTAGGAGGTTAAGTATATATGGAAAAGATATCAATTGTAGTTTTCTACAAGTAGACAGAAGCACTGTCTGAAGATTTGTTGCCATATAAAGAAACGAAGCACCCTTAGAAAACCCTCCATATTCCAAATGTCATTTACCAACAAAACTAATATTCACCCAGTCTTCAAAAAATGTTAATGACATTTGCTCAATAGCATTAAATTAATTGTTTAGGGCTGGTCATCTGCATAAGCAGCTATTGCCATTTATACCAAAGATTTGCTGAATGTAATTGAAAACGACATTTGTTGTGAGTTCTGCATGTCTTTTTCTTTTCCTTTTTTCCTTTTCAGAATCATTGGGTCTTTTGAAAGAAAAATCCAAAATAATAATTGCAGAATGTATTTAAGTTAAAAAAAATATATATATAAAAATTATATACACTACATATGATTTAATGCCCATCATCCATCCATAGCTCAGCGATGAATGTAGATGGTGATTTCATTAGTGGAAGAATTGAAAAATGAATAGGTGGGGGTCAGTAACAGCAGTGGTGGTGGAAGCCTCTGTCTTGTAATACAATTTTCTGGAATTTAAAAGCTTGAGACGTGTAAACTTGGTCACTAAACAGGACAAAAACTCTCAGTGGATGGGTGGGAGGGCAACAATTTATATGCTGTATCTCTGACTTCATTGCTCCTGGCTAAAAGATTTGTGGTTGTGTGTTAGCAGAGGCACTCTGAGGAATGCATTCACGTATGTGACTCTCAGAGAGGTTGTCTTGGGCTCTCAGGGAGCATAGTACAGAGCATAGTTGGGTGGTTCTGGGTCTTTTGTGGTTTGGATATTCTGAACAGGTTTTCTCTGAAAGGTTAAAGAGAGGATCACTGATTCCTTCAACATACAGGGTTCACAGCCTTGCTTTCCATCAGTCTTCACTACCAGTTATCTCCATCTAAAATAGATTTGAGTTTGAAGCAGTAGTTTAAAGTCTGTACCTTTTGTGCTGTAATAATTTGTACTGAGCTATTGTTAAGATTTTTATGGGCTAGGCGTGTTTGAAAGTTAGCGGTGCCCAAGCAGACTATCTGGCCGAGTCTGTATGAGTCTGACTCTGCACTAACATGACCTTTGGGCTCTGGGGCTTTGCTTGAGATGGTTTAAGTGAATAGAACTTCATTCAGACTATTCTACTTGCATTTCTCTCTCTGGCATCAAAGAAATGGACTAATTTCAGCAGGAAATGAATTTTTCAGAGTTTAAGTGACTTTTGAAAGAAAATGCACTTAGGGATTATAGTTGATTTAAACTAGTCCTATCAGAATTCCTCTTCGTGATATTTTGAACATCTAGTGAAACTCTCCAGTTTCTCGGTAAAAAAAAAAGTCAAATACATGAATTTTGGTTAAGGCCCTTACACTTGAACAGTTGCCTCCTTTAAAAAATATTCCCTGATTCCCACTGATGTGGGTGTTATGCAAATTCAGTTCCCTCCTTATCAAATCCATGGTGGTTCTATTAGTCTTTTGCCCTATTTATCCTTCTTTTGTCCCTGTGGTTCCAAACATGGTTTGAGATTGTTCTAAATACATTCATGAAACCTGATTTCTTCAAGCTAGCCAGTGTGTTCTCTTAAAATAACACATGTTCCATTTCTGTACTTTATTAGAGGAGAAGTAACACTGTGTATTTGTTAAAATAAAAGTCAGGGTATTTGGGTTCCAATCCTATTTCAGTTATTGCATTGCTGTATGACCTTGGGCAAGCTGTTTATTGCCCCTGTCCCTCACTGACTTCTGCTATGAAAATAGGAATGATAATATATAGGGAAACCCCTGTTGTGTTCAGAAGCTCCAGTCATCGTCCCTCACTGATTTGTGCTATGAAAATAGGAATGATGATATGTAGGGAAACCCCTGTTGTGTTCTGAAGCTTCAGTCATTGTCACTAACTCCAGGAAAATAGAGGTGATGATATATGGGGACCCTCCTAGTAGCGTTCAGTCCTATCTAGGTGGGCAGTAGCAAGCTCTGTGTGGCTGCAGACAGTTTTATACATTCATGCACGTTATGGCTTGCGCAATACATGAAGTGTATGTGGGTCTGATGCTTATCGTCCTCTGTAATTGTAGTCTATATTAAGTCATCTTGTGACACTACCAACATTTCTGTTGCCATTAATGATTCTACTTCAGTAAAGATGTCAGAAGTAGGAGCAAATTCTTGCTCTTAAATCTGTGGGTGTCAGGATCATCCTTTTTTGAAGTAGGTGTGGGGTAACAATGAATTGTATGGGGTTAATAAAAATTGAATAATTAAGCTAAAAAGTGGAATGACCGAGTCAAATCAAGAGAATAGCAGCCTGCGTACATCATTACGGCAGTACTGTATGGTGGGTAGCTGCCCAGCTGGCCTAGGTTTTCCTCTTTAAGGATGTATAGAATAAAGTAATTGTGGAAAAAACCTGATGAACTGCAGTTCTAAGAAAATCATCTATCTGGCAAATATTGCTAGATCATGCTTTTCGTTTTCTAAGCCAGTTAAAGAAAACTGTTTTACAACTGATTTTTTTTCTTGAGACTTAGCAATTTCCTTTGGTACAGTATAGATGGAGTCCTCTGCTTATAAACAGACATAAGACAATCTCTAGTTTAAGCACAGGAAATTTATTGTTAACAAGATAGCTTTATTTGCTGATGGAGACCAGCCACACTATGCTGCTTTGTGTCTATTTTTATTAAATCTGATATGCAACAGAAATATTGTAAATCTTCCAGGGTTTTAGAATTCCTGATTTTATAAGGACAATCATCTTTTGAAATGATTTCCTCTTTTGCAGCTTCAAATCAAACATATTGTGACAAGCTATTAGGCCATTAATTTATTCATTCATTGCAGTAAATCAAGTTGGCACAGAAAAGATCATCATCTATACTGGTGGTATCTTCACGGTCAAACAATTGCATCGCTTCTTACTTTTTGAATTGATGCAACTGCCTGCACACTTCCTACAGGCCCCGATAGAGAGGAACATTGCTAACTGCATTACGGGGAATTTTAAGTATTTTAAGAGTTTTCTTGTTTACTAAACTTTTCTCTTGACCGCAATAGTTGGATGTAAAGCAACAATAGCTTTTGTTTGTGGGCAAAAAACAATTCCTGTAAATCTTTATGCTATGGGGTTTGTGCTATAGAAAGGTAATAGCCTGGCAGTATTTGAAAACATAGAAAGTTTTGGCTGGAAGAGACCTTCAAGATCATAGAGTCCAACCTTTTCTTAGCTCAGCACCACTAAGCCCTGTCCCCCAACACAACATCTGCCCTTCTCTTAAATACCTCCAGGGATGGGGACTCAACCCCCTCCCTGGGCAGGCTGTTCCAGTGCCTGGCAACTGTTTCAGAAAAGAAATAAGGTCTCCCCTCAATCTCCTCTTCCCCAGGCTCAACAGCCCCAGATCCCTCAGCCATTCCTCACACAACACCTGTTCCAAATCCTGTAGTAGCTTGGTAGCCACCTCTGCCCCATCTCCAGCACCGTGATGTCCATCTTGTAATGAGGGACCCAAAACTGGTTATAAAACATCAGTGGCCGAGCTGTTGTAAGAACATGGACTTTTTCTTGAATGATATGTTTCCTCTTGGAATCACATGGATTCATTAATGATACTCAGATAGGAAGGGTTTTAATTTGAAGATACCATATGAGGTACAAGACGTTAATTGCAGCAAAGATAATGTGCTAATTAAAAGGTTCATGCACAGTTGTCGAAGGTTAACAGTGCACTGGAATCCTTGGAAGAGAAGCCAAGTTATAATATCGTGTTGGAAAACTGTTTCGCCAAAAGCAGACTCTCTTGTGCTTTGTGATTTTGTTTCTTCCGTGGGAGAATTCCTTGTGCAGTGTTCCTTCAGCAGTGAAGGTAGCTTGGTAAGGAAACAGGCATCACAAGGCCATGATTTAGAGCAATATAGATAGTTCTGCATCGAGTGCTGGTTCCAACTGTTGTTGCAAAGGTTGAGTCAAAGCAAATGTATTTGAAGACACAGTTTAGAAGAGAAACAAAACACAACTTGTATTGAAACCAAACAAGTTGGTTTTACCCGTTGGATGCCTTGCTTTTACGTAGAGGAATGACGCACGGTATAAGCAAGCTAATTGCTAAGAGGCTCAGATTTTAGTGCCTGCAGTTTATGTGATGATCCGGACTTTGTCTCAGTCTCATTCTCTTAGCAGAAATGGAAATGAGAAAAATGCACTCATTTGGCTCTGCTGTGATTTATGCTATTGCAGTGCAGTTTTCCAGCACAGCAGTTTCTACCATTCCTCCTTCTGAACTCTGCAACCTCTCGGAAGCTTCAGTGTCACCTTAAGTAGCTCACGAGAGTGAAGCAGAAGCTTCTAGCCATGGAAGGCGTAGGAAGGCTGTGTGTTAGCGCTGGCTGCAGGCTTGGTGTGATCAGTCTGCCACTTGTGCCATGAGGAACGTCAATAAATAGCATATGTAATGCAGGTGTCGTCGTTTCAGATACAAAATATTATCTCATGTTGAACTTTCATGACATTTTTTTAGGTGTTCTCTATGCAGGGCTAAGCAGTGGGAATAGACCTTTATGTGAATCCTAGTTTAAAATGAAACCAAGAGCCTCACACCAGAATAAAAGTAGATTGAATAGTAGTGAAGTGTGTTCTGGGTTCTGACCTGCATGAAGAGATGGCTCCGGACATTGACTGTGATCTCACGTCAGTGTTAACAGTCATTATTTGTTGCCTCAGAGGGAGCTCAATAAGCGCTTTATAAAATTATCTAAAAGCACAGAAGCAGTATCACATATTTTAAATCATCAAGGTGAATAATGGACAAAAGTCTCTGTGCAGGAGAATGAAGCAGATATTCAAAGAACATAAATCTGCAGTCTTGGCTTTCTCCAGACCCACCCCAGGCAGCCTCAGCGGTTGCTCAGTGCGGGTCCCTGTGTCTGTAGGGGGAGGCACTGAGTTGCACGTGAGTACGTGTACAGCTGCAATAGCTTCGTTTCACTAATCTTCTGCTCTGCACAGTCATCCTTCTACTAAGGGGGAAAAAAAAAGTCTTAAATTATTTGAGTCAGCCACATGAGTTACCAGAATAAAATCCATCAGTCACTTCTCATGACTGGTTGTTTCATTCTGAGATTCCGTAGTGCCAAGGACTAATTTACCAAGTAATATTTCTGTCATTTAGAAACCTAAATGGTTTGGAAGTTTATACCCTAGTGTGTAGGGCTACAGTCTAGACAGAAAGTGTCGGAAACCACAAGTATGAGCTTTAGAAATCTCTATTTCAGTCTTCTTTTCCCTAATGTCCATAGGAACATGCAATGTTTCTCCAATGTTCTCCAACCTAGACAAAGTTCCTGTGTTTCTGCAGGTAGCCAGCCATGCCACTGCTTTGCAGGAAGCCTGGTAAAGAGAAGATCACAGCGTGATAAAACCCAGATCAGAGAGAACGTTTGCCGTTGTGAATTCTGCTTTGATTCAGGGTTTTGGAACTCTGATGCCTACAAGTTATGTGCAGGCAAGAATCAAAGGGCAGTCTTTGGCAGGTTTGCCCTCAGCCAGCAGAAAGACGCTTTGTTCTAAACGTGACACTTCTGCTCCAGGAGCAAACAAATGCCGAGGTATCTCAAGAGGCTTCTACATCTTAACCAAACCCATAAGGATGTGACTTTTTTGATTGTCTTTCAAACGTTAACATTGACAGAAGTAGAAGCAAATATAAAGAATTTGTTTCTAACCAGCAGTTGTCTCTAACTAGAGGCTATATGACCTCCTTTTTGCCTCCTTAATTTGATGACCAGCTGGATACGTGTGGAACATGTCTCATGAAGAACAGCTGAGGGATCTGGGGCTTTTTAGCCTGGAGAAGAGGAGATTGAGGAGAGACCTTATTGGTCTCTACAACTACTTGAAAGGAGGTTGGTCTGTTCTCCCTAGTGGCCAGTGATGGAATGAAGGGAAATGGCATTAAGCTGTGCCAGAGGAGGTTTAGGTTGGAGGTCAGGAGGAATTTCTTTCTGAAAGGGTTGTCAGGCACTGGAACAGCCTGCCCATCCCTGCAGGTGTTTAAGAGAAGGGTAGATGTTGCACTGGGGGACAGGGTTTATTGGCACTGATAGGGCTAGGAAAAGGTTGGACTCTGTGATCTTGAAGGACTCTTCCAGCTGAAACTGTTCCATGATTCTACGATATTAACTTACTACCTGGTGGTTACAGTTTGGAGCCTGATGTATCCTTTATCCATACAGATTACAGTGCTTTGGGCTTATTCTTTTTGCCCTTGGCACAATGATCCTTTACGTTTTCCTACTTACATTCTAGTGTTAACTGAAGTCTCTATCCTGTGATGTTGGAAGTTTTATTATTTTTGGTACACATTCAGAGCCAAGGATTACAGAGAAATAACTTGATCAAGGTCATCCAGACTCTGGTGGCAGAATGAGGAACTGACCGTGCCTTTGCTAAGCTCGAATTCCATCCTTCCTCTCCTAGTGGGTGTTTCATAGGAAGAGGAAGAAACCCTTAGGTAAGTACCTTGAGATTGTATCAGTAGCTTCCAGGGAAGGAATTAAGAAACTGCATTGGACTGCAGTGAGTAGTGAGAGGTTTAGGTTGGATATTGGTAAGCACTTCCTCACAGAAAGGGTGATCAGACCCTGGAATGGACTGCCCAGGGCAATGGTGGAGTTCCCACCCCTGGAGGTGTTTAAGGCCAGCCTGACTGTGGCCCTTAGTGTCCTGTTCTGGCTGATGTGGTGATGTTAGGTCATGGGCTGGGCTGGATGAGCTCAGAGGGCTTTTCAAGCCTCAATGATTCTGTGAGTAGAAGTCCCCAGACATGTTATAATTCCATAGGCTCAGTAGATTGCACTCTTTCCCTTGCCCTGTGACACAGACTGGGTGATTCCTAGGTTACCCCATTTGTGTGTCTGAAGCTTCTCTAACTCTTCAGGGAATGATGCTCAAGGAATAAAGACAAGGTTCTGTCTTCCAAAAGCAGTGATTCCAAATCAGTGCTAACAGATGTGAGAGTAACTTCTTGTGCCAGAAAAATAAAAAATGCACAGGAATCTGTTGCTGGTGGTTATTGCTCAGGGATAGAGACACTTTCAGATTGGATTCCCACTGAAATGACACATACCATTGTTTAAAAAAAGCTTCGCATGAGCACACGCAGACATACAGATTTAAGTTAGCAAAAGTTTGCCATAAGGTGTTTGCACTTTGTACTTGCACTGGGCATTTTTTAGGTGGTTTTTTATTTTCCTTTTCTTATCTGCTTTCAAAAACAGACCTTACCATCCAATCAGGTGAAAATTAGCTTTCTAGTTTGGAAGAAATTTTCTGAACTACCAGCTATTTGCCTGAGGAGTAGAAGACAAAGACATTACCCTTTAAAAATCAAATCATCTGATTATTTTTTTTTGCTTATGTACACTTTGAAGTTCTATAAAAACAGTAATGTTTATGAATGTCATCCTGAAAAGTACTGAGTGTGTCCTGCATCACACTGCATTAGATTCTTTTTCCTGCCGTTCCTAATACTGACCTTTTTCAAGACAACTTGCTTGTAGCATCTGGATTTTTGAAAATAGTCCATGTTTCATAATCAGTAGCATCGCAGGTCTCCTCAGCCTGTGCATGTCTGGGTAACAAAGGTTTAGTGTGGTTGGCTCTCCAGTTCAGTGAATGGCTGAATGCTCCATCACTCTTGATTTAATTTTTTAAGCATAGAATCATAGGAAGGTTAGAGTTGGAAGTGACCTTAAAAGATCATTGAGTACCAGCCGCCCCCCCTACTCCAGTGGCAGTGACACCACCCACTGGTTCAGGTTGCTCAGAGCCCCATCCAACTTGGCCTTGGATGCTTCCAGGGATGAAGCAGCCACAGCTTCTCTGGGCAACTTGTTCCACTGTCTAGCTACCTTCACACTAAAGAATTTCATCCTAATCTCCAACTTAAATCTCTCCTGTTTCAGTTTAAAACCATTACCCCTTGTCCTCTCACCCTTTACCCTTGTAAAAAGTCCCTCCCCAGCTTCCCTGTAGGCCCCCTTCAGATACTGGAAAGCAGTATGAGGTCCATATGAGAAGATGCACTTCTATAGACAGTACTTAGCATTTTCACTACAGAAAGGAGTGTAATGTTCTTTGGAACATAGTGCTGAAAGCAGTCCCTTGAATGGAGCAGGCTGAATTGTCCTGTCTCTGGAGACGGGGGCAGTTGGTCTAAC
The DNA here is from genome assembly GCA_028565055.1 of Phoeniculus purpureus. Taxonomy (NCBI): domain Eukaryota; kingdom Metazoa; phylum Chordata; class Aves; order Bucerotiformes; family Phoeniculidae; genus Phoeniculus; species Phoeniculus purpureus. Next base: position 5,386,688 of record JAOXOE010000720.1, read on the forward strand.
TGTGGTAACAGCAGTCATTAGGACAGTTAGCTAAAAGATCAGTCTTTCACAGAGGTTATTATTTTGGGGTCATTCTTATTATCTCAGATCATTAATCCATTCTAACAGAACTTCACATTCAAAAATCTGGATGATGGTGCTTCAAGTGGTCATTGCCTGGGCAAGACACGGGCAAATACTGTGATTCCAACTGGTGAGTGTTCTCTGTGGAGACACCAGTCAAATTCCATGCTAACTGAGCACTCAGAGGACCTTTTCTAGCGTGTTTTGATGAGCTCCCTCCAAAGAGAAGTGCTGTTACAAGCATTACTGAAAACAGTATGTCAGCAGCACTGTCCTGGAAATGAGTCGGTAACTCCTCGCACAGCATGTGATGTTGGGAGTGTTACAGCCACTGTAATAGGTGTTAGGTAAGAAACAAATCTATGTGATAAGTAGGAAAAAAAAATCTATTTGATAGCGGTTTAAACAAGCTGTAACAAGAACTAAGACGGATTAAGGTACTGTACTAAATGAGATAGAGATGCTCAATATCCTGAGGACGAGTGTCAGATGCAAATACCTTACTGCCTCCAGAGGAGAACGCTGTGGGCAGTTTTAACATGTAGTTTAAATGTAATAAATAACAGTACAAAATTCTAAACAATAAACAATTGCTGCAACTAACTGGTTTTACGATTCAGAGCTGATTCTTGGGGAGAGAAAAATAATCAAAAGGAACTAGAGTTTTGTGCCATTGTGTAGCCCACAGAAGCCGTGTGTGTGGAGCACATAGTCAGCACTACCTTGCAACATGTGTCTGCAAGTAGTTGAAATAGTGGACAAACCGCTGTCATGATAAGGGTTTCTCTAAGCTGTACCAGTGGATGAGACTGATGCAGACCATCCCCATGGCCCTGGTTGTAAGCATGCTAAACTTTGAAAGAATTCTTTCCTGTGCAGGAACTGGAAACCGGCTAAGTAAAGCTCTCATGAAAGTCAATTACTTTCTTGATGCTATCAAGTGCTTAAATTTTGAACCTGTGCATTGAAGTCATCTTTCTGTGAGAGCTTTTTTTTATTGATGAGCATTTCATAACTGAGTGGGTGCGGTGTATCAGTGCTGGATTGCTGGATTGGTTAAAAGAATCAGTGTGTAAAAGTCCACAGCTGAAGCTGTGCATGAAGGTTTGGAAGTCCAAGTCTGCATCGCATGTGCAGTCTGTTCTGACAGCAAGCATTGTAGTTCACTGGGTGATTTTTTTGGCCCTCTACCTTTAATGTACTGTTGCGCTTTTTAATGTTAGTCACTGTTAAATGCTCCCCTAATCTCTATTTCTGATGTCCTGCTAGTGGAGCAAGCAGCTCTACAATCCGTTTAAAATAGAAATTGTTTCTGGGGTTTTTTTCCTCGTTGATGGCAGCTCTTGTATCGTAATGAAAAAGGAGAAAAAAGCCATGACAGCCCAAGTTTTCGACTACTTTGCACTGAGCAGTGCTTAAAAACTTTTACAGAAGGAACAAGAACCCTTGCAAAGCCTTTATGAACGCCTTCTCCCTTATTTGTGCTTGATTTTTCTGACGGACTGGCTCTGTTGGGAGAGGAGTTCAACATACTTAAGTTTTAATGTCTCCTCCAACAGTAAGACTCTCTCTGAATTTGGTGGAATTATTGTAACGTCACATCTTCTATAAAGTTCCAGAGTTTTGCCATTGTTCTAACCTGTGCTAATGAAAATGTCTGTTAAAGTGCCACAAATATCTTAAATACATATTCATGCTGTGCTTGAAACCCTGCACCTCATCTTCTAAACGAAGCCATTAGCATCGCTGGATGCTGTTACTTTGCAAATCTTCACTTCAGCAATTTGTACATGTCACGTTGAACTGCCGCGCAGTACCCACACAGAGCGATGAACCCAGCGGCCTGTAGTGCGGTCTGTCTGCACACACGGCTCTCATCGTCTCTTTTGATGGTTGATAATCATCATCATGCTAGGTATGTTTTTCGCTGTATAATGCAGAACACAGGTCACTGTTGGTAAACCTGTTCTAATCATGGCTTCTCAGAACACAAATCCATTAGCCTGTAGCGATAACCCTGCTGCCAAGGCTCGACATAAACAATGCTGCGTGAGAAATGATAGAGTTTATGGCTGAACTGCATTTCAGAAGGCATTCTGGAGTCAAGAAAGTAATGCAGAAGAAGAGTTAATGACATTTAAGATTACTTGCTTCCTGTCACAGTATAACTTCATTAAGTTTCTACTGGGGCTAATTCCAGCTAGAATATTGGACTGCTGTATGCACGACCTTTAGAAAGGGTAGGATCCTAGAATCCAGGTTGTCCAGTCCAACTCCGCTGCAGTGAGTAGAGACAACCTCAACTAGATCAGGTTGCCCAGAGCCTTGTCCAGCCTCCCCTTGAATATGTCCAGGGATGGGGCCTCAACTGGATTGTTTTTTAAGGTGTTTAGGAAGTTACTTTTACAGGTTTCTTCAGTGTCACTTAGTCTTGAAGAACTGAAGAACCACTTCATCACCAAGAGTGTTAGATTAATTCTGGCCTGACAGATGTTGCTAAAACTGACATTATCATTACACATCACCATCACTTCTGCTGACATGTTGTGCAGCAAGCATCAACTAGCTGAGATGAAAACACATTTTGGTCCTTGTTTGAATCTACTTCTTGGAATGTCTGTTGTTTGCTTGGTTTTTTTTTTCTCCCATCTTAACTCTAGCGTGTAGGGATCCTCTCTCTACAGACATGCATGACTTCTTGCAAGCAGATGAAATGATAGCTTTTTGTTGCTTAATCAGGTCTTCTGAGACCAAACGGTAGCTGCTCGATACGCCTTGTTAGGCTTTCATGGAACATTATATCTCTTGCTACACATAGGATCATCTGTGGGCTGTGTTGAGACCTCTCTTCTGGTTTTTGGTTGGTAGTGTTGTTGGTTTATTGTCCCATCAAGTTGCTTGAAAATTGCCCCAGGTGTCTCTTTCATTTTTTAGTGTTTCGATTGTTTTTAGCTCCTAACCTTGATAAAACTGTTGTTTTAATCTGGTTGGACTCAGACTTCATTTAGGAACTGAATTCAGTAAAATTTTGAGAAGTTATTGCCATCTTGGAACAAGAGATGCTGTTTAGAGCAGTTTGTTTCATTATTGTGGGAGGAAGTCACCTCAAAGACCATTGGTGGCTAATGGACATTTGTCTGATTTTGAGAACCACTGGATCTTTCTGAGCTGGTTAAAGGTGAGAATCAACTGTCTGCAGCAGCCATGGACTGAAGGCCAAGGGAAAACTGCTTGTGAAGTTTTTTTAATCTCTCTGCCAGCACCAGGACAGTCACTGATTTTGGAGAGGGTTCTGTTCATACAAAGACAATGACCAAAGCCAATGTCATGAGTCAGGGAAACGTGACACAATTAGAACGTGGAATCATTGCAGAGTGCTGGAAACCTTCAGCATCTCAGACAAGCCAGTAAGAAAGTACCATTTTCTTGTTAAGAGAGGCTTGGGGTGTATTGGAAAAGGCATCTGCAGTCACAGATCCTACTGGAGCTAGTGCTAACACGGCAGGAGAGCTACTGATGGCTTTCCTGTGGCTTGTCTGTTGTCATGTGAAAGCCCAATGAATTGTTGCCAGGGATTGCTGTGTGATTGCTCTAATGCCGATGTAAAAACTCCTAATTACAATTAAGAAGCAGCTCGATCAGCGTAGAATCAGAATGCATTGGGTTGGAATGGACTGGCTCGCAGACAGGCATTCCTTGTGTTGTGAAGGGAAATGCACCACCTTGTCTGTGATTGGATACTACCTGATGTGCACTCAGTGGCCAAGAAATGTGTGTTCCTACCAAAACCAGACTTTTTTGAAAAAATCTTTTAAAAAAAATCTATTCAGTATTTCAGCACACTTTGTGATACTTGCAGAGGCTTTTAAAATGATGACAGAAAATAAAGATGTTCTGTCTTTTCCCTTGAAGTCAGATGCTGCTTGAATGCCTTTACAAAGGAAAGTAAAAATTTGAGTGCTATAAACCCAACTTAGCATGACTGTTAATGTATCTGCTCATGAAAGGACTCTATTTAGATTGTATAAAAGAAGTCTCTGGTCATTTTCTGGTGATCACAGTGAAATCCATTTTGCCTCTGTATCACACGTCCGTATTTTCTGTTTGATTCCGCAGGCTTTGGTTGCATTCAGCAGTGTTTTCCTGGATGAGTAAGTCCCTAGTGTGCTTAGCAGCTGTATGGAACCACTCATGTAAGACCTGATCAGCATGAAAAAGGGCTGAAGAACTTACTGCCTAAAAGAAATCTATGTGGGTGTATTTTAATTGCTACATTACCATGACAGTCTACAATATTTATGATTCTAAAGACTTTTTTGAAACAAGAAAGATAAGCGGCTTGTGTTCAATAGAAAAGCAGAGTCAATACATCAGATGTTTGTCAGATAAACATTGTGGATGTACCCTAATGAAGGGACTGCGATTGCATGCATGGCTGAGATAGTTTTAATGTCAAAATCTTAACGCCTTTTAGTGCCTTTGGCCTTTTTTATTTCCCTAAGTGATCATAAAGTTATAAATAGTCTTTCTAGGAAGTCTCTGAGAATCCTGTTAGGAGCTTCTCATTATGTTGGCAAATTCATATTGAATTGGTATTCATTTTCACTATTACACAAAAATCAGATTAGTGCTGTTATTATTCCACTGTTGGAAAATAAAATAATGGGGATGTCATGTAAAACTGCTAATGTGATGAGGTTCTCTCATTACATCGGGTTAAGGATGCTATGGCAGCTTGATCCAGCTGTCTCCAAGCAGTCACTGAGGGAGGAACTGGAGGGTGTTTTGTTTGTGGTAATAAGGTTGTGTACATTCTCATTGGAATGTCTTTTGATGGCCAAAGGGTGGTTGCTTTGCCTGCTTGTGCTCTGCCAAGCTGCAGTGTCGGTTCTGGACTGTAAGAACACGCTCCTGTTTCTGCTGTCACACGTACAGTGCCGCCATCTCCATTTCTGATCATGACCAACATTTGATGGGTCTCTCTCCAGAAGCAATGGTTCATCTATTCCTTTATGTACATCTGAGCTTTCTTCCAAAAGGGAATAGAGCTTTTAAAGTACATTGTTGGGAAGTGTATGCAGCCCCTGAAGGTTCAGATTTGACAGGGATGTTAGGAGGCAGGTCAAGCGACTGCTTAATGAAGATGAATGGAGAAAATTGCTGGTACAAGAATCACGTGGTGGGCGCTTAGCCCAGGTTGCTGAAAGTGTGATGGAATCTCACAGCTTCATTTATCAGTGTCATATTTGGGCTAAAAGTGAGCAGTATTGTTCTCATTTCTTCCAGATGGATAGGTCAACTTTAATATTTATTGCTCTTGTAGAACATTTGTTTGATGTATTTCCATTAGCTAGGCAATAATAGAAAAGCAGTGGAGAGAAACATAAAACAGCTTCCTTCCTCTTCGGCTGAAATATGGCACATGCTCACGTGTAAATATTTCTAAGAATGCTGCTGATTTTTCATAAATTTTTTTTTTGGGTGACATGGCTGTATATATTAACTTTTATGAAAACTGTGGAAGAAACACACTAAGAAAATAGAAAGTCTGACTTTTCATGTGCAATTGTTCATCTTTTAGCTGTTACTGAGCCTGTAGTGCCTTGCGGGAGTGGCTTTTGCCAACTTGAGAGAGAGAACAATGACACTGCTTTTGAAAGGCTAGTATAAAATATTTTAGGAAAATCAGCTTAGAATTTTGGGTTTCTCAAATGCAATGTAAAGACATTTCTATCATTATTTTTTTCTTAATTTATGGTGTTGATTGTGATGGGAAAAGACTAATCCGGATTGATACATAATTTTAAATAAATGGGGAATCTAACCCTTTAAAAGTGGTGGTAACACCTGGCTACTGTTTATTAACTGATTTTTTTTTTTTCCCCCCATTTATGGGAACGGGGTTCAAAGTGTTTGACATATATTATTTTATGCTGTGGAAGGAAACTTAGCTGTTTGTGAGGCAGGTGTTGTGTTAAGTGCAGTGCAAACATCCTAGCCATATGTTTCTATAATTTAAATTAATTTGGTACAGTCATACTGTTAATCTTTAGTGACTTGTTGATTGGCATTTTGCAGACATATTTCTGGAAGGCACCCAATACCATTTTCTGTAGCCTCTCTGGCAGTAGCAGAGAGTAACATTTCCACAAATTGGAATCTTGTACAGCTCCGGGAAGGGAGCCAGGATTTAAATTAGACAATAACCTCTGCTCTGTATATAGCTTCTATTCTTCAGCTGTAGGGAAAGTGATTTGTTTAATACAGTCAGCTCTGTAGCATATAATAGACTGATATATGAGTCACTCCTTGGCAATGTGTGTTTCTTAAATTTATATAGATTGAACAACTAGTTGGTAATGTACTTAGTTACAGTTGTGCAAACAATAACTATGAGCTGAGCTCAACAGACCCAGGGAAAAAGTGCATTTGGGTAGTGTTTGCTAAGGATTCTGCACAAGCGCTGGGTTTGAGAACAGTCCTTCTCTTCAGGTGCAGGGGAAACAATTTCATAAACACGAGTATTTGAGCTTTGGAGAAATCAATAATAAAGCTTTCACGTTATAATGTAGTGTTTGTTATGTTGTCTGTATGCAATGTCACTTAAAAATTAAACTTGGCATCGGTTTGTGCTGTAGCGACATAATTAGGCTGCAGCTCTTTTTGTTTTGCCCTTGTATATTCCTTTTCCTCTCTTCATGTTGAAATCTGTTGCTGTCAATTGATATCTGCGAATGCAAAGAATTCTTTTCTTTCCAAACAACAAGGATCTTTTCTTAAAAGGCGAGCGCTTTACACCATTCGCTTCATGTTTATTTAAAAGCTTAAAATCATTAGACCAAATCTCACTTTTTTTTTGGTGTCCAACAGAAAATTGATTTTGCTAACAAAAAATGCTGTGGGCCTGAAAGAGAATATTCAGAAATATGCAAATACGTGGAGATAGAAATCTGTTTGAGCAGCTGAACAAAGCAATCACATTTCTCCCATTGAAAGTTTATTTAGCTTCACTGTGAACATTTTTGAACCAAATTATAAACTGCCAGTAGTGAAATGCTTCTTTTTATGGGGAAAAGGGGATCCTTTCGAAGCAGAACTATTTTTTAATACTCTACATTTTTCTGCCAGCTCTTATATTTACAAAATAAAGCACATTGTAAATATTGAACAATACACGGATATATTTCCTAACAGTTTATGGTACGCTGTGTGTTCTGGAGGGCTTCCAAGCAGTAGTTAGTATAAATGATATGCCAGTCACAATTATTTTTGCAGCTATAACCTGTTATAAGGCAGTCTCTTATCTGAAGCGTCAACTTGATAGAAGCCAGATCTCTCTTCTTAAGCTTTAACTCTTAACGTGTGTGATTTCCCGTCTCCTGAGCTAATCCTGTGCCTGTCCAGTGCCATTGCCCAACAGCAAGGCATGGTTTATCCTACTGCTTTGTGGCTGTTAATCCTCACTGCTTCTCCTCGATCATGCTCATTTTATTCCAGGACATTTGGTCAGGAGTGAGCTGTGTCCAGAACATATGATGTACTTCAGCAAGTCAGTAAGTTCTGTAAACGTTCAGGTAGGTTCCTTCCAGGTCAGTTTTCTAATACTTCAGCTTCGATGTAAAAGCTGACTTTGCCCCAAAAGGCCCCTATATGCAGCAAAATGGTAACTGAAAACCTGACCGTTTCTGTTGGTCAGTAAATGTATTTTCATAAGATGGCCATGTTTGTCAGAGCTCCAGGCATTTCCTCTTCCACTCTTCATTTCTATTCTAGATGACACAAACCTCTTAATTGCCTTTACCAACTCCAGTTCATTTTTGTAGTGAGATCATAAGCCCAGATGCTTCAGCATAAGCAAAGAGAAACTGAATTAAAGAGAGAATAAGGAAATAAGGAAATAATTGAGTGAGATTTGAAGATGATGCACTATGTGATCCTCCCTGGAACCTGAGGTCCCTGAGCCCACTGCTGCTCAGAGTTGAGCCTGTATACTGTTGGTAACCCCTCTGTGAAAGCTGGAGATGCTGTACATCTCACTCGTTGTCAGGAATGATCATTCTAAGTATTTCTGACTCTATTTAGATGATCCAGGAACTGCTGCTGTGAGAGGAGTGTGTGGAATTGCCGTTTAAATTTAGACTGTGATAATAAAAAAGATCCATTAATGATACTGAAGTGCTGCGATATTCACAGGCTGAACACCCTTCTGTACCTCTGCAGGAGCTCACTGAGCCAGCAGAGGGGATGAAGAGCCTGGAAAAAGGGACCTAGCTTTCCCCAAAGTGGACTTAGTAGAGTAAGATATAAGGTTGGCCTTGATCTTAAAAGTCTTTTCTAACCTAGATGGTTCTAAATTTGTGTTTATGGAGCAAACTGTAGGAGGATTGAACGGAGTGGAAAGAGAATTGGCATTAGAGACTTCCCTTCTTTGCAGAGGCTGGGTAATTCTTTCAGTTTAGTCTTGTGTTTATGAAGCATTTAGTGGATTCATCTCTGTAAGGAACATAAGCCATCTGTGACCCTCATGCACTACTTACCCCCTCTTCACACACATGTGGTGAAGAAACATGGCATAATTTTTTTTCTTACTTGAGATGTTACATGTTTGTGTATTGGCATAAAAATTGATAGCCCGTTTATTGTTTTAAAGCAGCCATTTTTGCCTCAGATGGTATTATCACTGAGGTATACGTGAACTTGGACGTGGCCACCTGTGCCATGCTGGACACAAAGGGTAGAGCTGTTTTTCTCTAGAAGTACTAGTGGTCTGGAATGGTGAGATTAAAATGAATTGATATTCACCGTTACAAGCTATGTAATTATTCAAATAGTGAAAAAGATGGCGTTCGTATGGCAGCGTAAGTAAGCACACACGCTTTGAATTGCTTCTAGAGTTCTTTGAACCGCACAAAATCAACTCACCTTTTACTAGTCATCTGGTAAATCTTTTCTAATTTGAAATACATTTGTGTTACTCTTACTTAAAAACGTTCATTTTCCTCCTTTACACCTGTTTTTCAGGTTTTTTTCCGTATCTACCTGTTAAGCTAATTTTATTATTGTGCTCTGATAGACTTTTCCGTTGTCTTGCTAAACTTTTCCGCTGGCCTTTCTTCCGCTCTTTGTCTACCTCCCCATCACTTCTACGTCACCTGTAGAACTTGTATTTCATTTTATTCCGCTCAAACCCAGTCTGTGTGTATCACATCTGGCAACTCACTACTCCTGTTAAGGTACATCTGTTTTCCTCTGTGTCTTAAAAAGTCTTGAAATACCATTTCTTGTTTTGATTAGTGAAGGAACTCTTTTCCTTTGGAATTGTTGTAATTCCAGGGCAGCTGAGGCACGCAATTACAGGCAAAGCCATTGTCCTGAGGTTGGTTTGGTTTAGGCTTGCGGTTTCTCAAGTCTGCAAAATCACTGGACAACAAGATATTATCAAATGCTTCTAGAAAAGGAGAAGAATCCATGGTTTATAATACCATTTATGTTCTGCTGTGGCCAGCAATTTATTTTCTCGCTCTTGGTTGGTACTTTCTCTGGTGGTGACGGGAGAGGGCTGACAGGACTTCACAAGCTTTTCCTGTCTTCCTGCTGCCTTTGTCACGTCCACACTGACAGCAGGTGGTGTCTCCCAATTCAGGTTAAAAAATGACAGAACTGTAATGGTAAAGCAAAATCTTCCCAGTTTTGGAGACCGTGGAGCAACCAGCCTTCTGCACGGCACAGAATCACTGAGGCTGGAAAAGCCCCTGAGCTCATCCAGCCCAGCTCAGGACCTAACAGCACCACAGAGGCCAGGCCAGGGCACTAAGGGCCACAGCCAGGCTGGCCTTCAACACCTCCAGCGATGGGGACTCCACCACTGCCCTGGGCAGTCCATTCCAGGGTCTAATCACCCTTTCCCTGAGGAAGGGCTTCCCAACATCCAACCTAACCCTCTCCTGGCAGCCTCAGGCCCTGCCCTCTCATCCTGCTGCTGGTTGCCTGGGAGAAGAGCCTGACCCCCACCTGGCTACAGCCTCCCTTCAGGGAGCTGGAGAGAGGGAGAAGGTCACCTCCGAGTCTTCTCTTCTCCAGGCTGAACACCCCCAGCTCCCTCAGCCTCTCCTCATCAGACTTTCCCTCCAGTCCCTTCCCCAGCCTTGCTGATCCTCTGGACCCACTCCAGCCCCTCCATCTCTGTCCTGAAGTGAGGGGCCCAGCACCACCCCCAGTACTCGAGCAGAGGCCTCTGCAGTGCCCAGTGCAGGGGGAGAATGACCTCCCTAGTCCTGCGGTTGGCCCATACTGTGACCTTCAAAAGCAGTTTTTGTGCCCCCTGCGCCCTGGAATGACTTTGTTTCATTTCGCTGGGTGTGGGATTAGTAGTTCCCAGCTCTTATGCAGCTTTGGTATCACAGAAACATAATCTGTGTCATAAAACTGGGGAAAGGTTTTGTGATCCAACATACACAAAGCAGTGAGACAGCTTTAGCCTTGGGTACTTGGGAAGAGAACCCCAAATTTTCAGAGAATGCACTGAGTCCAGGCTGTATTTCTACTACACAGAGGTTTCTGATCTCTCAGACAGTATTCTGTTTTAAAAGCAGGATGGAATGATCAAGTTCAAGGTATAAAAACGAGACTTTCCAGTGTTTTGCAGCTGGTTGTAGCAGGCATTTGCCTTCCAGAAGCACGCAGTTATGGCATGAGCTATTACTTGGTACCATCAGAATAGTTTCTGTATCTCAGAGACACATGAAGAAATGTTTCGGTAGAGCTCAGATCATCATGAGCTGGTGGGACAAACCTAAAAGGGCTACATGAATATAAACCTGGGACTTATCCCTGTTTGACCTCCGTTATTAACCTGGCCTGCAATGAAAAGATTTTCCTGGGAACATCTTGCATAGTTTCTGAATGTTCAGAAAAGCTCTTTGCAGCTCATTCACGTGTGTAGTCTGAATTAATACTAAAGCTCAATCTGATAGTTTTAAATCAGATCAAGAGTTGTTCAACTCCTCGTACATCTTTGGTGTGAATACCATAAAGACACTGAATTTCCCTGGTCCACTAAATTGGGGGAGTATTTTCAGAGCATGAGTTGGGAGCTGTGGAACAGCTTGGCAGCAGAAATGCCACTAGGATCTGGTGTCTTATACTTCAAGAATAGAAACAGAAGAATTTGCATGTATCAAAGCTCCATCTTGCTGCCGTGAGGACAGGAAGGGTAGCACTTGGCTATTCAAGGGAGTTTTTATTATTGTATTTAGTCATATAATAATTTATATTTTTTTCTGTGGAAACTATGAGCAGAAATTGCATTTTCAGAAAGGCCTAGAATACTTTGTAATCTACATCAGTACTGATGATCACCTAAAGACTAGAGGACTGGCTGTCTCATGGACAGTCCAAGCCTTGCATATGTTAGGCTGTTGGTCCTTATTTGAAATAAGATTATAGACCAGAGCAACCTAATTTGTTTTAACTGGCATTAAATTGCTTAATGCAAGTTTGTGGTAATATAACATTAGGATTTTTGTCACTTTTTTGTTCTTGGAAGTGAAGGTTTTGAGTGAAACTACATTCATTTCACCCATCATAAATGGGATTTGCTGCGTACCCTTTGTGTGTCCTCAACTCTCAGCAGAACCTCGGGGGCTGCAATCAATATCAGAAGTAATTTTGGTGCCCACTTACAAGAAGAAATACAGTGACCCAATTAAGTGAAGAAAATGCTAGACCAGAGTAATGGGTGAAAACGCAATTAAAGTAGGTTACTCACCTACAAAATAAAGTTTCCGCTGCCCAAAACGTTGCCTTTAGCTTGGAATGAAAGAGTGGGAAGCTAAAGATAGATAAATTCAGCTTGATTAGTCTCAGTGGCATAAATTAGGAATACAAGGTAGCATGAGGGATTATTCCACTCTTAAATTTAATTCTCCTCTCCTGTTATTGCAGAGCATTGCATCCAATTCAATCTTGCATGTTTAAATAAAGTTAGTTGTTGCTGAAGACTCTCCAGAGGCCTCCCTGCTGTGGGGTTTGTAATCAGCACCTACTAAAAATATCTGAGAAATCCTTCAGGTTTAAGGTTGACACAAGACAAAGAAATGGGACAAAGTGACATGTTTCCAAGATGCATCTCTATTACACTGACACACTTAACTGTTCCAAGTTGGAAAATGTCTTCACCTGAGCAAAATTCCCAAATCCTAGTGCTTGTCTGTCATTTTCTTGTATGGCCCCTGTCCTAACAAGAAACTCTAGAGCTCCTTTGTGCTCTCCTATACTTCCCACATAGAAGGGCATCACTTGCTGCATGCTGTAGCCAAGCGCTTTGCTTGAGAGTCATCACCACTGACCCCAGTGCTGAACTGGGGTGCTTCTGGGTGCCTTTTCTCTTGTTTGTCATTGGGATACGTGTGTGGTGGGAGTCAGGTACATCCTACAGGCCATCTTTCCCATGGACTGCAATAAATAAGTAGAGGTAATGTGGTAAAACACTGCTGTATTTCTATTTGATGATGATTAATATTTTTAAGTGGATGATACTTAATATCAGAGAAAATCCCAGGAACTCATGGTATCAACATGGTGGAGAATGGAGAGATTTCAGATTTTATGCAGGTACTGATTCAAGCCTGAAATTGCCTTGACTGATCCTCGATTATGAATATTAGGAAATGTATGCATCTGCTTCGCCCTTTCTTTATCAATTTTAAACTTGATATAATTTGCTCATGTAGGAGAACTGAATCACAGTCTAGAGTGGAATTTACAGTTTTCGCTGGAGTGACTGAAATTTGATATAAGATTGTAAGAAAAGCTATTTAGAGCCCAATTGCAGTATAATCACATCTCTTTAAATTTGTTTGAGAAAATGTTACAGTAATCTTGAACACAGTGATATCAAACTATTTCTTTGGATTCCAAGAATAAACTGCTCTCATTATGTTAAGAAATGCTTAGATTTGGTGCTTAGACAGTTTATATAAAATAAATGTGAGGTAGATATTATTAACACCCTGCTTGTATGAATTTATTAGCTTGAAGAATAAAGTGAAACAAATATTCGTATGGCAAAACCATTTCTGCATTCCCCTCCCCCCAAAAAAAAACCCCTGTAAAATTAATCCCTGCTGCAGTTAACAATAACCTCTTAGGTGTAAAAAGACACTCAAGTAGAGGTGTAGAGTTCTGCTAAGGAGGAGTTAAAGAAGGGACCTTAATATGGCTGGACTTGATGAACTTGAAGGTCTTTTCTAATCTGGGTGATTGTGTGAATCTGCAATACTGACCTCTGTGTATTAGAGCAGGAGAGGCCAAGCCAGTCTCTCTGAAGTCTGTGCCAGCTTTGAGGTCCCATGTGTGCTGGAGAACTCCTGTCCCTGAACAGGGCATGAGCTAGCAGTTACCAGTTATGACACAAGGTGCTGGCACTGGCGTTCCCGTCACATCCAGGAAGGTACAATACAGGAGAGCCCCAGAACCAGGTGCACAGATCTGGTTTGTGTTCTTGGAAGTTAGTTTGCAGTACCATGTGCATGGGTTGAAGCCATCCTGAGCTCCTGTTGACCCTCTTTCATTTGGTAAACGTTGTGAAGAATAGAGGCATTTCTACCCTCTTGCAGGAAAGGAATCAACTCTGCTGTACACTTGCTTCAATTCTTTAGAGTAGTTGTGGAAAAAGCAGATTTAATTGCCATCTGTCCTCTGATGTCATAAGAAATAAGAATTCATGTATAATTTGAGCTGTTTAGAGAAGTGCACCTCGTAAAATACGTACATTGAATGGATGCTGTGAAACTATATATTTGAGAAGACCATCTCCTGTGGAATCTAAATTACTACAGTGTTGTAGAAAAACGTATGTAAACAAGAGCTCTAGCTATGTGAGTTCCCTTTGCATACTTGCAGTGTATTCCTTCCATACATTTTATGTCTCATCTGGTTTAGTCCAACCACAAGTACATGCTTGTGAGAGTGAACACGAGAATAATTTCCTGATTCATCACCACAACCCAACCATCTGTAGGTTAGAAAAGAACGGAGAGAAAATATGTTCTTTATTTCAGGTATTTTTTAACAAATAAAGTGCAATAGCCTCTCCTTGGCTTTGGTGCTGAATATGCTTATCTTAACATTTGGTCTCTTCCTGTATTTTAAGCTTCAGGCAGCACCAGAGTGTGATGATAGTGAATCAGACTTCTTTGAAGTAACATCTGTAGGTCTCATGGGAGTCTGTTTTTATGTGAAAGTTCATGGGTTGGTCTCAGTTTGGTGCTTGCGTTAGCCTTGTACAAAGGAAAAGTAGTCTTAGTATTGGTAGGTGAACGCAGACGTAGACCCAGAATTTTTGTAGGTGTTTCCATTTTACTACCTTTGAAGGCAGTGGGGGCAGAATGAAAAATCCATTCCTGTCTACAAAGAGCCAAACTGGGAAACTGAAAGCCTTTAAACACGTGATAGAAAACACTTTGACGTCTTTGTCTTGAAGAGAAATTTCAAGACTCAGCCTAATTTATAAATCCTCAATCTTGTATAAATATTAGGACCAGAACTTGCGACCATCTTTGAATATTTATGCATTTAAATATGGAATACGTAGCATTAAGAATCTGGCATATATCGAATTGCCTTGACTGTCAGTCAGCAGGATAATAAAGCTGTGCATATTCATACCAAGTTAATTCTTGCATGTAAAAATTTTTATAGGCTGTATCCTCCTTAGGAGATCTGAATATGTCTGCCATGAGACCATTAAATATTCCTTTCATTACAGTTCCTAAGACTCACCCAGGATCCCACCTTGCAAAAATATCATTCAGTTATTGCTTTTGGCCATGGAATTCACTGAAGAAGTTCATATTCCAGAGTTTGGCTGGAATTAAAGAGATGAAGCCAGTGCTTTTTATTGGTATTGTCAAAGTTTTTATTTGCTGGCTGAAAGCTTTTCAAGTAACTTCAAATGTTTTCATTCTAATTGCTTTCCTACAACTTTGAAATCTGTACTTTCTGATGCAGAGTTGAGGGGAGATGAATAAAATGTGGCTTATTTTTCTTCAGCATCTTGCTCAAGTGTCTTATCCCGCTGAGATTTTTCTGGCTCTGAGCAAAGAGCGGTGCATGTGTGAGTATACAAATATACACGCGTCGCCACGATTATGTGTGACAATTAGCGCGGCAGATGTTTAAGGCTCAAAAATTGGAATCTAAATGGTTCTGAATTAAAAGCTTTTAAGATTTTAAATATCAAAAGCCCTGTCAAATGTCTGGTTGTAGAGAGTCAATAATTAATGAAGCACAAATGAGATTATTAATTGGCCTATAATTCAGCATTGGGGATGTGGCTGCAAAACTGTGTTTTTGGAGATATTTATGGTTCATGTTCCAGTCTGTTGTTGGCTAGCAGCTCATCAACCTGTAGATGTGGCACTAGTGGGCTGTGTTGGCGTTGGATTTACAGTTGGACTCTATAATCTTGGAGGTCTCTCTCAACCTTAATGATTCTCTGATCAGTAAGATGTTCTTAAGCAAATTAAGTTTTCTGGTATGAGATCCCCTCTAGGAGCTTCCTTTGCTTTCAGTGGGACCTGCATTTCCTTGTGATGTTTGCAGGAACCTGTTATGGTGCTTTGAAGAATCCTGATGTAGAAGAAATTGAGAGAAATAAATGCCACATAGGAAATTCTGGTGGCTGAAGACGTTAGGCTAGTGCTTAACAGGTAGACTTGTACATGGAAATCTTTTCTGTAAAGTTTATAGGTAGGACCTAGTAGGAAATAAAACCACTTTCAGAAGATATTACCTACTGAAAATTAGAATAATACTGTAATCTGCTTTCTGCCTCAGAAAGTGGATTCCTATAGTCTTCACCTATAGTAGTCACTAATCATAAATTTGCTACAAGAATGTGAATGGAAAGGCTCAAGTATAAACTTGGCATGTATAATACATCTTACCTAATGCTCCTGGACTGCAGGAAATCTTTCCAAAATTGTTTCTTTTGCTGACCAAAGCATCGTATCTGGGCACATATCCACCCCCTTGTGCAGTTGTGTGCGCATAGGGGTGCACATGCACATCTTTGATGTACATCTTTGATGTAACTGGGACATGTTAGCTGCTCACTGACAGAATCACAGAATTATTGAGGATGGGAAAAACCTAAAAGGTCATCAAGTCCAGCCTCTGACCTAACATCACCACGAAAGAACCTGACACGAATGGACAATGTCCTTTGGACTGAATCTGATCCAACTACGCATCTCCCTCGTACTTGCAACTCAATCCTTAACCTGCAGTAGCTGACTGTTTCTCTATGGTAAATACTCCCCACATCTGGCAGTGTGTGCCATTGCTTCCAAAATGTTAGTTAACGTCCTGCCAGAGGAGCGTGGAAATTTCCGTGGGTAGCTTATGTAGTGTTGAAATCAAGTGTGCTGTTTTGCATTTATTCAGAGATAAGATTATTTCTTTTATGTACGAGGTTTTAAAATTCAGGTTTTTTTAAAGATGCTTGATTTACTTACAACATTTAAATCTCTTAACAACTATAGTGGTACTGCATGCGGGAACCAGCTCCTAAAAACTGCCTTGTTGTTTGTGGTAGCAAAAATAAAATAGAATCCTTGTGGCTTATAAAATAATGTCAATACCACCTACTGCTTCTCAAGTATTGAAACGTTCATGAAGGACTTGCTCATCCAGAAAAGAGCACTCTGCTCCTGCTATGAACACATCATACTTAAAAGTAAAGCCTCTATGGAGATTAGCTGGAGATCCATCTAGAACAAAAATGATGAGAGAATTCTTCTCTATTATTTTTGTGTTCGTTGAGAAAATAAATAATGTTTCTGATGAGAAAATCACCATTTAATTCAGTGCATCTGGTGAAGATACTGCTGTTCATCAATGCTGATAGTAGTTACTGTTTTTAAAATAAAAGAGGAGCCCCCTCTCCCAGCCCTCCTCGCGCTCCATCTACTTCTGTCGCCAGAATAATTTTAGTGTATATTGTTTTGTTTGGAGTAATCAGGCTGAAGTAGCATTAGTCTAGCTTCTCATCTTTTAATTACAGACAGTTTATTGTCTATGCTGCCCCACTTTCTGCATGGTTCCCCACCAGCCAGCTAGACTTAGCAATCTCCATTAATTTAATTTGGCATTTCATTCAATCAGACAGGCTGTGAACATGATGAATTTTTTTTTTTAAATAACACAATGCTCATTCTTAATTGATGTCCTTATCAGACATTGTATTTGCCAGAGCTGTAATTATTGGTCAGGCAGCAAAATCAAATCTGCCCAAACAGAGTGAAGATGTTCTCCGGTGAAATTATTAAGATGCAGTACTTAGACCTGCAAAGTAATTTAGTTTTGGTCTGTAATTACATCTTTTGGGATCGTTATCTTTCTTTTTACTCATAAGGATAGTGTAACCTCGGAGGAATTAATTTGCCAAATATGAAGATAGAGCTGAGATCCTGGCCATAATATATATTTGTG
>JAOXOE010000720.1:5404343-5421496 GCA_028565055.1 Phoeniculus purpureus
AGGCTCGGGCTGAGGAGGGGCGGGGTCGGGCCCGTCCGCTCCTCCCGGGAGCGGTGCCGGTTCTGCCGGCACTTGGCCCCGGCCCCCGCAGCCCTGTTGCACCAACTCCGGGGCCGCTGCCCCGTCCGTGCCCGGTTGGGCGGCGGAGACTCCGCGCTGCCCTCCCCAGCCCTTTGTCGGCAGCGGCCGTCGGTCGGTCGGTCGGGGGGTCCGTCCGCGCCGGGCGCGTGGCTCCTTTGTGTACGGCAGCTGCTCCTGAATGCGGAGGCAAAGCCCGTGGCTTGGCACTGAGCTTTTAAAAAACAACAGCCCGCCCTCCTTCCCTCTCTCTCTCCCCCTCTGTCCTCTCTCTCCTGTTCCCCTCCCTCCCCTTCTCCCGCTGAGGCGGACGGGCACCCACCTGAGCTCCGCACCCTCCTCTCCTGCTCTGCTTGTTTACCTGCACTTTTCCGCCGCCTCTCCGCGCTGTCCCCCGCTGCTCGGCTCGGCACGGCTCGTCCCCCCGCGGCTCCGCTCCCCCAGCGCCGGGGGCGGCACCTGAAGGTGGATCTAATAACCCTCTCGGCGGCCCCTCCGAACGCGCCCGGACCAAAGCACCGGCATGGATGTAAGATTTTACCCGGCTGCGGCGGGCAGCACCCTTCCCGGAGACCCCGCCAACCTGGACTTTGCCCAGTGTTTGGGTTACTACAACTACAACAAGGTGATTATTCCCCCCGCGTATGTTCGCTCCTCGTGTGTTGCTGTCAGGGACCGGTTCCCCGAGAGTCTGGGCTCTCTCGGGACCAGGGGATGCTCGAAAGCGCCCGAGGGGCTCAGCGGGGCCGGGGGACGTCCGCGCCCGGAGAGTTGGACGCGGCGGCTGTCCGCGGAGCCGCCTCCCTCCTCTTGCCGGCAGGTTCAGTCCGGGGGTACCCCCCGGCCCGGCCGTTGCCCGGACCCGGCGCTGCGGCTGCTCAGCGCAGCTGGGAGGCCAGGCGGACCCGCGGGTGCTGGGAGGCTCCCCCCGCGCCCGAACAAAAGCGGCAGCGCGGCCGGGCTGGGGTCGGCACTTGCGGAACTTTTCCCCGGGCGGGTCGGGCAGAGCTCGGCCGGGGCTCAGGGGTCCCTGCGAGGGAGGGCGAGCGACGCCTGCCCCTGAGCTGCGCTTTCGGGGGACTCTGGCTGTGCAGCGGCCATTCGCTCAGTACAGGATTATGGCAAACAGGAGGATTATCTCAAACTTCATGAGCTGCTAACACGGGAAGAGAACTCTTGCCTGGGTTCGGCGAGGTTTGTCAGAGAAGTTGCGGTGCCTCTTCCATCGCGCCGCACCTCCGCTGCGGCGTGTGGAGTTCACGGAGTGAGCGGCGCAGGCAGAAGCCAGCAGCGATTTTCCAGCGGCTGCCTTCGTTTGCAGAAATACGTTTTAATAACACGGGGATGATTTGTTTCACAAATCACCCAGATCTGGGGAAGGCAAAGTTAAGAGTGACACTGTGACTCAATGCTATTTTGAAAAAGCCCTGGCTGTTTGCACTGCGATGTGTCAATAGCACATTGAGCTATTAGCGCTGGGCCCTCACACAGGCACATAAAGATCCCTTTCACACTGTGTTTTTCCTGGTGCTATGTTTGTCCAACCTCTGGGGCCTTTTGTGAGGCGCTCTATGAGATGCTGGGGAAGAGAAGGGTGCTGCACAAAGTCTAAACTTGTGTTAAAACCTGTTTGGTTGTGGTTTTTTTTTTTAAGAATCCTTTCCCAATGGGTAAAGTTTGATGAAATACAAAGGTCGCTTTCTGAGAGAGAAATAACATGGGTTCGATATTCAGTAGTCGAGGAAAACTTTCTCCTTGAGAAACTGCTTCTAAATAGATGTCATAACGTAGTTTTGTGATGCTCTTCACGGTAACCTTCGTCTCGGCGGCTGCGGTGCTGAAGTTTGTCAGTATGGGTTTGGTGACTGAAAGGTTCAGCTTCATTCTGGAGGAGCACAGGAGCTCCTGGCTCTGTGCTGACGGGGAGCACTGGGCTTGGCTCCTGGCGCTGTGGTGATGGGGAGCACTGGGCGCTCCACTCTGTGCGGTGATGGGAGCAGCGAGCCATGGGGCACGCACAGCCCTGCCTCACGCATGCGCCCTGGGCTGGAGCGATTAGCGTGCTGCTTTGTTAGTAGTTAATGTAGAGTGGCACAGGAGCATGAATTAAAGATGAAATGTCAACCTTAACTTTGAGGACTGCTAAGGACTTCAAGAGCTCCAAAATGCATAGTAAATGTTTCTGTTTCTGATGTGCCAACTAATTTTGGAAACTTGCAGCGCTTACTGACTTTGTCAGGGTGATTACTGTAGGTTTCGCTTATTCACTGACTGTACTGGGTTATGCACGGTATGTGTTTCTCAAGCTCTGTAGAAGGCTACTGTGTGGCTTCTTTTTATTTAGTTCTTTTGTATGTTCCAAATCCTGAGCGTCTTCTGAAAGCCAGTGGTTTATTGTGTCCCTTCCCTTGCTGCAAACACAGTTATATATAACCTTTTGACTGTATTTCCCTTCATCATACAATGAGAACAGAGCATGCATTCAGAAAGTCAGAAGAAACTAACTTTTGACCTATTAAAAAATGCACTGCAGTTGCTGAAATGCTCCTGAACGTAGTTTTGGCAAATGTCTTGTAGGCCAGGCTTCCAGTCTGCAGCAAGAAATATTTTAATGAAGAGAGTGCAGCTCATGCTGCATGTGCTGAGAATAGCTGGCTTTGTATGCAGAAGGCCTGGTCTGGAGCAGGCTGACACATACACCACTGTGTTGCTGTCAGTTGCTCTTGGCTCTTGCTCTCAGCTGGGAGAGCAGCACCGTTGTGTACAGGTGTTTCAAGGACAGGAGGGGAATTTGTGAATGAGTTCCTAGAAAGAAGGATCTTAACTGCGTTAATCTAATCTCATTTTCTGCATTGTTTGTAATCTGTAACTACAGAAATCACTGTAAGATTGTGGGTTTTTAAGAATTATTCTCAAAAAAGAGTGACTTGATTTTTGAAGTCCTCCCTCTCCCGCTTTCCTTTCATGCTGTCCTTTTTCCTGTGTTCCAAAGGAAAAGAGATGATTATGCTGTTAGGAACTGAGATTACCAGAAAGCATAGGAAAAAAGAGTTGAAATATTTACTCTGCTGAAGTTAATGGGAGAACTGTTATTGATTTCACAAGGGACAGTGTTTCACCTTAAGTCTTTCTGAAACTCATTTGAGTATCCTGCCCACTCATCCGTGCCTGCTCCATTGTTAGGAGTTGAATCCATATTCTCCTTGTGACAGTGACATTGCCTGTGACAACTGCTGGGAAGCAGGCAGTGTGATGGCAAGAGCAAGCATGCTGTGTGCTGGTGTATATGTGCAAAGGCAGAATTACTTATGTCAAAATATTCTCAGGATCATTAAGACACAGACTTCACATAGAGCCAGTAAAAAAAACGGGATCTTGTATCACAGTGTCTAAAACCACTGAACATTAAACTGTTCCCTGTAAATCCACCGCTCCCTGCGAGATGGAGCACTCTCCCACCTCCGTGCTCCACGCAGATTTCCCCAGGACTGGGCAGTGTTTTTCCTGGAAGGTTGTGGCAGACTGACCCGTCTAAATCCCCAGGCAGGGCTTGGGATCTCACATTGGCTGGTAGTCCCACGTGCTTGGGAGCTCTCCTGGCCTGTGCCTGCAATGCCCTTTAGTTGGGTCTCATCTCCACAACTGCTTCTTAAGAGCAATGTTGTGCTTTTGAAATGGGTTGTCAATACTAGATAAGGAGGCATACAAGCAAGTGGTCATCATGTTGCATTTTTTTTTTAGGGGTGTTAGCATTGGTTTGGAGTTTGTGATGGGCATTTAGAAATAGCTTAACATTTATCCATGTCCCTGTAGCACATCAGTTTCTAGAAGGCTCCAGAGTGGTGGTGGGGGGAAGTTTATTGGGATGATGTACAACGCAGTACACGCACATAAAGGGCAGAAGAGTAAATAAAGACACACGAGTGCGGTGATTTGTCCAAGGTTATGCAGTCGGTCACTGACATAATAAGAGCCCCAACCAAGGTATTCTGAGATCCAGTCCAGTGGTTTGTGCCGAATCTCATTTGCCCTAATAGGATTACTTACATGTTTAAAGCAAAGCATGTGCTTAAGTGCTTTGCTGGATCAGGGCCATATTTGATAAGTTTTTAGTGCTGGTGTGAGAGTACATAACTTGACCCTGTGTGTGTCTGGCTGGCGGTGGTTTGGGGTAACACCGATCTACCTCTGCTTCATGGAATTGCACGAGTGGAATCATGGGCTGCCTGTTTCTAGAAGAGTCCTGCTGCGGTGTGTGAAAAAGAATCACAAAAAAGTAGCTGTAAAAATTACAGCAAGTTGAAAGAGAGCAGCTGTTGTAAAACATCCTGCTTCTGTATTGAGTCCTTTTATGGTTCTGCAGATGGAGAATGATTTTGGACATTTGCTATAGTCGAGCAGTTATTTCTAAACAAACTTTTTCACTTATTGAGTAAATTATGTGCCTTGTACTAAAAATATTTAGGCAACTGCTATTCATCATAGCGAATACATTTTTTTTATTAAAGGCACCATAATTTTTGTAATGCAGTTTTGGAAAAGGGAAAACACCCAAACCTAAACAGGCACAGCTCAGTGCTTGTGTTATCATTCTATTAAATTCCACAACCCTTCCTTCATTATTTAGCTGCCTACATTTTATAATGTTTATCTCTTGCACACAGATTGCCCTTGAAGGACACAAATTTCAAACAAATTGGTTAATTCAGGCATGAGCATACGGATGTGAATGACAGAGCTGGATGGTTTTGGTTGGAATATTTTGTGTTTTACAAAGGGAGCTCAGGAAGGTTATCTTGTTCTGCCAGAGGTAGAGCAAAGACAGCAGTAGTTTAGTAGCACGCTGAACTGGGACTACAAGTCGTTCCTATTAGTGTGTGGTGCTGGGAAAAAATGGATAATGTACAGTTATGGAAGTGATTGAAAATGACTGAAATGTAGTGTGGCTCTGTGTGCTGTCTCTCACATAGCAGCTGATGAGAGACAATGGGTGCACGTATGCTGTTGGTAGGGAGCTCTGCGCTCATGCAGCATCCACCCTGCTCGATTACCTCTGGGCTCTGCTCTGATGCAGATGGGGTGGTTGCTGGTTACTGGAGGCTGAAGTGTGCTATGGTCACACACCTACAGTGGGACCATAACAGAGGTGATGAGACAGTGTCAGAAAGCACCAAGCTCTTGCAAAGTAGAAGCACATAAGCAGAGACTCAAGTATGGGTCGGGCTGGAGGCAGTTTAAGGGGTTGGCAATGGTCTGTTACAGTATCAACTCAGCAAATGCCATTTTGTCTTCAGTATTTCCTGTTGATGTTCTGGCACCTGTCACAATTGTGCTGAGCTGCTTTCCAAGAACAGCCCTCCTCTGCCTGTGACATCTCAAGACGTCAGGACTGTGCAGGCAACAAATGGGGAATAAAAAAGTTCCCAAAGAATTCTGCTGTCCAATCCAGCACTAAAAATGTTGGATGTTTGACTCCCAGTGTTTGTAAGAACAGCAATTATTAGATGAGTATGTCCACAAGAATACAAATTAGAATTGCTCTCATCACCAGGGCTTGCCTTATGCTGGTTTTCAGGAGCAATCATCCCGTAGGTTTCATGATGTGCTTCAAGAGCTGGAGTGGAAGGGAACCCCTGTATGCCCAAGGCAGTAATTGAGCAAGGACCTCTGTTGCTCAGAATGAGTGTGTATAATGATGATACTAATTGGATTGTGCAGCATACATTTTTTTTCTGTCCTCAAATGATAGAGCTCCTGTATGAATCGTATCAAAACATCAGGAGTTGGCTGTGTACAAAATACGCTTCACAGAAGTTGTTTTTTAGAAATATTTTGAGGTGTTTTCATTACAGTGGGTTATAGCTAGTAAGAGACTTGTGATAATGTACAGTGATACTTGAAGAGTTTGAGTTTCATGCTTAGAAATAATCTGGGTACTTGTGGTAGATGGAGGATTAAGGTTCACTTTGAACACCATTTCTTACTCTCAAGACTTAAATTCACCTGGATGAGATGCATGATATCCCGTTGGGTTTTGACTGCCCAGGCAAAGAACTGACCAGCACTTCTGAAGTTTTCAGAATTGGAGAATCTCTTTGGTTGGAAGAGACCTTTAAGATCAAGTCCAGCCTTTGACTCAGCACTGCCAGGTCATCAGTAAACCATCTCCCTAAGAACCAAGTCCACATGTTGTTTAAACATCTCCAGAGATGGTAATTCCACCACTGCCCCGGGCAGCTTGTTCCAATGTTTGTTAACTCTCAGTGAAGTAATTCTTCCTAACATCTAACCTAAACCTCTCTTGATGCAGCTTTGCAGTCAGTTCCTCTAGTCCTTTTGCTTGTCACCAAGGAGGAGAGGCAGAACATCTCTTTGCTCCAATGTCCTTTCAGGTAGTTGCAAAGAGTAATAAGGCCTCCCCTCACCCTCCTTTTCTCTTTATCCAAACAACCCCAGTTCCCTAAACTACTTATCACAGGACTTGTGATCCAAACCTTTCACGAGCTTCATTGCCCTTCTCTGGACAAGCCCGTCCATCAATGTCCTCCTTGTAGTGAGCAGCCCAGAACTGAACACAGTATTCAGTGGCCAGAGTGTGTGTTTTAAAATGACACTAATTTGTAGCAGTCACAACTCTGATGTTTGCATGCCATGGACATGGAGACCCTCTTGCATGTCTCGCTTCAGAGCGAGGAAATACTAGCTAAATCCACTGGGATGACAGCAGCATCGCCTGCATCAAACGCTTGATACAGAGGTACGTGTCCAGGCTAACCCTACATTATTATTAATTTCTAATAAAATCTGAAATAGAAGCAGAGGAAATCACAGCTTACGTTTTTTGGCAGCTACTTGAGATGAAAGTAGCTTGTGCCGACTGTATGTTCAGGGACTCACGTGCTGCAGTTTTGACCAGTGCCTGGCAAAGCAAGGCCAATCACACTGACCTTTGGGCTGTGCTGCTGGCTTTGATTAAAATTACAGCTAATACCCGCCTGCGGGTGCGCTGAATTCTGACACTCCCCCAAATCTGAACTGATGGCATTGAATGGTGATAATCTAATAGAAGAGGAGAAGAATTTGTACAGCACTAATCCAACCTTTTTATCTGTGACCACACTTCTAGTGCCATAAAATCGAGTGCTGTTCTGCAGACCTAATGGCAGGGTTGAGTTTTCAAATGATTCAAACTCTTATCTGATAGCCGTCTTCTATACCGGTACCTGTCTGTGTGATGTATTTATAGAGTGCCAGTCGCCATAGTATCTTTGTGATGATTGCTACCAAAATTGAGAACTCTGAGGTGAAAATCTAATCAGGGCTTTAGATAACAATGTCACACAAGAGCGTCCTGGTCTTTGCCACTGTGCTCCCTTCCGATGGAGCCTTTGATGAGATCGTGCTTGCTGCCGCGTTATTCATTATTTATTTTTGTAGCAAGATTTCTATTTCGTATTTTTCCCACTGCAAGTTAGCAGCTGTCAGGCCAATCCAAATCCTTTTTTGAATGTATTCTCTCTGCTTGTGTCTGAAACAATGGGTTGGACAATACTGGCCTTACAGCGCTGCTGGACTGGCAAAGCCAGAAGAGGAGACTGTGGTTATACAGCTGCTCCAGCCACAGGTACCTCAGATCCCCAAACAGGTGTTTTCCTGAACTTACTCAGACACTTCGTGATAACAAGCAGACAGGCTGAAAATGCTGGTTTCATGCTAAAAATAAGGAAGTTATACAGGTAGAGTGCTGGGGACATGATTGACCCTGCTGCAAACTCAGTTCAGTGGGAGAAGGTGTGCTACTGAAACTAGGCAAAGCCAGTTTAGTACTGGAAATGAGGGAGGTGGTAACCAAACAGGCTGTGTAGTTTTCCATTTGTTTGTACAGTTCACGTTGCCGCTGCTGGCATCAGTGTTGACTCCTGCGTGGCCAGTCTGCCCAGAGCCCCACATGAGTGTCAAGGAGGAATAGCAGTCCGCTCTCCAACACTACAAGTTGAAAGTATCCCTTAGTATCTCTTCAAGGTTGATTACAAGAAAATACATTAAGAAATCACAGGTAGAAATCTATGGGGTATTTTTTACCCTAGCAGTTGTAGCTCAGCTTTGTTCATGCTCATTGGAGATGGAGTCAGCGTGGGCGTCTTTCAGTCACTCGTATGGGCAGTAGATCAGGCCTGCCCCTGGCATTTCATGGGGGAAATTACTATCAACTCAATGTTTTATTTTTGCTGTTATAAGTTATAGCCCCTCTTACCGTCTGGGTCACTGCAACAATAGATCATTATTCCTGGCCAAAGACTTGTGAGAACAAGGAGTAGATCTTACGGATAAGAGTGGATTGAGCCATAGTGAAGTTAAAAATGAAGCCTGCGTCGGGATGATTTGGACTGGCAGCCTCTGAAGTGTAAGAGATCTGTTTGTCTTTTGCTGCTTTTTAAGGTGGTTGGTGGTTTTTCATTTCATTGCCATTGGCGTGACCTTATCTGCTGCTGGCTGAGGTGAGAAGCTCTTGTGTTTAGTACTCAGGGTGGATATAGCTTACATTATAACCCTGTAAACAGCTAATGCAAGAGTCATTAGCTACAGATTTTAAAACAAATTGTTTTAAACACGCAAATTATTAAGCTATTAGCGTTTGGGTTTTGATTTGGTTTTGGTTTGGTTTGTTGTTTTTACAAGGAGCCCATATGTAGAGACTGCCTGAGCTGTGTGAATCATCTCTTCTGTCCCAATGGGACAGCTCCTATGTTTAAAGTCACTGAATTATATAAAGGTTTGTAGGTTCAGGACATATTTAAACACCTCAATATTGATTACCTGTCTAATTTTGATATGAAAAATTGTGTTAAAACCATGAAAAAATCAATTTCTGCATAGTGGAGTAGCTGATTTCCAGAGCAGGTCATCTTTATCTGCTGGGGGCTTTTCATGCTGCTCTGTAGTCGTAATGGCTAATTCTTTAATGGGTTAGGAGGCTCTGTTTCAGTACTACTTTGTTATTAATAAGTGCTTTTGTTAAACTACTTTTACTAAACTGTTTTACTGCCAGAGGATTAGCAGTCCTGTATTTTTAAAGCCATTTGCTTTATTAAATAAATAAGGATTTGATTAGGCAGGGGAAAACAGCCATTCTGTTTGCTTTAGTAGGTTAATGGTGTTACTTCTGTGGGTTCTTCCTAAGTGTGTGGGTGAGATGGTGATGATAGCAGGCAGCCATGTAAATACAGGGATATCATGGTATTGATTCGTTCTAGTGCAAAACTTGATAGTTGTGGTTTCCTTCACAACCCCATATGTGTTTGTGGGTTTTTTGTCTCCTGTTGTTTTACTTGGTGTGGTCTGAAATACATTAACCTTGCATTAAAAAAAGAAACCCCCTACCCTGTGCGTGTTGCAAAAGGAACAGGGTTTTACAGTGCATTTTGCACTCTAGTTCACATTAGAACTGTAAGGAAAAGTGTGACTCGTGTCAAGACTGTACACTCAACATACCATGAGCATTAAAAATTGTGAGGTAAACACACGAAAGAATCATCTGGATTTGCACTTCAAAGTAAATAAATGAAATAGTATGTTTATACCTGTGTGACTTCGTGGTTTTCTGAGAGTGCCCAGTAACTAAACTGTATTTCAAATTACAGAGTGAAGTAATTGGTACTGGTTTATTTTGTCCTGCTAAGTAATTTACAAGTGCAAGATATTTTTAAATAGAGGGATTTAACAGACTCTTTTGCTGTCTTTTGCTTCTCACATTTTTAAAACCCATTTAAAGTTACCTTTATGCTCCCAGGGTGATGCAGCTGAGACCCATGGAGTGCATGTAGAGAGGTAAATCAGATGTTATACAAGGCACCCTGCCTTCCTAATGGATGGCTGGTGTCACTGCTTCCACGATGGAGATCTGCCTGTTGTTTATGACACAGCAGAGGTGCTGGTAAGCAGAAGTTGACTTTGCACCTTCATCTAAGTGGTTTTTAACAATGGCTTTGCACTGGGGTCTTGGATGATACCTGTAATGTGCAGGTAGTGCTGCATGGGTTATGGTTAGTTGTTGTTTCCAGGATCCTACAGGCCATGCAGATGTGCACTCAGATCTCATGGTTGTCTTAACTTGATCTTCTTAAAGTAGTGTCTGAACCAGATGTATGCGCTGATGGCAGCAGTTTCAGTGTCCCATGCTGCCCCAGCTGCCATGCCTTGTGAGAGTGACGACTTCTGAGGTGCCATCAGCTTTGTGTGGTACCTTTTCTGAGAGACACCCTTGGACCATGGTCTGCATCAGCACATTCCTTGTGCAGCTTTCTCATGTCCCCTCAGCATTGCTACCTGCTTTGGCTTGGACTTGCTGGCTGCTAGCATGCAGGAAAAACTGAGATTCTGAGAGTCACTCTCAGCTGGGACAGGATTTCAGCTGACGTGCAGCTCTGGCATCTGGGGCTAAAGATAATTCAGATTAATCGCAGATCATAAGAAAGGAAACCATAGCAATTCTGCTCATGAAATACCTCCTCAAGTGGGTAAACCAGCAGTGCTTCGTTATTTTGCATACACAGGGTTGTGGTATGTCCGGTGCACAACTTCTGCTCTTCTACGTCTAGTTCTTCTCCAAAATCAGTGGTAAAATTCTATAGTGAGCTGGTGTGTGTCTTTAGCCTCAACCTGCAGCTCTAGCTCGCCCTGTTTAAGTTGCAAACTGTGCTAAATTTAGTCAGCAAACAACTTGTGATAGGATGGCAGCCTTTTCCTGTCTTCTCTGTTAGAAAGTGTTTGAGTAAGGATGGCGAAGATTGACTTTGACTCCTATCGGCACAAATATATTGCCGGTGATAAGGTATCATACGAGGGTGCTGCCTATCTGCCTGCGTTCCTGTCTCTGGTAAATAGCGGTGTTTCAAGGAAGGTGTCAGGAATTGCCCTTTTGTTAATAGCCTGGCGCGGAGTTTACATAACCAGGGAAGAATCCAGATTCTTCACTTGATAAGGTATTAAAGGGTTGGGGCTCTTTTGAGCTTTGTGTTGGTTCTGTAAAATAAAATTGACAGTTGTGTTCCTTGTAATACATAGAACTAATGAATGTTGGATCAGAAACGTGACTCTTGCACCGTCACACATTTATAAAGCGCAGACAGCACATTGGTCTGCATCAGACATAACAATCCTCCACTGCTTGGAGGGTGTGGGGAGAGGCTGTTTCTGCTGCACAGGGTACCAACATCAGGACGTGCACATCCTCCTTGGGGCTTCTCATCACTGACTCTAAATTTGGATCGCCAATTAACTGAATTCCACTACTGCTCTCCCTGCATCAAAGTTATTTGTGTGTATTCACAATTATTCCTAAGGTTATTCCATCATGAGGCATAAGTGAGAGACAGTGGTGATAAAGAGCTTGATTCATTTTATGACTAACTGCAGGTGAACATTATGTTGTTATGTCTCATTTTCATTGTTTCTGTGACTCAGAAATGATTATAAACTCCATTAAACCACCATGACATCAGTGGAGTGAGTATGTAAAATGCATGTGAAAGGATCAAGCCTAGAAATCACAAAGATATAATAGCTACCCCTATAATTCACACTACACCAAGGATTTGTTCTGCATTTCATTTAGTCTTCACGTGGGTGAGAAGTGGTATCAAGCATAGATTCTGCCTTCTGGCCCCCAGATGTAACCTTTTCCTTGTAACATGATTGTGAAAGTGAAAAAAGGAGGAACAATTTCCATGGAGGAAAATCAGTTCTGGTCCTTCAGAGTCATGAGCTCAGATGGGTATTTTGCAGCTGCAGAGAGTACAAGCAATTCACCACAAATCTGGCACAGAATGTTGACAGTGAGGGATCTTTCATCTCTGACTTCTTTTAACTACGGTTTTCCCTTCTTTTTGTTGGGTTTCACTGTTTGACTTGATCTCTCACACTGCTGTGGTAGGAAACAGTCAGTGGTAGGAAGCAGCCGTGGGGTTCTCTGTTGCCAAAGGAAATGGCCGTTTGTTGAGCTAGAAAAAGAATGGAGACGTGGCTGTGGGACACTGGGATGGCAAGGAGGGAATGTGGCCAGGGAGTGCTGCATTTTTGAGAACTAATCTGTGACTCTCCTTTGGTTACAAGGAGGAGGCATTCATCTTTGCTTCTCCATTTGGTTGGCTTATAGCACCCAAGCAAGGCAGCTCCTATCTGCAGCTTTTTTCTGAGGCTCTAGTTGCCAGGGTTCTTCAAATGTAGGGATAAGAAAAAACGAGGTTTTCAGTGCTGAACCAAGGCCAGTTACTTTATTGATTTCAGCTACTAAAGTTTTCCGTCTAAAGATGATTTATGTTTATCTTAAACCCCAAAACAATCAATGAGACAAACAAACTGAACTTCATGTAAGAACTGATTTCAAATGTACTCAGCTTTTTCTTTCTCATCCTTACTTTCTAAAATCTGCTGTGGATTCAAAAGCAGTGGGTACAGTCTCACTCTTGCACATAGAAATACATCCTCTTTGAAGAGATGTTTCTGCTTTTATATTGAGCTTCATAAAGTTGCTGGAATAAAATACAGCTTGATGGATGTATTTTAAAGTAGTCATTTCTTGGGCACTGAACTGTTCATTTCCTAAAAGGATAAAGCCACTTCTTTGTACCTGCTGACAAAACAAAGGAATCAGTGCTGATAATATTTTACTTGGAGACTGGCTGTAATGTTGGGAAGTATTACTCTGGCTGCTGAAAAGCACCAGCCCGAGCTGGTCTCTCATCCCTACCAGAAGCAATGCATCTGCCTCACTCAGAATCATAAAAATAGTCTCCAGCTGGTTTTGTCTGCACTTTTACTAAATAAATGAATCATTATTATGTTTTCTCCAGCCTAGATATCAAATGAAAAGGAAGCAAAACGCTGCATTCAGCTGCTTCAAGTTGGGAAGGTCTAGATAATCTTCATCTCTGAAGTGTGAAAGAACTGACACATCAAATTGCAGGTCTGGCAGCAAAGAGGTTTTAAAATCTCTTTTTAAAATAAGTACCTTACAGTTGGGAAAATTATTCTTCTTAAGGAAAGAAGACATAAGAGATCTGAAGTGTTTCTATGCCTTAATACTGGAAGCAGCAAGGTGAGAGAGAAGACACTTTTGTTACAAGCATGGCTGTACCAACCCTGGCTGTGAGCCTGGGAACAAGGAGAAAGCCTTAGTCTTCCATCATAGCAGCCTTCCTATCATAGCAGGGACAAGGGAGCAGTAGTCACTCGTAAAGGTTCTGGGTTTAGGCTTAATATCATCTCTGGTTGACTGAAACAGGGAGCATTGAGTTGACGTTGCTGCTAAGCTTGTTTAACACATTTAGGCTTCATGTTTACCTTCCTAAATATGCGATACAGGGGTTGTGTTACACACTCTGCCATCCCAAGCGAGTCTCTGGTTTAGACCAGGCAACCACAGATGTGACATAAACGCTCAATGACAAATTTGGAATTATGCACAACAGCTAACAAAGAAAATTGGTGTCTGAAGTCTAATTCTATAAGGGAAAACTATTACAAATTAGACTTATAGGTGCTGAAGAGTTATCTATTATTTGTGAACATGGAGATGTCTCTTAGTTCTTCCTTCAGAAATAGTGGCTTTTCCCTTGGTGTTGGTGAGGAGGGAAAGGCTTAAAGTGTCTGAAAGAGACGATGCAGAAGTCTGTGGAAATGTGGTATGAAATTATTATTAGGTGGTCTGCCTTGGGATAGATGCTTCGAGAGTGCACATCAGATATTCATCAGCTTCCTCACCAGTGTCCTCTGCTAACTGCTTCGCTGCCAAGTTTCTGTAAGTGTTCTGGTGTCTCAGACCTAAATCACATTTGGACAGTGAAGCTAAGCAGCTCTTCAGAGAGGTGTGTGGAACACTCAGAAAAAATCACAGCTCCTCTTCGTATCTATCTGTGTTCTATGCAATCATAAAATCACAAAATGGCCTGGGTTGGAAGAGACCTCCAAAGATCATGTAGTTGAACCCCCCTCCAGGAAGCAGGGACATCCTCAACTAGATCAGATTGCCCAGAGCCTTGTCCAGCCTCACCTTGAATATATCCAAGGATGGGGCCTCAACCACCTCCCTGGGCAACCTGTCCCAGTGTTCAACCACCCTCCTGCTAAAGAGCTTCTTCCTAACATCCAGTTTCAATCTCCCCTTGTCTTGAGCAGTGCAAGTCTGTTTAATATCCAAGGTACATAGCTACAGTGTCCTTCTATTCTTTCAATCTTTGTTTATAATCCCATTTAGATAGCAAATTAATACCTTTCATACAACTCATAACATTTTATAGAGTATTTCTGCTTGTGGACATAGTGACGCTCAGCTAGACTTGCAGAGGTACTTCTGTCTCAGCATAACTTTGCTAAATCAGTAAACTCGTTTTACTGGAATTCAGTTCTGAAAGAGCTCTTGTATAATTTTTCTGTAAGCAAATTAGAAGCTCTTGAGAATGCAGCGTTCCCAGGAAATATGCTGTATTCGGCGATAGACATTCATATCTGCTTTTAATCCAGTATGCAAAAGTCACAGCATTTCTTACGCGGGGAAATTAGTGCTGTTCTGTGTGATGCTGCTGCTGCTCATTGTAATTATTGATTATTATTACCACCTCATGGCTTTTATCACAGAATTAGGGATTGGAAGGGACCTTGAAAGATCATCCAGTCCAATCCCCCTGCCAGAGCAGGATTCCCTGGATCAAGTTGCACAGGAACATGTCCAGGTGGGTTTTAAACGTGTCCAGAGAAGGAGGCTCCACAACCCCCCGGCTGCCCCTTCCAGTGCTCTGTCACCCTCACCATGAAGAAATTTCTTCTCATATTTACTTGGAACCTCGTGTGTTCCAGCTGACACCCATTGCACCTTGTCCTATCATTGGATGCCACTGAGCAGAGCCTGGCTCCATCCTCCTGACACCCACCCTCTCCATATTTATAGACATTAATGGGGTCACCCCTCAGTCTCCTTTATTCCAAGCTCAAGAGACCCAGCTCCCTCAGCCTCTCCTCATCAGGGAGATGCTTGACTCCATCATCTTTGTGGCTCTGTGCTGGGCTCTCTCAAGCAGTTCTGTGTTCTTCTTGAACTGAGGGGCCCGGAACTGGACATAGTATTCCAGATGTGGTTCTATGGGGTTGTGGGTTTGGGCGGTTTTGAGGCGGGGCTTTACAAACGTTTTTCCTGACCTGTTATATGATAGGAAAGGGGAGGTGGTGTGTTTGTTCATTTTGAACAAGATTATCTGGTGACTTCCCAAGACAGTTCCTCTGGTTGGGCTATATACAATTGAAACTGTCTCCATTTTATTTTCTTTGAAGAGTTGCATGAAATAAGGGTGAAACTGAGCAGAAGTTGTACAGTGACCAGTGTTACCTTGAGAATGCTTCAGCTGGGGTGAAATCAGTTTAGTTGTTTGCAAAAGAGTGGCCCGAATGCGTGGTGGTACAAGAGCCAAAGCCCTAGTCAATCACACAGCTGGGTCACAGATGTTTTTATACCCGGTTGAACTGGTTTTGAGTCTTGGACTCAAGGAACCTGTGGGTTAATTTCAGAAGAAATACAAAAAAATACAAAATCTAGCAAATACCTGACGATACGATGATTTCTTTGGAGTTACTGAACTCTGAAACACGCACGGAAGGTTTGCTGCCTGACTATAAGGCAGTTTGAGTGCAGAAATCTCATGGCCAAGTTTCACTGCTGCTATTTCTTAATATGTCCTGAGGCAGGTACATAATTCTGTGCAATTAAAGTGTAATTAAAGAACAATATGTAATTTTTTTTGAGAGGGCTCTAGCTTTGTCTTTTTTTGAAGCATGGATTCATTTGTTACTGGAGTTAAACTTGGAAGCTGGTGGCTATAGCTGATGTAAAAGGATTCTTCCAATCTTCACTTCTCCAAAGCAATGATTCTTCCTACTTCAGCTGCTTCATGCTAACAATAGGATTTTATTTGCTTGTGCTCTTGCATCGAATTGGTGAGTAAGTATTTTATCTGGATGAAAAAATGAAAAATTACTTATTTTTCTAGTAAAGTGGATCTTAAAAAATAGGCTTTGAGATCTCTTCTAGTCTCACAGAATCCTGAAGCTCAGTGGCAGTGTGTTTATCCTTGGCATAATGATTCAGAAACTTTAGCAGTGTACTGGTTTGAGAGATACAGGCTGGGGTCTAACTGACAGTATGAAAGTCCCAAGCAAGCCGTTCCTGAATTCCAACCTGAGCAGAGGTTGCATTAGAGATCTCCTGAGGTCCCTTCCAACCTCAATGATCCTCTGATTGCACAGGGTGAATAGGTAGCAAAGATTAATTTCAACCTCCTTGTTGAAATTAATGAATTAATGGCTGTTAGGAAGAAGTTCTTTAGCAGGAGGGAGGACGAATACTGGAACAGGTTGCACTGGGAAGTAGTTGAGGCCCTATCCCTGAAGCTATTCAAGGTGAGGCTGGACAAGGCTGTGGGCAACCTGATCTAATTGAGGAAGTCCCTGTTCACTGCAGGATGGTTGAACTAAATGACCGTTGGATGTTCCTTCCAGCCTGGGCCATTTCATGATTCTGTGCGGTGTTCTAGGCAAACATGGATCTGGAAGCTGTGGTAGTGTCTCACCTTTCACCTGGAACGTTCAGGCAGTGGGAGAACCAAGTCCTTGTTTCATATTAGGAGAACTGCCTTCACTCTGTTGATCAGGAGTTTGCTTTCAAGCTGAAGAACTAGGACAGCAGTCAGTGCAGCAGGATGTGCACATGTGTCGTGGTGTGAGTGAGCTGATAATTGTGACCTGTCTAGAGCACCTGGGTTTAATACAGTCGCTGTGTGCCTCTGCCTTTGTAGTTGCACAGTAACATATGATACACTGAAGGAAATCATTTTTGTTGAGCTCCATGTAGCCTTGCTGTAAGGAATCGCTAGTTAGAGCCCATCAATTTAGCTTGGCAGATGTGACAGTGTAGAAAATAAGTCTGCGAAGTGAAGTTCGGGATACACCCATGGGTCCTGAGAGAACTGGCAGATGAGGTTGCTAAACCCCTCTCTATTATATTCCAAAAGTCATGGCAGTCTGGCGAA
>JAOXOE010000720.1:5436331-5446930 GCA_028565055.1 Phoeniculus purpureus
AAGAAGCTCAATTCTTTTAAGGGAGTCTCGAATCCTTGCATGGCAGCATTATTGGGACATGGGATTAACACACCGTAAACAAGATTTATCTTATCCCAGCTCATGGCAAGAGACTGCTATGCAGAACGGTAAATTGTCATGAACCTGTCTCCTTAATCCTGCCTGCACTGGGTTTTAATACATTCCTCACTGTTCGTTCAATCACTCTTGCAGATTATTGAAAGTAAGAGTTGGGAAAAACGCAGTCTTGTGAGCCGTGAGCTGTGTCACTGCTGCGCAGACAGGATGCAGACAAATAAACCCCCTCCCAATATTTGCCTTAGTGTTTCCTGGCATAGTATCAGGTGTAACTGTGCTGTTAGCTCCAGTCCCCAGGTGAGGTGGGAAAGGATTTTGCCTCCCTGATCATGTTCTGATGACTTTTGTAGAGGTGAAGGAACACTTGTTTGTTAGAATGCCAGGCTGGGAAAACTAGGAGGTTGGCAATGAAATCACTTTGGTTTGTTAAATTCTCAACTTCTTTTCCATGTTAACACTTCAAATTTTCTGATTTGTCAGCAAGAAAAAACAAAGTCATGTGAAGAACAGGGAAATTGTGTTCAGTGCAGGGGAGCAGCGGGAAGTTTGTTCATACAGACTTACAGGGCACTGTGCTATAACCAGACTTCTGCTGTAACTACTCAGCAGCTTTGAGAAGTCATGGACTCACTCAAGAGCAGAGGCAGAGGACACCTGCATCTCCAGTGCAGCTTCCCGATGAAGTTCAGCAAGTTGCTTAAGTGTGATGCTGTTTCTGTCTGTCAGAGCTGTCTGTGGCCTTTTAGGAAATCTCTCTGCGTTGGTCTGGAAGGGGAACACTTCCCCCCACCCCAGCTTTTGCTTTATAATCTTCTTTCTTTTCCTCTGTTAGGACAAGATAGCAGTCCTTTCTGATTTCAATTTCTCTGCTCTTTAAGCCGGGAATTCCCTCATAGACTATTTGGATTTTTGACCTGGTGCTTCGCAGTGCTGATTTCCCACAGCAAGTAGCTAACAAGCTTCTCGTGCTGACAGTGAAAACTTTTCCTTGCAGTTCCTGCATGGCTCCTCTCCTCAAAGCAACAGGCGTCCCTTTACAGAAACGTGGGTTCTCCCAGTGCTTCTTCTCGCTTGCTGGGTTTTTATGGGTTTCCTGTTCCTGAGATACAGCAGCCCTTCCTCTAGGTTAGATGATGACCCCCATAATAACCTTTGCCAGTTGTCACTCATTAGGCAGTTGTTACAGGCTGGATTTCTTCTGAGCCTCATCAAGAGACTTGGATAAACCTCCTTACACTGTGAGGTCCCTTCCAAGGAGGGGCCATTCTAGGACCCTGTGATCCATTCCATATTTCCTGCTGCATAGTTCACGGGCAGCTCTCTGTGCGTCAGGACAGACTATCGTGTGCTGGATCCGGTGTCAAACTTGGCCAACTGCAATGCACGTCGTTGCCTGGGTGAGGATCAAAAAGAATGTTACTGTGCCTTTGCAGAAGTTTGTTTTATGATCACTCACGTGATTAGCACTAATTTATCAAAGATGAAGTGTGTCTAGTGTTGACCAGGCGGCTTTTGCCTTCTGATTGTCCATGGTATTTGAGGCTGGTGCCATAGTGGATGGAAAAACATAGCTGAGGGATGGGAGAGGAACGGGAGCAGGATGTTCGCATGAGCCAGCTAGTCCATACTTCTGTGAAATCTTGCAGGGATCTTGGACACAAGAGCAGATCCTGGAGCAGAGCAGGTTTTTGGAAGAGAGAAGGCACAAATTTGTCTCATTCTATTTCTGCCTGCTCTAGCACCCTGCAAGTTTTAGCCCCAAATGCTCCACGATCAGATTTGGACTGGATGGGTCTGCCTTCTCAGTGATACCACATTTGGGAAATGGTTTTAACAGAAGATGCTTTTTAAGGTTCATGTAATAACGGAACAGTTTTGCAAAGTCCCTCACTGGTTGATGTTTGCTGTTACACTCAGAGACATGGTGCTGGATGTACCATGGGCAATTTAATGTGTCGTTAATTCTGCAGGTGAGCCAAGAGGAATTAAAGCTATAAGGCAAAGAGATTAGCAGTTAGGATAAATCAAATGTAGAAGTTGTGTAAATTTGGTTTTTCTGCACTGTAAAAGAAGAAATCAAGGTATCATTTATGGAATGCAAATGTTAAGAAGAGGAAAGCCGTGGACTTCAAGGTGGAAGTGGATGGAATTAGAGGACTCGGTGGCAAAACAGATTTTTAAATGAGAAACCTCTAAACTGTGTTATGGCCCATTCTTGCTACCACACTTCAAAAAGATTGCAGAGTTAGGGAAGAACCTAAATATAGCAGTCTGGAATGATATAGGGATTTCAGCAACTTAATTACAGAAAAGGAAGTCTCGAAAATGAAATCCATGAAAAAAGACAACAAAAGCTTACTGGTGTAGTTCAAATTTCGAATGAGCAGAAAGCATTGATTATTACAAAACACTTTGTGTGGCAAATACAGGTAGATGGTGATGTGAAGCACTGCTGGAAAGAAGTAAGCGTGGGAGAATTTTTTGGTGTGGAGTATAATGAAAAGAGAACAAACAGAATAAAAGTATCTGAAAATGCCAAAAGATGTGTAATAAATGAAAGACGAATTACAAAATTATACAGAGGAAGAGATGATGAGAGACATGGTTGTTCTATTAGCGGCTAGCTGAAGCTATAGGCAGTAAGGTATTGCCTAGTGTTGTGTTGGACCTTCCTAATGTTGTTTGAGCTGTAAAAAATTATCTGAGCAGCTGGGTACCTCCCCTGCATTTACCCTGACACCTGGCTGCTGCTGTTTGTTTCTCCTGTGCTCATGGTCATGGGCTCTTCTCTTGGTTGGAAAAGCAGTGAGCAGGGATTAGCCAAATTAGATTCAAGAGAAGCCTTTTTGCCTCTCAAATTAACATGGATTTTTTTATTATATCTGATATTAAAGCATCATGTCTTGGAGAAAAATCATCAAATTGCAATCCCAGCTCATTTGGAAAGGAATTTATCATCCTAGATGGACACTGTGGATGTGGGGATCATTTGGAAGTGTAAACTGCAAAGACCCCTGCTAACAGGGAAAAAGCCAACTCAGTAGCTGTTAGCTAGATTATTCATTTGAACCACTAATCGTAATGAAGCAACAAACATGAGAATCCTTTTATTTCCTTATGATTTCTGACTACAAGTTAGGAAAGGTTCCTTTTGCGTTTTTCAGCCTTTTTTACTTCAGCAAATGAAATATAGAGGTGTATTCTCTTTTTTAATGTGAGAAGCTCAGTGAGTTCAGTGGGTAGGGCGTTCATCTGCTGTTTTTGTGATTCTGCCCAGCCCTGCAGGGTGATGTGGATTAGCACTTTTCTTGTATTTACGTGCTTTGAAATGTAGGTTGAAGGCTGTGAGGTACTGCAGACCAATCATGTTGTAGGGTTATCTGCTTCTAGAAGACTTTCTTCTGTCCCAAATTCCTGACGGGCATATTTCCAGTCTTCTCCTGTACAACAAGGAACCCCAAGAAACACTGGATAGTTTTTAGTCTCATCGCTCCTAATCCTTGGCATCAATCTTCAGACAGCCAGTTTATCTACTGGTGCAATGCTTTGCCTAATGTTTACGTCTTTCATATTTAGATAATCATTCTCTTAGATTTCAGTAGAAGTTTATGTGGGCATTAAATATGTTTGAAAATGTTTTTCTCCATTTCATTTCTTTTCTAAAACAACCAATAGCAGCCTTCCAGTGCCTGAGATGGGCTATCAGAAAGCTGAAGAAGACTGTTCACAAGGGCAGGGAACAATAGGATGAGGGGTCATGGTTTGAAGCTGGAAAAGGGCAGATTGAGGCTGGGCATGCTGCCCAGAGAGGTGGTGGAGGCCTCATCCCTGAAGCCATTCAGGGTCAGGCTGCATGGGGCTCTGGGCAATCTGTTCTGGTGAGAGATGGCTCTGTTTGTTGTAGGGAGGTTGCACTAGATGCCCTTTGGAGGCTCCTTCCGACACAACACATTCTCTATTGCTATGAATTACAGTTCCAGCCTGGCCAGCTTCGAAGGAGCAGCTCTGACAAAGCAGTGTCACCTCCAACACAGCTGCTTCCTGCTCAACACCCAACTTTGCTGCATTACAAGCTCCAACTAATCTTCCTCATTAGGGACCTCAATTTTATAACGTAGCTCATACTCCCCATTCAGAAAGGTTACTCTCAGCTTAAATAAAACATTTGTCTTCTAGAACAGGATAGGAGTAATGAATATTATTTTTGTTCTGGATTAAGTGTGTTAATAGAATACTTCACCCTAATCCTGTTTCCTGAGCAGCACGGCTACTTAGAGGCTCAGGATGAGCTGTGTAATGACAGCGATTTCATACAGCGTCAGGCTCCGACAGGTTTTATGCAAACATCACAGATGTTGTGGTTAACATCCACAACCGATGATCTGATTAAGCCTGAGCTGAGTGGGACTGGAACATACTAGGAATTAATTACCAGCAGAAGGGTGAAGGGTTGAAGGTGGTTAGAATTTAAATGTCATGTTTATACAAATAGAACAGAAATTAATACACTGCAATGCTTCAGTGTTTAAAAATCAATGTTTCTGTAGAAATCGCATTCTGGATGCAAAGCAGTGAGCTCTAATATACAGAGTACAGCTTTTCATGACAGCAGACAGAACTTCTACTTTCTTGTTTCAGTTACTGCCATAAATTCCATAGAACTGTCCAGGTTGGAAGGGCATCAAGCCCAACCCCCCTGCAGTGAACAGGACATCATCCAGATCAAGTTGCCCAGAGCCTTGTCCAGCCTCACCTTGTGTATTTCCAGGGATGAGGCCTCAACCACCTCGTCGGCAACCTGTTCCAGTGTTCAACCCCCCTCCTGCTAAAGAACTGTCTCCTAACAGCCCATTTCAATCTGCCCTTCTCTCATGTGAAACCATTACCCCTCATCCTATTACACCTCCATAAACAGTCCCTTCTCCAGCCTTCTTGCCACTCAAATATAACCCTCAATTGACGGTATCATGAGGCACAGGAGTACACACCATGCTGGTGTTACTGGGTACAACTGGGGAAAGGTGCTCAAGCCAGTCTTT
This sequence comes from Phoeniculus purpureus, assembly GCA_028565055.1. Lineage (NCBI taxonomy): Eukaryota > Metazoa > Chordata > Aves > Bucerotiformes > Phoeniculidae > Phoeniculus > Phoeniculus purpureus. The sequence continues at coordinate 5,441,449 of JAOXOE010000720.1, forward strand.
GCATGAACTTCATACTGACAGTATGAACTGATGTCATGGGGCATGCCATGATGTTTGTACCTGTAGTGTCACTGCTGTCACAGAAACGGTGACAAGCTGTCCATACCAAAGATGCAGGGAGCGATGACTAAACTAACAGCAACCACATAAGTGATACCAGCTGACAGATTACAGAGCAGCTGCATTTACTTCTGGCAAGCTGGATTCCCTCGAGTTTCACCCAGCAACATGGAGTTAAAGCCACCCTCATGCAGTGATTGCAGGAGGCAATTCAGAGTGAGGATGGGTGTTAGCCCTAAGCACTGGGAATCCTCCTACCAGGAGGGAATAACTGAGTCCATATTTTCTAGGTTTTTTTCTGGCAAACCTACTTCCTCCTATTGTCAAGATTGGAAAAGAAAATACCATGATGAAACTATGGCTTTTTGGACCACAGTCATGCATATTGGGGGTGCATCCTCAGGGAGAGGATCTACCAAGATCTCAGTAACTAATACCTGGCCAGGCTGCCACTCTCTACACAGAACATAGCAAGATCAAGCAAATGAAGCTGGTCAAAGCACCTGAGGTGGCTGCACATCTAACACTATTCCATAAGGTGCTGTAACACCTGATGGGTTTCCAGCATGCCCCATACTCAGCAGAGACCTGATAAACTCTGGGATCTAGAACCCTAAAATTTACCTCAAAGGGAAACTGCTTCTAAAGCTCTGATTCCTGGCAATCTGGTACTGGCTTAGCTCAGCTCTGTAGTCTTTAGAGGTACTGAGGTTAGCACACACTAAAGAAGAGCTCAACACTGGCTGGGCACAGAGCAATGTGATCATGCAAGACCTTTCTGAGCAAAGATTTTTAAGACATTGCTTGATCCTGCCTTCCATCACCTCTGCTCTACTCCGCTGCAAGCTCCCTGCTACTTAACTCAGAGCAAAGAGAACCAGCTGCAGATGGGAACAGTAAAACATTCCTTGTTTCCTATTTGATAGTTGGTCTAAGTTAACAGCAAGCACACAAACCCAGCAGAATCGTGCACTCAGGAACCACTCTTCCATGGTCAACCTCTTCATTTCATAACTGGATAAACATCCCACTGACCTCATCTAATGAGGTGGAAACAGTTTCAGTACAGCCTGCTAGCCCTACACTGAAGCTATCAAACAGTCTGCTCAAAGAGGGTAGAACCAGAACAATAAATTACATTCCAAAAGGAGAAAAAGCAGATACAGCACACTCTGGAGTGGCTCCCAACAGCACCAACGTGCATTTGCTTCAGCCAGAGCATAAAAACTTACCTCAAAAGTTATTTCCACCTTCCGTGTGTTAGCCACCCACTATTAAATTTCACACAACACTGTCCAGCCCTTCACTCCACAACAACCCCACAACAGCTTAAACCCCTGCTCCCAATCCCACACTCTGTCCCATAGCCTGTTTTCCTTTAAACCCACACTCGTGGTACTTGCCAGGCAGCTTTCTGTCAGCACTTCCTCCAGGGGGATAATCCTAGCAACGGCCGAGCTCGCTAAAGCCGTTCCTCAACATAAGCTGCAAACTGCTATTGAAGTACCAGGACTTAAAGGGGGTTTCTGCCTATCGCCACCTTAGCTCCTCCCAGTTTGGCCTCCTGCAACAAGAGCAGCTGCTCCGCATGAAGACCCCAGCCCTGCCCCTACCTGCAACACTTGTGGTGACCCAGGTGGCAGTCAAGGGCAAACAAAAGCTCAAACCCTTCGAGTTGTGACCTGAAGTCACACATCTACAGCAGCAGTTTCACATCAGCTTCTCCCCCAGCTGCAGCTATCTGAGGAGCAAAGCCAAGCGTTAATCTAGCGAGTTCAGACCTGCTTTCAAACACATCTTCCTTCTCACTTCAGTGCTTCCAGCCTTCGCTAATAACACTCCTACACCAGCAATTTTCATCCTGTGGTTCACATTCCTCTGGGGGGCAGGGAGGGGGGACCACAACCTTTTCAGAAGAAATCCACCAAGGGCAGCTGAGAAAACTGGGTCTGTGGACAGCACGCAGCAACCTCCTTGTGGACCTGTACAGCATTTCACACAAGTCCCATGAAATCTAGGGGGAAGGCTTCAAGATCTGAGACCAAAAACTATGCCCACCATGATATTCCAGTATCATTAGAGAAATCACTGACTTAGGACTTGGAACATCCAAGTTATTTTACTGCCTAGTGGCAGACAGGACTTGTTACGGCTCTCTGCCACAGTTTGCCCTCCTGTGAAATAAGGGGGAAATTACTGCATGGGGTTTTTAAGATCAAATGGGTACATTAAATTAAACGTTATTGAAAAGTTATGTGTTGCTACTCTTCTGCCTCTCAAATGCACCTCCATAAACCCTGCTTAGTGCACCAGGTAGCCACCCTGAATTCTTGGGTCTCCTGTAACCAAACTGTGGATGCCACAGATCTGTAAAACCATCTTGTTTACCCTCCTACAGATGATGGCTGTTGATTTACTTGCTGTTTGCACACCAAGGAGGGGAATACCACCATATACTGTAAATATTAACACGGCCTGTGACAGTTACACTGTTCTGAGTCATCTGTTTGGAAACAATTGACACACAGATCCCCACAAGCAGGATCTTATAAAAAGCAGGAACAGACTACAGAAGGCACTGGTCAAAGCAGCAGGATGAGCTGTGCTGCCACCATAACACCATGAAGACAAAACTCTCCAGAACTACCCAGTCAGCACGGGGACAGAACAAGATTTCCCCTAACCTGGATGTTATCAGAAATATTTCTGTTGCTCCCAGCTGTTAGGCAGAGCTGGGCAATGATCTTCAGTCCCTGAAGGATGTTGTTTCTTCAAGTAAGGTCTTGATAAGGGCCAAGCAGCCTTTGTGCCAGCTACTGTACAAGCCCAGATGTGTTAACGCTACCTCTGTTCCAGCAAGCGTACAGTCACTGGGTTTATAAGTGCATGGGGCATCTCCTGTGTTACATGGCTTTGTTTTAAAAGCTCCTGCTGTGTTCCTACCGCTTCTTGGAGGAATCCTACTGAAGAGATTTTGTATGTGGTTATCGCTTTCAAAGCCGCATGACTTCATGAGGAGCAGACTCAGTTGTTCTACAGAAGCATGACGCAAACCCACGTCAAAGAAATCAAGGGGAGCTTCCCATTGGGTAGCCTGGGCCTTGAAAACCTTGAAAAGCCCTTGTACCTCCCTGGTGAGCCATCTAAACTTCAGTATGTTCTGCACTAACTTGGACAGCAAAGGAATCCTCCTGCCACTCTCCAGCCCTTGTATCACGTTTCTTCAATTTTTATCCTCCTGGAAGTTTCTGTTGCTTTTAAAATATTAATGTAAGTTGTTGGGTTATGCAGTAAGTACCTGGATTTGACCTCATTCTCCCTTACTGACACCAGAGAAACCAAGGAAACTATCAGCTCCAATCAGGACCATATCCCTCTTCTGCCCATTGCCTCAACCACGACTTCCAGCGGTGTGAGCGGTCATTCCCAGGCTTCCTCACACACGCATGGTTTCAAAAGCCAGAGCATGGTGAACCTGTTACAGGAAACAGAACACAAGTCACAAGTTGCCCAAGAGAAGAGACCAACTCACCAGTATTGCTCACTGCAGAGACTGTCTGCCCAGATCAACAAGAGTTTGTAGTGGTAGGATGAGGGGAAATGGATTTAAACTGGAAGAGGGGAGATTTACATTAGATACTAGAAGGAAATTCTTTACAGTGAGGGTGCTGAGGCCCTGGAACAGGTTGCCCAGGGAACTTGTGGCTGTTCCATCCCTGGAAATGTTCAAGGCCAGGTTGGATGGGGCTCTGGGCAACTTGGTCTGGTGAGAGGTGTCGCTGCCCATGGCAGAGGGTTGGAACTAGATATTTAAGGTCCCTTCCAACCCAGACCATTCTGTGATTCTGTGCTCTCCTTGGTGTTTCTCCACACCTGAAGAGACAAACCCAGCAGGTTTCTTTCAGACAGAAATATCCATCCTTGGCAAAACACCCAACAATGGAGGAAAACTGGAACAGGCTGCCCAACATCCAAAACATTTCTTAAGCCCCTGCATTTGTTGATTTTGCTAGTGGAAGAGGGTTTTTGTCTTCAAAATTTCTCTATTGCTCCCCGTTCACTGGCTGTTAGAGCGTCTGCTGTTCCATTTATAGATACCAGAACATACTGCTTCATTAATGCAGAAATATCCTTGATCAGGGAAAAGACTTTTAAAGGCAAAAAAAAAATCAATTCTAACCAGAAAAGCAGTGGAAACCCGTCAGGCAGGGAAATAAAGGTGAACTGAGCCTTCATGCAACATGCTGCAAAACTGAGCACTCTTAACTCAAAGAAACAGCTGCACTGGGGATCTCTCTTCCTAATTTTTTCAAGCCCCACTCTTCTATGAAAGGTGATTCTTTTTTTCTCCATGTGTATTTTAAACATCTACAGCTACCTCAGGTTTTACGTCTCTTCTTTTGCTTGGTACAACTGATCTTTCAGACAGACAGGTGGGGAGGAAGCTGTATTGTGCAGCCTGAGGGGAATGGAGAAAGACTACAAGGCCTTAGGACGGTTGGTGAAAGAGTCTGGGGCACAAATTATATTCTCTTCATTACTTCCATTTTGGGGTGAGGACATGGACTGGAATAGAAGGATTCAATCCATAAATGCCTGGATATGAGACTGTTGCTACAATCAAGGCTTTGGGTTCTTTGATAATGGCTGTTTTATAAGGCATCAGACCTTATACGTACACATAGCAGAGGTTTATCTCAGAAGGGAAAAAGGGTTCGGGGGCAGGAATTTGCAAGGCTCATTCAGAGGGCTTTAAACTAGATTCGGAGGGGTGTGGGATTGTTGCTGGGAGTGCACAAGTTGGGCAGAGCTCTGGTCTTGATTAAAACCAGAGAGCCTCTCACTGTCCTAAGGTGAAATTGGAGTGCTCAGCCAGCTCCCTGAAATGCCTGTACACCAGTGCATGCAAAATTGGGAACAAGCAGGAGGAGTTCAGTCGGGTGATTATGATCTGGTGGCAATTACAGAGACATGGTGGGACAGCTGGCATGACTGAAATGTGGTCATGGATGGCTATGTCCTTTTCAGGAGGGATAGGTCAGCAAGGTGGGGTGGTGTAGTTGCTCTTTACATGAGAGAGCAGCTGGAATATATTGAGTTCTGTCAGGGGCAGATGAAGAGAGAGTTGAGAGTTTGTGGGTGCAGATTAAGGGGCACGCTGGCATGGGTGACACTGTTGTGGGTATCTATTACAGGCCACCAGATCAGGATGAGGGAGTTGATGAAGTCTTCTATAGGCAGCTGACAGCAGCCTCACAGCTACAGGCCCTGGTTCTCATGGGGGGTTTTAACTACCCTGGTATTTGCTGGAAGACATACTCAGCCAGCCACCCACAGTCCAGCAAGTTCCTTCAGTGCATTGGTGACAATTTCCTGATGCAAATGGTGGAGGAGCCCACTAGGAGAGGAGCGCTGCTGGATC
>JAOXOE010000720.1:5456448-5477229 GCA_028565055.1 Phoeniculus purpureus
GGTTTTAAACATCTTCAGAGAAGGAGACTCCACAACCCCCCTGGGCAGCCCCTTCCAGTGCTCTGTCACCCTCACTGTGAAGAAGTTTCTTGTCATATTTATATGGAACCTCCTCTGTTTCAGCTGACACCCATTGCCACTTGTCTTATGACTGGGTGTCACTGAGCAGAGCCTGGCTCCATCCTCCTTCACACATTGATCAACATTAATGACGTTACCCCTCAGTCCCCTTTTTTCGAAGCTCAAGAGCCCCAGCTCCCTCAGCCTTTCCTCAGCAGGGAGATGCTCCACTCCCTTCACCATCTTCATGGCTCTGCACTGGACTCTCTCTCCAGCAGCTCTGTGTCTCTCTGGAACTGAGGGGCCCAGAACTGGACACAAGATTCCAGATGTGGTCTCAGCAAGGCAGAGCAGAGGGGGTGGAGAACCTCTCTCGATCTACCAAATACCCCCTTTCTCATCAACCCCAGGATGCCGTTGGCCTTCTTGGCCACAAGGGCACATTGGTGGCTCAACTTACAGAGGAAGATTGGTTTTTCCTCCCTCTAAATCAGATAGACCTCATCAGGGAACTTCCTATCTTTGACATACTGCTCTAAAAACAAGTGTTTGGTGTGTTAGAACTCTCTTTGCTGATGAATTCCATCCCTGCCACCAATACAGTGGGAGGTTCGGTGACATTTTGCCACTTCCTTTTCCAGCGATACGACTGAAGCTCTCAAAGTTTGTTTTGAGAATTGGAAAAGCAAAGGGCAAGCTTTTGAAAACGCTGCCTTCCAAAATGATGGAGCCACAAAGGGTTTTTCCCTTGAAGTACGAAGAGGGAAGAAGTCATCGTTTGCTCCCTGTGTTTATCAAATAAAAATACCGGGATCTCGACATAAATTGTGAAGCAGGGATTATAAAACCTGAACGCACTCCAACTTTGCAGATGGATTCTGAACTGTCGTGGAACCGGCTCAAATCCCCAGAATATAATGGCTGAACTTTGTATGGGGAACTATGCCCAGAACTGGATTTGAGTTTAGCAGGTGGAACCCATCTGTATTTTCAAATCACATTACATGACTCTCCGTGGGTGTCTGAGACTGGAATGTTGATGAGGGTTGCTATTGCTGGGAAACAAAAAACCTCATAAACCTGTGTGCTCAAAGAAAATCTTGACAGGTGGCACCCTAATGGGAGTTTGAACCTGCACAAGTTTCTCACCTCTAACTTCCACGCTGTTTCCAAAGAAACCCTGACAGCCCTGACTGGCTGCTCTTTGACAGAGCCCTAATGCGGCGCATTGTTTCAGAGGGCATTAGCATCCACACACAAGGATCAGACAAGCTTGATTTAAAGTGGTTTGAATGTTGTTCCTGGGTTTCTATTTTTTGTTTGGTTCTATTTTTTTTGCTCCTCTTGTTTTTTGCAGGGTTTTTTGTGCTGCTGATGGTGCAGAACCCGCTCCTGCTCATCATTCTTCTTTAATCTGGCCCAGCAATGAAACACACAACTGGGGCGAGCTTGGCAGTTGCAGGGTCCAGATGCTAAACTCCAGGATTAATTTCTCTAGCAGAGGCATTTGGGAGACAGATCCTCTCCCCTGGCTTTGCTGGCAGCCTGGTTTAACCCCCAACAATCCCAAAGCCTCATTTTTGTGTTAGACGGGGAGTTGAGTTATCCTGGCATCTAAAGGGCTGACAGATTGACTTGGTTACGTGAAGGAATTTGTATTTGAATACCACTGCCTCGGTTTTTCCCAGCGATGGGAGCTCAGTCATTGAAGACTTCTGCACTTGCTAATGATGCTTTCGTTTGGCATCTTCCTCAGGACGTGAAACAGAAGCTGACATGAGCAAGTGAGAACAATGAAGGGGAGGGCAGAAATCCATCAGTGATTTATTAAAGCAAGGAATGCGCTTGTGATCCATGAAGAATGAAAAATCAAAGTAGCTTCATTATGTAGAAATGTAAAATCAGTGTAAACGACCTCAGATGAACATCTCTTGACTTTTTAAGTAGCAGCCTTACTTTACGCTTGATGACAGGGAAAAAATTTGCAACTGCAGAATGAAGGAATGGTCTTCATGAGGTTCCACACAAATATGAGAAGGAATTTCTTCATGGTGAGGGTGCCAGAGCCCTGGAAGGGGCTGTCCAGGGCAGTTGTGGAGTCTCCTTCCCTGGAGACATTCAAAACCTGCCTGGACATGTTCCTGTGTGATTGGATCTAGGTGATCCTGCTGTGGTGGGGGGATTGGACTAGATGATCTTTTGAGGTCCCTTCCAATCCCTGATGTTCTGTGAGTCTGTGAAATTAGGTGAATAGTAAGTTATGAGGCACAGTATGAGTGTCATGTAATAGGTGACAGCTTTAACTGTTCAATAGATACTTTATACACTCTCACATGATGAATGTTCCTTTAAATAGTGCTTGAGTTAAATTGACTGCAGTTTTGTTTCTTGTCTTTGTTTCGTGTTTGCTGACTTCTTGCTGTCCCTGCTATTGTCACAAACATTCTGAAGCTATAAATAAGAGCATGGCTTAAATACATTCTTTGTGACAAGCAATGTGCAGTGTACTCACTTCTTTCTTCTAGAAGATATATTATCTTTTGTATTGTTTTGATTCTGCACTCTTCCATTATTCTGAAGATCAGTAGAAGTACTTCTGAGAGCCAGTTATGAAAAAGTCATGTGTCTGTGTGTCTCTATACCTATTTATAGACACACATACATCTATATTCTGCTGGTAACAGATAAATGTTTGCACCTGAAAATACCCACAGTTATACAAACTAGAATTTTAAGGGAGTTTCAGGCTTACTGTTGTTTCTGTTTACTGGTGGGGTTCCATATGATGCTGCGATACAAGAGCACTTCTTTTATGGGATCAGGCTGAGAAAGTTGGGGTTGTTCAGCCTAAAGAGGAGAAGGCTCCAGGAGGACCTTATAGCAACCTTCCAATCCCTGAAAGGGGCCTGTCAGAAGGCTGAGGAAGACTATTCACAAGGGCAAGGAACGATAGGATGAGAGGTCATGGTTTTGAGCTGCAAAACAGTAAATGTAGGCTGGACATCAGAAAAAAGTTCTTTAATCTGAGGATGGGGAATCTCTGGAACAGGCTGCCCAGAAGGGCAGTGAAGGCCCTATCCCTGGAGCCATTCAAGGTCAGGCTGGATGGGGCTCTAGGCAATCTGGTCTGGTGAGTGATGGTCCAGCTTGTTGTAAAGTGATTGGACTAGATGACCTTTGGAGGTCCCTTTCAACCCTGTGGTTCTATGATCTTCTGTTATGATGAGACTGCATACAATTAATAGCCTAAATTCATTAGGGTCTGTGTATTCCTTCTAGCTAAAGAGTGGGTTATACAAACAATCACAACTGGAGGAGTTCTCATGCATTGGTTAGCACCTACCTGTGCCCAGGCTCTGGAGGGGTTATGCCCTAATTCCCTCTGCAGCCAAGCATTTTATAACATGTGTGATATTCTGCTAGGTATGTTTCGCAGGTGTAAGATGACTTGAGTGAAATTGTGTCTGTTTGCATTAAATGAAAATGTCACCAGTGCTGTACATGATGTCCCTTGCACAGGGAGATTGATGTCTTCCTGAAAAGCTGACCTTGGCACTCCTTGTGGTCCACAGTGCAGGAGGACCATGATACACCCAGGAGGAAACATCAAGGACAGGTAGGTTCACATTTTAGGACATTATTGCATATTCTCCCCAAATACTGTATGAGGTCAGTGATCTGCAGGCAGGGGAAAGACAGAAAACATTTTTCTCTATGTGACTGTCCTAGGGCTTGCAAAGTCCTCAGGCCATGAAGTCTAGTGTCATCTCAGGCAACTCTATTTTATATTTATCTTCATTATTGAACATGCTTTATATTCTCTTCCTCGTCTCACTGCAGGTTCATTTCTTCTTTTCATGTATCAGGAAGCTGGACAAGTCTGCCAAGTGGGAGCAGAATTTAGACTTTTGTTAAGTCCAATAGAAATCATCCCACTCAGTAATGTGGAAAGATGGTGAGAATTTGTGGGTTTGGCACGATGGTCTTTTTTAATTAGGTGGATGTCTGATCACCTACATTTCTCCGCAGTTCAGCGTGAACCTGCAGCGTGAGAGTGTCCAACTCCCCTCTAGTGGCTGCTCTACATAGGGAATAAACATTGATTTAGCTGGAGGACAAGTAGCTCTGGATTGTAAAAGATGACAATTCATTGAAATTCTAATGACTGTACATAGAGGAGTCTATTTTTTTTCTTCTTTCTTCCTCTTGTAATGATTTCATTCCTCCACATATTGCAATACTGTAATTAAAACATGAAGCATCGTCAAAGCAAACAAACAAAACCACTCAAACCAAAAGCATTATGACACCGGGCTCTCCTAAATGCGAACATGCCACCTATTGGTGATGGCTCTGCTGCTCCTGAGCATCTCCGACAGGTCTCCAGTGGTGTCACCGCGACCAGTGTCAACTGTCCAGCACAGCGAAGCCATGCACAGCTCTGCACAGGGCTGTACTAATGCAGTACCAGAGCTGCAATAATATAAAAGCAAGAATTGAGCAATAAGTGTGAAATACAGAACTGAGTGTTAAAAATGTGCAAAGAATGGAATGACTCATTAAGTGTCATTAAGATTAAAGAGTTCCATTTCTTGCTAACAGAGTTCTCAGCAGCAGATTGTGAAACCAGAAATATACTCTACAAGGCAGAAGTTTTTTTGCTATGTGTGAAGAGGAAAGATATGGTGAACTTGTATGTTTCTCAGCCATCTGAGCTGTAAATTTGCACCTCTACAATCCTCTCTGAGAATCTGTTAATAACTTTTGGGAAGCTATTCTGCTTGAATCTTATAAGGCAGAAAGATTGGACCCTGCCTGCACAGGGAGGGAAAGGAAAAAGCCTAGGGACATCCGACGTTACAAACTCTTTTGTGAAGGTTTTCTACCCCAGTCTTTAAAAGGAGCCTCCATTCATCCTTTACACATATTCAGAATTATATTTCTGTTAACGGTGATTTACACAGGTATCTTGGCACTTCCGTAAAAGCTAGTCATTACGCTTGGTCATGCAGAAGTGGAGGCTGTATTTTAACACTCTAGTTCTTCTAATTTAATTTTCTTATGGTTTATACAACAGTTACCAATTTTGCCTACACCCCAAGATAATTTTCGGTCATTGCTTGTGGTACATTACCACCTCTTCTTCACTTCATTTAGTAGAATAAAACCATCCAGTATTCTGCTTTTCCCTCAGCCTAAAATGGATAAAGTGCTATTTAGAACAAATTTTTTAAGAATTTTTTTTTTGCTCACAACCTTACTACTTCCTCACAGCTGAGTTTTGGTGGTGGTTTGGGTTTGTTTTGTTGTGGGTTTGGGAGGTTTTTTTGTGAGCGGCTCAGTTTAGTGAAAGGACAGTGTCAACCCTGACTGGCTGCAATAAGCTAAGCACTGGTGTGTGACATTAAATGTACACACTAGAATGTAAGATGTCAATGGAAACAAAGCCAGGCTGGAGAGATAAGATAATAATGATAGCCAGCACTCCACCAGCGTGATTAAAATCCACCACAGGGTAATATTGGACTAATAACCTACAAATATTCTTTTTCCTTAAATTTGAGATTTGTCAGAAGAACAAACCGACACAGCAACCTAGATAAAACTTGGAGTGAAGGACCCAAAAAGCACATTTGAAAATACAAAGTGTGTTGTTATATCCGTAAAGATTGTATAGCAATAGCTGTGTAGCTGTGTCAGGTCCTCTTAAAAAGAATATGCTTTCATCTTATGTCTTAATGTACGACCGTCTTTTACAGCAGATGTTCTGGGAGTGCTCCCTCCCTCACGCAATGACAGAAGCATACCAATGCTACTAGAGAGGTTTACCTTTCAGAACTGACAAGTGTTAAAAGAAGGGGGGGGGAGTGGGTGCGAACAGGTTTATAATCTACATCGCAGATATGTGGGAAAGGATTTTAAAATATACTGTGTAAGGGAGAGGAGAGGAATCAGACACATTAAATAAAATCCATATAAATAGTAACAGTGAAGTCATACAATGATCTTTAGCAAAATCAGCCCTGCTAAAGCAGGCCATGAGCAGTGAGAGGCTGCTATTTCTTATGGGATGCCGTGATAAAGAAATTACATACTTATTTGAGAGGAACATAAATAAAGATTAATAGGTTAATGAGTTATTTTCCTTTCATTACTATACTATTGTACTTTATTATAATTACTTTGCACTCATTTAATTAAATTTGAACTAGGGCCAACACAAGATAATTTGTTTTCCCTGTACTAAACAATGAGTATGCAGATTGGAAGTACTGAAGCAGTAATCAGCCCTCTGTTTGCAACACTTTCCTACTCTGAGTAGACATTATAATTGATAATTTGATTGTTGCAGCACTCTGTGCAATATATTTTAAAGCAACATTAACATAATGGAAATTATGTTGTGTGCCTAATCTGAGCTTTTCACTGGGTAAGGATACGAATCCCACTCTGTGATGAATTAGGGCACCATCCACCAAACATTTGTACAATCATTCCATGCCTCATTTTGGAGCAGAGCTATCTGCTTCTTGTCTCCAGTCAATGTCTTCCCTATCAAGTTAGATCACTCAAGTTATACAAAAAAAGAGGAGTCACAAGCTGAAATAGCTAAGCTAAGCTAAGCTAAGATTTTGCTAAATCCTGATGTGCTCTGACATAAATCTGTTGTTAAAATGAAATAGGATTTGTATGGTCTCTGTATGATTCTTGTGTTGTTTCAAAGGCCCGATCCAGGCCATCAGAATTTCACTGTCCATTGTCTCTTTCCAGCTTCTGAGAAACATGGTAGCAACTGACCTGGACAACAAAAACATGATCATTGAATCCTAGAATGGCCCAGGTTGGAAGGGACCTCCAAAGATCATCTTGTCCAAGTCCCCTGCAGTGAGCAAGGACATCCTCAACTAGATCAGGTTGCTCAGAGCCTTGTCCAGCCTCATCTTGAAGATCTCCAGGGATGGGGCCTCAGCCACCTCCCTGGGCAACCTGTTCCAGTGTTCAACCTCCCTCCTGCTAAACAACCTCTTCGTCACAGCCTTCCTTGCCCTTCTCTAATGTGAAACCATTGTCCCTTGTCCTATTACTCCAGATCTTCCTAAACAGTCCCTTTGCAGCCTTCTTGTAGCCCCCTTCACAGACTGAAAGGTTGCTATGAGGTTCTCCCAGAGGAATCCTTCCCTTCTTCAGGCTGAGCAACCCCAGGTCCCTCAGCTGGTCCTCGCAGGAGATGATGAAGCTCAGATATCAGTTTAGGACTTTTCAATGCACCTAATACAAACAGAGTTCCCTCTGGCTTTCTTTTTTACACCTTTGTATATAGACTTATTCCAGAAACAGACTGTGCTCTACAAGAACAAAGAGAAAGTCTGGGGTTCTCTGATCTTCATCCCAATCACACGCCCAAGAGGCACTTTTATCATGTTGCTGCCTGTTGCCACCGGTAGCTACTGAGGAGCTTGTCTCTGTGGGTCCTGGTGGAATGAAGTTCTGAGAACAGTGGGGCAACCCTGAGCAGTTGTGGGCAACCTCAGCAGTCACCAAGGTGACATTGCCTTTCAAGTCTGGGCCGTAAAGAAGAAGTGGAAAAACAAAGTGCAGTGTGATGGCTATAAAATTCTGCCAACCTCCAACTTTATTTGTTTTCTGACAAAATAAGAGTGGCTTTGCTTGTGCAAATGTTTGAGTCAACTGACTTAATCTTTGCCTGTTTACTTTTATGGCCTGAAGTGTCCCTGCACTGCAAAGGTGAATCGTGGGTTTGCAAAATTAGTTCAACTTGTTTGAGGAAAGTGTTAAGAGGAGAGTGTTTCTCTTGCTGCCTTTGAGGATTGAGCATGCAAAGTGCCTGTGATCTTTTCTATGCTGGGAACCCTACTGAAGAGTAGCCATGGTTAGTAGTTTGGAGAAGTCCAAGCTGCTACATTATGGAGAAGTCCATAACTAAGTCCATTATGAGGTTAAAATGTGTCTGTTGGTCTCACTGGAGAGCATCACTGCTGACTGTGGAAGAGTCCAAGTTTCCCTCAGGGGCTTCTTGTTCCTGACCTTGATTCCAAAATAAGTTTTTGAAGGAGGCAGGAGGACTGACAGACCTTGACTTCACTTTTTTTTGTTCTAGTGAGTCATTCTTTCATCTTTCGCTAGTGATTATTTAACATCAGTGTGAAGCCTGATATGTTAGGAGAGATGCCACTGTAACACTCCTGGAGCTGAGAGAAAATTTGAAGCAGGGCAGGAGAAATGACTGCTGCTTCGTGTATTTAAATAGCGTTACCCATCTCTAAAACAACTGATTCTTTCAGCGTTTCTCTGTCCATTGCTGTGGTCTGAGACTGTGGACACACTTTTATCCTTTGGGGACTTCGGCAGTTTTCCAGCCAAGTGGTAGTTAACTGAGGGATGTCACCCTAGACAGCCTCCTGCCTGCGTGCTGAGTTGTCACTAATTTTGGTCCTGAAAAATCCATTTAACGTCCAGAAATAATGGGGTGGACTTTGTGTCTGTAAAATGAGGTGAAGGTGAGTGCCAGCGGTGAGGCACTGTGTGTTGGGAAGGAGCTCAGAAACCGGGCTCCCTCTTGTAAGTTAGGATGTAGGGGAGCTCCTCTTTGCATTCAAAGCCTGCAGGCAGGTTCCTTCCCTCAGATAACAGCACAGAGCACAAGAGCCTTTTGTAACTTGTCTGCTGTTAGGCCTAACCAAAAAGTCTCCTGAGTCTTAATAAAGGTTGTAATCAGCCTCACTGCAGCTCAGTTTGCAATAAAGACTGGTGCATTTCAACTGCTTCTGAGCTTCCCACAGACAGGCTTTGCCTGAGCAAGGAGACCTGGGATCCAGGGCATCATTTAGTCTTCATCTCAGAGAGTGGTAGGATTTTTCCACACCACCTTAGAATTTGTTACGGTGGGTTATGCCTTCAGAAAAACTAATTTATCTGTCTCAAGTAGAAAGTGGATCATAAGTGCTCTCTCTCTTTATACAAAGCCACTGCTATCAGCCCACAAGGCAAATCCAGGGAGGTTTCTGTTTTCCATTTACCGTGTTTTCAATTGATTGGTCAGTGGTGTGTATCTTTTTTTCAGTTTCTTTATTCCTTCTCTTTCAGTCTTGGAATATCATTGCCTGAAATCCTAAGGGTAACATTACAGATTTCTTTTTCTTTCACATGGAGACCTTTAAGCACATACGACATACCTGAATCACCCCTCCATCCAGCTTTCATTCAGCTGAGGTGTGTAGCCCAAATCACAGCTGAACACGGTAACATTGCTTCTTCACACAGTTTAAAAGATTGGACTTAAGAAGAAACAATTTATGTTTATTTATATAATAAATACAGCACACTTGGAGATGCTAGAATGGGATAGTATCTTGATATGGGGTGTAATCACAAAGTTGGGTTTGTAATTATGTCAGAGAGCATGTGAAGAAAGAAGAAAGCTCTAAAAAGCACGAGGGTCATGGAAAGGTATGGATGGAAAATATGAAACAGGAGATTATCAAAGCTGAACTTCTGTAGCCAGACAATTGCACCTGCCATACAGCATGGATATTTATTTGGGATAAATGAAATAGCAGTTGGGACTGCTGCAATGCATATATCAATCATCTGTGAGGTAAAGCTGGTGGGGAAGATTATGGAACAAAGGGAAGGGTGTAAGCAAAAGGAGCAAAATAAAAGAAGTTTGGGCAAAGGGCTAAGATAAACAGGAGATTTGCTGAATGCAGAAGAAATGAGGTCACTGGAGAAAGCAGCGCATTTGGAGACTTTACGACGGCAACCTACCTTGGGGTGAGGGACATACATTTGTCAAATATTACACGTTTTGGCTCAGTTTTCTCAGTGAAGATAAGGATATAAGTGAAGTAAGAGAGGCAAGGAAACAGAAAAAGAATAAGGCAATCATGTAGACCCTAAATAATTTCAAAATCTAGGGCTCTAAAAAGTCAACCCAGGCTTCTGTGAGAAGGTAGAACACTCAGGAGCAGACATGAAGATGCTGAACATGGCAGTATGGTGGCTGCTTGGAAATGACTGATGAAGTATAGTCAAAGATTTCTAATTCTTGGCAGTTTTTAAGTCATGACAGATGTTTGGGACAGTCTGTGTTTACAAAAGAACAGGTTTGCACATAGCAGTTTCTATTATCCTTGGGTACCACATGGGTTTTTTTTCTAGTTTGCTGTAGAGTGCAAACCAAAGTTGAGGCTGAGGTGCAGGAGCAGTGGACAGGCTACATTCTCAGCCTATTCAAGCTGGGTATTTTGTGGTAAATTTAACAAGTAAAGCAGCTGAAGAGGACAAAGGATCTGCCAAAGCAGCTTTGCTGGTGCTTGTATTCATCATACCATGTATCATCAAGCCCAAATTCTTCTACTACCAATACAGTAAGAAAAATTAGACATATGGAGTTTGTGTACAGGCAATTGTGGGTTGTACACACTCCTAAGTGATTTGTATCCTACTCATCATCATCCCATATAATCCCAAATGCTGGGTAGGTGCCAATCGTCCCTAGAAGGAGAAAACACAAAGATCTACAGTAATTGCAGTAGGGGTAATTTTCAGAAGCAGACTTAAAATCTGAGAAAGTAAAATGACCAGTATTTATGGGAACAGAAAAGACCCTAAGTTCACAATCAAGTAAAGAACGTATAAAATACACTTTTAAAGGCAGGATAAGCCAGCGCACAGCAGCAAGGCTGAAGAATTTTCAATAACAAAAAAGGAATGAACAACAGAAAGCTTCCCAGCAAACAGTAAAATGCAAATACAGAGGTTTCATCTGGTCTGGTCCTGGTGAAAGATGACAAGGATAATGCTCAAAAGACCAGCCTCTAGTTTTTTCAGTAATTTTAAAAAAATGTTATTGTACAAACACTCGGTTTTCAAAACTGCTGCTAGAATGGTATGAGGGCAGAAAGATCTTAGTTACTTGTTAAAGGCAGGGAAAGCAAGTCTGTAGAAGAGAGGAAATTAAGAAGTCATTTCACTGAGTCAGAGAGAATTCTGAGGGGACTAGACAGGATAAATCCTACCGGGTTTGTTTGACTTTTGGGAGATACAAGGACAAAGGGAGCATGAACTAAAAAAAGTGGATGGCAAATAATACTGGAATTTTTTGTACAAATGGGGAGCGAGTACAGACCTAAAATAGTTCATTAATGGCAGCAAGAGGAAGCAATAACTGAAATAATAACGTAAAAGATTCGTGTATCTAGGGCTTAAAAAGTACAGACGTTTAACAGCAGCATTTGCATAGTCTAACGTTTGTTGTTATACTCAGGAGTCACTAAAAAGCCTGCCTGGAAATGGGAGCCTTCCTGCCAGAGCGATGATGGATCATCAGATTTCCTCTATCAGATAGAAATCTTAATCTTGAATAACTGAAGCTCAGGTATCATGCAAGACCACTTATACTCACCCAGAGATGACAGTCTGTATCGAAGCTGTCAGCAGAGGTCCCTATGGTCTGCTGAAATCTGGACCTTCCATTTTTCTACAAGGGTATGAAGATGGGCAAAAAGGTAAGTTAATTGTAACTGATGAGGCAGATTGAGGAGTGTAGAGTAGCGTATGATTGTTAGGATGATTGAATATTGAATTGCTCTACACTGAAGCATTAAGAACATTGATTACTGTGGATTTTGAGTGTTGAGGGGCACATCCTCTCTCCAGGATGTGTTCTTGAGAAATTGAAATATATGTGCGTAACCCTAAAAGCCACTGTGGGCTCAGAACCATCGATGAAACATGCCTAGGGTGGGGTTTGCTTCACTAAACTCATAGAGAACACAGGATCCTTCCTCCTCTGGCAAAGTAGGTCTCGAATTGGTTCAAATCCCAGTAATCCAACCTGAAGAATGAAATAGTCCTGAAAGGAGAGGCTACGCTGTCTCCAATGCAGATACATGCCAGGGCTGCCGTTCATACAGTCACATCCCAACTGGCTTTAAATTGGTTGCTCAGTGAGCAACGTAGCCACAGCAGCACCGAGCCATCGCAGGGCAAGCTGTTTACCCAGTTTTTCAGCCACGGAACAACATTCACATCAGTGAATGCAGTGGAGACATACCCAGAATAAGAATGTGATTTATTCTCTCGATGTGAGAAGCAGCTATATGTTCAACAAAGGCTTTCCTGAGACTAATGGCCAAAGCAGGCCCCAGTGCAGCTCCTCTATAGACTGAGAAGAAAGGATTGTTTGTTGAGGCCCAACTGTCCCCAAAACCCAGTCTGCCGAGAGGATTCCGTCATGTACGAGTTCCCCACTCACTGCATTGTCACGGGTGTTTCTGCAGGGCTGCCACGCATGGCATAACCCCGGAATTTACTGCAGCAGCCGCTGATAGAGCAAATAATTCAAAGTCCTGACACAGCTTGAAAAGAACAGATGACTACTATAAGCCAGTTTAACACATCTAAGATACTGTTTGCCGATGGTCTACGGGGCAACGCGATTTTCTGCAGAACCTCTCATTCGCAAGGAATGGCAAAGCAGTTAATGAAGGAGTGAGTTAGAGTTTGGGTTGTTCAGGCCACAGCATGGCTGGTTTAGAGTTTCAATGCAAAATCATTCCGTGCTCATCACAGGGCCGTGGCCAGCGAGGGCTGTCACGCTGAGATAGGGGACACCAGCCCTGACACTGTCTTTGTCCTCTTGAACTGTTTGTGGTCTTGCTTACCCTCTCCCAGATGGGAACCAGAGGAAGAAAGAAGGGAACTTTTGTTAATTCCTAGCACTTCCCCAATGCTGGTGACAATAACTGGCCGGTGGTACCTTTAATGGTTAATTCTGAGGGCTGTGATCGGGTGAGGCTGGGTTTGTGGGTAGTAGGAATTTTCTTGGTCAGCACGTGCCTTCTGTATTCTTGTGAAACAAGTACGTGCTTCCTGTTCCCATGTGGGTAGCAACCCTTCCCGAACAGCTGGAACAGCCGAGGAGTAAAAGTACACTATTAGCTTGCCAGGGGCGCTTGATTTCAGCTGGATTTAGAAGTCATTTCTGCTTCTTATTCACCCATACTAACGCTCCCGAAAATTGCTGCTTCTTAACCCAAATTTATTACATCACTCATTGTGGACACTAATCATTTCCAGCCTTTTGGAGTATTGCTGTTATTTGCGTATCTCTTGCTTGGATTCTTGGATGTAATGCTGCTTGTGTTCTTTGCCTTTCTCAATGATAGGTTTAGCTTATCATACAGGAAAAGCAAGACCCCTCTTCGCAGCAACGAGGTGTGTCTCACATGCGTAATGCAAGGACATCCAGGCATGTAGTCCTGAGGCTGGGGCAGCCCCATTCCTGGAAGTGTTCAAGGCCAGGTTGAGCAACCTGGTCTAATGGGAGAGAGGTGTCCCTGCCCACCACAGGGGGATTGGAACTAGATGATCTTCAAGGTCTCTTTCAGCCTAAACCACTCTGTGATTGTACGATTCAGTGCGATGCAGAGCAAATGGTTGTGCTTGCACAGCCAGCCGACATGGTTGAACTGCACAGCAGCACAGTCTTGGTGCCTGCACAATCTGCAGTAAATGTGGCTGGAAGTGCAGCATGGGAGGAATTGCTCTAAAATACAGGTGATCAGCTGAAGGAGGCAGCGTAACTCTGGCAGGCCTGCAGAAGGGACAAAATGTCTACTGTGAAGGTTGGTTCTACAGTACGTGATAGAGCTGAGACAGGTCCAGCAGGTGCCAGGGATGCTGGGCTAGAAGATTATGAAGCTCATATGACATGGACATGATTTTGCCATGTTCTGCTGCCTGCCACTTCTAAGTAGCCCCTACAAGTTTTCCATTAGAGGTGGAAATTTATGTAGTTGGACTAATATGATTATTCTCTCTGTAAATAATGCCAAAGTGGGACTGAAACTACATCTTTTAACCTTTGAGATCTGCATGGCCTGACAACAATGGAAACAACTTTTGTCCTGTGCTGTTGTCATCAGGGACACTCAGAGTGATCCTCTTGTCCTGCAGCAGACTAGATGGTTTTTGTAATGCTCTGGGAAGCTGAACCATGGTGTGGGTATACAAAGCCCACCACAGCAGATGCACAGCCTTGGATATTGCAGACAGTGGATCTGGCCATGGCTGGCCATGTGGAACCCCCTGCATGGGCACTCTGGCATGAAGTAGGTGGGGAAATGTTTGATCTGTGATGGAGGTAGCTGGAGGCAGAACTTCATTCCAGAATGCCCTGAGGTTTCTCTTAGCAGGCAGCTCTCATCATGGGCTGATGCCCAGCTGTTATGAGATTCTGATTTGGTTTTTTGTCACGTGTACAAGGTACTGCGCAGGCACTGGTACCACGCAGCTGGCAGGACACAAGGGTGCCATGGAACTATAGGCAAAAATGGCAGGAACATGACACAAAACGCAAAACATGCTGCAAGGCCTGAGAAGGAGGATTCCTCAAGGGACAGGAAAGGGTTTGTGGAAGTCACTAGCTACCTGCAGTAACTGCTTTGGAACTGCCAGGGTCTCAGAGGATTGCTAATGAGGGGCACTGAGTGCTTTTCTTCAGGGTCAGTTTTCTGGCAATCATCTACATATCAGAAAAAAAAAAATCCTGTTTTTTCTAATATTTCCACTCACTGATCGTTCAGGCAGCACACAGATATCTTTGTCTTGAATAAATACATAACAACAGAATATTTGCAATACTCCTTTTCCCACTGAAGACAATATATATTGGAGTTGTAATAAAGGAGGTGTGGAGGAGCAAATAGTCTTTTCCTGAGAGCTCTGAGATTGCTCTGCCTGGAGTAATACACCACGAATCCTTCAGTGAGTGAGTTTCAGGACAAGTATTAAACATGCAAAGTTTAATTGTTTATTTACTCAGAATATCCATTCTGAATGGATAAAATTAAGGTTTAATGTAAAAGTATGGCAGAAGGAGTGAACGCCTGCTGAGTTTTTCATGCAGTGGAGTTGCTTCATCACAAAAATAATGCGCAGGAACCTGTGAGAGGGTGGAGAGGAAAAGAGCTGCTGCACCCTCACGCTCCTCGTCCCCAAAGCATCGCATCAGCCATAGACCCTCCATGCTGTGGTGTAGCACAGGGGCTGCATTCACATGTTCCTCTTGCTGGCCCAGCCTTGATGCCTCCTGTCAAGAGACCTATTTCACTGTACCGCTCCATGGCTGTTTTGCCTACTTTAACCCCACTGTCCCATGGCATTGGTGGCCCTCAGCATCTCTAAGGATGTGTCCTTCACCCAGCAGGAATTGCAGATAGAACAATCCCCTGTCCCCCTCTCAGGTCATTGTGGGTGGGAGAGAAATGTGCAGAGCTCACCATTTGATTGAATCATAGAACGTTAGGGCTTGGAAGGGACATCTAGAGATCATCTAGTCCAAACTCCTGCCAGAACAGGCTCTCCTAGATTGTGCAGGAACACATCCAGGCAGGTTTTGAATGTCTCCAGAGTTGGACAATCCACAGTCTCTCTGGGAAGCCTGTTCCAGGGTTCTGTTAACCTCACTGTAAAAAAAAAAAAAAAATCCTTATGTTCAAGATGAAGCTGCTCTGTTCCAGTTTGTGCCCATTGCCCCTTGTCCTATTGCTGGGCACCAAGAAGAGCCTGGTCTCATCATCCTGGCACTCACCCTTTAGACACTTATAAGCATTGATAAGGTCTCCTCTCAGTCTCCTCCTCTCTAAGCTGAGTAGCCCAAGCTCTCTCAGCCTCTCCTCTCCGGCAGCTCCCTGTCCCTCTTGAACTGGATGTTGTATTCCAGTTGTAGCCTAACCAGCACAGAGTAGAGGAGAACAACTTTCTTTGACCTACTGGTCACACACTTCTTAATGTACCCCAGGATGCCACTGAGTCTCTTGGCCACAAGGGCACATTACTGGCTCATGGTCAGCCTGTGGCCCACCAGCACTTCAAGGTCCTTCTTTCCAAAGCTGCTCTTGAGCAGGTCAGTCCCAACCTATACTGATCCATAGGGTTGTTCTTGCCCAGACATAGCCTCTATACCTGCCCTTGCTGAACCTCATCAAGCTTCTCTCTGCACAACTCTCCAGCCTATCCAGGTCACACTGGATGGCAGCCCAACCCTTAGGTGAGTCAGCCAGTCCTCCCAGCTTTGTGTCATCAGCAAACTTGCTGACGTTGCACTATGTCCCCTCATCCAGGTTGCCAATGAACATATTGAATAGGACTGGATCAGTAGTGACCCCTGAGAAGGATCTCTAGACGCAGGCCTCCAACTTTACTCCACCCCACTGACCACGACTGAGTTGTCCTATAACCAGTTCCCAGTCCACCTCACTATCCAGTCATCCAATCCACCCTTCTTAACCCTAACTGTGAGGATGATTGCTATGAAGGGCCTTGCAGTGATCTCAGCAGCTGGATGGATGTCACTGAAAGTGAGAGAAAGGGAACAAAAACCCACAAAACAAGTTTTGGAAAAATTCCTGTCAAACAATACCTGTTGTAGGAGCTGCTTTCTGCAAGATACCAACGTGATGGCCTCTCATTGCTGCAGCCATTCTCAATTGCTTCACTAATAACAGACTTGTTCTGGAGAATGACAAGATGGGAAGCAGCACTGTAATTACACACTGCTCGTTTTGTAGGGACTGCCATAAACACAACCGTGCCTTCTCATTACCTCCACAGACAGGCATCGAAACAGGTTCCTAACACCTTGCCCTCCATTACAGCCGGACAGGGCTCCAGAACGACACGAAGCGTTCAGGAGCGAACATGTAACCCACAGACACACAAATCAGTAGGATTCATACAAAAGAGAGCTCCTCTTCTGGAGTAATTAAAGGATAATGAAAACAAAACAATCACATTCGGGCAGTAGTTGTGGAAGTGTATGGCTTCTTTTTCCCCTCAGAAGTCAGATCATCGTAGCACAAACCATTTACAAAAGAAAAATGTTTCCCCTTCCTGGAGTTGGATAATACAAACTTTCTCCCTGATCAATTCACTGAACGGCGAAGGAGACATTCCCGGGCTCTTTAGTACCTGAAATGCCATAAATATTTTTCCAGTTGAAAAACTGGATTACAGGGAACTAACAAACACAGTGCTTACCTGCTTTAAGGAGTGATAATCTTGCTAATTGCTCTCTTGACTTTGTTTCAGCATGCTTTTTAATGCAAATTTCCTAATCTAACTTGTAAAACATTTAATATTTAGAATATACTCCTTTAAGATCCATCAAAAGAGGCAAAGCTGCATAACAATGCCTGGAGCTGGAGCATTGTGAGGCTGCTACAAAGGAATGAGGTGATTCTTTCTTTCAGGTCACAAGGTCAGGCTTCACTGCATTAATTTTGCTGAGTCTCTTTGTTATTTATAACAAACAAGGTCATTTATTTTCATTTCCTTGTTTCTAATTGCATGCATCTCCTTTGGAGTATGAACTCAGTAAACAGGTGGCTGAAATGCTGGGGAAAATGCTTGAAGCTGTTCCAGAGGGGAAGAAAAAAAAAAAAAGAAGGGCATGTCCCACACTGGAGAAGCAATTTGATGAGTTAGAGATTTAGTCAGAGCAGGATGTGCACCTGCTTGAAAGCAAACACGCTTCGCCTTGGCACACAGACACATGCAAATTAAAGGGATTATACCACTCTGAATGGTGGGTTGATATTCGATCAAATTTAACATTGTATATTTGAAATAAAGCCGTGGTGTATTTTAGTGAAATACAATCTCTTCTCAGCTGCTCTTGATTTTTCCTCCCTCATCCCTCCCCACTTCTCTTTGATGAGTATTACAAATGAAGGATGTTTCTACACTAGCTGAGCCTACAAAAAGAGTGAGTCTCTGGAGGAGAACTTTATCAGAGGATCTTTCTGATGAGAACTACCTCCATACACTGAAAAAAAAATAAAAGAGGGAATAAAGAAAGGCTAGGGGCGTTTGACTGACAAGGAATAAACCAGATCTGAAATGTTTAATTCTGAAACGAATTCCCACAAATTAAAGGGCATTCATTGGGGGGACAGGAATATGTCTTTTCAGTACGTTTCCAGGCAGCCTAAGCGGAACTCCTAAATGCATTCACGCACAGCCTTTGCGCAGGTAGTTATTGCATTTGCATTTGAAAACACGGGCACTATGTGGCTCAAACTGCTTTGTCTTCGAAGATGAGGTATGTTATGGGCTACCTTGATTTTAGGGCAGCTCAGAGTATGGCAGGAAGCAGTCGTTTTCTGGCATGACTGAGCTTTTGTTGTTGATAGTAGATATGGGGTCCAGGACTGAATCCCCAAGGGAAACAGAGGGAGCTTTTTCAGCAAGATCTTCTGTTTCCCCACAGTGTGAGAGGCACTATGCCCTGTGTCCACCAGCTCTGACACGAGCTCTGGAGCTTAAGAGAAACTGGCTCAGAGCAAGGGGGAAACGTGGGAAAATGCAAGGAGAGATGGACGTGCCGTTCCAAGGGACAGGTTTTTTTGTGCGTTCCCTAACATTCAGCACATGGTGGGTGTTTGGAGGAGGCTCTGCAAGGTCATGTCTCACCCTGCTCTCCCTGTCATTTGTCTGCAGATCATTTCCTACGAGTGGGGCAGGGAAGGCAATTGGGTTGTAAGGATTATGATACAGCTTTCATTGTTTAGGATGCATACTGTAGCCTTTCTATGAGAAGATTACTGTCCCGGGCTTTTCTTTCCATGCATATGAAAACACACTTTGTAATTTCAGGGAGAAAATCTCTGTAAATGGTATGCTGAAGGGAAGAAAAGATTTGATTTCTCTTTAAAAAAAAAGAATAAGATAAACATCCCAAACCTTTCTTTAGCAAAATATTTGTTTCTTGAATGTAATTATAAATGTCATTGTACATTCTTCCTGACTTCAAGGCTTTATCTTGAAGAGTTCAGTGAAAATAAATTGTTTTCCATGAAAGCAGAGAAGCCATTTGATAAACACACTGTCTCAGAAAATTGTTCCTGAAGCAGAGGTCGTCCTCTCACTTTAAAAGAAAGCGAATATGTTTTAGAAAACAAGCCAGGCAGCAGAAATAAGTGGGGGGTTTTGTTGTTGTTGTTTCAGTCAATTCATTTTAAAAAGCAATGTGTAAATCACATGGAAAATTCTGCATTGATTATTTTGACTGCTGTAGAACCCTGGAATAAATGGAGTTGAAATGGACTTACATCAAAGAACACCACATTTAGTAGCAAGTCTGAGGGTTATTTTAGTGCTGATTTTGTTTAGATTTGGTTCTTTGTAATCAGATGTTTTATGAAATATTAGCCATTCATGGAGATGAGGGCTGATTCTTTAAGAGCAGCTCGGCACATACTGTTCATGAGCTTGGGGAAAGAGTCAGGGGACTGGATGACCTCTGTCTTCAGCTTCGCAGTGTTGAAAATCTGGCCCATTGACTCATCAAAATGACAGATCAAGTCTATAAACTGAACATAAGTCTCCTGAACGAAAGTCCAGCAGCTCATTTTGGAGACGTTACTGTGCTCTCTAGATGACACTTGTAGAAATGTTTGTTAGTTTTTAATCTGGTGAACCCTAAACTCCGTGGTACCAGTACTTGTTAAACAGTGTCTTTTTGTTCTATTTCTCAGGCAGAATTATGCTGCTATTAATAACAGAGTTATGAATATGCTCTCAGAAGAGAAGATCATTAATTAGGAGACCTAAAGGACACCCTATGAGTCCTTTGGAAGACTGCCCCCGGTTACTGTGTGGATCTGATATATCCAAAAGCTGTATGGCTACAGTCCCATCAAACATAGGTAAACTTTTCTATAGCTCCACACATTCCCTAGTGTTTGTCACTAATAAGTTTCTTTGTATCCTATGCTGGTAGGATGAGACACTAGAATCACAGTAAGTCAGTGTGTTGTTTGAAAGAGACATGAGAACAGCCACAGTCTTAATGGCTTCTGTTGTTAAGGCAGGAGTGTGAAACTCTATGTGGCTTTTCACCTTAAACCAGGGCAGTGTCTCCTCAAGCCCTTCAGCAGTTTCCAAGCAATGACCAAAAAGCCCATCCTTACACACCCACCAGTAAGAGATGTGCATCACAGCAACTGAGAGTACTAGAAACCACCTCCATGGCTACTCTGGCACTGCCACTCCCATCTCCCTGGGGTTCTGCACAGGCTCTCAGGGGTCAGCGTGCCCTCCTTTTAGGGAACTATAGTGTTACGGTGTTAAAACCACAGAATCACAGAGATAGTTTCTTGATTGGTCCAGGAACCTTGTTTGGATGCTTTATACTGTGCACCTGAAAAGTCTCAGAGGTCACAGAGCTGTTTATGTCAAATAATATCTAACAGAACATCAGATAAATTAAAACTGAAAACCCTAGATGAGTAAATCAGGTGCAAATACAAGGATTAAATCTAACCTTTCTCACTTGGAAATACCCTTCACTATATCTTGCTCAGACTTTTCAGATACATTTCATTACACTAATTCTTGCAGTAATTATATTTGGTTCTACTGTAAAATGCAAGTTTCTGCCTCACAAATTCCTCTAGACTGACAAGGAAGTGTAAAGAAGAATTTAGGTTGCTCATGATGAGCAGCTTTTGCTTTCTGCAGACATTGTATTGTAAATTGTCTTGAAAAAAATAGATGCTGGTAGCTTTCTTTTAATGATTCTTTCTTTTAATAATTATTTAAGTTTAAATTCAACAAATATATAGATGTGAAGAGGGCTGCAGGGGAAAACCACCAAATAAACAGAAATATACTACACAGCTTCTACAGCTTTAT
>JAOXOE010000720.1:5480259-5490387 GCA_028565055.1 Phoeniculus purpureus
CAGCTCCAGGGACGGCGACTCCACCACCTCCCTGGGCAGGCCATTCCAGTGGCCAATGACTCTCTCAGTGAAGAACTGAGAAAATACTAGTAGCCAGCTATTTATAGGTCATGCTTGTTATAACGTTTAAAATATTCATGAATTGTAAATTAAAATGAGTTTTAATATGTGTTCCTGGAAGTGGTGTAACACACCTAGGAGATGCATGCTATAAAGAGTATGTGGGAAAGAAGCATGGGAGCTCCAGGATCACTGTTTGTTTTATATGGAAATGCACCCTGTACTAGCCAACACTATAGCCATGGGAATAAACCAGGGGAAAAATGGTTTTACAGGGTTGGTTGCATCCAGAGGTCGTTCATCCCCAGCTATACGTTAGTACTATATACCTATCTTTACAATAAGAGGTTTGCTAGTGACCTCACTGAAACACATGGGGACAGAAAGACATTAGACCAATGCAAAACATTTTAGTCAAAGACATCAACTTAAGCAGCAGCTTGCTGAAGTCTTCTATCTGTCCATGCCTTTGGGCATTTCTTTGCTGGTTAGGTTTGTTCTCTGCTGGCAGGTTTTGCATAAAAGGTTGGATGGGATGGGAAGGGCAGAACAATATTTGAGACAAGCCATATGGCATTTTCCAGCATGACCCTGGATGTTGCAGAGCAGGAGTAAGTCTGTAGTGTGCATACAAAAGCACTGGCAGATGAAAACAAAATAGAGGATTGAATCAAGGACTTTTCATCTTGAGTCTGTTTCCTGTAAAATGCTACTTCATTTATAGAAGAAACTTGTGGAATTCCCTCACCCTTTAGAGCTGTTTCCCCTGACAGATGTGTTAACGGTCAAAAGCTTCTAGGATTCAAGCGTTTGTCACTTTTACATGGGTCTGAAACAGGACTAAAAGATGATGAAGAATAAAATCAGGGATATTTAAAAAAAATCTAGTGGTGTATCCTTTGACACTGATTTTCCACGTATATAAACAGGAGAACAGCTGAGGAAATAGTGATGCGTGATACTCACTAGTGCAGAGGATTATTTGTCCATTTTTTATAGATTAAATACAACATTGATAGTCTGTGAATTTTCCTGGGTGAGAGCTTCCTCTGTAAGTATTTCCTTCCTAAAGCAAAGAAAATAAATGCTGTAAAATTGCCCTGTTTATCTCTTCTGATGATGTCTGCACAGTGAAAATGTTTTTAATTGCCCTTGCCTTCTAGAGAGGCAATTCTTATCATGTTGCATTATCACGTAATCTTCCAGGGCCTGTGATGTGGCATATGGGTTTATTAGTGGGTAACAGCTGAAGGGACACATTTTTAACTATACATAGAGCTAGGCAAGATGCTCACAACCTTTAGGATCAACACGAGTGATCAGTTTGTGAGCTAATTATTCCTATTTTTAAAATGCATACGGTGATCCTCAGCAATGTTCACACTTTGGTGTGGTCTTGTATCCTTCTAAATCAAATGAAATGATAAATTATATCTAGTAATCACATCTAGTGTAAATTTTATACCACGACAAGTTTTAGTAAAGGATTTTTCTCTTTAAGGAAGAAACTTTTGATCCAGTCTCACCAAACAAAAGAGTCTGTCTTAGAGAAACAAGAAAGGGAAGAAAGTTGGGGGGGGGAGAAAAAAATAGAGAAAAGGGGAAAAAAAGAGGAAGAAAAAAGAAATGAAAAAAAGAAACTGACAAAAGAAAAAAAAAGAAGGGGGAAAAAAGAAAGGAAAAAAAAGAAAGAGGAAAAAAAGGGGGCGAAAAAAAGCTGTTTCATTTTATATTGGAAAAATACAATGTGACATCTGGAGAATAAATTGTTCAGTCAGCCAGAAATACGCCTTGTAAAAATTGCTTAGGTTTCTGTAACAAGATTATTTACTGCGACTGTTCACCTATAATACAGCACACTTCTGAAATGGACCTTTTATGAAACACATCAAGCACTGTGGAAATGTATTCAGTGCATTAATCTACACCACTACGCACTTTACAACACTCTGAGAACAGATTTTGAAACTCGCATCATCTAATGAGACAGAAAGTTTCTTCGTTCTATTCATTCGGGTCACGTTTGATGTGAAGCCTTCAGGGTGTTTAACATAATGCAATAGGGTTTGCTTAGAAAATACAAACAAACCAAATGTATTGCTCTTCAGATGACTAGTGGGCTCGGACTGCCCTTTTCTCTGTTGCCTATACGTAAGGCAAATACCGCATGTGTCTTTGGCTCTAGAGCTTTATAAATATTTAAGCACCTCTAAACGTTGCTAATGTGTAATTAATGGCAACAAACTGATTATGAGCATAGCAGAGGCCAAGGAAGGGACAGCTTCAGAGATGGTGCAACTGAGGGTGCTCTAGTTGTCTCCAGCAATGTAACATCAGGAAATGGAAGCAGTAAAAAGGAATGCATTTCTGCTTTACTTTAGGCACTAGGCCCACAAAGAGCTGCATATTTGCTGTAACAAGGTGGTTTCTAGCTCTGTTGTCTGATAGGACAATGGTCAATGGGTGTAAGCCGGAGCATAGGAGGTTCCACATAAATATGAGAAGGAACTTCTTCACAGTGAGGGTGATGGAGCACTGGAATCCACTGGCCAGAGAGGTTGTGGAGTCTCCTTCTCTGGATACCTATAAAACCCACCTGGACATGTTTCTGTGTGACTGGATCTAGGGGATTCTGCTCTGGCAGGGGGATTGGACTGGATGATCTTTCGAGGTCCCTTCCAATCCCTAATGTTCTGTGATTCTGTGAAATCCGGAGTAGAGGCAGGATGAAAGCTCCTTCAGGAAATATCCAGAGGTAACAATGAAAGAACGAACAATATTAATGCTGTGTGCAAATAGCTGACGTCTAAATCCCAAGCAAGATGACAAAGATGAAACAGATTTCTTTTTGCTTGTAAAACAGGTTAGAATAAAGCTGCAAGAATTTAGGAGGGGTTTCTGGATATGTAATTCAGAAATCACTGCGTTCAAAGAATAGAATAGACCCAGCTAGGTTTTTGATGCAACAGAATGGTCACAAAAGAGGGAATTCTGTTTCTGAACACAGAAGGCAATCTTTAATTACTGCCTTGCTTGGAAGCATGAAGAGTATTCTCTTGACTGGTAATAGCATTACGAGAATCGCACACTGAGAATGCTTGGTTCAGACACTGGGGCTGCCATACTCTTGCAAGGCAGATTGTCCCAAACCAACATGTTTTCTCAAGAAAGTACATTATAAAAACAAGGATCAAGATCATAAAATTCCTGAGCTGTCATCTGTCATTAAGGATGTGGTTGTAAGAGAAACCAGCTGGAGCACAAGAATGCAGTGTAAAAGTCAAAGGTATATAAAAATGCACTTATTTTTCAGTTCTCTGTTCCAGCATCGTGGTTTATAGGATGATCTCAACACAGGTAAGCTATGGGTTTACCTACAGGCTTTGGGGTATGCATTCAGCCTGTCCACATTTCCTGCCAGTTTCAGTTTCATATTATGAACAGCAGTCCGAAATGCTCATCAGTTTTACAGCATAGGATATTAACTTGGAGATTGCAACTGTGGATTGCAATTACTTCCAATACTTTATACCAAGATATTACATTTTCCTTGTTTCAGCAATGATGGTACCATATGGAGAAGGCAAAAATTCACCAACTGGAGGAAATGAACTACCACTTCTTGAAATG
The DNA here is from genome assembly GCA_028565055.1 of Phoeniculus purpureus. Lineage (NCBI taxonomy): Eukaryota > Metazoa > Chordata > Aves > Bucerotiformes > Phoeniculidae > Phoeniculus > Phoeniculus purpureus. The sequence continues at coordinate 5,483,950 of JAOXOE010000720.1, forward strand.
TAAGTTTCAGCTGCTGGCTCAGTGATTGGGCTGAGGTAACTTGCGTAGCATCCTTATAGCCTAATATTAATTTCTCTCAATTGGGGATTGTACAGTGCTTTGTGAATCTAAACTGCTGTGTTAGTGGTTTTGCTTTTATGTTCAAACAAAACTTTATTAGGAAATGGAAGTAATTCATGGCAGCATGTGGTAACTGAGAGATGATAATATCAGTCAGAAATTGTCACCTATCTTCTTGCTTTCAAAGATATTTCTTAATGTTTCTTCTGTGTCTTGCCACTTAAAATTAAATCATTCCAAGATTGTGAAGTATTTTTCTTTAGAAGCCTTCTGATGTTGTCATTTTTGTCAGTCTTCAGATGTTCAGTTTTTGCAGTGCTCCTGATTTCCTGCAGATTTTATTCTTTCTTCCCAGAATGATTCATGTCATTTTCTAGAAGTAGTGTCTACTGTATGTGTACTACTTCTGGCATCAGGATACCCATGCCATTAGAAGTTGTGCTGTTTCCTGTAATAACCTCTGCTTTCTTCTTAAAAAGTCCTAATTTATCTCAGCTGCTCTTACAACAGTCTTTTTGTTTTTCACCTTTTATTTGCCTTAATTGCTTTTACAACCCACTCCATTCTGCACTATTGGTACTTTATCTGTCTTTTGTGACTTTTTCAGTTTTGGTTATGTTTTGTTTCACATTCCTTCCATATAGAACATGCCTTTGATTTTAGGGTTATCTGATGGATATATGAAAGAACTAACATGTACTACTTGCAATGGGAAGGAATGATATATTACATGGTAAGCAAAACATAAGCTAACAGACTAAATAAGGAATAAGTAGAAAATACAGAATCAAGCCATCACTTTACCCAAACCTACTTTTATCGTTAAAGTATCAAATAGAGAGCTGAATCAAAATCAACTCTGAGAGAACAGTGCCACCTCTTCATGTAGAAATGCTGTTAAACCCTTTAACTTCCCAGCTGAAGTTTCCCCAAGGGCTACCATTTTCCTCAACTTTTATGCCCTGGTTGTTGGAGCTTTTCCTTGGGAGAGCCCTGAGGATTGTCAATAACCTAATAAATACGTTGGCTATAGGAGCTACAAATAATGTCAAAGGTTATTCTCTCAATGATATGGAATTCTAAAACACCTCACGGGAGTTGCACTCTGTCTTGTCCTTGATCCAGAGGAGGGCTGCGAGGATGATCAGAGGGCTGGAGCACCTCTCCTGTGAGGACAGACAGAGGGAGTTGGGGCTGTTCAGTCTGGAGAAGAGGAGGCTCCGAGGTGACCTTCTTGTGGCCTTCCAGTATCTGAAGGGGGCCTACAGAAGAGCTGGAGAGGGACTTTTTAGCATATCAGGTAGGGACAGGACTAGGGGGAACTGGAGCCAAGCTGGAGCTGGGTAGATTTATACTGGATGTGAGGAGGAAGTTCTTCACGGTGAGAGCCTGGAACGGGTTGCCCAGGGAGGTGGCTGAGGCCCTGTCCCTGGAGGTGTTTAAGGCCAGGCTGGATGAGGCTCTGGCCAGCCTTGTCTGGGGTGGGGTGTCCCTGCCCGTGGCAGTGGGATTGTACTAGATGATCTTTTGAGGTCCCTTCCAATCCCTAATGGTTCTATGATTCTATGATCCTCTATGTCTGTGATAAGTTGAAGGGAATAATACCCCAACTGTCAAGAAGACATCAGCAATTCTTACATGATGGGAGGGGGAGCTAAACAGGCCCCTGTCACCAATCCAGATCTTTTTCTACTGCTTTTCAGGCTCAGGTAAGTCAGATGTTTAAACACAGATTCAGCAAGTTATGTACAAAATGCAGTAACACAAGGCAGGGAGAACACATGGAGCTAAGCAAGGCTCCAGATATTTCTGGTGTTACACTGTACAATCAAATTAAAACTCGAGCACAGTGTCTGTGTTCAATAAAATTCATTTATGTATTCCAATAAGGCAAATGAATCCAAGGAAAGCTAAGCTGTCTCCTTGCTCTACAAAACCTGGCAAAGCTTTTTTTTATGAAAGAACCCAGAGAAAACAGTTTCCCTGTATAGTCTGCAGATGGAATGCAGCAAGACGAATTGGCTTTTGGATTAATGGTTGTAGTGTTGGTCTTTAAAACTTCCAGAGACTTTGTCCTGGTCAGTTGTGATCCTGCACTGAAGTGGCAATATTCTTTCTGTGCTCAATAATTCTTGGCCAGTTCCTTGGGTTTACAAGAGTATTAATTTTTTTAAACCAAACCTCAACATTAAAATAAAAATCCACAGTAAAATGATGTGAAATAAACAAGCTTCAGCTCTGTAACGGTTTATATTGAGTGTATATAGTGAGGTATGTGCATGTGCGTGTGTGTGTGTGTATGTATATATATATATATGTATGTGTGAAGTGCACTGTAAATCACTCCCTACATAGCAAAATGAATAGGCTACAGAAATGGAAATATTCAGTATAACACTTGAAATAGAGAAGTATGTATATTCTGGTATTAAAATTGCTATCTGTATTGGGTCAATTGCCTTACATTGGACAAGTTTAAGACCCAGCTTGACAGGCTGCTGGGATGTCTAATTTAAATTTTATTTTTAGCTTGATAGGTTGGACTAGATGATCCTTGAGGTCCTTTCCAACCTGGTATTCAATGAATCTATGCAACAGCCATTCCTCAGGCCACCACACTGCTGTCCATAGAACCTGCAGAAAACCAGACCCTGCTTCTGAAGGGATTTGGTCTTTGGCTCCAGCAGCAGTATTAAATGTTTAAAAGCCTCTGTCTTCTCCACACCTGCATCAGGTTGCAGATGTCAAGGGAATATGCGAGTTGTGTGAATCTCACCTTCCCATGCTGCAACACCACTGTTGAACACAGCCCTTTGGCCCTTTTCTTTCAACAAAGCTTGTGTTTGCTATTCCCAGTATGTGTGATGTGTGAAAAGGAAGAGGATGCACTGCTGCAAAGTAGCTGCATTGTGTGTTTTCTCTCTGCTGCATTTGGCTGATTCCTTTCCATCACTGCAGGGGTAGACACAGGAGTCATATCATATAACATCATGTTCAGCCTACCCTGAGCCACATCCTCACTAGCCACCTCATTATGTGAATTGGGTCTCACCTTTTGGGAAAGGCAAGGGAGGGATTAGGAACAGCAGTAAGGAATCTCCTTACTTGACCCGAAAGATTGTTGTGGTCTGGCTTCATGGATTGTATGGCAGATCCATGAAGCATCTCAGAATATTCAGTGGAGTAAATTACAATAGGAAAGGCACAAGATTTGGATTAATGGAAAATTAAAGCATTTGCTTGGAATAGACTGGTTGAGGGGTACCCAGCTGACTGTATGATTAAAGAATATAACTGAGGATATTATGGCGAAAGAAGGAAAAATGTGTAATTTTTTTGAAAAATATCTTTCTTTGAGTAACAGTGGACCAGTTCACTTCAGCAGTAGGTTAGCTGTGTCACTGGGAAAAGATGTCTTCCCATCAGATTTAAAAACATAAAGGACTCATAGAAAACTACTTGGCTGAAAACCTGTCAATTTGTTTTCTCGCTGCTAAAATTTTTAAGGAGATAACAGTTGGCAGTAAGCTCTCTGTGAAGTGTTTCCTTGTGTAAAATAGTCTTAGAAATGGTTTTCAAAATTACTTTTTTAACTGACTAGTCAAACACATGCAAATATTCTATTAGCATGTGGAAAACCATTTTGCTTCAATAGAATAAAAATTCAGCTTTCTCATTACATTTTCTCAGCTACTAAAAGAGCTAAAAGCCTGGTTAGAAGTTGTGTTTTTCCCTGATGTAAGTGGGACAGTTTGTCTAGCTCTCAGTTTGTGGCATGAGTTTTGACTACAGAGGGCTTATTAACCTGGCAGATGTGAGTATAAGGTTGCCTATTTCTGATAAATCAAATGCGAACCAATATATTCCAAACGTGCAAACAACCAATACCCAAGAATTAAAACTATAACTTCTTTTTCAGTCCTGCAAAAGAAAGTCCAGTCAGGAATTCTGCCTATGCCTCCTCATGAAAAATGGACTAACTATAAATAATACATTTCAAATAACGAAACAGGTTAAATTGTTTCCTACTCACAGCAAGGAATACTGGCAGGAGTAATAGTTGGAATAGAAGTTCCAAGTCTGCAAATACCTCAAATTTTCATTGTTTTTCTAAATATTTATAAATATCTTAATCAGAGTTTCATAACAAGGTTTGACAACATCCGGTACAGCCCATATGTATCTCGAACAAATTTAACAGGCTGATCTGAAATCACACAACTCTTGCTTCCCTTGTCTTTGAGGCAGTTACAGTGAACTCACTTGTTCTGCTCTAGACGCTTTGCTTTGTACCATGTACAGAGTAATTTGCAGCATCATGTTATAGTTTAAACAATGTTTCCTTGAAGCAAAACCCGCCACTATTCCAATCCCTTATTGATTGACCAGTACAGAAATACTGGAGATTTCTGGCACAGAGTAAATTAGTATTTTATATCTGATGCCACAGTGCAAAATATTAGCATTCAGATTAAAAAAGGACTGTAGTCTGCCAAGAAAAGCTAGATTGGAGGCCAAAGCAGTTGGATTTTGAAATACATTTATGCTTATTTTTAAAAGCATTTCAATTTGGGGAAAATGAAATGGAGAGTAAGCTTTTTGCCTGGTACTGCGTATGTCAGGGACTTACCCAAGGGGATAAAAAACAAGCTATGGAGTTAATTTAGCTTTGGCACTTGACAAAAATCTCTTGGCTCACAAAAGCAGTGCTAAAGGTTGAGAACAGCTGCAGAACACTTAAAATCAAGCTTTTTCTGCGAAATCAGGTTTTGTACTTCTATCTGCATCATCTATTTATAAATATTTCTATGGCTCTGTAGCTTCCTCTTTATAAATAAGTTATTTTAGTAACCGTTTGATCTGCATAGAATGCATTCAGTTTATTTCAAGGTCAGGCTTAAATGGAAATAGAAAAATACCTAGAGAGTGGGATTTCTTTTCATAGACATTATTTCCAAAAGTGATCTTGCATGGGAAAATCTAAGTTGTTTAAAAGACTGTCTGTACAAAATATTTTAAACACCTCTTATTAAATCATTTGGATTTGGTTTTGAGAGGAAAACTAATATATCATTTGGTTTTTTGATGAAAAAGCTAATAACTCTCAGTACCATCAAGGTATGCTTGTGCAAACTGCTGAATAAAATCTGCTTCTGTTTTGCAGAATTAAGCCAGCATTTTTAAAAATAGAAAAATCAGTATAAATACAAAAAAACTGCAAGCTGCTCAGTCTGGCTTGTCTTCTAGTAGGAATGAACAAAATAGGTGTTAGTCATGTAGAGAGGTATTTTTATAGAGAGGTAGTTGCTCTTGCTGAGAAGATATTTGAAAAAGATTTGAAATCTGAAAAGTGCTGCCATTTGTATTTGAAAATGCAGTCAGTTTTGGGTCTTTCAGAATTGAAATTTCCTTACTGAGGAGTGTGATTTAAAATTACACCTTTATTTAAGCATGCTATGCTAATTGAATTATCAGTAGAAGTTGTTACAGTTGTTACAGCTGTTTCTCAGCCACACTGTATTATTAGATATAATGTCATGCTGGAGCTCAGGTTGTTTTTGCTTTTGAGTAGCAATCTCCTGTATGCATTCAGGCCTATGACTCAAACATAATCTAAGGAAATAAAATTTATGTATAAAATTAATAACACCCCCTTGATGTGACATTGCAGGAGGCAATTTATCTTCTGAAAGTTTCCAAGTGCAGTTGTGCTGAATTTAGCTGCAAATAATGTGAAAATGAAGCAGAGCAGTCTGTACTGATCTGCTCACCCTACAGATTTTTTTTTTTTAAATTAGGTTTTTTAAAAAACTAATTAGTTTTATTTTGGGGGTTCAAATTAGTTATTTCAAACAAACACTGCCATGTTGAGTCTTCCAGTTTACGGATGACATTGCTGACTGATGCCACTAGTAGTATTTGATGCCAGTAGTTACCCTGCAGGACTGCATAATGAGCATGGAGTAGAAGAGCAGCAGGAGTGTCTTAAGGGACATGGAGCACTAATACAGTAGCATTAATGGCTATATTCTCTTTAGCTAGGAGAAGAGACTGAAGAGTGGCCTCATTAATGTTTATATATATGTGAAAGGTATGTGTTAGGAGGATGGAGCCAGGCTCTTTGCAGTGTCATCTAATGATAGGACAAGGGGCAATGGGTGTAGGCTGGAACATAGGAGGTTCCACATCAATATGAGAAGAAATGTCTTCACAGTGAGGGTGATGGAGCCCTGGAAGGGGCTGCCCAGGGGGGTTGTGGAGTCTTCTTCTCTGGAGACATTTAAAACCCGCTTGGATATGTTGCTGTGTGACTGGATCTAGAGGATCCTGCTGTGGCTGCGGGATTGGACTGGATGATCTTTCGAGGTCCCTTCCAAT
>JAOXOE010000720.1:5490487-5516062 GCA_028565055.1 Phoeniculus purpureus
GGAGATATTCAAGACCCGCCTGGATGAGTTCCTGTGTGACTTGGTCTAGGTGATCCTGCTGTTGCAGGTGGATTGGAATAGATCTTCTGAGGTCCCTTCCAATCCCTAATGATTCTATGATTCTATGACCTGTTTCTAGAATGGATGAGTACCAAATGCAATGAGTAGGAGATAAAAACAAACAAGGGTTTTCTTTATCTGTGGCATGCTTTGCCCAAAGTTTCTGTGAATATTTAGAATATGTGATATTTAGAAGGTTGTGAAGAAAACAAGTGTACTTTTAAAGTGAATAATAGTAATAACAACTAAATAAAGTAGTAATGTGCTGTACAGAAATATAGGAAATCCTGGAAGTCACAGGAAATCTGAAGCAGCTCGTGTTCATTCAAAAAGAGTAAGACGTCTGTGTTCAGCTCTGTGTTGATTAAAATGAATAAAAGTCTGGCTAGTTACAGAACTAAAAATATACAGTCGCTTGACAGAAATTGTCATAAGATACTGTAAACAACATAAATTTGAGCAGGTAGCACATATCTGGAGGTTCAAAATGATTGATTTCCTAAAATAATCATAAGGTAAACTACTGAGAATGAGGTACCTTAAATAAAAGAAGGATTTGTGATCGAGAGTTCCTTAAAGCATCTTCTAGAACGTCCAAAAGCTGCATCCAAGAGAAACGGCAGTACTAGCTGCAGTATTAACCTCTCTTTAAGATGTGAAAGCAAGTATAAAAGTATAACAAATCTTATCACAAATACGAAGATAAGTACAGTGAACCTATAAGGAAAGAAAATTGATAGATGATTCTAAGACAGTAGAGTCATAGACCACAAGAAAGCATGAATTAGGAGTAATCAAGATTCTAACAAAAGGCATTGAGTCTCTATGAGAGAGAAAGAATGAGACTACTATTGATCAGAATTTTTCTATTTGGGGAAGAAAACTATGATGCATTCTTCACATGGTGATAATGAAATATGGTTTGGTTTGATTTAAGGGAGGATTGCAAAGGCTGATGAACAGCCTCTGAAGCTGGGTATCTTAAAGTCAGCTCAGTTTTAAAATCAGTTGGGAAGTTTTCTTTATTATCAAATTTGATTTTCAGGAAGTCTTGTAACACAGAGGAAATCTCATGTGAAGTGTAAGACAGATAGTATTCTTACCAATATTTTTGGTAAGGGTAATCAGAATGATCTAGATATTTCTAATCTGACATCATCAGGATCTTTTGTGTCAAACATCTGGTTAGGTGCCAGATGAGAGAATCATAGAATTGTCCTGGTTGGAAGGAACCTCCAAAGGTCATCTAGTCCAACCGGCCTGCAGTGAGCAGGGACATCCTCAACTAGATCATCCTCAGCCACCTCCCTGGGAAACCTGTTCCAGTGTTCAACAACCTTCAATGAACTTGTTCGTAACATCCAATTTCACTCTGCCCTTCTCTAATGTGAAACCATTGCCCCTCCTCCTATCACTCCAGGCCTTCATAAACAGTTCCTCTGCATCCTCATTTTAGCCGCCTTCAGGTACTAGAAGGTCTCTATCAGGTTCCCCCGGATGGAGCCTTCTCTTCTCCAGGCTGAACAACCCCAGCTCCCTCAGTCTGTCCTCATAGCAGAGGATTTCTTTTGTTTATTTCTTTCAAGAATTGGATTGAAACAAGGTGATTGAATTCTGGTTCCATTTCAGGGGAAATACCATGATAATACTTCACAGAATTTTATTTTCTCCATTTGGATAAAAACATCACCTTATAACATTTTGTGGAAGTTTCAACTATGTATCTACTAAGTGCAAATTTGATTTTTCTTGAACTAGGACAGGACTGTGGAAGTAAGTTTGGATTACATGATTCATATCTCAACTTCTCCTGAAATTCATAGAGGAGACTTGTGCTTCCTACTGAGTCTCATCTTTATCTTAACCAGATAGCTACATGTAAAGTGCTGGACATAATCTCCTGAGCTTTCAGGGCTGTTATTCATGCAGGTTGCTCTGTGGTGACAGAAATTCCTGTATGTTTTGATCTAACTTTGTGGAAAGGAATGAAACAAGAAACAATTTCAGTATGAATATACGTGTGTTTCCGTAAAACAAAGCAACAAACCCCAACTCAAAACAACAAAATCCCCAAACAAAACCTCCAGTCCTTAAAGAACTTATTACTGGTTCAATCTTTATGGCTCCTTCAGATGTGACATTGCACTTTATTTTCAAACAGTGTTGATGCATTTCTGTTGTTTAACAAATATTTGTGCTTGTACTACAGTTGGTTAACTGGCATTTTCATACCTCTGCAATTGTGTTTGAAGTCAGAACAATGAAAATGTCTGCACTTCTGTCTACTTGACATCCAAATGTAGTAGAAATCCAGTACTAGTACTTTGAGCTGGTGACAAACACATCCCATCACCTTTGAGTATTAAATGTGTAGTTTTGAAAACTATTGAAAACTATTTGTAGATCAAAGTGTTCTTAAACTAAAATTAATGCCATCATTTGCCTTATCAGTCTCTAATTTCAACAGAAATATTTGCTATCATTTTCTGACCTTTGATTAGCATCTCTTGTTATGGAAATGAAGACGAGGCCTGATGCTGCTGTGCATTTACATAGTGATTTGTTGTCTTAAGATGGGTGGTTTAAATAGTTTTTTACATAGTCATTTGCTGTCCTATGATGGGCAGTTTGAGTAATTTTAGACTTTAGTTTGTGTCACTTTTCTTCATCGTTAAATGTAAGAGCAGATGAGCGCTTCATTCTTATAAAAATTCACTTTAAACACTACCTCTGTCATTTTCAGAGAAATAAATCCTGCAGACCTTATATATCTCCTCTGAAAACAAAGGTAGCAGATTTCCTATTCTATACAACAGATGAGATCAGATAGAGGGCTTACAGCACCTGCATTAATAGATACTATGGAATGGGCCAAGAGGAGTTCTTTTTTAAGTTGGTAGAAACAAATTTTTGCTGAATAAGTGCCTGTGGCAGACATGTCAATAAAGAAAAAAGCTAGTATGAGCTACTTTTTTTGAACAAAAAAAGGAGAAATGTAGAAATGTAATCTGTCTAAAATTTCTCATGGAATTCCTCATAAAAGAAGGTTTGTGTGCAGAGAGATTACATGGCAGAAATGCCAAATGAAGCACAAAATCAGCCAAATACTGGTGAACATCCTGAATGTAGAAAATAATATATAATGCATGATACTTTAAATCTCATTAAAAACACAAGCATATGTAACTTCCTAGCAACCAAACCTCCAGAGTCTCCCTGGAAAAGATGTTCCTTCTCTAAGGGCTCCCTTGTATAAGTGCTTTAATAAATGAAGCACATACGGAAAGTATATCAGTGTTCCCTATGTGCAGAATATTTCAGTATTCTCAAAAGCCTCATATATGGTTGTATAATTTCCTAATCTGATATAATCAACACAAAAACTCTACATTAAATTAATGTTCAAGATCTAATTTTAGCCAACAAGAACCATAACTATGCATAAAGCTGGTACTCCATCCATCACATTTCCCTTTTGCGCCACACTAAGAGCAGTGTCCCAATATGGTCCTAGAGAGCTTGGTGCTGATTGAGATGCCATCTCCTGGCTGAGCTATAAAACCGAGCTGCAGACTTATTGTGGTTATTCAAGATGCTGTAGTGACTGTTTCCTGGCCTGAATCCAACCCTGGTAATTATAGTTAGATTTTGTAATTTCTCTTTCCACTTTCATCTCAATAGGGTATTCTTCCTCTCCGCCTGTCCTAAACTGCTGTGTGGTGTTAATGTGGGCTGTTAAACAGCTGCTGTGCTGCTCCCTGCAAGTGGCTGCATTTCAGTGGTAGGTAAATGACTGTATCGTATGGTGCCTGGAGAATTTGCAGAATAAAGGACGCTTACTGGTTTTATTTTACCACTTGGCACCAAAGTTTTATTGGGGTCTTGCCTGGTAGGTATTTCTGTATGACATGTGTGCGGGTTTCAAGACCTAAGAACATAAAGGCAAGCCAAAGGAAAAGACAAATGCCTAGATCCTTAGTGTCCTCAATGGTGAGACTTTTATAGAATTCCATCTATGTGTCAATTCTTTACACATTTGTATCTGCATTCCTAATCGATGGAACAGAAAATATAACCCTGCATATTTATTGTAAGAACAATAAATTACTGTGCATGACCTTCCCCGTTTCACATACTAGCCTAACATCAACATATCCAGAGCAGGGGACTGTGATTATAGCTTTTTTTTTAAGGCAAACACAGTTTTAAAATATTTTTTTTTAAAAAGCCTTGAAGAAGAAAAATCTGAAACTGAGCAGATAATCAGTTTTCTGTTATATTTAATTTTTACATAACCACTCCTGAGTCCAACACCAGCAAAATAATCATTAGCACATTCATAGGATGTGGTCTTTCTGCTGAACTGCTAATTGTTGAAGCCACGATACAGTAGCAGTGGGATGGAGAAAATTCTCACCTTCTTCTGAGATTGTCCTGGCATTATGTTTGCTCCTTCAGACATCACACAGTGTCATTGCTACTGATCTGGGCTCTATGCTAACATCTGCCCAGGCTTGTGGCTCCTTTAAATATAACAGGAGGGTAATGGGAATGCTCAGATCTGGTCAGAACACATTACTGGCTTTGCAGATCCAAGTTTTCTATCCATGAATATCTCTTTTTGGAGACAGATGACTCAGGTTTTTGTTATAATAGCAAACCAAACCTATATAACAAGAGGTTGGCGTTTAAATTGTCAAAAAACCTGAAATCTTGTTTTATCTGTTGTTGCAAATTGAAAGGAACACTTTAGCTGACAAATGGGCTTTTTAGAGCAATTAATTCATACTAACAGCAAACATGTTGCCTCATTCTTCACTCTGATATGAGTTAAAATGGCCCAGCTACAAGCTCCTAGAAGTCCAGCTTGTACTGGGATGATGACTAATCTTAACACTGCAATCCATTCAGGCCAGAGCATGATATTCATTCTGTCTTTAAACCTTCCAGCCTGCTGCAAGGAGCTATTTTTCAACAGCAGCGGGTTTTGTATCAGAAACTACAATTGTCTCATTAGTAAGGACAATGAATTTTTGTTTCAGCAGTTCCCACCCTTAGCCTACATTTTGGCAGGTCTTTGTTGTAAGCGCATGTCTCGCCTATTTATCTCACTCTTTCACTAAATGCATTTACAATTGTGACTTGGCTTATAGATGTTTGCTCTCGGTGTTAGTGTAATGTCCATACATCTAATTGATAAGTTATAATGTGCTTTTTTTGTAGCTTTAACCAGCCATTGAGAATAAATAAGATCATAATTATCAGTTTCCATTTACCCATTTATTAAATAACAATGTTCACACTGCGCTGTTTGATTTTTGTGTTACAATAAGGCAGCCTCTACATGATGACAGATGGTGTTTCATTTTGCCGGCGCTGTGCTAAAGTGCTGTGAGTTGTGATGTGTTTGATTTTATTAGAGATCAGATTTAACACATGCATGCTACATAACTGCAATAGCATTCCCATTTCTCATCTGTAGGAGAAAATGAAACTGTGATGAAATGTAATATACTCACCCTCAGGCAGAACTAGTGGGATTGGGAATTGCAACATAATAAATCTAATGGATATTGCACTACAGGACACTAGAAATTTACTGTTATTATGTTCAGGAAAGGAACTTGGTTTTGTAAAACTCACTTTTATTTCACTGGCATCGGTGCAATTTCACATTATTTAACCATTATATACCAACAGTTTGCTGCATTGAAAAAGTAACCTAAGCTCAGAGGAATAGGGGAGTAAAAGAACCCAAAAGGGAAAACATGAATCCTGAATAACAAAATGACTGAAATTGTTAAACGCAAATTGCTGTCTGAGCAAATAATTATGGTATAGTTAATAATGTCTTAGTGTTAGATGCATGTTTAGATCCATTTATAATTTATAGCAGTAGACCACTAAATATAAATATTGCATGTTCATACAAATTAAAATACCCGATTTATTTAATCAAAAACCTGTTGTACTTGAACTGCATTCAAATTTAACAGGTATCGAGAGAGATCAGGGTTTTGTTTTTTTTTTTTTTGTGACCCGGAGTGGTTTAAATGTTTGTTTCTACCACCAGTCAGAAGGCACTCTGCCTGATCTATCCTAGCACAGCTGTCAAGAAGGCTTTCCTAGAGCACACAATGTTACGTGTACTTCATCAACTTTAAGGAGCTGGGGATACTAATTAGAAGTGCATCATGGTAATTCCATTGGGAACAAGGAAGAGGTATTGTAGTTTAATCACAAGCTTGCCTGGCATGATGTAAATGTATTGAATAAACCAGTTTCTCAGTTTCAAACACAAGTTCTGAACATTCCTGGGTGCATCTGTTTGCTCACCCATCCCTTTCTAAAATATGAGTACACAGGGTATTCAATTTACTGTTTCTATGCCTGTTAAAAATTACGTTTTCAGAGATCTTTATAAAATCTTGCTTTTTTCAAAGACTGCATCAAGGCTCTGTGTAACCTGATCTAGCTGAGGATGTCCCTGCTCACTGCAGGGGAATTGGACGGGATGCCCTGTGGAGGTCCCTTCTAACCTAAGCCATTCTATGAGCTCCGCTCCAGCCACTTTGCTTTTGTTGTTTTGAGGATGACGTTGCTCCTGTTAACTAGAAATGCTCTAGCTGAACGGTATGAAGGACACACATATTTTCCTGAACGTATTAACTTTTTGCCTTAAATTTCTTAGGGAATGCAGTTCTTGCTTTTTATTTCAGTTAAAAAAAAAAAAAAAAGTGCTTTTAAATCTCAGAATCTTACAGCCTGTGTCCCAGCTGAAATACCAATCTCTATCATAAAAGAGCTCATTTGGAGGCCTATGCTTGGCTGCCTGTCCCTTGAGGAGAAGCAGCAGAACACGCCTACTATAGAAAGTAAAGAAGTAAAGCCAGAGCTTTACAGAGCTACTTTATGGAATAGCTGTTAATTTGGGGATATATCTATTCCTATACTAAATAGTGTTTACACCTTTCATGAAGCCCACCTTTTGTTTGTTAGTGCCATCATCACAAGGAGCTGTTATGAAGTGTCAGTGACAACTGAATGTTTTTAACTTAGTGCTGAGGAACATTGAGCAACATTTCCAATAAGAAAGGTAGTCAGTCACATCAGCTTTAAAACAAATAAATATCACAAAGAAGAGCAGAAAGAACACAGTGGGAACTAGAAATGCTCTAGGAGTGCCTGAGGTGTTCTGTGTACTTCTTGCACAGTATAGTCCCTGTACTAGTGTATAGCTGCTGGATGCTATAGTACTGGAGGTGTTTGAATTACTATTGGTTAATTATTATGTACTTTGACATGTTAAGCTCCTACCATTCTGTCACTTTTTATTATTCCTTTTAATGAAAAATACTTAGCATAAGACAATTTTCTAGCATGACAAAGGTAGAAACTGGTTTTGGTTCGTTTGGTGCAGTGTAGCATTGGTATCTAATTGTCCAACAGTAGATTCTTGGGAAGATATCATAGAAGGGCCCTCCAAAGGCCATCCAGACCAATGCCCCTGAAGTGAGCAGGGACATCCTCAGCTAGATCAGGTTGCCCAGAGCCTTGACCAGCCTCACCCTGAATATCTCCAGGGATGGGACCACCTCCCTGGGCAACCTGTTCTAGTGTTCAACCTCCCTCCTGCTAAACAACTTCTTCCTAACATCCCATTTCAGTCTGCCCTTCTCTAATGTGAAACCATTGCCTCTTGTTCAATCACAACAGACCCACCGCAGGCTTCTTGTAGCCCCTTTCAGGGACTGGAAGGTCACTATGTGTGTCTAGATATTAAATATTTTTCCAAATCTAAGCATCACTGAAAAATATCCTAAATGTTTCTACTATTTGTAAACAGAGTTAGTATGCTTCTAGAGGGGTCAGTCTATAGGGTTTGGTTAATTGTATGCTTCCGCTCTAAAGAAAAGTAACAAACACAGTTGTGTAATGTAAGGTAATGTGTAAAAAAGATTGTTATTCTATCTGGAATATTCTCGTAACCACCACTTTACCTTTTTAACCACAGTGTGGTAACCTGTCAGTAGTGCTGCTTTGGTTGTGTGAGCAGAAACAATGATGGTATAACACATGTATATCTGTGAATTAATCAGAAGTCCTGCTAAATATGAATTTTCTGACAGGTGCTCTGTGGAGAGTCTATGGTGCTCTCTGTGAGAAGAGCTCAATCATAATGTTAAATTATTTGTTTGACCAGCAGTTCAATACATTAAGAGCTGCCCCCAGAATGTTGTCGGTTAAAAAAACCTCATAGTATCAATTGCTACTTAATGAAGATGAAACTGTTCAAGACTGGGTTGGATGGGGCTTTGAGCAACCTGGTCTATTAAGAGTTGTCTCTGCCCATAGTGGGTTGGAACCAGATGATCTGTAACGTCCTTTCCAACTCAAACCATTCTGTGATTCTATGATACAAATTTGAGCAATGTTAAGAAAATGAAGAAGGACCACACTCAAATCTTAGAATCAGTTTGGATTTCCGTCACCATTTATAGCTGATAATCTTGGTGTCTTTGCTGATTTAATGACGAAATTTCAAATATGTGGGAAAAACAGACCTCAGTATCAAAATCAAATAGCAGCTAAAGTGATTTGTGTTTCTGAGCTCATTGCTGTTGCCAGCTGTCCCACTGTACGTCCTCAGGGTAGTCAGGCAGGGCTGATAGAAGCTGCTGTTTGCTTCTGTGCCCCTTGTATCAAGGGTATCAACCTTGATTTGCATCTATTCCTCTTCTAGTTTAGTGGGAGTCTCAGAAAGGCTGGGCTCTGAGCACTAATAACTGGATTATTTTGTTGGGTTTTTTTTTTTGTGGCAAGTCCCCAACACTGACAGTATCCTACCAGCTCAATTCTGTTTTCAGTTTGTGTATGTATTCATAGTACCATAGGTAACACAATTCACGCTGGCATTGCGAGATCACAAGCAGTTTAAGGACTTATTTGTTACAACGTGTGGGCAACAACCTTCAGTTGAAAGGGTGCAAGTGTATGAAGCTTGATGAGTTGCATGGAGTACCAGACTCTCAGCGTCCCTTTAAAGCAGTGCATGATCAGAGAATCTAAGGACAAAATCTCATTGTATCACTGTTACGGCAGTGTGGATGTTGGTCTTAAGGTTTAAGAAAGAAATTTACAGAAGCATCAGGAACATTTTTGGGCAGATGCTGTTAGAGGTCTTGATTTTAAGGGCCAAAACTTTGGATCTTTTTTTGTACATATTTGCGTTTTTAGTATGAAAAGAAACTGTGACTACCATTGACTTCTTTCAGTTATGGTGGGTATTTTAAATTCTTCCCCCTCACCCTCACTTAGATTTGGAGGAACTAAAGTGTAATCAGATTAGTAAGATCTCTAGCTGTAAACACAGGATATGGCTTGAAGCGGCTTCTGTTGTCAGGAGGGTCTCTCATTTCAAATATCTGTTTGCATCATGAGTCAAAGAGCACCTCCTTATCCTTAGCATCGATTTGCTTCCATGGCTTGGAGTAAGTAGTATCTCTGAGGGAGTGCTCCTTTAGATCCTAAGTATCACACATCACATTCTTTTCTTCAGTGTTATAGAAAGTGAACTGTTAGGGAAAAAAAGAAAAAGGTGGGTGGGAGGTATTCTGTGGAACATCAGCTTTTGGGTCAAAGATCAATATATTATATCAAATAGTTATATTTTTATCTTCAATAGCCTACATTAAACTTTTTCTGTTGGCTCTTAGGAAAAAAAAAAAGAATTCAGCATATACTTCACTGTTGGAACTTGTTCTTTAATTTAATTAAACTTAAATTAAACAGGGTTTTCCTGGCCTCCTTCGTCTTTCTCATTCAATCTACTTCCCATTATCCCTTTTGTTGAAATGAGTTCCTTCTTTGTCAGAAACTCTCCCTACACTTCTTCAAAGGTAGAAAAATAAAGGATTTTTATCAGCAATTTTAAAATGTTTTCTGTGTTGTATTCATTGTATTGAGAGTCACAGCAGTGACTGGAAACCAGAAAGCCCAGCAATGGTTATTATTGCCTATACATGACTGAGACTTGACAGGGAATCTGGGTAATGCCCTCACAATACCAAGCACTCATACTTTATTCCTTTTGTGCTTTGTACAGATCTCATCCCTACCACTGCATACAAAAGAGAGCCTCTGAAAAGGTGTCCTATTTATGAAGAAATGGATACCCTCTACTTGAGAGGATTTTATCTTCCTTTTATTTCTTTCTTCTCCAACTTTTAATTGCAGATGAAATAAAAGCCCTGTAAATTGAATCTGATTTGCATGAAATTGTGCAGGCATGCTGATCACGGTGGCAACTTGGGACTCTCGATTAACATAAGTATTTACAATATTGATTCTTTACCTCAAGATATTTGTGGAAAAAATACAAGAGCCCTCCAGTGGCCAAAGAAATACTGTAAAACTTGGTGGTGGTTGACCAAAGCCTGGCTAGGCTCTTGGTAAACAAGCTTGTGATACTTAAGCAGGCGGTGTGCTGTTACCTAAGTTTATCAAGCTGTTTCTCTTAGCCTTCACTGTTGTCCTTTGCTTCCTTGTTTTGTTTGCCTGCTCTTCTCATCTTTTGCTTAGATTGATTTCTCTCAAGAAGCACATCTTTTTTTCATTAGATGTGCATCATCAGTAAGTTCACAGGTGACACCAAGCAAGGTGGGAGTGTTGATCTGCATGAGGTTAGGGAGGCTCTACAGAGAGACACAGATAGACTGCATCAATGGACCCATGTTAACAGGATGAGGTTTAACAAGGCCAAGTGGCAGGTCCTGAACTTGGGCCACAACAACTCTGCAGGCTGGGGGAAGAGTGGCTGGAAACCTGTCTGGCAGAGAGGGACCTGGGGGTTCTAATCAACAGGCAGCTGAACATGAGCCAGCAGAGTGCCCAGGTGGCCAAGAAAAGCAATGGCATACTAGCCTATATTAGAAATAGTGTGGCCAGTACGAGTCGGGAGGTGGTTGTCCCCTTGTACTGGGTGCTAGGGAGGCCTCCCCATGGGTACTGTGTCTAGTTTTGGGCACTGCAATACCTAAGAGAGATCGAGGTGCTGGAGCAAGTGCAGAGGAGGGCAATGAAGCTGGTGAAGGGCCTGGAAAAGAAATCTTATGAGGAGCGACTGAAGGAACTGGGGCTGTTTAGCTGGAAGAAGAGAAGGTTGGGGGAAGAGCTCATCACTCTATACAACTACCTGAAAGGTTGTTGCAGAGAGGTGGGTGCTGGTCTCTTCTCACAGTGATAGAACAAGAGCGAAGGGCTTCAAACCGCAGCAAGGGAGGGTTAGACTGGGCATTAGGAGAAATTGCTTTCACGGAAAGAGCAGTCAGACCTTGGAACAGGCTGCCCAGAGTGGGAGTTGAGTCACCATCCCTGGAGGTGTTTAAAGGTAGTTTAGAGGTGGTATTGGGGGAATCTGGTTTAGGGGTGACTTTGTAGAGTAGACTTGACGATTGGACTTGATCCCAAGGGTCTTTTCCAACCGGGATGATTCTATGTGTTGTCCTCGCTCCAGTAGGCTGCAGTCCCTGTGTAGGGATTACCGCTACTCCTGAGTACAAATACCATAGTCACATCATACCTTGTATCAGATATGGGAACAGTGTGTAGTAGGGATCACATAGGAAGGACAACCTTTCTGTTCTGAATTAAATGACTTCTCCACTTTTTAAAAAGGTGAAGCTGATTGTGGAATGAGCATGACTTTGTATAAAGCTGCCAGGTTAAGATATCTGAGTTTTGCTCTGTGATTTACAATCTGAAATATAACCCCCTTTTTTTTTCCTAGAAGAAAGTACTGCTAAAAATACTACTTGGCATGTATTAATTGCATAGTTATCTTCCTAATACAGAGCAGGGCTTGACAGAAAACATGCCTTAAAATCTCAAGAAAGGTTTTGATTGCAGAAATCACATATTTACAGTACAGGAGGTTATACAAGCACCAAAGAAACATCATACAGAGTGGTGGAACTGGGCTCTGAGATGTGTCTATAAGTACCTTTACCGGGTTATATGTGCAGTCCCCCTAGCTGATGTATGTGATCACCACTCAGCAAAGGGATGCTTGGATTTTAGTAGGCTATTCTATGAAAATATTGGTTCATTGATGGCAAATCCAGCAACAAAACACACACAAAAAAATCAAGATACATGAAAAATTCTTAGGGAAACAAATGTGACTTAGAATCCCTTAAGTACTCTTGAATGTGACAGGCTTTTCTAGTCTTTGCAATCTAAAAGAGGAAAAATAGGAAATACACAAAGTAGTATAAGAAATGTAATTCAAGGATCAAAACAAGGTTTCTACAAAAAAACAAACTTTATACAAAGCAGTGAGTAGAGGACTTTGAGCCTGAGGAGGGTGAGCAGAATAGAGTTAACTGTTATATTAAACTACGGGTGGCTCAGAGAAAGCAACTAATTACTGTCAACTAGGTGGATGAAATTACATTGTAAAAACTTATAAAAGAAACATTTTCTAAAAGATTTATTTTAAATCTTAGAGCAGAAAGAGAGAAACCCAATGCTAGTTACTAGCCCGATTGATATACTTCTAGAAGGTACCATTGCTAAAGATCAAGACTTGTTTTTCTTCTAGGTGTTATGTTTTTTACAAATTCTGGGTGTGTTATAGAAATGTGGACTTGCAGCTTCAGAACAGATTGCAGATCCACTTTGTTTTGAATTGTGTCAGAGACTAATACCAGAAGTTCCAGAGTCAGACACAAATCCTGTAATACATTTGATTTCTCCCAAATCCAAATAGCTACTTTAGTCATGTTAAGGTAAAGCTACTTTGCAAAACTTAGTTACGATCATCTATCGACATAATAGCATGCGACAATGCTGCTAACATTTTACATTAGAATGCAAATTTGATTGAGCTGGGAATATAATTACTTTGGAGCATCTCTTGGAGTTGGAAATTAAGGTCTTGGAGGATGTTTACAGCAGCATTGCGTTGACATGAATGAGGGAAGGAATGCAAAAGTGCTGCCCTTTACGTTGATTCCTACATGGAGGGTTTGCAAGCTTTCTGCCATGCCTGTAATTTTCTCTTTAGCTGATTTTATTTCTTATTTTACAGCAATCAGCTAAAGTACTTATTTAACTTGTGAAAATTACTGTGGAAAACTGTAGACTTCTTTTTAGCTATATGATATGAAATCCTGTCAGCACCAAATATTCCCTAGGATCAGCAATGCCGGTCTTTGTTAAGTGTTTTTCACAACCTATTGATACCAAGAAGGAAACCTACTAAAAGAAAGTTGTGATAATTAATGTTTTGGGTTTTTTTTTTACCCTTCAAACAATATTTGAATTTAGAAAATTATTTAAACCTCATAGAATTGAATATCCTTATTTCCTTATTGTTCTGAAATAAGGAAACAGCACACTGTCCTGTGCTGAACAGTGAATTTTTTTTTTTTTAGGCTTCTGTGTGTGTTATTATCTACAGCCTTGTTTGTGAGTCTCTCATGATTTTGTCATCCCCAAAGTGTTTAAAAATTTTACAGTTGCATTGCATTTAACTTTTGGGTTTGTGCATGAAGTGAAAGCCAGGAGAAAAGCAGGGAATTCCCCTAGCTCTCTAACTGCATTTGAATTTAATTTGCCCCTTTCATGTCCTCTTTGTCTTCTTTATTTAAATTGCAAACCTTTTGGAATGGCTTCTCCTACATACTTGGTTTGTAATGTGCCTCACACCATTGTCAAGTGACCCTTAGTCTTTTCAGTAATAAACAAGATTTATAATAACATGACTTTAAAGATAATCTGGAGACACAAAAGCCCTAATTATGCAAAGGGGGGTGGGCAGTTGGAAACCTTTTTTTTTCTTCAAAAAAACCCACCCCACGTTTTGTTGCTGTGCAAAGCAGGAGTAGAATTAGTTTCAGAGTTTGTATTTTTTTATTAGGTTCTGGCTGTTACTGCACAGTAACAAGGATATAGATGCACAAATATGAATTGTGTGTTTTCCTGATGTCTCTTGGCAATGTCACATCTGTTCAGCTGAAAGGACATCCCAGACCCTGAGTAAAGGTAAATACATCTTGTGACATTGCCAAAAGAATGGAGGGTTAAATTCTTAGTGACTCCCTCAATATCCATAACCCAAGTAACCTCTGGGCTCCTGGTAACCTGTGAAAACCTGAGCAACATTTGGGTCTTCTGAAAAGCTACAGATAAACCCAGGGTTTTAGTGGGTGGGTGACAATGCTGTATTATCAAATCCACATTTCTCTTGTTGGCTTTTGCTGTGTCTTACATTTCATGTAATACAAACCAAGACAGCCAGGTTTGCCCTGTCCATCTTCAGAGATAGATGCCATCAGCAGTGTTTGAATTCATCACTCATGTGCTTTGAGGGGAGAAAAGAGGAGGTTGTGTTTTATTTTGTTTAAGGTCACATTTGAGTTTTACTGGTGTGAAGTCTGTATTCATGAAACTAGTAATTTTCTACTGCAATTTCATAATATATTACGTCACTTTTCTTTAGCTGGAATTTCATATGTGATGCTTTTAATGTTAAGATCAATTTTCTTGATTCTTTGGATTTACTTTTCCATTGCATTTTCTCCAGGCACATACAAAAAAAAGGTAACTAATCTTAATCTCTTGTGTTCACAACTCTGCTTAGCATGAAACCGGTAACTGATATATTAATTATAATAATCTGTTAAATATACTTTACCTACATGTTAATTATAGCAGACCATTCTCATTTATTTTTCTGGGTAGGCTATTAATTCAGCCCAGATGGTACAGCTTTTTCAGGCTGTAATACTCAGTGTTAACGGAATAAATCATGTTGCCAAGATACAGGAGCAAAAATGTTATCGCATCTGAATAGGTTTTAAAATGATATAACCATGAAAGAAACTTACCTTTTAATCAGGGAAGATGCTTAGTTAGAGCAGGGTCAGTAACCCAGCCCTGCTTTGGAAGACAGGAAGCATTATTTGGAAGTACTGGAATTTCTATTGTGCTCCAGAATATCAAACAATTTGAGAACATACCATTTTTGCCTGGCTAGATTAAGCAACCTAAAGGAAATGATGTAAAATAATTGTCTCATTTGACTTGAGAAAATATTGAGTCCTGTTAAAAAACTTTATGCTCTTCAGCAGAAGGAATTGCAACATCATATTTACTGCTTGCAATCCCTCTTTAAAGGAAAATAATCTGCACTAATGTAACTAACATGTAAAATTCTTCCCCCCACCACCTTTAATTAAAGAGCTATTGATATCAGTTCCTTCTTCCCACTGTTCCTCTGTTAAACTGCACCATGTGGTGCTGGCTATGAAGAGTAGAGTTTTAACTCTGATGTGAAACACGTTTTAGGTGACACGTTACTTCTTGAATACCTCATTTTTTAAATCAGTCTCCCATCCTACACACGTTCACACTTGCCCCCACCATGTTTACTTGCACATATCTTCTGATTTTGTTTTTTACTCTCATTGGACCTATTTGAGGTGTACAAGATGGATCATATTTGGGTATTACAAAGGACACAACATAATCTAGATGAATGAATCTATATAACCCTTTACAAAATAAGATTAATGTCACCTTTAGCCTCTTTTTTACCACGTGGAATAAACAGGTTTTGGATGAAGGACAAAAACCTAGTTAACCTAATTAGCCTGCATGTGCACTCTGACTACAGAGAAACGGTCTGTTCTCATTTTCTCAGTGTGTTATAATAAATAACTGGAATTGTAATTCTTTCAGTGTATTATCTGCTCATATTCAGAAAGAAAATTAAGAACTTGAGAAGAATTGAAACTTCTGTGTCAAAATCTTGGCATCACAGTGCATTTTCCAAAATACTCTGTCAGAATAGTGAAATAATATAGAATGTTTTTTCAGTCTTTTCAGAAAGGCTCACTGTAAAAGGTTACACTTTGGGGGGAATTTATGTCAGGCAATTAAGTGATAGTGGTTATTGTTTGAACCTTTCTGGGCAGTACCAGTCTCATGGTTCAGTTACACCTTTGGGATACATACTAGAGATACTAGCTCAACACTAAGAATATGTAAGGTGAAAAAATCCGCTCCTAAAGTACTGCTAATTCTTAGATAGTTTCTAATAACCTGTGTAAACCTTGGCTATGATTTGAGACACAGCTCACTAATTGGTGTAATTACACCAATTTAGTACTATGAAAAAGGGATCAATAATCGATGTTTTATATTCTCTAGCATGACCCCTTAGTCCACAGTCCATAATCAACTGCCATCTTGCTTTACCTCTATTTTATTCTACTATTAGAATATTTACATTTAAATCATAGTTACCAACCCTATAGACTAGGAGTGCTGGTTAATTGCTGTTAAACATGCTGTTAATTGCTTTGCTTGTTGTGCATCTAAGCCCTGACAGTTCATCTCATGTAATGAATCTCTTTCTTATAAGGAGGTAAAAGAAGATACTTGAGTCCCAGTCTTAGGGATTTAAAGGAATAACAAAAACAGTCCCAGATTGTTTTGTAGACTTGAGACAAGTGTAAGTTATTTTGATAATCTTTTTGTCTCAGGCTTTCTGAACAATATGAGATGAAATTATCAAAATGTAATATTCACTGAGCACGGTTTGGTCCCTCAGCCCCTGTATTGAGGCCATTGAGAGAAAAACAATTGGAAGTTTCCTGAATGCCACATTTGTAGGGCTATCAAAGGCAGGCTGCTAATCTATTGCAGGAATTAGAGTCATGTACAGTCCTCTTGATAAACCCATTAAGCTTATAGGGGCAAATTCTGCTGCTTTTCTTCCTACACAGCAGCAGTAGAAAGACCTATGGGTTGAAACTGGCTCACATGCGAGCTCACAGTTTGAAAGGAATGTGCTCAAAAAGAGAACAAACTTCCAACAAATCCGAAGTATAACCTAAACCATGTGAATTACAACTAGGAAATGTTTCTAAACGATCAGTAAGAACTACAAAACCACTACGTGGTTATGAGGAGCTTTTAGCTAGGGAATGTAAAATCTTAAATGGCAGAGATAACGTCAGTCTGAATTACCGCTTCCAGAATGACACAGATGTTAGGATAAGGAAGCATAAATGGAAATTAAAGAGAAACAAATTCAGAACAGATGTCAGGAAGCGTTTTTTCATGCCGAGAATCACAAACGTGTGGAACGGCCCTACCAGGCAAGATTGTTAAGGCAAAAGCACGGGGGACATTCAAGAAGTGATCAGATGGCAGCACAGGGGAATTGAGTAGTAAAAAAGGAAATGAGCATGCATAAGGCAAATGGTTTTAATTTAATCCCAAACAATGACCATGTTCTTACGTTATTAATGCTTGCATATTTACCTTGGGTAAACACACAGAATTCCTACATTTGAAAAAAATGCACAAAATAGCCCCCCAGAACAAAATCCAAACAAATTGGTCATCTTTCCTGTAGTGTCTTTATAAACCTGTGTGTATAATTTTTTGGGGGATTCAATTTCTCTCTGTATTCCATATTGGTCATCTGTAGATGTTAGCCATGAGGTCATGGGGAGACATTATGTTTCTCAGAAATGACATTTTGTTGATGACTTTTTAGGATGCTTGCTCCCCTGAGCTCTATTTGCGCACAATGTACAAGTAGAAAAGATGATGGACTTAATTTTATCTTCTGACAAGAAGCAAACATAGTTCTCAAAGCCCAGTTACACAACATTTACTCCAGCACCTTGATGTTTCTCCTGCTCTGTTAATGTCAGTGGAGCCCTTTGTGTGCACAGTCGCATGCACAATGGTTTGCAGGACATGCTTCAAATGCTTTGTGTGGCTCTTGTAGGACAGGCAGGTATCCCTCCAAATAAGGAAATGTAGTTTGTGCTACAGAATTTATATTTCAGTGTTGGGTATTTTGAGCCTTGAATATAGAAAGATGGAGAACCTAAAGGCTCCAAAAGCCAGATCCAGCTTCTGAATCTGAGAATCGGTATTTTTGTACCATCACTCTTTGCTGGGTTGAGCCCAACAGCTAATAAAGAAAGATGAAAGTAGAAAGCGACTCTGAGCTAGGTTTATGGAACCTTTTTGTTGCCTTGCAGAGCACTGAAAGTAGCTCT
This sequence comes from Phoeniculus purpureus, assembly GCA_028565055.1. Taxonomy (NCBI): domain Eukaryota; kingdom Metazoa; phylum Chordata; class Aves; order Bucerotiformes; family Phoeniculidae; genus Phoeniculus; species Phoeniculus purpureus. Next base: position 5,508,634 of record JAOXOE010000720.1, read on the forward strand.
GGAAATTTCTGTAATCACAATGTTTGAAGCTTACAGCATAAACAGACTAAGCACAATGCTTATTTTTATTATCAGTCTGTTCATTTATCTTCTGCCTCCCTGGTATTCTCTCTCTTGTCTCGCTTATGTAGCTGCTACATCAGGAGAATTCTTGAAGAGGGCTGTATAGGACACTGATAGGAGTATTGGACATCACTAGGAGTTTGGAACTACAAACTCATCAAGATTTGTTCTTTTTATGCTAAATGCAAATTTGGCTTTGAAGTTTGTTTCTTGGATATAGAAGTTTGCCTCATGCATAATATTATCATTAAAATTCAGAAAGAATGCGTGGTGGCTTTTTCCTCTCGACAATGTTACTACAACGGGCTAAAAAGACCAAGTGATGATGAAAAAATAAAGGAATGTATATTGTACATTCAGACACCCAAATCCTTACTCTGTAAATGATCACGCCAGTGTTGAAAACAGCGGTAATTGAAGTAAATAACATTCTCTTGCTTTCCTACTTACCAGTTAATGTTTTAGCATCTGTCGTAATGTTACTGTTTGTTTTCAGGATTTCAATTTTGCAGACATAGAAATGTGATTGAATCCACCTGGTAGAAAATTGAGTTTATGCTTTCTGCTTTATCTTAGCTTCTAGTCTTATAAGTCCCTGACTTGTGAAATATATTAATCAATTAGACATTGATTTTACATACCAGTTCCCTTTAAGCTGTTCTTAGGCAATATTTGATCGGTATATGTTTAGTAATCCTAATATTTAAACAAATCATCACCTAGTCATTTAGGTGTAGAATACTAACAATACAGTGTTAACTTATCGGTTGTAGGCTGAAAACACTGTCTAGGCTTATCTTTTTTTAGTGTGCTTTTGACATAAAACCGGTTCAGTAAGTCACATACTAAGAAATTCAATAGCAGAATGGGCTTAGTGATTTACTATAATCATATGTAAATCTCATAGTCATATACTGTGCAGAGATAAGGAACTCCACAGAAAAAAAAGAGAGCTGTAAGAAAATAAAGTGATAGAGCCATGAATTACTTGTGAAGGTTCTGGAGTTTTAATCACAACCTCATGTTGATATTCCTGTTTCCATTGTGCTTGGCAGCAAGTTACTGCTTTAAAATTGTGTTTCTATTTCATTGTCAGTGTCTGCAACTGAATTACAATGATCCATAGCACCATTTTCTTAATTATGTTACTATCAGTTAATTAACGCTTGTACAATGCGTACCAGGCATAGATTAGAAACAGAATGAAGACATGTCCCATGTCAAGGGGAATAGGCTAGATTTTACAAATGAAGAGGTCTAATGAAGTTTGGCCCTTTGACATTCAGTGAGAGCTTGATATCTGCTTTTTCTAGCAAAATCCTGACTATATAGTGAGGGGGCCAATCCTGTGTTGGGGCACTGCTTGGAATATGGAATATGGCATGTAATCTCCTTGGATTGAGATCTACACAAATTTGTGAGTGATTTTACAAAACAAAATTCTAAGACTAGAGACATCAGAAATGAGACAAAACCATTAGCTGTATGGAAAGCAAGTATCAAGGCACACAGGCTCTTTGATGTGCTTGTGTTTTATCCTTGGGTGGAATTAAATTTGTATCTAAGGTCTTTATAAAGTCTAACCCAAAACTTTCTGGTAACTGTTGCTCAAGAAGAACCCAAGCCACCAACCTCTCACTCTTTTCTTAATCTTTATTTTGCATTCTACAAGTAGGACTCAAAGTGACAACATTAAAACCTGTAAGAAATCACCTTGTTCACGATGGAGGAAGTCCATTGCTGAGAGAATAGGAACCACAGGCTAAACTTCTCTGATCTACATCTTGCCAGAGAAACATACCAGGGTGGTTTCAGAGAACATTTGAGAAGCAGTCTGTGTCACACACACCTAGTCAGACAAGTCTAGCTGGCATGTTGAAGGCATTTCTATTTGTTTGAAAGCATCCTCAATTCTAAAACAGTTCTGTCTGTTTCCATGATTTGGAACACAAAATAATGCGTTTTACACGAGTAGCAAGATGTTTGAAATAATGAAATATAATTCCATCTACACTGTATTCTCTTGTTATTTATTACTGTATAAATTATCTACAACTGAAGACATCCAGTTTATAATGAGATATCTGATGATTTATTTTTGCAAAAAATATTAGCTTTATTATTTATTAATTCTAGCAGTATTCCTGTGTGTATACTCCATAAATATTAACATATCTGATGTCTCGTAAAGACACGATGAAAATAGCATTATGCCTGATGTATGGGGAAGATTTGACATCTCATTTTTATGTCGTTGATCTTCTATAGCTTATAGTATCAAGAAGCTCTATTAATTAAGAACTCATGTCAAAAAAATAATAAAGCAGTGCTAGTGTAAGGATATTTGGAGACTGCATTTGGGATAAACCCACTGATAACCATGAAGATTATCATGGGGGCAGGACAGTGGAAGAGTGTGTTTTGTTCTTCAGTGGAAGACTAAATAAATTACTAAATTTCTGGTACTGCATTTATTGCTCAACAAATACCCACATGAAAATATTGAGAGCTGTGTGAGGATTTTGCGACATGTCCTCACAGCAGATTTGTTCTTGTAAAGATAATATTTATGCTGGGAATTATTTTAAGTAATATCACACCAGTACCACTATCTACACTGACAGTTAAAAGTGAGCCAAATACTTCATCATGATGCTGTATGAATACAGCTGTTGTCTGAAACCCACTAAGACCATCTGGAATTTGAGGTTTATCAGAAGATTATTGTTCAAGGCTGGTTTATCTCACAACTCCAAATCCTTTACATTTGTACTGAAAAAAATCTCATGTAGAAGTTGATGTAGAGAGATTTCCTTTAAGCTCATTAGATATTTGGTTTGGTTGAGAATGAGACTTTGTTCTGCTGACTTTTGTTTTGATTTTATAATTAAATACAGTAATGTCTTTATAAGTATTTTAAGGATAATGTACAAGTTGTTTCACTGTTTTTTCTTTTTAGAAGAAGGATTTAAACTGTTCTGTAGACATTTTAACAATCACCATATTAATGATGAGATCATGAAGTCTTAGAGGAACTTGACATTTATCTATGTTTCTTCAATTCTAGGTAAACTTGAAACACTCAGGACCATTACAGGTATGTGACAAAGACAAATTTAACACAGATCTAAACATGATTATTTGTAATATAAGCTGGTCTTTGATTTGTAACTTTGAACAAACATCATCTTTTTCCAAACAGCTTGATACACATAAACCAGCTAAAAGTTCATATGCTGTGGAGACAAGAAGGCAGAGTTGCTTGGCACAACTAGTAGGGTGCAGGTGAAAATCCCAGCTGTTAACTTGATAACTAGAGAACAATAGGAAAAAGGAGTAGTCACATGGCTCTACCTAAGGCACATTATGTCATATGTTCTGTAAGGCATCCAAGGAAATAAAAAGGGACTAGTAGTACTTGGGTGAGCTCTGCTTTTTTACGTGATAGGCAATATTATAGTTCCAGACATGTCTGAAGCCAGTGTGAAACTGGTGGTTTGAAAATGGCTGACTTGTGAACCTTAGAAAGAAACAGAATGAACAAGTCTAAGGCACTTGCCTTGCATCTGTAAAGATTTATGCCAATATGTTTGGTGTTGATTATGGCTTCTCTTATCATATCTCCTCTGTTTTCGTTAGAGAACAGGCTGTGAGCTTGACTTCTAGCCAGGATCTTTTGGCAGGACTTGATATAGTGGAAATGGTAGGGCCATCACACACATCTTCATGCACGCAGCATGGGAGGGGACTCCGACATTTGTATAATCCATTGGAAAAATTGTGCTGAGTTTGCTTGCTGCAGTTTCTATTACCTCAACAAAGCTGAATGGGTTTGTATTTCAACATGTTGTGGTGTCAGTATCCCACTGCCTCTAGGGAAATACCTACAAATAATTACATTAAAAATTGTTATGGAGGTTTGTTTTTTTTTTGCATCATATTGCAAGGGAGGCATTTAGCAGTCCCTTAAAATTGTATACAAAGAGTTTGGATTTTTTTATGCACTTAGTAGTAAAAAAGGGAATCTATGTAGCATCGACACATCTAGTGTACACAAACATATCTTTATATCTAGTCCTTACAAGATACTGAATTAGGTAACTACCTCATACTTGGTTTAAAGCATGAAGCTCACGTTCCTGCACTGTAATCACTGGAAGAGTGCTGTGCAACCTTGAGATGTGCTGTTTGAAATGGAGCAGCTCATTATTACTATGAGATAGAATCCATACATGAAAATCAAACAAAGAAGCCTGTGTGTTTCTGAGGCAGAACTGAGATGCCAAATGTGCTGCACGTGTGTCTGGAATTCTGAATTATTTTTAGGATGCATTTATTGCACATCCTTGGTATAAAATACCTACAAATACATTCTGGGGCACTGCAAAGGCTTGTTTGTATTTGCTACTGCTCATATTTTTCTGAAAGCTACTGTCAGCCGTTTGACGAAAACTCCATGTCAAAGCACTGCCAGTCCGCTAGCACTCCAGACTGTCACCTTCAGTTTTCTTCTTTACAGGGAGAAAAAGCTTTCTTGCAGGTTTTTTCCTGGAGGCATCACAATAAAAATCTTTTTCCTGAAGAACATTAATTTCATGAAGGCCTGTGGCCAGCATTAAGGCTACAGCTGCAAAACTCAAAGCTAACCCTAAGCAGGGAGTGGGGCACTTCCTTTTGTGAAGTAAAATTAAAAACTGACAGCTTCTTTGACCACGATGCAGCTCCCCATTGGCATTTTTATTTGCTTGCAGAACTTCATTTCAGGAGGGCTTACACCAGCCTGAAGAGCTTGATGAAAAGCTCCTAGGTTGTGTGATTTTATTTGTATAAGTTTTGTGCTTCTGAGCCAAGTCAGAGTTTTCTGTAGATGTCCAGTAGACACGTTAGCTCAGGAAAAATAACCAAGTGACAAAGGTGTTTTGTGTAACAGTTTGACCCAAAAGATAGAGAAAAGCAGGGCAAAGATACTGAATTACATTGAAGAAATGTGTTTTTCCCCCATATCAGAAGAAAGGATTGGTTTAGTTCATTTAGAAACTATGAAAGGTATAACAAAGCATGATATGGAACTGGAAGAATAGTCTACTTCCACTATACTGCATGTTATATGTGTGTATATAGCTACATGTACATATGTTATAGCAATGAGAAGGCTTTGAGTATGTGACATAATTAATACATCTCTATATTTATGTTTTGTATATTTGGAGATTATTTTTAATGGTAATTTTGTCTTTGTCAATAATGTCCTTAATGCATTATTCCTTGATTCTTGTATTGCATGCTATTAGAACATAATGGAAGTTGGATAACACTGTGGTGGATCAGCCGCTGAGACTTTGTGCAGTTACCCTTTATCTGTGTTTTTACCTAATAGAAGGTTCAAGCTGATGTGTTGTTTAAAGAGTGGCAGATAGAAAACGTACCAACAGAATGGTATTAATACATGAAATACATAAGTTAGTTCAGAACGCATTTTCCTTGCTCTTGAAATGAATTTACAGCTCTGCAAGGATAAGTATCTGTTGTATGTTTATTTATTTCTTATCTAGTACTTTCTTTTGTGGTGAGAAACAAGAGACCAGTATGATTATCTGGGTCTCAGAATTGTGTCAGGAAATGCAAGTTTAATTTAAATATGCAGTAGATAGTTGTTAGCGGTGATACTATTGAGCACAAAATAATCCTAATTAACATCTTCTTATCTATTCTTTTTAAGAACTGTGTTTCAAAGGAGAAAATACTCACACTTTGTACAAAGAGTGAGGCAGTAGCTGTATCAATATCACTATAATTACACTCTAATCTTTCTTCTGAGTATCTCAACTTTCTTTGACGATTGGCATTAAACTTTTTTAAAAAGAAATTATTAATATCCACATGTAAGTTTGTGAGGACTTTCACCTGAACTTCTATCTGCGTTACCTGAGAAAAGAAACATTCTTAAAATTAGCTAAAATAGCTATTTTCATATCCGAAGTAGAAAAATAGGATAAGATACAGAAAGTAGCAGTGTATTGGGTGAATTTTATGATCACTTACAAATTAGAACAGACTTACTGGGTTCAATTTGGCAGAAAATGGCATGGTTACACAAGAAGGCAGATATCATGTCTAAATATGGGCAGAGATACATCTAGCCAAAAAACCAGCCAGGGATGCAGATGTCCCTGCTGAAGTTTTTGCACCTGGGCCATTTGGTTTCCAAACTGACCTCATGACTGGCCACAATGGCTGCCTTCTCTTCAAGAGCCAAAAAAGGAAGAGGCTTAAGTGGGTCCATATGGCACACAACAATCGACAGCAAAGATGCACTGCCAACTTGGTATTGCAACTACAGTTTGTATTTGAATGTGCTGTGGAATTGGTTCACTATTCACAGAAGAGCAAGTACTGCCAGGAGCAGCTTAATCTATGAATCTGTCTATTTATGTCCTAAAAGCACTGGAGATCTGCAGTATGATTTTGGATGTTGAGATGAAGCCAAAATCAATTTAACCTGAACTGTGCAAATTCCAGTTTGCATCCAGAATCAAAGAAGTTGAGCTTCTCTTATCTATAGCAGAAAAATAAAAAGAAGGAGAGAAAAGAAGTTTCACTGTATTGCGTCCTTTGGGTAGGAAGCACAATATACCATCAGCTGGCTTCCAGGAGTTAAAGAATGATGACTGTAAAATCACATAAATAAACTTTAGAACATGGCTAACTGTGACCTTAGGCAACTTTTTGCTGTTTTTCCTTCCCACTGTGGACTTCATAATATAATTTATCTTAAATAAATGATGCATATCTGAGAAGAGTTAAAGGCTTGGATTAGAATAACTATGAATCCAGAAAAATCAAACAATACTACTGTAAAATCCTTGTAATAGACTAGGCAATAACTTGGCTGTGTTTGGCTGCTGTAGCTCTGTTTATTTAGTAGTTGTTCATTATGTAGTTTTATTGGTTATTTTTTCCTTTATCGTCTGTTGATAGAGGGTCCTTAACTATTTATGAGTCTGTCCAATGGTGAAGTTCGATATTTCCTGCCTGGAATTATAAGCGAGAGGAACGTGGTCGTAGTGGATAGTGTGACATCTGGGTGTACTTGTTCCGTCGTGATATCTAGAAAAAGATTTATGTAGTGTAAGTGATTCTTTCTACCTGAAGACAACCACAGAGTTTGGGTAGTACATTGCCTGGTGACTTCGGTCACAACAATCCCCAGCAACGCTACAGGCTTGGAGAAGAGTGGCTGGAGGTCTGCCTGGTGGAGCTGGGGGTGTTGATCGACAGCCAGCTGAACTTGAGCCAGCAGTGTGCCCAGGTGGCCAAGAAGGCCAATGGCATCCTGGCCTGTATCAGAAATGGTGTGACCAGTAGG
>JAOXOE010000720.1:5516162-5539140 GCA_028565055.1 Phoeniculus purpureus
CTGGTGAGGCCACATCTTTAGTATTGTGTCCAGTTTTGGGCACCTCAATACAAGAGAGATGTGGAGGTGCTGGAGCAGGTGCAGAGGAGGGAACTAAGCTAGTGAAGGGCCTAGAGAATAAATCTTATGAGGAAAGACTGAAAGAGCTAGGGCTCTTCACTTGGTTACAAGGGAGTGGAATGACAGGTAGCTGCACATGTAACTCCTGTGCAGACACTTCAGGGAGTTTAGTTGTGTTTGCAGCAAACATTGTGGAAGCAGGTTCTTCATCAGCCTCTCATGCACACTGTATGAAAATGCTTCTGCTCTTGATGCTTCTTCCACTAGTCACAACTAAGCGATGGAGAATGTCAATAGGTGAGTTGTGCTATCCTGTTCTTCAGCTCTTCTGAAGCTTCTGCTCAATGTAAACACTGAGTTGGGTGTTATGGAGTAGAGCAATGACTTCAGTCTGTAAAACTACATATTATAGAAGCATGGTGATGCAGGTGTAATTCTTGTGTACACAGTCTGCACTGTAAGAGGCAAGCAGGAATGCAGGGTCTTTCTGTATGGCCTTGAAGTAAAATTAATCTTGCGAAAGGGCCAAATAAAGTTGAATGTGCCAGGGATAAAAGTAACTTGGTCAACTTTCATATACTACTTATTCTGCTGTTACCACCTTTTTTAAATGTAAGCATTTATTTCCTTCACTAAAGGGTTAACCATAGCAATCTTATCTTCTGCCCTCCCTCCCCCCTTTATTTTCTGTGTTCTGGTCACTCTGCACAAGGAATAAATTGAAGCTGTGATGAATAAAAGTCATGAAGTGATTTGGAACTGACATGAGGTAGTAAACTGTGCAGCAGCAATTGTGCCTATCAAAGTCCTGGCTCTGTAATTTAGAGATGAAATTGAAGACATAGTGATAAATATAAGGTGAAAGGTAACAATAGCACAACAAAAACCTTGCCATTTTATCACATAAGCGTGCTCCACTGCCCACACTGAATAACAGGAGTTTGTTCTGGACATTTATTAATCTGAAAAGTTCTCTAGACTACCTGCACATAGGTTAAGAAAAGCCTCATAAGCACAAAGCTGCATGCAGTGAGTGATCAGCTTTGGACAGTGAGCAACTGTGTACAAAATTAGAGTCTCCAGAGGCTCATGGAGAAATTCTGTATAAGGAAACACAGGCAACAGATCAGTTTAAAGTGATTTCTCCAGCTTTCAATTTTCTTCTAACTTCTAGCTGTGCCAGTAGGCTCTTGGGCATCTGGACTGCTGCTCTACGTGTGTGCACAGACTGAGGAGAACTGAGTGAATTCGCTATCCAGTGATGTGTACGTGGCACCTGGAACACTAATTTAATCCCTTTCAGAAAATGCCCCTTTTTGTAGGGTGAATAAATGCTATACCTGCTCTCATCACATCTAAAGGACAAAGGGCTGTGCTCATTACCTTGCTCCATATTACACTGGTGGTTTGGTTCAGATCAGTGGCTCTCCAAAAGCTGCGTTACAGCTGAGTTCAGCAGTGTTACCCTGGTAAGGAGCAGCAACCTTTCCAAGCAGTTGCCTCTTTTCTGTGCTTCTTTTTACACCAAGTCGCAGCACACAATGTGTTGTTGTGATTAATTAAAATCAGAGACCATGCTAATGAGAGTTGAAATGAATGAAATCCTTTTTTATTTCATTGTTACATGTTTCTGTAAAATGTTATACTTGGCAAAAGCCTGTTTTTTTTCTAATTGCATGCTACTACTTAGATCTGCATTGATCAGACAGATACGTAGTTATTGATAGAAGTCAAACTATTTGCTTATCCTTACCTCTGAAGGAGATATAAATCTGGTATCACCTTCTGACCAGGCTGAGATCAATGTTTTGTCAGGAATAAACTGTCTTACACGAGGTAGCTACACAGTGCTGTGAAAGAAGCATGAGTCTGTTTTGTATTTGAAGTTGTGAATAGAACACGTATATATAGCCTTTTTTTGAGTAGGTGTCTGTGATGTAAAGCTGAAGATTTAAAATGAAATTCATTAGCTCTCTGGCTTGTATGTATTCCATGTAAGCAGGGTGAAACACTCTGGTGAAAGTTAGGTACATAAAGAATTCTTTTACAGTTGTCAGTCAGCTTTCTGAGATGGAGGGGAGGTATCTGTGCTAGGCAGCGTAGTATTAGAGGAGCTGCACACAACTGAGAACCAGCTAGGCAATAAATTTGTGTAATTTCTTTGCTTAGTTGAATTTCAGAAGTGAAAAGAAAATCTGATTTTCTTAGTCTGAGCTCCACAGACCATAAAGCATGTTTGTTTACCATCTGCACCATCTTTCCAGTCCCCAGAGGCACATGAAAAGACGGCTGTAACAATGGAGAACTGGCTTGCTGAAAGCAGCATCAGCAGAGCTCTAGGGACAAAGCAGCAACTTTCTGAACAACACACGAAATGGTAGAAGCAGCTTGTTTTCCTCCTGTAGGTTTGAACAATCGACACATGTTTAAATGATTGAAATTGGGTGGAAACATTTCTCCTGAGAACTTATTCATGGCTGTAATACAACCATGAAAGATGGTGATTTCTCTCTGTCCTGAGGAGTTTCTTAATCCTTTCAAATCTTTTATAGCCCAGCTCAGAAATAAAGTGAGCTTACATTCTAGCATCTTGACAGAATTTAAGATGTGACACTCATAGCTTTTCTGGTGTATGCTAAAACTGAATTCTAATCCATACCATCAATCCTTGAGTCAGCAAAACCCACTTGTCAGTAGATTTATTAGCAGCTCTAAGAGCAGGTGTCCTGCTTTCCAGTGTTTTCTTCTGTATTTGTTGACTCTGTGTTCATAAGTCACCCATTGAAATGGAATACTCAAGAATGCTAATTTATTTCTATATGATACTTTAATTCCTAATGCTGAGCTAGCATGCAGGCACAGCCTGCTATCAAGGCTACTTTAGACTGATATTCTATGTGCAGAGTTCCTTGTTAGGTCAAGCTTTACCTGTGTTAGGGTCATACTAAGGGCCCAAATACTGTCCTGAGTGACAAAGCAAAAAAACTCTCAAGCAATTAGTATATTGAGTGACATGACTGTCTAAAAAGCAATGCTGTAGTACCTCTGAGTTTTCTTGTGAAAGAAACAACATTCGTATAGAAGGAACCATCTTCATAGATTGGAATGGAAGTGTGGAGATTGCTAACCTGGGACTCTTGATCTGGATTTATCTGTTGAATGTATGTTGTAGTGCACATCTTGCACTATGGCTGTGTTTCACAGCCAGCAGGAAGGTTAGATTGGCACAAGGGTTGATAAAGAATGCAGGCTGCCAGGTGCAACTGGTACAATCCTAGCCGGCATAGCCAACCCAACTTCACTCTGGCTGCAAGGAACCCACAAGGAAAATGTCCTCTGACACTAATACGCTCAATATTAAGTTGCCTGTAGCTCCCCAACATGGACAATGTATATGTTGTAGGTGTGTGAGGGCTTCTTTAGCTGCTTGCAAGTTATAGATAGATGTTTAAGGTGGTTTTTCTTCATGACTATGTTGTCACAGAAAGGATAGCCTTGTGGTTATAATAACATATAAGTTAATTTAGTGGCCTAGATCTAGTTCCTGGTCCTAGCATTCAAGGAAGCAGTGGTCCTGAGCAACAACTCCTATTGACACAGATACCATTATCTGTTGAAGAATTATATACTCTTCCTAATTTAGACATCCCAGAATTGATAATTTATTGATAAGGTCATGGAGTGCTCATGTATGTTGACAGTTAGGTACCTTGATATTTGAAGAAATTCTTGACTGTGCAGTTCTTTATTGTCTACCTCCCATTCTATCTGTATAATTATAAAGTTATGTCATTTTCTATTAACATTCTAATAGTGAATTCAGTTTATGATAATTATAATGTCAGTCACTTAAAGAGTCATTAGACTGCTTATTAGGGATATCAGCTGAGTCAGGGAAATCAGATTTAGTTTTAAATACCTAACTTGCTCTTGCATTTTTGTTTCTACAGAGTTTATTGCATTAGGTGCAAAAAGTTTTCACAAGAAAAGTTGAAGAGAAAGGAAAAAATAATTTAATTCAAGGTCATTGCCTTGATTTTGTAATAGAATGAAGAGTAGCTGAGGAACTAGCATTATTTGAATAAAAAGCATAACATAAAACCTAGAAGGAATTATTCAGTGTAATTTGTGCTCTTAAGTATCAGGTATGTTTTCCAAACAGGCACCTTATTCTTTGTGTTGTTTTGGATACTCACCTGTCTGACAGTGAGATATTGTATGCTAGAAATGCTCTTTTTCCCCCTTTATTTGTGTATAGCTGAGAATCATGGTTTAAAATATTTAAGCTGCATTTTCTGTTCTGAAAAATTAAGTTAAATGACAGGCATCATGCCTTTTATATCATTGACTATTGGCAGTGAGAGTGTGAGCCTGGACATTCTAGAGCTAAGAACAAAGTGCCTGAAGCTGTGATTTGCCTGGATGAAAGTGAAAGGATTCAGAACCATCCTCTTCTAGTCCCAAAGTTGTACTGGAATGTTTTAGGTTGCAGAAAATAGACTTTAACATCAGTAGGACAAGATGAGAATTTAATTTGTTTGTAGCAAGATGCTGCTCAAGTTAATGGACTGAATATCTTTTACTGAAAAATGTCTGGAGAAGCAGAAAGCTGAAGTGACTAAAATGTCTCTCGTTTTTCTAATAATTTTTCTTGATGGGAAGGTGTTTTCTGATAATTATTGGCTGGACAGAGTCACACAGTAGAACTGAAATAAGTTTTTCTAAAAGGTTCAGCAAGTGCAGCAGCACTTCCAGACTTTAAATAAAAAAGGGATTTTGGGGAGGAAAGGATGGTTCTTCAATTCCGTACAAGTTTGTTCACTTCTAGAGGGGGAAGATGCTTGACAAGGCAGGAAACACTGCAGCACTGATATCACAGTCTTCCACTACCAGAATGGGCTACAGAAAAAGCTGAGAGGAACTTTTTACAAGGTATTCTAGTGCCTAGGACAAGGGGGATGGGTTCAAGCTAAAAAAGGGGAGATTTAGATTACATCTTAGGAAGAAATTCCTCACTATGAGGGTGCTGAGGCACTGGAACAGGTTGCCCAGGCAGGCTGTGGTGCCTTCTCCTTGGAAGGCCAGGTTCAAGGCCAGGTTGGATGGGACTCTGGGCAAACTGGTTTGGTAAGAGAGGGCCCTTCTCGTGGCAAGGGGGTTTGGACTAGATGATGTCTGAGGTCCTTTCCAACCTAAACCATTCTGTGATTCTATGATTAATAAAAAGACTTTTATTATGCTGATGATTGATGATAGATGGCATAATCTGCTGATATTGGCTTCTGTGCAGTTTCAGGTTTCTTTTGCATACTGGATTGTGAGGCAAAATATCTCAGGCATCATGTGTTATACTGTACCATTTCTGTGCCTGATCCAGGGCTGACTCTCGAAACCTCCCGCATGCCAGCCTGATCTTGGAAACAGCCTCTGGTGCCTTTCTAGTTCTTCTAGTTCAGCATCTCATCCATGCTGCTCCAAATATACTCTGCTCTGTAGCACCAGTGCAGAAATCTTGCCTAGAACTTGGTGTATGAAGTATTTGAAGGGTTAGCAGAGGATTTGTTTTGCTATTTGTTTGTCCACACAAGATTAATCTTCTTATTCTGCTTCTTGAAACTAGTGCTGTAGACTTCTAGAAAAAACCCAAACTAGGAAGTTTAGTGGCAAAGAAGTTTAGAGAGCAAAAACATGTTTAAATTTGCATCCAGCATGACTGTGCTAAATTCTTGCACATGTAACATGTCCTTTCTTTCAAACACACAGACCTTTAGCAGTTTGCACATAATATTTGCGGTTCAAAATTGAAAGATGTCTTTGCAGGATTGGACTTGAAGGCAATCAAGTATGTGTTCCAGCAGGATCTCCTCTTGCATATAAACGTACATAATTCTTCCAGCTTACAGAATCACAGAATGTCTGGGGTTGGAAGAGACCTCGAAAGATCATCCAGTCCAATCCCCTGCCAGAGCAGGATCACCTAGATCTAGTTGCACAGGAACATATCCAGGCGGGTTTTAAACATCTCCAGAGAAGGAGATTCCACAACTTCTCCAGGCAGCCTGTTCCAGGGCTCTGTCACCCTCATAGTGACTAGATGACATTGGGAAGAGCCTGTCTTCATTCTCCTGACATCCACCTTTCACATATTTATAAACATTAATGAGGTCACCGATCTGTCTCTTCTTTTCCCAGCTGAAGAGACCCAACTCCCTCAGCCTTTCCTTGTAAGGGAGATGCTCTACTCCCTTCATCATTCTTGTGGCTCTGTGTTGGGCTTTTTCAAGATGTTTGTTGCAGCCTCACCAAGGCAGAGTAGAGGGGGGAGGAGAACCTTTCTAGATCTACTAACCATCCTGCTTCTAATTCACCCCTGGATGCCATTTGCTTTCTTGGCCACAAGGTCACATTGCTCATAGTCATCTTGCTGTCCACCAAGACCCCCAGGTACCTCTCCCCTGTAGTGCTCTCCAGCAGGTCAGTCTCCAACCTATACTGGTACCTGGGGTTGTTAGCTAGGAGCTTAGCTTAAAAATAGAGTTACACTTACACATTTAGATTTAAGCAAATGGAATGTGCCCATCATCTTGATGGTGGTGTTTGTCAGTGCAATGTGTATACATATGTACACAACACATGTGTTTTTCTGGGCTGGGGTCTGGCTTACTAGAAAATTTCTTGAAAAAGCTTTTTCTGTATTTATCCAGTGGTGACTGCTATGTTCTTTTCAGGAAACATGTAAAATAATCAGCATCTCCCGCAGTTTGCAATGAATAATCAAGGTATCAAGTTAAATTAAAGTGAACAGCATCTCCCCATAGCAGCAGGTGCAAAATTGTCACTAATTATGGATTGGCTGGGTTCAGCAGTGACTGTGCATGAATTATGGTGCATTCATTAACAGAAACACTCAGAGCCCAATCGATGACAAGAGGAAAGAAAAATCCTTCTACTGTTTCTCCAAAATGAATTAATATTACAGAGATTTGCAAGTGAAGATGACTGCAGAAAGATGAAGTGTTACTCTGCCAAATGCTCCTGCTAGAAAACCAGTTGTTTTTCTGCTCGTTTAGAAGTCATTAATGAATTCCAGCACAAATATTCTATCATTCTTTCTAAAAGAACAGGATCTGCATTTAGGCTTTTTGTTAGGTCTGTGAGAAATTTCTCTGTGTGTGTTCCCAGGAAAAGTGGGCAAATCTTGTTTTCAATCTTCATCTACTTTTTTTCTGGCTATCCATGTAACAAAAGAGGAGGAATAAATATTTTTACTATGTATGGTTGAAATTCTTTTTTATCAGGTTTTATTAACCAAAGGAGACTATAAAAATGAAGCCAGGATACAAAGCAGTCATTAGCTGTGTTTTGGATTACTGTAATTTCAAAATGAACACTGAGCTCTGTGGTACTCAATTGGTCATTTTCAAAATCCAAAGAATTCTATTCAGATGATCTGGAAGGAAGTTCAGTGGCGGGATTACGCTCATCCTGAAATTTAACAATAATGGACTAACTGTGGGAAATTTTAGACTTTATTACCTCCCTGCTTTTCTTGTGACAGAAATGTTGATGTCTTAAACATCAAGTTTGAATAGAGAAGTAGCATGGCCATGTAGAACCTGTTCATCCTCCCTGCTGCTGTGCAGTCCTCTCTCTTGCCCTCTTCAGTCCCTTGTCCTTCGAGGTCAGCAATTTTTCCAGGCCCCTATGCACCTTAAATCCACTCAGCTGTGTCTTAGAGGAGTTTCATCTGAGAGATGTTTCTGACATGCTTAGAATCACATTCTGGTGTGTGTCACCATGTCACTGCAACGCTCAAGTGGCAGCTCTAGGCCTGAAGCCCTCCCTTCCATGCAAGTGCTTGACTGTAGAGCTCATGATGGCTACATAGCCTTCTGTACAACTATTCAGGTGCTTAATGTTAAACATATGTGAGATGTTTTGGATGCTTGTGGTGGTCAGGACTCTAGAGAACTGAATGCTTAAAGCCAGAGAAAATAGCACAAAGTAAGAACTAATAGTGTTCTTAATACTTTCCACTTGGTGTCTGCATTCGGGATGAAGGAGAAAAATCTCATTATTTTGATTTATTAGTGACTATTTTTCACTGAACCATAATTTGAAAGTAAAATGGGATTCTAAGGCAGCAGTGGGCTTATGTTTATGTTGGTGGGAAATGAACCACTGGCCACTTGCACCAGTAATGTTCTCGTAGTCTGCCACAACAGTAATTCCTTGCTGTTTGTCGAAGCAGCTGTCCTCTATCTGACTACCAGGGTGACTCTTATGATGTGTTTAGTCATTGGCTAAACAGTCTTGAAGCTATGTGAAATATTAGTTCCATTTTCCATTAGTTTCTTCTTTGTAGGTGTAGAAGAAGTTTACTGTCTTTCTACAGGGAAGATGAAACATTAAAATGGGCTTATTTTCTCCTGCTGGTCTATTCCCTCATGTTCAGTAAGTGTCTTGAATGAATTTATGTTCTCAACTAATTGCTTGCTTTTGCCTCAGATAACAGCTAGTAAAATAGCTGCATGTAATTATGATATCTTCTTAATAAGCCTTCCATTTGTTTAAACTTTAAAAAGGCAGCTGAAAATATACTGTACATTATCATATGAAAGAGCTGCAGAAAGCGCTTCTCTTCAAAATGCAGAGTGGACTTGTGTCAAAGTGATTTCAAGTGAAGTGGAGGTTAAAAAAAAAGTCCTTTTGACTATGGGCACATTCAAAGATGATTTTGATTAATACAAACACATTTCATCACTTGCACTTCAAAAAAAATTTAAATTACCTTGCAGCCACAACCGATGTACTTTATTAGTTTTGTATTCACTTTCATTAACTCGGTGCTTACAAAGACATGGATTCATTTAGTTTAAATTGTTTGGCTTTTTGTTTTTAGCTGGTGGCACGGAGAAGGCTGTTCACAGGAAGCTTCCAGGCACTTACTACAGCCCTAATTCAGTTTTTCAACTTTGCAAGCCCTCCATCTGCCTGTAATTATACATCGTGGGTATAAATCAGTCTTCCTTGTACTTGAAAATTAAATAATGAAAGGTGACAATGCTAACTGGGGGAAATGATAAGAAATGCTGTCAAAACTGAAAGAGTGTGCCTCAGTTTCATCCATGAAAAATGGCCTGCTTGGCAAAACAAAAGGCTTGCACAAAAGACCATACATTCTCTCCATTTTACATGAAAAATAATGGCCAGAAATTTTTCTAAGATATGGAAAATGCAGGCAGACTTGAAAAATATGTGGAGAAAACATCCCATGAATTTTAATTGAAATGCAAGAGAGAACAAAGTGCTTGTGAATGTAACGGTATTGAAAACAAGATATTTGCTACAGAGCTCTGTTACTGGAATCCTTTAACAGTTTTCAGCCTGCAATCTCATTACTTCTCACACGTCCACATTTTCCATGCTTATGCAAAATTCTTGAAACTTTTCATTTAGAAACACTAAGTTGGAAACCTTTTCCACCATAAATTGGTGCTACTTCTAGAAGAACTGATCTCCGCTGCCACTTTGTACTGGTGGTTCTTAATGGAAGTTAAAAACCTCCTGTTTCAGTATTTACTTAGCTGATTGGATAAACGAGTATGTGTTCTAATGTTAAATGCATCACAGGCACCCAGTTTGCCTTATTAATTCACAGAGTAGCTGTGAAGATGGTTCAAGTATACACAGTTATGAATATTTCTGTTTAGAACTTGCCTGAAAACACTGATGGGAAAACAAATGCTAATCTCCACAAACCTACAAAATAAATGCAAGTAAAACTACACCAGAAAAAACATAAACACAGTTGGGTTTTAAATTGAGGTCATTTGGTTGTGAACTTGCCTGATGTTACTTCACGTATGAAGTCCTCAAAAGCTTAATCCAAGCTCAAGGAAATCACTGGAGATTCTTCTGTCGATTTCAACACATTGGTGGATCCAAAATCTGTAAAAACTGATGGTGGAGGCACAGTTTTTAGAAATATCTGGGTGCCAACAGATCGAATTAGACCTTTATTTTAAAATATCTTTATCACAGTACAGGTACATTTTTTGGAAATTATAATTTAAGGTGAAATCGAATAGCCTGGGGAAACAGTTGGAGAAAACCATAGTTTTTAGTATTTTCTACTTCTCCTGAAGTGTTTAAAAGTTGTGAATTGGATCGGGATTTCTGAAGCACATGAGGGCATCTTTTCCCCAGTGTTTTAGATATCAAGGAAAGCATCTATAGCCTTAAGGACCTAAAGAACTCTGATAACCTGAAGTCAGGTAGAGGAGCATGTTGACTTTCAACAGAAGTGCTTGGAAGTCAGAGAGCTTGGAAAAAAGCTCTTATAGACAGGATCTTCTGGTTTTGAGTTTAGTCTGAATTTTGTTTCAAGAGTGTGTATGACAATCTCATAAGACTTGCTTGAAATCACAATAAACAAACGTGTTGCTCCATCAGCAGGGTTTTCTTTCCCTGTCACTTCTGCATTTACACAAACAGTGATTTGTTGCTTTGATGTGTGTGTGGAACCATATTACTGGGAATTAGTTTAAATGGTATGAAAATGCCGCTTCTGGAAGCAACATTAACAAAGAGAAGCTAATACACATATTTACATTAAACGATGTATTCTGTGCCAGGGACACACGCAGTTATTCAACACGGAGCACTACAATCTGGGGGGTGGGACTGAAGTAGGCAGTGGAATGCTCCTCTGCAGCGCAGCATTGCAAGTCTACATTGCAGCGGCAGTATCCAATTAGTACTTTTAATTCTTTTAATAACCGAAATCTCTAGAGCACATAATGGTGTGGAATATACACATGTATCAGTAATAAACAACATGTATCTTGAAGAAATGGATTTAACTTTGGCAACGACGTGATAGGGAGATCAAAGAGCTAGCTGGCATTAAAATGATTTAGATACATTTGTCATAGGCAGCTGCTATGCTAATCTCATTTATGCAGTTGTCAGCTGATAGGTTCTGATGAGCCAGCTTAGTGGGAAAATCATTAGTAGATCCCTATTGTGATAAATGTTATTTATTACTGTCAAATGGTATTAATGTTTGATTCAAAGATGGGAAATGGGCATCATCTACATGAAGTTCATCCATTCATGGTCAACGATGACAAAGGGAGCTGTTGAATTCCAGCCAAAGGAACTTCATTTCTGTAAGAAAAAAGAATAATGGATTTAATTTGCATATGTTTTAAAAGGGTAATGAAGTAATATGATGTTTATCTTGGTTGAAGAGTGGTAATTTTTGCTGGCACAGCTCCAGCAACATTTGAGTCATTGTGCAGCATTTGCTGTTCAGTTGTTGGTTGCGGAAGGGGCTTTTCAAAGCAGCAGGTGCATAAGGGGGGAGAAAACTAAAATGATTTATTCATTAGACCCAAAAATGAGCAATCTCTGTGTCTTTCCCCTTACCCTCCAGAAATATATTTGCAACCTTCTTCCTTCATTTTTCTTCTGCTACATCAATATCTTTTTTTTCTCTTCCCGTCTGTGGCACTGCCTCTTGAATTACACATAGACCCACACAGATTTCCACTCCATCTTTGTTGTGATTTGACTTTTTTCCACCTCATCTAAATAGATAAATGCGCAGAGACAGTAGCATCCGATTCCAAACTATCAGGCAGTCAGAAGTTGGGGGATGATCACATATGGCTGTTAAATGGAGTATTTATTATTTATTATTATTATTTTTAAAAGAGGAAAAAAACCCCCCAATATTTTGGCAAGCTAGCTGTGCAGCTGGATTTGAAGTTGCTGAAAAGTATTCCCTCTGCTTGTTATTTTGCATGGAGACATCCCTCTTTTCCCTCTTTATTCCAATACAGCTGCAGTGCCATAATCTATTTCTACTTTTTTAAAAAGTTAAATAAAACAAAACAAAATCTTAGGTCTAGAAAATAAAGAAACCCCAACAAAAACCTAATTACAGTGCAGCCAGTTACAGAGTGGCTAAATTTTAACTGCTTGTTATCACACAGATATCAGATCATTGAATGGGTATTGTGGTCTATGTCCTGCCACTAGTTTATTTGTTATTTACACACATACAAGCTAATTAATTCAGACTACCCTAGAAGTTTTAAATCACTGTTTTAATAAAGAAAGTGATGATGCTAATCTGAGGAAGAGCTAACCAAAACAATACTGTAGTACACTAGTTAACACCAAGAAAACCAACTTCTCCCGACAGCTTTCTGCCAGCTCTGTCCTGAACCACTTGTTAAGAGGCTTCTTGTTTGAGTAATGAGAAATTCCTGACAGTCAAATCAATTCTGGCCTTTTAAAAAATCAGGTAGATGCTAAATTTTGTTTTTTGTAACAAGAAATGAATGTGTGATCCTTTAAATCTGGACATACTCAGGTTCTTGTGGAAAAGAATAATTTTCAGTTGCAAGTTGAGGTATTGGAGTATGGAAGGGGACAGGTACTGCATGCAAGTCTAGATTAAAACTAGTCATTTCTATCGTGCAAATCGGCTGGTAGCAGTCAATGCTCTGTAAAACGTGGACAGAATACACAGGGAGTTATGCACGTTTTGATTTCAAATAATCTGGGTGATACTTTAGTGATGTATGTTGATGAATTAACAAAGTTTCTGAGGAATCTTCAAGCTTAGCTTTAATAATTAGCCTCTGCAGGATTGGTTTTTGAGGTTATTAAATATGTTCTGTGGTTATTAAACATTCAAAGATCTGTGAGGAAGCCTTGCAATGCAGTGCTACTGATAAACAGTCATCCTGCAATTAGTGCTTCTTAAAGGTTTCTGACTGCTTGCAGCCCCGTAATTTAAAACATCTCTTAGGCAGATCTAGATGCATACAGAAGAACGTTTGCGTGTTTACAGTCTCTCAAAAAGCTGATCTTTCAGAGTGGTGTTGACTATTTGACACCATTTGCCTAAGCATTGCTGTCTTTCAAACCTGATAAACAAGACTCATCAAAGATCTGCAAGTTACCACAGCATCACTGCCTCATCATCCCTGTTGGCTGCTATCCTATTCTTAGCACTGCATGAGAAGCTGATCCATATTCACTGGCTTTTAGACAAAAACCCCCATATACGTATAAGCTGCTTCTCCAAACAGCTGCATCTTTTGGAGGCTTGTTGCATCTAGCTCTCCGAGTTTTCTGTGTCTGGATTCACAGAATCACAGAATCACAGAACATTAGGGATTGGAATGGACCTCAAAAGATCATCTAATCCCATCCCCCTGCCACAGCAGAATCACCTAGATCAAGTCGCACAGGAACATGTCCAGGCAGGTTTTAAACGCCTCCAGAGAAGGAGACTCCACAATCTCCCTGGGCAGCCTGTTCCAGTGCTCCATCACCCTCGCTGTGAAGATGTTCCTTCTCATATTTATGTGGAACCTCCGATGTTCCAGCTTAGACCCATTGCCCCTTGTCCTATTATTAGATGACATTGAACAGAGCCTGGCTCTGTCCTCCTGACACCCGCCCTTTCCACATTTATACACTTGAATGATGTCACCCCTCGTTCTGCTTTTTTCCAAGCTGAAGAGATCCAGCTCCCTCAGCCTTTCCTTATCACTAGCAGATGCATTCTGACAGGGCCCATAGACTTAGGTACATCCAGTTTGCTCAACTGATCCCTAACCCATCGGAGTATCTGAGTCCATTTCCTTCATTTCCTCCTCCTGTGTATGCTCTTAGATAAGTGGTTTCCTTGGTTACTTCTGGCAGAAATTATAGTTGACGAAAACCGTCTATTAGGATGCTATTTAGTACAATTCATTGAATATAAGACCTCACATCTTAGATAAGATCTGTTTCCTAATTAGTTCCTAGCACTTTTCAGGCTTTTTCTTTTTTTTTTTTCTTGTATTTTTTTTCCCCTAGCTGTGAACATACTAGTTTGAGTTACGATAGATTTAAAAATCTTGCTGTGGGAGAGCATATATCTTTAGCTTACTTTGATAGTCCTCTGAGGCTGTTCCTTAAAGCAGATAGATTTGTCTCAATCTGTCTTTACGTTGAGCTGTGCTGGGCTTGTTCCATTTGTTGTGATAAGAGTTGCTTTGTAGGTCATAGGAGATAAGTGTAGATCTTGTTGAGAGATTTGCTTGTCAAACTGTGTGATATATTCCATGACTACTAACTTCTGGAGAGTGTGGGATTGTTATGACATCTATAATATACTGTAGGATTCATTCTGAAACCGCTGAAATTCATCACTCACATGCTGGCATATCGAATATCTACTTTATCAAGGAGACTCAAAGTAGGTAAAATTGTTTCCAGCTTACTTGTAGGTAGAATCATAGAATCATAGGAAGGTTTGAATTGGAAGGCACCTTAAAGATCATCGAGACCCAACCCCCCTTCATGGGCAGGGACACCTCCCCTCTAGATCAGATTGCTCAGAGCCACATCCAGCCTGGCCTTGAACACTTCCAGAGATGGAGCTTCCAAAACTTCTCTGGGCAACCTGTTCCAGAGTCTGGCTACCCTCACGCTGAAGAACTTCATCCTAATCTTCAACCTAAATCTCTCCTCGTTCAGTTTAAAACCATTACCCCTTGTCCTCTCAACCCCTGTCCTTGTAAACAGTCCCTCCCCAGCTTTCCTGCCAGCCCCCTTCAACTAATAGTTGGCTAGTTAACTCTGATATCAGGGCTTTCTCTGGAAATGGTGCAACACTGCCCGTGAATGAACAGGTTTTAGTGGTGTTTTTTTCCTTCTCTTTTTCATCTCCCAGATGCTGCTTGCTTTTCTGTGGTGTCACCTTTAATGTCGAGGGTCAATATTGTCTTTTTTGGGGGTGGAAGGAAATCAGGTTATTAGTTTTGCACCACTGTAAGGCAAATCATTTTGCAGCTGGCAGATTGTTCTTTTAATTCTCAGTGAATTCTAGGTAAAACTTGAATTTCTGTTAAGATTTGACAAGTCTTACAGCTGTAATATGGAACAGATTTTTGCTAGTTCTCTCTACTTTAGAGGATTACATGATATCTTTTAAAGTCATCCTTAAGCTGACAAAATATATCTTTGTGCCCTGAAAAGAAAAAAATACCGCTTGCTTTAGCTGAGAGTTTTCATATGTGAAGTGATGAAACTTCTCCTGGTTGTGAGCAGTTTTTTTGCAAGGGCATATGATATAAAAGTTGTCTGTAGAAGAACTTGACTTAAGGATGGAAAGGTTTGCTGGCTTGAAATTCAGAGATAAATATCCTAAGAAATGAGAGAAAAACAAGGTATTGGATCAGTCAGCATCAATCCAAATGCAGACGAATAGATTTCTGTATCTCCTGTAGAAAGCAATGAGACAGTGGAGCAATGAACTTTTCTGTCCTTCAGTCCAGACCCAGTCTTGTGGTCCAAGCCTGGTGAAGTGGGATAAATAGAAATGTATATGTGTCTGCTGCACCTACAGAGGGCAACTCCTTTTGCCACATGTTCAGCTGGCAGAACAGGAGCCAGCAGGGTGCTGCTGTACTCTGCACTTGTGAGACACACCTTGAGTAGTGGGTCCAGTTTTGGGCACCACTGTATAAGAAAGACATTGAGGTGCTGGAGCAGGGCCAGAGAGGGGTGACAATGCTGGGGAGATGGCTGGAAAACAGGCCCTGTGAAGAACAGCTAAGGGAACTGGGGTTATTTAGCCTGGAGAACAGGATGCTGAGAGGAGACCTTCTTGCTCTCTATAGCTACCTAAAAGGAGGTTGTAGCGAAGCTGGTGCTGGTCTCTTCTTCCAAATTACTAAAGATAGGACAAAGGGAAACATCCTCAAGTTGCATCAGGGGGAGGTTTAGATTGGATCTTAGGAAGAAGTTCTTTGCTGAAAGAGCAGTTGGGTAGAAGGACAGGCTTCCCAGGGAGGTGGTGGAGTCCCCATCCCTGGAGGTGTTTAAAAAACAAGTAGCTAGAGCGCTTGACGTTAAGGAGATGTTGGAATGAGGGTTGGGCTTCATGATCCTGGAGGTCCTTTCCATCCATAATGATTTTATGATTCTATGTGGCATCATGGTTTGGTACAAGGAAAAGGTGAGTTCCTGAGAGGCTGTTACTGGTTATGGAGAGAGGGAAAATGGCAGCAGAGGAAGGAACTGAAAGACACGTAATAAGATGTATTTTTTGATGGTAACTTCATTCATTTAGAAATTGTTCATATAATGTGTATTGTAATTTGATATCAGTCATAGGCATTTAAAATATGTAGTGATATACAGATAGGAAGCCAGGGAAATGGCTTATTCACTTACACACCAAGTTTTTTGTTGTCTTGCAGGAACTGTAAAAAAGACTGAAAACATTGAAAAAACATTCATGCTAAATCTGCAAGATGTTTTCAGGGCATGTACAGTATTTTTTTGGAATCAACCCTTTCGTATTTTATTTGGCATCTCAAGATGCATTTAGAGCAGCTTGCACAGTCAACCAGTATTCATATACTGGTGAACTGATATTTGGCAAGCCTGGTCTGTACTGCTGTTCTTTGCTCTAGTCTTGCTGGCCTGTAAGCAAACATCCATATAACAATATTGGTAATCAGTAGTGATGGTTTGTCCCTGCAGACAGGGTAAGCAGTGTTTTTGTAATTTTATATGTGGTCAAATCCCAGTTCACTTAAATGCTGAGTATCATAGAGTACCTTTTGGAAGGGACCTCCAAAAGGCATCTTGTCCAAGTCCCTTTCAGTGGGCATCCTCAACTAGATCAGGTTGCCCAGAACCTTGTCCAGCCTCACCTTGGAGATATCCAGGGATGGGGCCTCAACCACCTCCCTGGGCAACCTGTTCCAGTGTTCAACCCCCTCTCCTGCTCAAGAACGTCTTTCTAACATCCCATTTCAAGCTACCCTTTCCTAATTTGAACCATTGCCCCTCGTCCTATCACTCCTGGCCTTTGTAAACAGTCCCTCTGCAGCCTTCTTGTGGCCCCTTTCAGGTACTAGAAGGTGGCTATCATGTCCCTCAAGAGCCTTCTCTTCTCCAGTTCTTCAGTCTGTCCTCATAGCAGAGGTGCTCCAGCCCCCTGATCATTTTTGTGGCCTCTTCTGGACCCACTCCATCAGATCCATGTCCCTCCTGTACTGAGGGCTCCAGAGCCAGACCTTTGCTCACATGAAGGAGGTAATATCTGTCAATACCAAGCGAGTGGAAATCATTCCACACTATAAGGAAGCCTTCTTTCTTCTTGCCTGTTTTGGGTGGTTGTGCAATGTAGCAACAGTCATCCTAAAGAGCGTAAATGCACAGGAAACATATTCTTTAGGAGGACCTCATCCCATCCACTACCTAAAGCCCTCATGGTATCCTCTGCTGATTTACATTCTTTTCTTATAAAGCCAGTGCTAGTGACACAAGGTGTTCTCACATGATGCTGTTTATCAGATACATCTTATTTATGACTCTCACTTGGAAATCCAGATTTGATGTAGAAAGGAAAGCATGCACTAATTACCTTGTTAAATAACCTGTGATTGTGCAAGTTCTAGAACAGACATGTAATATAAATGAGAATCAGTGGCAGAAAAATATTTCTTGTTACTTCTGAGTGGAACTAAGTAGTTTATTTATGGGAATAAAATGATCCTCTGAAGTAGGCAGTGCCAGTTAACAAGTTCAGCTTACCACTTAGCTGTGTGATTTTTACATAGCAAGTATTTCTAGGACTTATTTAAGGCCATTACCTTGGCTTTTTTTTAAATTTTATTTGGCTTTTGCAGCCACTATTATACAGTTCCAGTCAGAACTGTTCCATCTCTAAGCAGATTGCATACACAGTAACTGAGTGATTAACTGATCCAGATGCATATTGCTCTTCTCTCATTTAGCATGTTCTTTTAAAAGGATATCAAATATAGGTTAATATCCTAAACATGTCATGATATGATTGGGAAATAGAATGAGTGGTAAAAGCGAACAAAAATACATGGTCCAAATAATTTTCTTACTTGCCAGGTGATAAAAATAGAGAGTACTGCCAGCTCTGACTAAATTTGCTGGCTTCTCTCCTGTTTTTGAGCAACTCTCAGGGATCTGTGTCTGCCAAAGATAGATCAAATGCAGGAGACTCTTCATAGCAGGAACTTCATCCAGAAATGTCTTTTCTACACTTGTTCATCTAGTCCAATCCCCTTGCCAGAGCAGGAGCACACGGATCAAGTCACAGAACAAATAAGATAATTTATTGTGCCCCTTAATGCTTTCCCAGTAAGGAGTTAAAAAGATAAATTTTGGACAAAACATCTAAATAATAACCCTTCTACTTCTGTCTTTCTTCCTTCTCCCTCTCTTCAACCAAAGATGTTGCTGCTGAATTCCTTTGGGATCACACTAGACTTGGTGGGAGCCAGTCATCTTGGGATAGTTAACACCAGTCGCAGAACACAACCTGTATATTTGCAGGTGGTTTTCAAATCAAGGGAACTTGTCTCTCTCAGTTCACTTTACCTGCCTGATTAGTAGCTAGTGTGGTCCTTATATTCTCCCACCACACTATTTTGTTGGGATTCCGATCTGTAGTTAGAGAGGCACTTTAAGCGGACTGAAGTGACATTGCAACTAATCACTTTAAGGAGATTGAAATGACATTACAGCTGACACTTCTGGAATTACTTTTACAATTTGTGATTTTAATTTTAGTGAGAAAGTATTTAAAATTATCTCTTGTCAGATTTTTCAAATTAAACAAAATAAATGCGATAATATTCTCATAATATGAAGCTAGTTTTGGTAGTTACTGAGACTGGTATGAAAAGACTATTCTGGTTAAGAAATCACTAGGTTTTAAAAAAATATAGTAGCACTGCAACAAAAAAAATCATGTGGTGTTTTATAAATGTGGTCACAATGCAGTCCAGCCATGTGGTTGCTCTGAAGATACTGCAGATATTGAGAGTATGCATAAACAAAAGAAGGTCAGTCAGTTTTCCAGTGAAGCTCGTAACACCCTTTGGTTTCCAAGAAGAATTGTTGAGGGAGACTGCTCTGAGGCCAGCCAGCAGATCTCAGCATTCAGAGAATTTCCTTGGTTTCCCTGAGGCAGGTAAATTCTCCCTCCCATAAAAGAAGCCCTTTGGTAGGATGCTGTTCTGTCCCTGCCCTCCTTCCTGTTCATCTTCTCCTCTCTTGCTGCCTATCTCTGTCTATTGCTTCACTTTTCAGCCCGTGGATTTTTTTGCTGTGCTCACCCGCTCTCTGTCATCCCATTTGCTCTGTGTCTTGGCATCCTGCTCCTTGCCCTGCTCTTTTGCAAAATCCAACTGTCTCTTGGTCCCTCACCTGATTTCTGTATCAATCTGTCCTGTTGGTTCTCCCTGTCAAAGTTAGGATTTGGCAGGGCACTGGAGGAGTGATAAACGCTCTCAATAAACCTCTATTACAGGAACAAGGATATAAATGCAGGCACACAGATATTGATAGAAATAGAAATGTCTACATTTAGCCTGTGTCCAGGGCTAAACTACTGCAGACGGATGCTCTATCCCTCTGTGACCCTTCACCAGCACACAAAGGGAGATGTGAAAAGGAGACCTACAGGTTGGAATGAAAATGAATTTCATGAAACAGCCTAAAAAAGCCAACATAAAGTGCACAGAGGAATTGGCCCAGGGAATATAGGGTGGTCACAATAAGGATCGTATAGGGGAAAACATAGGTCAAGCCCCACAATAGGAGGAATCCACCAGAGACACTCCACTGTGAGCCAGGGCAGGGGACTGTCACATGGTTCCATTTTTGGGGGTTTTTGAAGAAATTCAGTGAGGCAGGTGACATTTGTTCCCTTTGACTGTGATAACTCCCTCACCCTGCCTCACCCATCCAGACACTCCAGTGCTCCCAAATCCCCAGGATGGGGCTGAAATAGGGCCTTGGGGAGGGGCACCCTTAGTGACCTGGGCCCTCATGAGAACCCTAGAGACTCCTCTAATATGGTGCTGTTTAAAATTTTCATCAGTGATGCAGACAGTGGAATCGAGTGCTCCCTCAGTATGTGCACAGATGATACCAGGCTGAGTGGTGTGGTGGACAAGCCAGAGGGACATGGGCGGGTTGGAGAAGTAGGCTGGTATGAACCCCATGAGGTTTGGCAAGGCCAAGTATAAAGTCCTACAGCTGTGTCAAGGCAAACCTTGGTGTCCATATAGGCTAGGAGACGATATTAAGAGCAGCCCTGCAGAGAAAGATTGATTGACAAAAGGCAGGACATGAGACAGAAATGTGCCTTTGCAGCCCAGAAGGCAAATCACATCCCGGGCTATATCAAAAGAAGTGTGGCTTCACCTCAAGGGATGTGATTTTTCCCATCTACTCTGCCCTAGTGTGACCCTACTTGGAGTCCTGCATCCAGTTCTGGGTTCCTCAATACAAGACGGCTATGAACCTTTTGAGTCAGGTCCAGAGGAGGGCCACAATGGTGATCAAACAGCTAGAGCACCTCTCCTGTGAGGACAGGCTGCAAGAGTTCGGGTTCAGCCTAGGGAAAAGATGGCTCCAAGGTGACCTTATAGCAGCCTTTTAGTACTTAAAGGGCATCTCCAAGAAAGATGGGGAGAGGCTTTTTAGCAAGGTCTTTTGTGACAGAACAAAGGGTGATGGTTTTAAACTGAAAGAGGAGAGATTTAGAATAGATATAAAGAAGAAGTTTCTTATGGTGAGGGTAATAAAACACTGGAACACATTGCCCAGAGAGGTGGTGGAGGCCCCGTACCTTGAGACATTCAAGGTCAGGTTGGATGAAGCTCTGAACAACCTGATCTAGTTAAAGATGTCTCTACTCACTGCAGGAGATTGGAATAGATGACCTTTAAATGTCCTTTCCATCTCAATGCATTCTACGATTCTAAGAGTTTGATTAAACCTAGTTAAAAAAGAGAAGGTGATTTTAGAAAGAAAAGCAGCAGGCTGAGGGAATGAGTGGTGGCCTGACACATTGTGTAGGCCCTGTGGAGTAATATCTGTTTTCAAAGGATGTAGGAGTAGAGGAGTTATTCATTATAGTATCTCCATTTCTATTTTGTTTTCTCCGGGTCACTGTGGTGCTGTCACCTGTAAGTTACTGGTACAGCACGATGTGACATTACTTTTGAATACAGCAAGACTGCTTCATGGCACCCAGAACTTCTGCACTTCAGCCATTCTAACAATGCTAGTGGTCATCATGACCATTTTCTCTTTCAACTTTATGTAATCAGTACATAGACTTATTGAGGCAAATAGCCGCCTTAAATTCCCTTCAATGTACTGTAGTTTTTTCACTGTAGGCGGATCTGTTCTTTCCTGAATAGTCTCTTCAATATTCTGTGTATTCCAAAAAGAACTCTTAGGATCTTTTTCTGAAGAAAACTAGATGTTCACGCCTTTGTGAGCTAAGTTTTAGAGTTTCTGTAACGTTCTGACTCCTCTTTTAATGGCTTCATTCTTATAATATTATTCTTATACCAAAGGACTGAAGTCCTTCTCATACTGAAAGAGTATGGCTGCATTCCAAACATGGCTTCAAGTCCCCTATGGAGTATTAGAATGATTTATTCCAACTCTTACTTTTGTTTACTGTATCTAGCCTAGAATCTCTCCCGCCTTATTTATTTAAATAATGTTAATCCTTGTGCAGATGGCTTTAAAGTGCTTTTGAGTGCCAGGACCATATTCAGCTCCTGTTAATTTTTTTGTGGCATATGGCCCTTGAGAGTGCACTACCTTTGATTAGGTTTTTTTTGGTCCTCTCATACCTTTATCTTTCTTTACAATGAATTGCAGATGCCAGTGGAACTACTAACAGTATCAGCCTGTGATCCTGGTCTATTTGTCATTCAGAATTTTATTGCCATTCTCCTTTTGTCTCTCCAAGCTCTATTCTCTGGTTTTGTTTCATCAGCAAATTTCTTCACCTTCATGCATATTTCATGTCCTAGGTCAGTGTTATATAAAATGAACAAAAATAGGCCTAATCCTGCTTCTTGTGGTCCTCCACTAATCCCTCTCTCTTAAACTTCTCTGTCTCATAAACAGTTTCTGCCTGTGACATTTAACCAGCTCCCTGTCCACGTCTGGGGCTCACCCCAATGCTGTACTTAATGACTTTGGACCAAATGGGCTTTTCAGTTGTGAGGAGCAGAGGGAAATAAAAGACTGAAAAAAGGGCAGAAAGGGAATGGAGTAGGAAGCGGAGACTTAGTGACCTTTCTAAAATCCATGCAACTTAAATTCCTTCTGGGGACTCCTCAATTGTTTTGAGGTGGTTCTCCAACTTCTGACTTTACTCTTGAAGGTAAACTGTCAGCTTGCTGGGTAAAGATTGCAATTTAATTATTTATTTAGATGTATTATTTTAATAGCTTTTTGGTTACTCTTGTACTTTTTAAACCGTACATCCAAGTTAGCTCTGATTAATGAGAGAAGAAAAGGAAGTCAGATTATTGGAATTTAAATTGAAGAGGGAACATTTTACAATAAAAACTGCTTGTGTTACAACCAGCTCTAATATAACCAATAAAAATTTTTATACCAAATAGTTATAAAAGTTCTTTCTATCCTACGTTAATACATTGTGTATGTTTTAGGTGACTTTTCTGTTTTAAAAGTTGTTCTACTTTATTTCTGATTGTTTCAAGACCTCTGGGCTACCTTCTCGTTGTCTGGAGGTGATTTGTGTTTTTTTGTGGTGCTATTTAATGATCAGGAAGTTTTTTTTGAGGAGTTTAATGTGTAATTATTATTTTCCATGCCTCTGAGTTCCACACTGATCTTTTGATTTTTGTATGCAATAACTATATGCTATTCTGTTAGTTTTATCTATTTATGCTATTAACTTTTTCATTGTATATTTTCTTTATGTATAGTTATAATCATAGAATCATAGAATCATTAGGGATTGGAAGGGACCTTGAAAGATCATCTAGTCCAATCCCCCTGCCACACCAGGATC
>JAOXOE010000720.1:5539240-5560594 GCA_028565055.1 Phoeniculus purpureus
TGGCTCCATCCTCCTGACACCCACCCTTCACAAATTTATAGACATTAATGAGGTCACCCCTCAGTCTCCTCCAAGCTTAAAGAGACCCAGCTCCCTCAGCCTCTCCTCATCAGGGAGGTGCTCCACTTCCTTCATCATCCTCGTTGCTCTACGCTGGACTCCCTCCAGCAGCTCCACATCTCTCTTGAACTGAGGGGCCCAGAACTGGATACAATACTCTAGATGTGGTCTCACTAGGGCAGAGCTGAGAGGGAGAAGAACCTCTCTTCATCTGCTAACCACCCGCCTTCTGATCCACCCCAGGATGGTCTTCACCCTCTTGGCCGCAAGAGCTCATTGCTGGCTCATGATCATCCTGCTGTCCACCAGGATCCCCATGACCCTAAAGAAACCATCTCAAGAATGAAGTTGCGGAAGAAGACAAAACCCCTCTGTTGCTCAGCAGAGCTGGAGCACAGGATCTAGCATCTACATTCGTTTTCCACAGGTGGTAACAAAGGCAAGATGGCACTGGTCACATGGGACCACACCCGTGGTGAAGACAAAGGCAACATGGTGCTGGCAGGTCACGTGAGACCACCTCTGTGGCCAGCATGAGGCTCTGCCACATGCCAAAGACAAGAGGCTCCCTCCAGGGGCTTGAGGGTTCCAGAGAGTTACAGTTCAGCTCCAGGAGGGAAGAGGGTGAAAGGGTTCCAGGGAGTTACGCTTTGGCATGGTCTGCCCCGGAGAAGGTTAAGTCTCTTTCTCCCCTCCATATTCACAAGGAAAGGGGAAAACA
Source organism: Phoeniculus purpureus (assembly GCA_028565055.1). NCBI lineage: Eukaryota > Metazoa > Chordata > Aves > Bucerotiformes > Phoeniculidae > Phoeniculus > Phoeniculus purpureus. Next base: position 5,540,022 of record JAOXOE010000720.1, read on the forward strand.
ATTTCATCATCTCACCTTAGTCCATTGGATGTTTTTCAGAACAGATCACCTTGCAGCTGAGTTTGTAGCTCATCTTGTCTCGTTCTAGAGACAGAAGCTGCAGGGAAAGTTGATCCAGCTCGACCCAGTCTCCTTTATAAATTGTGCGCCGTTTCCATGGTGGAGAAATGGAGGGTGGAGGCTGCCCATGTAGAAGCAGGCAGGGCTCACTGCTTCATCTAACAGCAGAAACTGCTGAACTGCTGCTACAGGTGGTCCTGGAGCTGCCCAGTTGTGTCCAGAGTGATTTGACGATTCACCATTGGCAGAGGTGAATCAACTCTGCTGCTGGCAGAGTGGTCAGCTACTGGCTTCAGTGACACTTGCAGGAGGTGAGCACATCTGCCCCCAGCTCTGCTCTTCTAAGCGGCAGGAGCCAGGGTCTTCCTTGGCGGGGTGCACAACTGCTACCCAGCCCCCTAGGAAAAAGGGGGTCAGCAGCCATACCCACCTCCTAAAAGGATACAGCCTGGGGAGCTGCATCCAGCCCTGGGATGGGGCTAGACACAGCTCCCCTGCCGATCTCTCTGGGAAGATGTCCCAGACCCAAGAGAGCCAAACCTGGAAATTAGCTCCCTCTTATAGGCTGGCATTGTCCAGCCCCTGGGGAAAAGGTCACCCTAGGGGTAATTGGGAGCACCTCTTAAAGCTAAAATGTGTTTTTATTCTTGAAAGCATAAATCCAATTACCCGGAAGTTTTGAGCAACTCTCAAATGGTAACAGTGGCTTAGAAAGGTGAGTGTAGGGTTGCAAGGCAAGGACAGCTGTTGGCTTTTCCTGTCTGTATATCTGACCTGATGTGTGGCCTTGCTTTAATCGCTCAACATTTTGCATTGGGGTTTTTAAAAAGGGAGAAAATAAAGCTAACTCTTGTCTGATGGATGCAAACACCAAGTTTATTTAATGGGCTCTACTCTAGGGTTCATAAAAGCATTTAGTATAGAACGACTTGCAATGTAGAGCTTTCTGGTGGTGGACTTGAGAAGGTGGGAAGTGATTTTCCTGCCTAGAAGGTGGAGACATTGCCATTACTATGCCATCTACTTTCAACTGTTTCATTCATATGGTAGATGTATTTTCATCCTCCCTTCTTGTTTTATGCATTGAGCTTAAGTGGTGTTGAACTTTAGCTTCAAAGATTTTTGTATTAACATCTTTTTCTGTTTTTAACAGAGAAATAGGCACCTACTCTTGTCTTAGCCTTTCCTTAAACTGGGAGAGGCTTGTTTACTAATGTTTTCTTATCTTGTGGCTCTACTAGCTTTTCCTCTTTTAGAGTATGGGGAGCAGATCTTTGAGGTCCCTTCCAATCCCTAATGATTCTAAGATTCTATGTAATATAGTAAGGCTTTTAACCTGCAAATCTTCCTCTTGAAGAAGAAAGTTTTTTACTTAAAAACCCAAACGAAACAAACAAAACCACACCACCAGCTGCCTGATTTCAAAGTGAGAACAACAACTTTTGACTTTAGAGCTTTGGGCAGAAGGTGATAATGTTTGAATGGAGTTAACAAACATGGTTTTTTTGTTTAAGTCTAGGATGCTGGGAATTTGATGGAGCCTGTGAGGCAGAGCAGCTGTGTAGATGTTAGTTACAAACTGCTTTCTTTGCATAGATGGTATGTTACCAAGTCAAGAATCTGTCCTGAGGATATCCCAGATGAGGCCTTGACACCATAAATGTACAAAGGCACTTGCTTGTACAAAAACTGCAGAAACAACTTTGTTCTAAAGTTTTACATTTGGCCTATCTCTTTGATAGACAGTCTCCCCAAGCTATTGAAAGCTTAAACTGGTTATATTATTGAACTTGTACAATGAGGGAGGGATTGCTTTGTTCCGTGCTAATCCTTGGGCACTAATACATCTGGGACTTGAAGTTTCAAGTGGTGTCTGTGTAAAGAAATATCTGCAACTTTGTCAACAAGCTGGTAAGGAGTAAGCTGAGCTGGAGGGATTGTTTTTTATATCCTACTTCATGCAAACTTAAACAGTTGGAGAAGAAACCTGTTGACACATTTGCTGGGAAGAGGCTTGGGTCCTGTGTGAATCTGGAAAGTACCTGGCTAGTCTCTTGTCGGCAGGATGTGTAGTTCCTTGGACTTCGTGCTCTAAGGTTATATGACAGGCATGAGCTGCTGCTCGTTGTCCTGTGTGCTACCTCACAGCTTGCTGTTCAGATGCTGCACTACTGGCATGAACAATCAGCTTGCTTGCCTGATGTCTCCCACACTTTGACTTACTCATGATCTGCAATTTTCTATGTGGTGTGTTGTGCACTTGCAGCTGGAAACAAACGGAGCTGGTAGTGGGAGTGAATGAATCTAGTGAAAGTTTCCCTTTTTTATGAACCAAAGTGTTGCTTTCTTTCCTGTAACTTCAGCTTTTTTCGAGTGCTGCATCTCACTCTTGCAGCAAGGACCAGACAGGCAGTTATAAGTGGTTTCAGCCTCAGACGACTCTGGTATTGATTCAGGTACATAAATTTCTTAGCTCTTAATAGCACAGATTTGCAGCCTAAGAGGAAAAAGGTGAAAGGCTGCAGGATACTGCTGTAAGGTTAGACATGTGGTGTGATGGGTTAGGTTTTAGGACCCAGAAAACCTGGTGCATCTCCCAAACCACTCCCCTCTGTGCCCTGCAATGGGAACAGAAGTGTGGGATAGAGTACCAGAGGGACTGTTTGGAAGGAGGGGGATGGCTAGGAGCAGTTCCTGGCCAGCCATGGAGGAGAGAGGACGCATGGCCATGCACTCTGAGCTTGCTTGGCCCTTCTTGTCTTCTCTGGTGAGATACCCTTTACTCTCTCTGTAGTGCTAGTTAAGCTTTTATCAACTGTTGGTTGTAGATGGGGAGGGGATTTTGCACTTGCGCTTTTGCCCTAAACCAGTTCTAAGTGTGGCTCTGTTTTTGCTAGGGGGAAGAGGGCTGCAGGGGTTTGGTTGGGTGGTTGCTGGGTGAATGCCTGCAGAGTACAGTGTCGAGGTGGTCCCGAGCACTGGACACCGGGCACAATGGGGGAAAGGCATGAACTTAGCCCGTATCAGTTTTCCTTCCTTCCTCCTCTTCTGGTGTGGCCCAGGCATGGAAGCAGCTGGGTTTGGCAGATCATTGCTGCTGCCCCATGGCAAGCACTCCCTACCCAGTGAAGGCCAGAACTACATACAATTGCCTTTTGTATATAGTACTTCCCTTACACTGTGTCCCTAAATTTCCCTTTTGTTTATTGTGAAGGGTTTTTTGATTCTTTTAAATTTATTTTGAATAAATTTTACAATTCTAGTTTTTGAATTTGTTTCTATTCCCTTCCTATATTGGTGGGAGGGGAATCTAATTTGTGCTGAAGGTTTCCACCTTTAACTCTCAAACCAGCCCAGATTTATTGGTGCCAAAACCTGGGAAATAAACCAGGGAATTCAGGGTGATAATTTGAATACGAGGTGTAAGGGAAAACTACAACAAAATGTGGCAATACATGAAATATCTGATGGCTAGCTGCTCATTTACGTATGTGCTCCATCCTGCAATGGACTGAATGTTTTCATTGATGCTCGAGGGAGCTCTGAATGCTGTGGTGGAGTGGGTTAAGAAACTGCCAACTCATTTTGGGGCAGTTAATGCATGTGTGGATTGTGACTAGTTGCTTGCTTGGTGTAGATAATGAATCTAATTGCTCTTTTCCCACTCCTGAGGAAGAACAGGACCGTGACTGGCTCAAGAGATGTACTGCTCTTCTATTTGTTTATACTTGCAATGTGCCTTAATCTGCTTCAGCTGTGGCCAACCATCAAATCCTTAGGCAGGAGGGTAATCATCATATTAAGATTAGTGGCAGTCAATCAAGATGTTCTGACTGCACCAGCTATCTCAGCTGCCTCAATGGTTTCACCTAGTCCAGTGTGCCTGTTGTCTCAACTACTTGAGCTGTTTCTGCGATTACAGCATCTCCACCGGCTGCAGCCAACCCTACTGTCATAGTCTTACCACCAACAATGACTGATACTTCGACCATCTCCCATATTGTTGCTCATGTGGCTGCTGTCAAAAAGAGCCATACATGCAGTTGAAGAGCAGCTGTAAGAAGTGGTGATGAGATAGAGGTGGTGGAGAACAAGACGAAGGAAGGAAAAGCACCTGCTGGAGGAAAAGCATCTGCCTGCGATGGGGAGGAAAGATGGCCAAGACGCACCAGAACTACGTCACTGCACTTGTCAGAATTTGACTCAGACGTCCCTTATTCCTTAAGAGTACTCGGGAAGGACTATATACAAAGTCTAAATGAATCTCTGCTGGCCTGGCTTTTACTTTGCTATGACTCTGGAGCCGACACCTTGACTTGAACTAGGAGGGAGTCTAAGCAGCTTGGATCATTGGCTAGAGATGCAGGAGGTGACAGATTGTGACAGAAGGCGGGAATGTCGGGCTATGGGAGTGTCTGTTGCATGCCATAGGTGAAAGATACCCCACCAAAGATGACCTTGACTGACACCTTCCCAAATGGACCACTATAGAGCAGGGTGTCCAAGCCTTACGAGAGATGGCTTGCCGTGAAATAATCTGTATTTCAAGGAGGAATGAGTGGTCGACTCCAGACAACGAACCTGGAAACTGACATGAAAACTCTCCTCTAGATGACGGAGAAACTGTGCAACAACTTGAACAATTTGAGAACATTGTCAAATGCTCTGCTTGGTTGCTTCTGTCACTAAGGAGATCAGAGCATCTGTTGCTGAACAGATAAAGTCTGTCAGAGAGTTGATCACTGAGCAGATCAAGAATTGCAAGAGACAATATCTGAGAAGGAAAGGCCACTTGACACCAGTGATGCAGAGAATGTCTGAATCTCTTCCATCATTAAGAAAAGACCTCAAAGAAAACCAGCCCAAGCTCGATCTTACCTGAAAGCATTCCAAGGCTTCATGTGGAGATTGCTGAGCAAATATGGAGAGGACCTGACCCAAGTGGGAGGCAAAGCCCGCATCAGCTCTCCTCGCCCAAGTAAAAGAGTTGATGAAGACTGAACCTCTTCACGGCAGCCCCTCCAAGAAAAGGGTCACCCTTGTTACCCAGAGACCGAAGAGATGGTAATCTAAGCCTGAACTAAGCAGGGTAAATGACTCTGAGGATGACTGTCACTCTGACCGGTAGGGGGGCCCTGCCTTCAATCAGGTGGAGGAGAGGGACACTTGAGCGTATTGGATTGTATGGGTTTGATGGCCTGGCACATCAAAAGTTAAGAAATACAGAGCCCTAGTAGATACTGGTACAGAATGCACTATTATACTTTCAAACTTCAAAGGATTGCAGAGTATTTCTGTCTGTGGAGTCACAGGATGTGAACAAGAACTCACTACATTGGAGGTTGAAGTAAGCTTCACCAGGGGTGACTGGTAGACACACCCTGTAGTGACTGGCCTGAGTGCTCCATGCATCCTAGGCCTGGACTGTCTACAAGGAGCGCAATTTGAAGACCTGAAAGAGTACAAATGGACTTTTGGTGTGGCAGCCATTGAGACTGAAAAGTGTAAGTAGTTATCCACGACACATGGCATGTTAGATGACTTCCCTCTAGTGGGCCTAATGAAAATGGAAGATCAACAGGTACCCATTGCATCCAGAGTAATGCAGCATTGGCAATATTGCACCAACAGGGACTCCCTGGTCCCTATACAGCAGTTGATTTGTCAATTAGAAAGTCAAGGAATTATTAAAAGGACTCACTTGCCCTACAACAACCCAGTTTGGCCACTGTGGAAGCCTGGAGGGGAATGGAGATTGACTGTGGACTATCATGCCTTGAATGAGGTCATGCCACCGCTCAGTGCAGCTGTGCCTGACATGTTGGAGCTCCAGTGTATACTGGAGTCCAATGAAGCTAAATAGTATGCACAAATAGATGTTGCTAATGCTGTCTTCTCCATTCCGTGGAGACCTCAGTTCGCCTTCACCTGGAGGGGAATCCAGTACACCTGGAACCGATTGCCCCAGGGGTGGAAACATAGCCCAACCATCTGTCATGGGCTAATTGAATCTGCACTACAGAAGGGTAGAACTCCTGAACATTTGCAGTGTGTTGAGAATATCATAGCATGGGGTGGCTCTGATAACGCAAAGAGCAAAGATGGGATCTCTCAACCGCCCTGGTATGGTGGAGATGATTACCGGTTGGCCAGAGGGAATTGACTCTAGGGTGCCACTAGAAGAGCCGGTTATATGTGCTGAAGAAGTGCCACTGTATAATGAACTGTCTGAGAAAAAGCTTGCTTTGTTCACTGTTGGGTCATGCCGTATAGTAGGAACCCAGTGGAGATGGAATCCTGCCATTTGGAGTCCTACCAGGAGCACTGCAGAAGCAGACCAAGAGGAGAATTGAGACAGTTTGCTGAGGTGAAAGCTGTCCAGTTGGCCCTGGAGATTGCAGAACAGGAGAAATGGCCCATACTCTATCGTTACACCAACTCTTGGATGGTAGCCAATGCCCTGTGGGGATGGCTAAAGGACTGGAAACAAAACAATTGGTTGTGTAAAGTTAAACCAGTTTGGGCTGCTGATCTGTGGCAAGACGTTGCTGGCTGGAAAGACCGAAGGTAGAAATATGACACACAGATGCCCAGGTGCCTAAACACCAAGCTACTGAAGAGCAACTGCACGACCATCAGGCAGATCGGGTAGCCAGAGTTGCCAAGACTGATCTAGACTGGAAGGAGCTCAAGAGTGAACTGTTCTTAGGCAGGTGGGCCCATAACACTTGAGGCCACCAAGGGAGAGATGACCTACTGGTAGGCTCAAGATCGAGGTGTGTATTTAACCATGGAGGCTATTGCACAGGTTAGCCATGATTGTGATACATGTGCCGCTGTAAAGTGGGCTAAGTTGACAAAACCTCTGTGGTATGGGGAACGTTGGCAAAAGTGCAAGTATGGAGAAGCCTGGCAGGTTTTCGCCCAAGGACTGGGTCACACCTATTGGGTAATGCAGAAAAACAGTGAAACTCACTGTATGCCACAAAGAAGACTGATTCTGGCTGAGAGACCTTAAAGAGACTATTTCTAATCTGACAGACAAATGCCTCAGAGGTGAAATGCTGTGGAAAATTCAAGGGGTGGAATGTGATGGATTAGGTTTTTAGGACCTAGAAAACCTGACGTATATCCCAGACCACTCCCTCTGTGCCCTGCAGTGGGAACAGAAGTGTGGGATAGAGTACCAGAGGGACTGTTTGGAAGTTGGGTGTGGGGGCGGTGGGGTGGTAGCTAGGAGCAGTTCCCAGCCAGCCATGGAGGAGAGAGGATACATGGCCATGTACTCTGAGCCTGCCTGGCCCTGCCTGTCTTCTCTGGTGAGATACCCTTTACTCTCTCTGTAGTGCTAGTTAAGTTTTTATCAACTGTTGGTTGTAGATGGGGAGGGGATTTTGCACTTGTGCTTTTGCCTTAAACCAGTTCTAAGTATGGCTCTGTTTTTGCTAGGGGGAAGAGGGCTGCAGGGGTTTGGTTTGGTGGTTGCTGGGTGAATGCCTGCAGAGCAGAGTGCCGGCTTGGTCCCGATCACTGAATGCTGAGCACACACCATTATTCCTTTCTTCCTCCTCTTCTGGCACAGTGTGGATGCAGAAGCATCTGAGTTTGGCAGCCCATTGCTGCTGCCCCATGGCAAGTGCCCCCTATGGAGTGGAGGCCAGAACTACATCCAGTTGCCTTGTTCCCTTATACCCTCTCCCTAAATTTCCCTTTTGTTTATTGTGAAGGCTTTTTTGATTCTTTTAAATTTATTTTGGATAAATTTTACAATTCTAGTTTTCAAATTTGTTTATATTCCCTTCCTATATTGGTGGGAGCGGAATCGAACAATCTGTTCTGAAGGGTTCCACCTTTAACCTTCAAACTAGCACATGTGACATACTGTCTAGCAGCATATGGCTGCTGTGCTAAAAAGGGGCTGTGAAGTGACCATGAGCTTTGATAATGGTGAAAATCCAGCATGGGAAGGCAGACCCACATGGTAATAAGCTGGTTCCAGATTGTGTGTTTGACTTGCTGTATATTGGGATGGGGAGAATAGCAAAGGACAAAGTGTGTATATTGTGTTTATTAATGTAGATCTGTCCTGGCTGAGGTCCATCCTGGAACTGGGATACTCTAGTTAATTCTTAAAATCTGCTTTAGTTAATTGACTTTGAAGTGATCTACTCCAAAGACCAATAAGATGTTAAACTATTTGACTTTCTTAACTTGGTCTCTGCAAGAATGAGGTTTTGAAGAACCTGAATGCTTTTCTGGAAGGTTTATTCTATACACTCTCCAGAAGAATTTTTCCTGTTTTATTGAGGTACTGGTGCTCCTCATGTACTTCTGATGCTCTGGTTATGAAGCATGCCAAGTGGCTGTAAGAGGTGAGATTGTTTAAGGAACAGCTCATGTGTGCCCACACAGGCCCAAGTCTGCACTTCTGGCCTGAATAACATTTAAATCCCAAGGCTTTATATGTGTTGTCTGTGGACACTGAACTGGATTTGCAAGATGGACAACTTTGTGTGTCAACACTTAAAGTGGGAGGGGACACCTGACTAGAGAGAGCCTGGAAAGAGTAATAGCCCACTCTTGCAGGCAGATTCTGATTGTGCGGCTAACCCCATGCTTGCTCCATAGCCAGAGTGGCCCTTGTTTCACTAGGGGAACCTTACTGCTTACAGGGCATCGGAGCTCCAAGCAACCAATGGGATATACTTGTCGCAGAGGGGGAAGAGAATCCTGGGGCAGGAATTGGCAGGGCTCATTGGTAGGGCTTTAAACTGGGTTTGAAGTGGGAAGGGGTAAATAGTCTCCTGCTGGCTGATGACAAACACTGGGGCAGTACATCAGCAGCAGGGGGATGGAGAGCCAATGAGGGCCCTCAAGTTGCCCTGGGACAAGCCAGAGACGATTCACCAGGGCAGTCTGAGGAAACCAAGAGCAACTGGCACAAGAAGAGGACAGGGCCAGCCCAGCTGAAGTGCCTCTATGCAAATGCTCAGAGCTTGGGCAACAAACAGAATGAATTAAGGGCCACTGTGCTGCTGGGATGCCACGACATAGTGGCTATTAGTGAAACTTGGTGGGATGATTCCCGCAACTGGAATGCAGGGATAGATGGGTACAAGCTCTTTAGGAAGGATAGGCAGGGAAGGAGAGGAGGAGGCATTGCCCTCTATATTAGTGATCAGCTGGAATCAATGGGGCTTTACCTGGGGAAGGATGACCTTCTATGAACAGGTCACAACATTAATGGATGAGAGACGAGCAACTGATGTTGTTTACCTGGACCTGAGCAAAGCCTTTGATACTGTCCCGCACCACATTCTGGTCTCCAAGCTGGTGGAACATAGGTTTGATGGGTGGACCACTAGATGGGTAAAGAATTGGCTTGATGGGTGCACCCAAAGAACCAAATTGATCCTTGTGCTCTTTCATTGAAATGATTCTCTCTTAGGTATTTTCCAAAGGATCTGTCTGTGTGTAAGTCAGGACAGAATGTAAGAAAAAAATCCCACGTAGTAGCATGAATGTGAGTTCAGAAAGAGTGTGTGTTTAGCATCTGTCCTCTCTAGCTCTTTCAGCTAATCTCTGTGTATGTTTGCTAATAAGAAACTAGTGGTCTCCATGGTAACTCTTCTATTTTGCCCCTCCATTTCCTAATAGGGAAAATTAATATCCAAGTGGAAAGCAAACAGAAAAACCTAAATAGATTTACCCTTAGTTTCCTTATTCCTGCTTTATGTCCTTTGCTCCAAAACCCACGTTAAATGGTTTCTCTAAGAAGAGATTGTCTGAGAGTCTTCTCAGCAGTTTACACAGTCTGCAGAGTTTATTAGGGTTGGAAGGGGCCTTCCAAAGCCGTCGGGTCCAACCCTCCTGCTCAAGCAGGATACAGATTACTGAAAAGCATAACTGCCTAAAAAGCCTAAGTCAACTACACAAAATCACATCCAGATGAGTCTGAAACATCTCCAGAGAAGGGGACTCCGCAACCTCCCTGTGCAACCTGTTCCGGTAGTCCTATGCTCAAGTTCCTTACACCTGACTGAAGGGTTTTTTTTTTCAGTGCCCTTAGTTTTAGGTATCTCCTACCAGGCTGAATGCCATATACTCTGTAAGAGGCATCCTCTGAAGGATGGAGCCTTGAAAGATGGAGCCCTGTGAATATTTTTCTTGTCTGTGATAAGGAGTAACAGGATCACAGAATCACACAATATTAGGGATTGGAAGGGACCTTGAAAGATCATCTAGTCAAATCCCCTTGCCAGACAGGATGTCCCCTTCCTGCTCCCTGATTCCTGAAACTTCTGGATTTGTACAAAACCAGTTTCTTCTAGGTTTGAAGTGTTTGCAGACGAGACAGTCTAGTAAGTAACTAAAAGAGTACCTAGTAGATACTGCTGTCTAAAAGACTGGTGTTTTCTCAGGGCAAGTCCATCTTTGGTCACTGAAGGGGTGGAATATTAGGAAAAGCTGAGTTGTTACCTTCTTGTAAAATGTTACGTAAAGTTATTTCAGGAACAAAAGAGCCATTTTGTGTTCATCGATTAGTACAGCACCATGAGATCTTTGCAAACTCAGAACACCTCTTTGTTTGACTTTTGAAATATGTGCATTCATGCATGGCTGAATTCCTGAGCTCTATTTTTCTCTTGAGTTAGCTTCTTTGAGTTGCAATTTGTGCATTTTCTCATGTGGCAGTTCCCAAAGAAATTAATGGGTCCTTACTGACTGAAATGGCTGCAGTTTTTCAAGCATCCGTCATGAGATGATAACTCATAATTCTTATGAAATGCCAGTGTTTTCATACTCGAGACCTTCAGAACCCACTTGGATGTGTTCCTGTGTGATCTGCTCTAGAAGAACCTGCTCTGCAAGGGGGTTGGACATGGATCTCCAGAGATCCCTTCAAACCCCTACCCGTCTGTGAGTCTCTGATACACCATACATACTGCAAGAGGGGATGGGGTGAGACGTAAAAATAGGGAGAATCTGAGTGTAGCCCACTATTTGCTAGAATTGTGTAGAGTACAAATACTATAGAATTACCTGTCTCTGTACAGTACTTTTGCACCCCTCAGGTCACCAAGCATTCATGGTGATTTACACAACACACTGACCCATTTTTCATTGAAAACAAGGAATTACAAAGAGTATAGTGTTGCCTGATCTTATGTTGTGAACTCTGAGAAATAACTAGGGTTCCATTTGTCCTTGATGTGTGTATTTTAGTAATAGGCTTGTCATTCTGAACTCAGACTATGGAGATAACTTTTTTAATTACTTCTACCAGTCCAAAATCTTGTGAAGAAGGTTTCACCAGCATGAAAGTGTGATTAGATCTCTTAATCCTTTTATCTTTCTATACAGAAAAGCTAAACACACAACATGTTGTTTATTTTTGCTTAAATAGCAGTGAACTCTTTCTTTAATTAATTTTATACCTGATAGGGTCCAAATGCACTTTGAAGTAGCATAACTTTAAGCCTGAGTAAGGATTGCATCCTTGGAAGCAGGGGTTACCAGCTTAAGCCCAGGCTTTCTTTAGCCTTCCTCTAGCACAACTAAATCCTGCCTGTGCGCTGAAGGGAAATGATGCCACTTGACTGAACCTGTGTTTCTGTCTCTTCTATGCTCCAACTTCTGCTTTCATGGTGAAGATTAGCCTTACGAAAAGCCTCTGGAGCCTGAGGTCCCAACCCTACCATCCCAGTCTGTGTGTATGTAAGTAATACTCATTTTCTGTAAACGTTCTTCCCTCTGGTACGTAATTGATTTGAGCTCCAACTTCTAAGAGTTGAGCATGGCACAGTTAGTTCTTCCTGTGAACAAATATATGGGATTGCCCTGTTTGCACTTGATTGTACCAGTTATTAACTTGTCTGGTACGCTGTCAGAGTAACCTTGCTTCTAGGTTACTATAACCCATAAATCTGGGTGCTTCCAAGGAGAAGAATTTCCTCAAAAGCCTGAAAAAGTAGTTCTTGGAAATTTGCTCCTCTGTTATATGACTTCTTAATGGAAGTAGTTGAAGTAATTTGTTCCTACTGTTATTGATGAGATTATGCAGGGCCACAGGATGTCTTGTAGCATGGGTAGTCCTAAGGCTGCTGCTGCTGACAGCATTTCTACTGGAAGAGCAGTTGGTTATTGACAACCAAACTTCAAGAGGCATAGGATGGAAATGGAAATATTTCTCATAGTTGTTCTCAAAATAGAGAAATGTGTGTAACTAAACCACTGAAATCCCAGCAATACCCAGCAGATGGCAGTTTGATCTAGTATGTGTTTATTGGATTTTCATGGGACTTTGAACAGCTTTAAATATTCACTCAAACTCAGTAAAACTCAGCTCATCAAATCATGTGCTTACAGCTCTCTCAGAACGTTGAAATAGCATTAAGCTGGTAATGTAGCTGCCTATAGTGTTTGGTTATATAAAACCTGATATTTTGAATCTTGACTTAAACCTGTGAAACTAGGCTGAAACTTTACCAGCCTTTGCAGAAAGTGTAAAGACTTTAAAATGACTTCAGCGTTATTTAGGGTGTTTTTTAAAACCAAAGAGAAGTTTTGTTGTGTGGCATTTGTGAACGATGTCTTTTTATGCAGAAGCCCATCTATGTGTTGGATAGCTAGAAAGCTGTGAGAGCTTCATTCTTGCATGTATACAGACAACTGCTTGTTTGTGCATGTGAGAAAGTATCAAGAGTATTAAAGCAGTGACTTGGTCCTTGCCTGTGCCTCTCTAAACTGTGAGGAGAGCTCTTTTTATACCAAAACTGTGTAGAATATGTATATACACAATGAGAACTGAGGTGAGGGGTATGCACACTTGAAAATATAAAGATTAACCTGCAACATGTAAATATTGTGCTGAAACTCTGCATATAAGGGTTGTTACATCTTGGCTCTTCATGACTTCTTTTTCTGTCCATCTTTTTCTGCTTATTAATGAGAAACCTCCTCTTTGCTCTTATGCTTCATGTCAGTGTCACATCGAAATGTGAACTTCATAATAGTTCTTACTGCATGGTTGCCTAGTAGGCAGCAGTACTTGTGATCCTAGTAACAGCTGTTGGTAACATGGAGAGGAAAACTAAAGTTTACAAGCCCAGAGTAGCTGTGGTATTTCACTGCATAGTGACTATTGCAAAAAGCAATGCAGAACAGTTAGTGCGAAAGGCCGTATTTTTTGTGATTGCTTCCTAATTTGCCTCTAGTTTTAGAATAAATAATTTTGAATAGCTGATGTTCTCATTGTATTTTACTTTGGGCAAATTGTTTCTCATTCCTAGCAAATTTCATTTTGGGAACACTTCCAAGTTCTGAAATCTTCTTGTTCTGTACATGTAAACAACAATCTAGTAAAACCTTTACGCTGTGGCTTCACTTGGCCTGTTTCAGCTTCAGTGTTTGTTTTCAATGCACATTTGTTACGGTTTGAAAATCACCAAAACTTGCAGACATACAGAGTTGTGCTTTTATGAAGAAAAACGCGCAGCGCCCTGTACGAGAATTCTTCCAGCGGCCTGTCCTGGGAAGGGCAGGCACTAGGTGACTTTATAACAGAGGGCTGGCTGAAGAGCCCAGCCCCTTTTTCTTCTGGCAGTCTTCCCCCACTTCTGGGTCGGGTAGGGCATGGGGCAGGATGGCATGCGGCGGGACTGGCAACTTTCCCTCCCCTGCCGGAGGCAGCTGCAGCGGTTGCCTCCTGTGCCACTTTCTCCCTGGGAGAGGTGGGATGAGAAGTGGGCCCCGATGCAGCCTGGCCTGGTCCTGGCCCAGCGCTGGCCTCTGAGTTGGAACTGTGGGCCGCGGTGCTGGCAGAGCCATGAACCGGCTTTTGCGCTGTGCTGATGGAAAGCGCTTCCTCCGCTCACCTTCCGAAGCGGCCGGGTGTAGCAACAGCGAGAACCAGCAGTGCTGATGTCTCCCTGCATGAAGTGACCCGGAGCTGCGTCCAGCAACCCATAGTAAGCTGAAAAATACTCCCCTTCTCCCTCCTCCTGCTTCAATTACAGGGGAAAAGAGAGAGAGGAGGGGAATAGGACTCTCTTGGCTGTGTTTGCGGCATGGGGGAGGCCCCTGCTGACAAGGGCAAAGTGGTTGTGACCATTGTGTGGTTGTGACCATTGTGTGCTTGCCATGTGGCCGGCCACATGGCTGCTGCCATCTTCAAGCCACTGATCAGCAGGAAAAGAAACTATTTGTCGTTTTTGCCACTGAGAAAAGCTGAGAATGCTTGAGTATTGGGGAAAGAAGCCTCAGGAGAGGCATCTGAGAAGTCCTTCATGCTTAGCTGAACTGTCTGTTTTGAAAGAACCAGAAGGACTCAAGAATCCTTGAACCTTTGGCAAGAAAAGAGACTGGATTCTTTTAAAAAGACGTGTTTCCTGCATCGGGGGATGCAGTTCAGACCCTGTCCGGTCAGTGTTTTGCCAGATAAGGTATGCTGAAGAATTGAAGAGTTTGCCGGTCTGGAACGGCCGAGGATTCAGTGTCTGCTGACCATGGTGTGCGACTCATGGGAGACCTCACAAGTCTCCCAGAATAAAAAGAAGAGAAGGTGGTCGTACACCTCTCTGATTGACTGACATGCTTTCCTCAGACCTTTAACATAAAAACCCAAGGACCAATATGGTAGTAATCTCCCATTGTATTTTTCTCAGAATATGTGATGATATTTGTGACAGAGTTTCTGATTTGTATGCACTAACTTACTTAACCTTTTTCTTCTTTCTGTGTATAGTTATAGATTTAACAAAACCATTTGATTTTCCCTAAGCTACCCATTGTCTGGTAAACTCTGTCCGAGATCTCATCAAGACCTAGCTGCTTTTCCTTCTGTTTAATTGTGGTCTTGAACCCACCACAACATTTCACTTAAATAATGTTTTACTTAAAATTATATAACTATTTTTAATAATTATTTAAATGAAGATCATGGAGACCTCTGAACACAAGTTTGTAAAGGTTGTGGTGTTCACCTCCAGACTTGTGTGTGCCTTTAGTGGAAATATTCAATTCTTGGTTTGTCAAACAAGTATTTTAATAGTTGTCACCAGCAATACAGGTTGATTGGATGGAGATTTTATTCAGTTTTTTGTTTCCATGCTATTACCCGGTATGATTTCCAGGCCAGAAATTACTCTGCTTTTCTATTGCCTTTTCCAGGACCTGACAAGGAAAAACCAGTCAAAACTTCTGGCTCTCAGATATGGAGCTGACTTCTTGCTTCATGCCAGCCCACTAGAATAAAACACTGTTTGAGAGAACCACACACGCTTTTTTTATTACCCAACGTAATAGTTCCTGGTTAAATGCAAAGAGGACTCAAAGGGGCAGTCTAATGCCCTTGGTGACATTTCTCCTGTCATAACAATTCCAAGTGCTGCTTTTTTGATGGTAGTTCTTCAGTTGGTATGGAGAGACTCAAAATCATCTTAAGGTGAAAAGGGACTACTGTCCTTGTTTTAACAGATTCCTAAATGGAATCAGTACTGTCTGCTCAGTTGCATTTAAGTTCATCCATTGGGCATAAGAGCTGTTAATAACTATTATTCAGGTTTTGGAGTCTTGCACAGTCTATGCCCTTTGTTTCCTGTTGACCCTGCACAGTTTCAGGGGTAGAAAGGAAGGGTTTCATCACTAGAATACACGCAGCAAAGTAATGTGATCAGACTCAATCTTGACACACTGAATAATCTGTGATATGCTAACGTTTCAGGATCATGTTAGTTTTGCGTTAGACTAATATGACACTAATACAAAATGACAGCAAAAATGACTAATACAATAAGACTTTCATATATGACTTGAGGGCTGCTATATCTGTCCTTTTTAATTCACCTGAAACCCTTCTTAAATGCAGGATAAGTGCTGCATCCAGAACACAGCTGGGGAAAAAGCCTGTTTTGCAGAGAAGGCCATTTCAAGTGTTGTGTTACAATTAAGATAGAGAGGGTCTTGTGCTTCAGACATGAAGAATGATGGCAATTTTCCCACACGGATTCGGTGAAAGGATGCAGTGCAGTGGTGAACTGTAATAACTTATTTAAACTATTCGTATCTGCAATGTTGAGTGAACAGAATTCTCTCAGATTGGTGACAAAATATAACTTCAGTAGGGTCAAGGTAGCTATCCTATGTCTGAGAACTCTGTCATGAATGTGTAGTTCTAATAATGAAGGTAGTTTTGTGGATTTTTTTTTTTTAACCGGTCCTTTCAACTTCCTAAATTCAAAAATGGAAAGTGGAGAAGTAGCAGTGTATATCAGGGTGAACATGACCTCTGCTTGATAGTGGATGCTGTTGTTATGGTGAACTTCTAAATCTCCATGTTGTCTTAACTGTCCTGCAGATGTGGAGTTCTGTATGGTTCTGTGTTTACAATGGATTGCTTCAAGAAGCATTTGCTGCTGCACATTACTGACCTTGCTACTCTTCCCTATGTTCTTCTTATTAGAATGCAACAGTGAGATTATTTCAGAAGCCTAATTTCTAGGCTATTAATTGTCATGCCCAGCCATTTGTGGATGTGCATGTGTTTGTGTATCTGAGTAATTAATGAGCTGTGCGGAATTAGATGTTGTAAAAAGGGATGTGACAAATAAGCCTAAAGATCTCTAGGGATATGAGATAGTCTTGCAGTAACAAGAACCACAGTGTTGCCTTTGTGGTCAGTAGAAAAGTGAATGAGAAGTTTGCTGAAAGATTGTCATGCCTCCTAGTAAACTCCACTCCAGTCCCTTACTGCTTGCTCAGGGCCAAGCACATGATGCTGAACAATGTCCCTCAGCATCTTTTCAAATTAGAGCTACCCTGAGAAAAACTGAACATCCAAATGAAGCCACAGGACATTGCCATGTTAATAAATCTTCATTAAGTCTATTTAAACAGCCTTGGGTATCCACCTTCCTTGTTTTCTGTGCCTTTCTATAGAGTTTCCTAACTAAGATTGCTTTATTATTTATTGGGCTGCAGCGACCCTTTGCTCAGAAGGTTTAGGTTAAGGCAACACTGTGGTAGAATTTGACTGCAATAGCAATGCAAAACCAAGTAAAATGACTTTTCTCTCAAAGACCAAGTAATAAAAATATTTACTGTACATGTGCTTAAAATAACCAAGTTGAAGCACTAATTCAGTTTTTTCATACACAAATGCTGTAGCAGACTATATTACTGGCAGTGGAAGAAGCCAGTATCCTGTTGCGCCACATGCTCTGTCTGGACTAACAAACGTGTGAAGGCTGGACTTACTCTTAAAACATGCAGATGTTCTGTCTGACATTCCCTGCTTCCCAGGTAAAAAGCTTTCAGTCAGCTCACTGACATCAAATATACCGGTGCTGTGTGAATAGGAGGAGAAAGGAAGTGAGTGGGGTAGTAGTTCAGCTTTAGAAAGTTTTAAACCATGAGTAAACCAACATTAAGAAAGCAATTTTGATTCTTGAATATGTAAGCAAAGGTATTGAAATCAAGTAACCAGGTAAAATTGCCAGTCTAGATGGCATTACTGAACAGAAAAAGGAATGCTGGCATCCAGTTCTGACTTCAAAACTTCAAAAGGATGTACATGAATTGGATGAGGTCTGCAAAGTGCTAAGAAAAGCTGGAAGCATGTCTTGTAAATCACCTTGGATGTCTTATGTGCTTCTGATCCAAAAGAAACTTCCACGTTACTTGACAATCACAGAATTATTGAGGCTGGAAAAGCCCTCTGAGCTCATCCAGCATAGCCCAGGACCTGACATCACCACAGTGGCGAGATTAGGGCACTAAGGGCCACAGCCACTCTGTCTTTCAACACCTCAAGGGTTGGGGACTCGTCTGCTGCCCTGTCCATTCCAGGGTCTGATCACCCTTTCCATGAGGAAGGACTTCTTAACATCCAACCCAACCCTCCTCTGGCAGCCTCAGGCCCTGCCCTCTCGCCCTGTCACTAGTTGCCTGGGAGAAGAGCCCAACCCCACCTGACTACAACCTCCTCTCAGGGAGTTGAGGAGAGGGAGAAGGTTCCCCCTGAGTCTCCTCCAGGTTAAACATCTCCAACTCCCTCAACCTCTCTTCATCAAACTTTCCCTCCAGTCCCTTCCCCAGTCTCGTTGCTGCTCTGGACCTGCTCCAGCCTCTCTATCTCTTTATGAAGTGAGGGGCCCATGCCCAGCACTGCCCCCAGCACTCGAGGGGAGGCCTCACCAGTGCCCATTACAGGGGCAGAATTATGTCCCTAGTCCTGCTGGCCCACGCTATTGCTGATCCAAGCCAGAATGCTGTTTGCCTTCTAGGCCACCTGGGCACCCTGCAGGCTCCTGTTCAGCCAGTTGTCAACCAGTACTGCCAGGTCCCTCTCTGCCAGGCTGCTCTCCAGCCACTCATCCCCCAGTCTGTAGCTGCAGGGGGTTATTGTGGCGAAAGAGTAAGACCCTGCCTTTGGCCTTGCTAAACCTCATCCCATTTGCCTCTGCCCACTGACTCAGCCTGTCCAGACATTTCTGTAGTGTCTTCCTACCCTCTAGCCGATCAACACTTCCCCCCAACTTGGTGTCATCTGTGAATTTACTAAGGGCAGACTTGATCCTGTCATCCAGGTCCTCAGTAAAGATGTTGAGTAGAACTGCCACAGGCCAGAATCCCACCGAAGAATTTAGGCTTTCCCAAATTCCTCTTATGCTCTGTGTATGTGCCTGAACAATCACTGTGGTCAGCTATAGAACATAAAGTAGAAAACAGGGGTCAGAAGCCCAAACAATATGAAATCTGTAGTTTTTTTGTGTGGTTTCCTCACATTAACTTAAATGACTGATTGAGTTTGTCTTGTTTTCTTCTCTTACCCAATGCAATTGCTTGACTGTTCAATAAAGTGGTCAGATCTTAACAATTACCTCACTGTTGTACTTGAAACTCCGGTTTTGTAAACTGGTCTCAAAACATTCCTCAGCCTCTGGCATTCATAGGGACTGAATATGTAGTTGCATATTTTGAAGAGTCAAAGTAGTGTTGGATTGCTTCCTTCTGTTTGGTTTTAATCAAACCCACAGCATAACTGTAGTGTATATCTCACACTGAAGGAGGACAGTGAAAGAAAATGTCATTTTTTGATACCGTACCTGCTGCTAAGCAGCTCTTAATGTTGCTGGATTAGCACTGCACGTGAAAATTTTCAAAGAGCTCATCAGCTTGGAGAGCTTATTTGGAGCCTTGCCATGCTTAATGTACTGGACAGTTCAAAGCTCGCCAGTCTCAGGATTTAGGGCAGATGTTTGTCTAAGCTACAGTTCAAGATTTGAAATGATAGAGGCTCTGCAGGCTCCTCAGGCAATCTCTTCCAAGTCTCTACTAATAGAAGGGGTTTTGTTTGCATTAAAGCTGAAGCTTTCTCATTGTAATTTAAAACCATTACTAGTCCTGTTTGCAATGGGCATGGAGAACATATTATTTTCTTCTTTTGTATAGCAGTAGGGGGTTATAGATATGTCCCTTCTTGTGCGGAAACTTCAGGTGAGAGTTTGAGAACCCTGCAGTCCTATTCTTGTGCACTGTGAAACTACAGGGAAGTATCTTTATGTTGTTCTCATCAATATGTAAACTATGATTCTCTTCTCAGCATGGAGATACTCATGCAACAGTGGTGAAAATTAATGTACATTATCACTGTGAGCACTGTAACAGGGGGCTCCCCATAGTTATTTCTTAGCCTGACAACCCTTCTCAAGGATAGGAAGACTAGAAAATAGAGATGAAGTGGTTTTCTATTCTTCCCTTTTAAGCAGCAGTGAGTAGCATTGCAAAAAAACAGTGTTTTGAGATGGATACAGGAATAATTTTACTGAGACTTGGTTTAAAAGTAGCTGAAGTCAGATGAACAAGGTTCACTAAAGTAGCACTAAAAGCAAGTAAGGTCCAGCATTCCTTTCCACAGGAGTCCATCTGTCCCAAAGACTTCCTTGCAGACAATATAGCCATACATGTTTTAATTAAACTCTCCATCTTGTACAATTCCAGAGCTTTTAATTTTATTAGAATAGTTTTTATATTGTCCAGATGATGCATCGTTTGTCTTATATACTTCCTGCCCTTCTCAGCTATAAGTTTCACAAACAACAAGGAATGGAACATGAACACGCCCCAGAGATCACAAGTTCTAGAGTGTAAGTGTAAGTAGCATTCAAAGGACCAACGCTTCCTGTCTGTAGACTGAGTGTCATGTAGTGGATAACTGTTGACTTAGAAGAATATGGTTTATAAGTTCCTCTGCATAGGTATAAACATCAGCTTATCTATAGTTAAAATTCCAAGTGTATGTTCTATTATACAGTGAAAGAATTGAAAGCTAACAAAGATGAAGAGATCAGGGTTTAGACTGGATTTTTAATATCTGTTTTTAATGTAGTATGTTCACTGTTAAACTACTCATGTCAAAATAAATTGCTGTTACACAAACTTATTAAATCACCAAGATCACCATCACGAAGAACGCTATTAAAGCGAAAACAGGCCGTACTCCAAGCCTCGCG
>JAOXOE010000720.1:5561278-5575796 GCA_028565055.1 Phoeniculus purpureus
ATAAAGTGTGAGAAATGGATCTACAGAGGTGTGAGTTCTTTTAGTAAGTTAGAAAATAATTGTGCAGGAAGTAGCACAAATTTGTTTATTCACCTAGTGATTTGATAAAAAACTACTTTTTCACATCAGAAAAAAATAAATTATTTTTTTCATGTTAGAATGATGGGCCCTTTCAGAAGGAATACTCAGAATCTCCTCCTCGCATCTAGTTTTCTGAATACTGGTTGTCTTCTGTCAGTATTCTACTTCCAAATTTAACTGTAATGAAGAAAACTGTAGCAAAGCCTGGGTACTGGGATTGCATAAAACTTGCAATGTTTGAATTTTGATGTGGAGTTTAAAATATGTGGAATATGGGACCATTTCTGTAGTTTTGTTGTACAGATAATAGATGCATAATTGTGTAATAGATGCAAAACTGCTTCTTTTCTAATCTGCTAAACTGCTTGCATGTACCCAGTCCTTCCCAGCCAAAGGCTTTCCAAGAAGTGTATAAGGCAATAAGAGAATCAAAAGTGCGTTATCTTCTCCTATCTGCGAATGTCTGTCATTCCACTTCGATTCATAATTTTATTTATTTATTAATTTTTTTTTGCAGGGTTTCATACAAACCTCCTACTCTTGGATATCTCTGAAAACTGATTTTGCTTTTGGTGAAAGCTATCACAATTTAAAGTAAAGGTGTTTGGGAGTACAGAGTTCCTGAACGGCTCCTGATTGCTGGCACAGAACAGCCGATGTGCTCTGTTGACAGTAGGTTTCAGTAACTGCTTTCCCCCTCCTGCACACCCTGCTAATTTAAAATAGTGAAGCAGACAGTGCTGGCTGCTGACCATTATTGGGATTGTTGACCCACACATTTTAATTTGCTATTTATGCTAAAATTAGTATTTCAATTGCAAGAAAGAAAAGATTTCATAATTGTGATTTGTACCTGTGAGAAGCCTTTTAATATGTACATTTAGAGTAACCAATGTAGCATTTATGTTGACAGCTAATGGCTGATGATGTCTTGAGCCTATTCACTTCCCTGCTTTTATGCAGACAATTACTCAAGGCTGGGCTGTGCTACTTCAGGGTGGTGTAACTCAGCAACCCCAAGCTGTTTGAAATGTGTTTGCTTATAGAACTGTACGCCTGCCTGACACAAAATAGGAGAAGGATTTGTGATCTCACATTTTTCATAAATAGCTGCTTTCTCCCTAAGCTAAACTGATTTTCTTGCCAGTACAGTTGGAATTGTCTTCTGATGTGCCATTGAAGTTTGTGTGAAATGATGGCAGGCTATCGTGCTCTACTATGTGAATTAAGTCCTACAATTCCAGTAGAAGCCTCATGCCATCTCCAGTTCTAGTGTTCAAGTCCTAATATGGAAACTTCCACTTTTTACTCCTTAGTCTCTTTAGGGCCAGCGTTTCACAGGGCAGGGCAGGGGCTGCACTTACAGAGGGTTCTATGTAACGTTGTGTGATTGAACAGAGTGACTCTTGGCGTGGTGAGTGGAAGTCTTGTTTTTCTAGGTATTAGTAGACTTCAAAGTACTTGAAAACCTGTATTATGCACTTTACAAGCCATTCAATATTGACTTCAGAGCTTGGCATGTGTAATAATTTTCAGATAACCATTATCTGCTTGCATTTTAGGAAGGTTGTTAGGCTGGGAGTATGCAGTCTGCTTGTCACTTGGCTAGTTACATCATTACAGTCCATGGAATTAATCTGGTTGATTATGCTGTAGAAGAGGAATCGTGGTCTTGTTTCAGCTGTGATGTTCTATGCATAAAAATGAGGAAAGTCTTGAAAAGAGGGAGAATATTATTAATTGGTCTCCCTGGTATAAGTAAAAAGGCAAAACTGCACTCTGGAATGCAGAGCTTCTGCTGGGGTCTAGGGAAGGGTTATTTCTGAAAACTTGTCTGCTTTTTCTAGTTGTACTACTTTATGTAGCAATAACTATTACTTTGTGTTATGGAAAGAAGTGAAAAGAGCCTAAGTAGTTTAAAGTCGTAGTAGTCCTTGGAGGAAGTTGAGGCCACTTTCATGTTTAAAGTTGAGGAGGTGGCTGTATTTTTTTCAATATTAAGGCCTAAATCTTCGTTATACTGATGAATAACAAGGAATTTTGACATCTAAATCATTAGTAGACTTATTTTGTTTTATGATTAATAAAAAAACCAGGAAAATATTGTATTTTGTCTGAAAAATAATAAATTCCCATGAATTAGAAAGTGTTTGCTTTGCTGAGGTACTTAGTGTTTTGTAGCCCGGAAGAATAATGTAGCTGGAAGAATGTGATAAGTGCTTAAGTGGTTCCATAAATCATGTTTTAGAAGACTGCCAATATGTTTTACAAAATGGATTTCTAAGTACAAATGGAGAAAAATGTAAAATAAAGGAACACGCTGTGAAAATGGCAGTAACAGACTAGCATCTCTACAGCAGGACATGGTGTTACTTAATTTTGAGGGAACTATCAAATCCAGTTCTGGTAACAGCAGTTGTGTGATGATGTTTCAAGTTTAGGCACGTGGGTTTGGTGTGCTTTTTAAAATTCTAGTAAAAATAAATCTCCTTTAGAGATTTATGTTTCAAATGGGCATCTCCCCCAGCAAAATAAATGTCTTCATCATTATTTGTGGATCATGATTTGTAAATACACAGTAGCACTCGTGAAATAGACTATTATAGTGTAAGCCCAGGTTTGAAGCACTGTTGGAGGATATCTGCTTTAGTTTCACTCTTATAAGCTCACCCAATGGACAGTGATGTTTACTCAGGAGACAGTGAGGATTCCCGTGCTCTGCTCCTAGTGGAGTCACTGGTGTGTCTTGTAATTTTTACATGGACGTTTTGTCATTTAGTTTCCTCATAAGCCACTGGAGAAGGACTACCTGACATACAGAGTGCTGGGGAACATCGTCTCTGAAATGGCTTTACTCTGGAAAGGTGTTTAAACTTTCAGAAGTATAGAATAATCAAATAATAACTCCAGACTCTTTTGGAACTGCTCTTTTGTAGGTACAGCAACCAATAATTAACATCACTGGATTTGCAAAACTTCGTCCAGTGCATGTTGTCAGACCTTGGAACAGGCTGCCCAGGTAGGGAGTTGAGTCACCATCCCTAGAGGTGTTTAAATGTTGTTTAGATGTGGTGTTGGAGGATCTGGTTTAGGGGTGAACTGGTAGAGCACAGTTAATGGCTGGACTCAATCATCCTAAGGGTCTTTTCCAACCTGAATGTTTCTATGATAATGTCCTTGTAACTACTCAATTGACAAGAGATGTGTTACTCTTGGATTTAATTTTTTAACATGTAATTTATTAAATATGATTGCTGTGTAAACATTATCAATCTTGATGTTGTGAGAGAATGTTTTTGGCAATAGCATTTCAGATTCAAGTAAATATGACTGGTTTGATTCTTTGAAACATCATAAATTGAAGCTTGGATGGAAAATTCCTGAAAGAGTGGTAGCGAGAGTCTTATTACATCTGTTGCTGATATGATTTAAAAAGAAGGAATCAAATAAGTGTTATCCAACTGAGTGGATGTTAATTGACACACTAAAAGAATTTTATTTCCTCTTCTGTTTTCTTAAGAGATTAGATTTCAGAAGGTTCTGCATTCCTTGCCAAGTACCAGGCAGGTTATTTGCTTGTGGGTTGGCTTTTTGTTTGTTTAAATCTGCAGATACATCTGTCCTCCTGTGAGTCTTTAATTGAAACCTGGTGTAGTTGAAACTTGCTGTTGCTTGGTCGCACTGAACAGCATAAGGAACAACATTGGGACAAACTAAGAGCTTTGCTGGAGTATTTGAGGGTTGGGTCTATCTGGTTGTTGAGTTGACTACCACTTTAGAGTCAAAACTAAGTTCACTAGTCCTAGGATTCTGATTTTTGATAACGTTGGCATAGTGCTGACTTCATAAATATATCAGAACTTTTCAGCTAAGAGTGAAAATCTCTTGAATACCTCTCATATCTAGTGATGGGAGTGGAAACAAAAAGTCACCTGTGCCATCAGGACAGTCACTTATACAATGATGAATTAACAACCCCCCCGTGTTTGATAGACACAAGAAACCCTCTGGATTTTTTTTAAGAAGAAGAATATCTCTTGTTATTCTGTACAACAGATTTAAAGTTCATATGGTGAGAATCACTTAACCATGTACTTGGAACTACTTGGAAGTGGTTTTAATTACGTCTGATGTTTCTGAACTTTAATTGCCTATTCATCCCAGTTTAACTTCAGAAGAACCCTTGCCAGTAAACAAATATTGTGTTTAAATGTTTCTTGTGAAAGCTAATGTATGCACATCTCTGCCAGATCAAAGAACATGTTTGTACAGTGATACATGATCCATGTTCTAGGCAGTAATTTCCTCTATAACCATAATGAATGCCATGGGGAGGAAATAATGAAGACTTGCTGCTTCTCTTATTTTGCTACCTAAGAAGTTATCCTCTGATAGATTAAATGCTATTAGAGATGCTTGGAAGCCATCATTTAATTATCTCTACTGTACTAGTTTTCCAAACTCTGCAGACTGTTTAAATCTTACACAGAATGTTTATAAATCCAGCCACATTTCATAGAATCATAGAATGCCTGGGTTTGAAGGGACCTCCAAAGCTCATCTACTGCAGTGAGCAGGGACATCTTCAACTAAGTACTGGGTGGCTATCAGGTACCCCCAGAGCCTTCTTTTCTCTGAGCTGAACAACCCCAGCTCCCTCAGCCTATCTTCATAGGAGAGGGGCTCCAGCCCCCTCATAATTTTCTCTGCACCCACTCCATCAGGTCCTTCCTGTATTGAGGGCTTCAGAGCCAGGCACAGGACCCCAGGTGAGGTCTCACCAGGGCAGAGTAGAGAGGCAGAATCACTCATCTTGATTT
This sequence comes from Phoeniculus purpureus, assembly GCA_028565055.1. Taxonomy (NCBI): domain Eukaryota; kingdom Metazoa; phylum Chordata; class Aves; order Bucerotiformes; family Phoeniculidae; genus Phoeniculus; species Phoeniculus purpureus. Next base: position 5,566,180 of record JAOXOE010000720.1, read on the forward strand.
ATGAGGAAAGTACATGAATTCTACTACTGAGTGAAGCCTGCACCCTGTAGTGCTTAGCTTGGCAAGGCTGGCAGTGCAACACTTCTTATTAGCATCCTTATGTGTCTGAGTTTTGACAGATGATGTGGCACCCCCATCCATGCCTCCTGAACACGTTAGAGTAGCTATGCTGTTGAGTGCAGATGAGGTCTGTAGAAGGTGCATGTGTGCTAAGAGCAGCAGCTAAGGTCTACCAACTGTTCACAGAAGTGTGTGGATGTCCACAGGACTAAGCAGTTTTCTGATTCTTTGCAGAGGATTTGTACATATAGCTCGATTATTACATTTGCTGAGATGTCTTGATGCTGAGTGGATACCCTGAGAATTAGCTCTTCATGTTTGACATTGCAGCCACTGAGGTTGTCAGAGCTGAAGGCCAAGAGTCCTACTACTGGAGATTCTCAAAGCTGTGGTGCAAAAGAACAGTGAAAATAACTTCCTCTATAGAAGGAGGAATAGAGCAACTTTCAATCAGAAATTAATGACTGATGAATATGTTGTTAAAATAAATGGAAAATCTACATATAAAACCAGGATTAGCATTCCCAATATCAGAAATCATTCATTTTACTAATTTCTAAACATTATCAAGTGACAACAGTCTCTGACTTTGATCATATCACTAAGAGAGTTATACTTAATGGATAAGAGAGTAATAACTAACGTGTCCTGCTATCCTAATAAAACTGGCACAGACTTATTTGTACTTGTAGTGATTTTGATTGTGCAGGTTGTAGAATACTGCTTTCATTTAAAGAAACTATTTCGTTTTCAGACATTCTACCAGAAAAGCCCCTCTATCTTTCTGCTTATTACTTGGCATTTGAATGTGGAGTATTCTGTAGCAAGCACAAAGTTTGCCTGTGGCTTATTTGAATGTGAAAGAACACATGTGGGTAGCTGGGAAACACATTTTTGCAAGCTATTATCTTTCTCTTCCCATTTCAGTAATTCCAAATATAAGTGTGTTTGCTTGCCCCTAGGTAGCAGTAATATGTAATTGCCTTTGACAGTTAGTCATATTTGGCATTGTCATGAAACCCCAATCTATAAATTTTGTATATTAATTATAATATTCTTAGGATCATTTTTCAAGATCAATATAAAGACGTTTAGCTACAGTATCTTTGCATGCATGTAATCATCTACATCAGAATCCTCAAGGAATCACAATAACAGTGATTCATTCATAATTCACAATTTCCATTATCTTCTTTCCACATTTAGTACGCGGTAAAATTTATTGCTTCATTTACATTGTGTTCTATGAATAATAGAAGAAATACAGTGAAGACCATGGGAAATGATCTTGTTGCTGCAGATGCACTCTTAGGCAAATCTGCATTACAATACAGCATATTGCCTCCTGCACAACAGCTTCCACAGAGCCTGCAGCTGCAGTGGGGACACTTCAGATGGGCTTCATTAAGTGTAAACTCTTTCATTTTCATCTTCAAAGCAGCACGATGATGAAACCTTGAATAAATCGCTGTAGGTAAATGGTACAGTTGCAGCCTTCAGTTATCCAGCTACAGAATAATATCTTCATTTGAGCACACTTATAGACAACGAGTAGGAATAGGAAGGCTTAAGTACAATTGCAGTTTGTAAGAATGTTCTTGCATTCTTAGCCAGCTAGCACCCTGAATGCATAAAAACTTTAGGTACTAAGGCAGAATTTTTTTCCTCTGTGTAGATTACTCTAGTAACACTGGTTTCAAGCACAATCTCACATCAAAATAAATGGTCCTAATTGAAGTCATGGAAATATTTAGAAAGTCCAGCATATGTCATAAGGACTTCCTTTCCACTTTTATAAAGCAGCACATAGGAATATTTTTATGAAAATAGTAATTAGTATTAGTATGACTGCTAAACTGTCAGCATGTAGTAACTTGCATCATATCGTTTTTGTGGTGAACGCATGCAGCCTTCAATAAGAATTACTTTTAACAGCAACTTGCAGAATCTGCTGCTAGATTTGTGATGGGTTCTCTGAATGTGTAATTTACAGTTATGATATGTTAATATAACACTTGTTAGCTCAGTTTACAGGTACAATTTTTTTTTTTTACTTGAAGTGTTCAGACCATTCCACTGAGCTCACAGAAATAACTGCACAATCCATTAACACAATTAAGAATATTTTGAATCTTGCTCAAAACTCCACATTGATGCGTTATGCATAATACAGTTTTAATAACTAAAGAGAGCATGATCACAGAATACTGTTTTCAGGATGAGAAAGGAGATTAATCTATTAAATAAACCTCCCAGAACCAGCAAAACAAACCAGCCAAACAATCAAGTTATTGAAAAATGAATTTTTTCTTTTGCAGGGGACAAGGCCAAGAAAACTGGACAATACATGGTTTTGAATAAATTGCAGACTTTATTCAGTTGATTTAATTCTTATTCCCTTTCTATGCCAGCACTCAGCTAGGCATACTTTAATGAGCAACACTCGGAGTATACACTTTGCTATAAATAACTGACATACTGTCATTCAAATAAAAAATAATGATAGTTAAAAGAAGGTGGGATATGGTTCAGTTTGAGAAGTGTCTTCTGTGCAGAAAAGCATGGCATGGGTTAGTTTTCTGAATTATCCAGAGCAGAATACAGGTGTTGTCAGTATATTTATTTTTTTCAATAGCTCTTTTCCTACCCAAACTTGTCTGTGTGGACTAAAAGCCACTTTCCTGTTCAGAAACAGCTCTGATGAAAGGATTTGCAAAGCTGTTGGGCACTTCAGTATCTTTTTTTAACTGTTCACTCCCTGAAAGTGTTGATATGTAATCACCTCAATACAAGAAGGACATTGAGGTGCTGGAGTGGATTCAAAATGGGGCAACAAGTAAAGGGCTTGGAGGACAGGTCTGATGATGAGTGGCTGAGGGAAATGGAGTTGTTTAGTCTGGAGAAATGGAGGCTGAGACCTTACAGCCCTTTAACCTGAAACCCACTTGCCAAACCCACCATTAAAACACGTTTCTAGGTATCATATGTACTCACCTTCCAAGTATCTTCAGGGCAAGCCTGTTCTAGGGCTTGACAATCCTTTTGGGTATTTGTAGTGTGAGGTAAGATCTCCTCTGAATCTCCTTTAATCCAGGGTACACAAACTCAGTTCTTTTAGCTGTTCCTTATAGGACTTATACTCTAGACCCTTCACCGGCTTTGCCTTTCTTTGTACATGCTCCAGCACCTTGATGTCCAACTGGTAGTGAGGGACCCAAAACTAAACCTAGTATTTGAGGTGCAGCCTTGAATTAGATGTTATTTTCACTTCTGCTGTTTTGGTTCCTGCAATACTAGGCTTTATGTAACTTTGCAGTCAAGTCAGATACATCCATACCTCAACATTAATGTGCCTGTAGCCAGGCTACTTTAATTGTTTTTGATAATCCTTGCAGTGAAATTCTTCAATAAAAATGGGACCTAGTGCAATATTGGACTCCTTAGGTAAAAGCCATGCTCTACAAGGTCAAGAGCGACTTTTGTACTGATGTCGGGGAAACTATCGGCCAGTTATTTTAACATAAAGGAGTAGCAGATTCAGTGCTAGACGCAGTTTTCCCTACTTGACCATTTTGTAGAGTGCTATTAGTGTTGAATGAGTCTTAACTTAGATTTAGAAATGCTTGTGAGACTTTGTTGTACACTTTTTCATGTAGTTTTTAAAATTATGACTTTACCTGATTCGACACGATTCCATTTCTGCTGGCCAGACAGCAGTGAGTGTGTAGATGTTCATTAGGTCATAGGCCGGACTTAATGATCCTAGAGGTCTTTTCCAACCTCAGTAATTCTGTGATTCTGTAATAGCTAAAGGTTTCCCATGGTATACAAGAAAATACTGGGGGGTGCGTAGCAATAAAATCAGTTGCTCTGTGGAACTCTGTGTGTCATCCTGGTTTATGAGGTACTCAGTGTGTTGCATATGAAGCACAGATGCATGGAGAGTGTATGAGGTCAAACTGTGTCATTTGACAGTGAATACATTGAGAATACTGTTAGAGTTTGCACTATGTGTGAAATCAGGCTTTTTAAAATAAACTAACTTAAACAGTGTTATTAATAATTAGCTTGGAAATGTAGTTGGTGATTCTATATTTACAGCTTTGTCAGCTATGAGTTTTCCTGTTTTAGAATTGAAAACAAAACTAGAATCCTCATGTTAATTTTCTATCTGTGACTTACAGAAGATTTCAGTTAGTTTTTCAACTGTTAGGGTGTCTGAGCAAAACCAGATCATGATTAGTTCCTGTCAATTTCTATTAAAATACTATAAAAATAACAAATATGTGTCTGGGTGTTGTGGATTTACCATCTGTGTAAGAAACCTAAAAGGACTGCCTGAGTAATCAGTCAGAGAAGTGTTAACCTGTTGCTACACTAGTTTAGTAGGGCATAATCCATTCCTGGGGTTGTTAAAAGGTGCCTTTCTTGCAGAGTGCTTATGGTGAACCTAACCCTGGCATCTACCTGTGTGCTGTATCAGCACCAATGTGTTGACCTATGAAGGAGATTAGATTTACCCTTAGATCCACTTATGTATCTGTTGTTGATTTCAATAGCAGAGTTATACATACCCAAGTAAAAAGTCTTCCTAGTAATATATTTTATTTATCTTAAAAGTTGTGGTGAGAACTTCAATATCAGTGGAGTAAAACTCAACTTCAGTCCAATCTGAAATTTGAAAACATTACTCTCATTTTTACTTCAGGTGTTTAACTTAAACTCTTAACCAGATTTTTTCATTCTACCACATCTGGTGCTATTTGATGTTGCCCTGCCCCTGTACTCCAGTGGTTTGCATGGCTCTAGTAGAAATGGATAATTTGATGTGATTTCTGTTTCGTTAGCCATTCAGCTCTTGAAAAGAGACACAAAACTCTTAAAACACATGGTAATGCTGTAGCCATCTTCTTGTTTCTATAGAGATTTCCAGAATTAATTCACTACTATATGAATACATAATTCCATCTTAAGTATGAAGCTCTCAGTCTGTGGAAAAATGGGAGTGACTGTGGAAACTGTGCCCTCCATAACCTGTGGCTTTCCAGCTACATAGCCCCAGCTATAACTTTTATTTAGAATCCTAGAATAATTAGGGATCAAAAGGGACCTTGAAAGATCATCTAGTCCAATCCTCCTGCCACAGCAGGATCACGTAGATCAAGTCACACAGGAACACATCCAGGCAGGTCTTAATGTCTCCAGTGAAGGAAACTCCACAACTCCCCTGGGCAGCTGTTCCAGTGCTCTGTCACAGAATCACAGAATCATCATGGCTGGAAAGGACCACCCTCACTGTGAAGAAAGTCCTGACTCTTAAGACTGGATACAGAAATTAAAAAAGAAAGCTAAAGAACCACAAGAGGAAAGTTGTAACACATGAATGGTGGAAGTAATGGAGAGAGCCAGGAAAAGGGCAACTGAAATAGTCTTAGGAAGACTGGGGATTTCTAAGACAAATCCAGTGGTGATCTGAATTAGGATGTAGATGTGGATAAGCAATACAGTGGGAATCAGTAAGGGTTGAATGAGTTGGAGATAACACCAGAACTGAGAGATGAGTAATAATTTTGGGATGGTTGATAACAGAAACAAGAGTGGAAATAAAATCTGTGAAGTCTGTGTTGGGAAGGTATTCTGACTCTCTGCTATGATGGTTTGCTATTGCTGCTTTTAAGCTTCTTTGTCAGGCTACACTCAGAATTCCAACCTCATTAACATCCGTTGGTGTGATGCTGCAGCATAGACAACTCTATCAAATCACATAATTTTTACATTGAGATCTGTGCCTCATTTATCCTACATCTGAGAGCCCCTTGTAAAATTTCAGTGGGAGATGAATCATCTGTAAGGGTAAAGCTTAATATTTCTTATTCATGAGACAGCAGGTTTAAATTCCAAAACCTCAAAAACTTCAAAGTATTTTTCTGTTGTTTAGTTTCAGGTGGTTCTCTTGTTATTTTTGTGGGGTTTTACCATGAAACTCTAGCGATTCATTGCTACAAGAACATATAAGCATGGCTGAAGGAATGCTGTAGTAGTATAACTTATCAGTGCTGCTTTTTGGATTGTATTGTTCAGAGTTATGATAGAAGTTTCACAAATTCATTTGGGTTGGAAAAGACGTTCGAGATCATAGAGTCCAAAAATTAACCCAACTTGTCCCAAGGCCACTACTAAACCCTACGTCTAAGCTCCAGATCTACATGACTTTTGAAGGAAGCATGAGAATAATAATGACTTTCGGTACTTGGAATCTTTATTTTTTTGAAAGAATAAATAGATAGCACTGGTTTTCCTTCATGATAGGGTGCTAAGACTGTTTTAAGTTGTCTACTTCCAGCATAGGCTGAAGAGCTTTGGGATCTCACAGCTAGGACTGCAAAAGCAAATCTGGGGTATAAGCTTATGTTTGGACTTAATGTTTTACAGCATTTACATTCTTGTCATAGGCTAAGTCAAATTAATTCATTTTAAAAAGGAAGCCAAAAAACCCCAACCTACATGTAATGGTCCCTGCCCCAGCAGGAGGATTGGAACTAGATGATCTTCAAGGTTTCTTCTAGCCTAAACCATTCTATGATTCTAATGTCATGATGTAGATGGCCTTTAGCTTGTTCAGTGTGAGGGTATCTTTAATAGAGAAGCCCTGTAATCCAGGCAGGTACTCCAGGCTGCAATACTGTTACCCACACAAATGTTTAGATATTCCATCTACTTAGGTGGAATCACTTAAAGTAAATTCTCCTCGCAGTTGGTGATGATACAGTCATAAAGTGCCTTGCTCCTCTTCAAATTGGCCATAAATTTGTGCCTTACATAGTGCTAGAAGGCACTGTATGAAAAGCCTTATGGATAACACTTAGAATCATTAAAGAGCATGTCATCTTTTGTAAGATGAAAGGTATTAGCACCTTTCATTTCTGGAGTATTTCCAGCTCTGTAATTAAGTTCTGTAATTATCTACAGCAATTTGAAATGAATAACAGAAATTTTTAATGTCCTGTCATAAAACCTGATGTGTGCCGCTGAACTGCCACTGAACAGCAGATCCAGAATGGGCTTCATTTTACTCCTGTGTAGAATTAGATTGGATCTATGTCTTTTGAAGTTCTGAGGGTGTATTTTGAATTTGTGATGTGTAAAATGTTGAGATGTCATAACATGTGAAACATTGATTTTTATTCATGCTGGATTTTTTTTCTGATGATATCTTTGCCTGTTTTTAGTAGATCGTACATGGATGAGAGAAACCCACATACATTTTATTTACCAGTTTGTCGTCTTTCCCCTCTTTTTACTCAAGATATGAAATTACTTGAGCTGTACAAGTTACTTGCTGTAACTTATAATTTCAAGGCTGCCCCCTGGGAGAAAATGAAGATCAAAAGATTAGTGTTAGAGAACAATTTGAGTATGAGAGGTGATTGAGAGAAGACCTCTACAACTACTTGAAAGGAGGCTGTTGAGACGCAGGGGTTGGTCTGTTTTCCCTAGTAGACAGTGATAGGATGAGGGGAAATGACCTTAAGCTGCACCGGGGGGAGATTCAGATTGGATGTCAGGAGGAGTTTCTTTTCTGAAAGAGTTGTCAGACATTGGAACAGCCTGCCTGGGGAGGGGGTTGAGTTCCCATCCCTGGAGGTGTTTAAGGGAAGGGCAGATGTTGTGTTGGGGGACAGGGTTAAGTGGTGCTGATAGGGCTAGAGAATGGTTGGACTTGATGATCTTAAAAGGTTTATTCCAGCCAAAATTGTTCTATAAGTCTACTTGGATTACTTAAATTAAGACTAGAACATGATCCAGGTTACTGGTATGTTCTCGAAAGTGAGCAGACTTATAAAAATAATTACCTACTTCCTTTCTGCATGGTACATCGTTTTTCTTGGAGTGAGACTGTCACTCTAAACTCTTCTGCTTCAGGTTTTCAGGTCTATTTTCACCATGTACAGTTAGTTGCTTTGTGGTTTGAAGAAATGTATTAAGGTATTCATGTTAGAACTAAAATCATATTGACTTTGGAGTCTACCTTGGTAAGAATTCTGACCTTTCTGTTCCTCAGAATAAAACAAAGTAAAAATGGAATGTGCCAGAAAGCCTCTACTCTGAGCAGAATGGAATTGAGAGTTGTAATTCTGCTCATTTGAGTTGGCAAATTGTACTGTATCGTGAGAACAAGAAGGGCTTTATACTAAGGCTCTTTAAATGTGAATTTCCAAAGCTTTTTTCTCCCCAAATTTGCACCTACTCCTATGATTAGAGTATAGTGAAACTATTTTACTGTTCTAATTTTGAGGTGAATGCAGATTTGAATGAAATGTGGGAAAACTACAGACCAGCCAGCCTCACCGCTGGCATTGGAAAGATGATGGGTTAGATGATTGGACTGTGAGGTGGATTGAAAACTAGATAAACTATAGAGCTTGGAGAATTGTGATCAGCAGCACAGGGTCCAGTTGGAAGCCTGTTGCTAGTGGTGTTCCTCAGGTATCAGTGCTAGGGCCAGTCTCATTCAACATTTTCATCAACAACCTGGATCAAGACGTAGAGTGTACCCTCAGCAAGTCTGATGGTACGAAACTGGGAGGGGTGGCTAACGCACCTTAAGGCTGTGCTCCCATCCAAAAAGATCTGGACAGACTGGAAAGCTGGACAAAGACGAACCTAAGGTTTGACAGAGATAACTGTAGAGTCCTGCACCTGGAGTGGAACAACACCATGCACCAGTACAGATCAGGGATGGTCCTGCTGGAAAGTAGCTCCAGGGAAAAGGACGTTGGGGTTCTATTGGACTGAGAGGTTGCAATGTCTCCTTCTTTAGAGGCTTTCAAAATCTTCCTGCATGTTCCATATATGGCATGCCCTAAGTCATCCTGCTTTTGGCAGGAGTTGTACTAGATGATCTCCAGCGATCCCTTCCAGCCCCTACCATTCTTTGATTCCATATCCTTATTTCATTCTTTAATTTGTACTTTTTTTTCCTTAAATTGCAGTGTGATGAGTGTGTTGTACCTATCTGATGAAGGATGGATATACAAATTTACGAAATCTGTTGAGAGAAAAACCTCTTAAATTTTGTGTGCTTAGATATTTTTCTTCTGTTTCCATTATTTTGCATTGTGTGATAGCTCATGTGATAGTTTCCTCTTCAGAGAATGCCATGGAAACATAAGACTTAAATTCAGTAGGATAGGCCCTCTGCTTCCCTTGCGATGCTTTACTTAATTTGTAGACAGCTGAAATTGTAGAGGTTGTTTTTCTCTAAATACTAGCTTGTTCTGTGATGATCCACCAGTATCTTTGGCAGATGCTTCATTTTATTCTTAACTTATTATCTTTTCTATCCCCTTTTTGATCTATACTTCTAGGCAATACAATACAAAACCATATATTAAGAAAGAAAGAACTTACAGAAGATAATTCAGTTAACCATATTTCTTGTTATAGAACATACAGGGAAGTTGTAGAGTCTCCTTCACTGGAGATGTTTAAGACCTGCCTGGACGTGTTCCTGTGTGACTTGGTCTAGGTGATCCTGCTGTGGCAGGGGGATTGGA
>JAOXOE010000720.1:5575896-5589490 GCA_028565055.1 Phoeniculus purpureus
GGAACAGAATACCTAGCAGAATCACAACCCTGGACTTCAGGAGGGCCAACTTTGGCCTTTTCAAGCAATTGCTAGGGAAAATCCCATGGGAGAGGGTACTGGCAGGTAAAGAGGCTCAGTGTAGCTGGTTAACATTCAAAGACCACTTCTTTGAAGCCCCGGATAAGAGCATTCCAACAGGGAGGAAGTCAAGGAAGGGAGTCAGAAGACCTGTGTGGTTAAACAGGGAGCTGCTGGGCATACTCAAGAGGAAGAGTAAAGTCTATAGGTCATGGAAGGACAGGATAGCCACTTGGGATGATTAGAAGACTCTAGTCAGAGGATGTAAGGACACAACTAGGAAAGCCAAGGTCTCATTGGAATTCAACCTTGCAAGGGCAGCAGAAAGGGACTAGATGATATTAAGTGGTCCCTTCCAATCCGTAATGTTTTTTGATTCTCTGGTAATATTGACAGCTCTTTCTAATTCTTAATTATTAAAAAAAACAAACAACAAATCCTAGGCAGTGTTATTGGTTGTTCATGGCAAAGCAGTGATATATCATGAAAGACAGACTATATAATTTGATCAGTAGGGAAACACTGATTATGAACTACCTTTGAAACAAAACAGGTTGCATACTCTGGAAGTTTGGCATGTCAAATGTTTATTTGTAAAAAGTTTCACTCAGAGAATTTAAATTCAAAAGTTTACTCAAATTTTGAATGTGGCTTTTTTCCCCCCATGCCTAACAGAGCAACCAAGATGGTTTCAATGTGTGTAATTTCAGCGAGACCAAAAAGCTCATCACTGGACATTAAAATATACTGATGTGAATGGAGACACACAAATTATTTATTCTTAACATCAGCAGCTAGGAAGTTGCTAAGATCATTAAAAGCAGTGCTGCTTGCATAGCATTATTTCCATTTATATAAAACAGTGGCACACTTCTTCCACTTCAGTTCAAATGACCTTACATATTTTCCACTTCAGGTTCAATGAACTACTTTTCACGACTTTCTGTGCCAGACTAACAAAAAAAACCAGAGTGCTTCAGCATGTATGCAAGCCTGTTCAATCGAGTGTCATCAATGAAATATTCCTGAACTGAGTCCTTCCCTCCCACAGAATAGAAAAATTAGATGCTACAGAGAAGGAATTTATCAAAGAGGTAACAGTTTGCAAACAGAGGTCACAAGTCAGACGATACCACTGGGGACCCACAGGTCTCAATTTCTCAGTTTCTAGAGGAAGAACATGGCATCAAAGAGCTTCACAGGGATAATCATAAGAAGACCCTAAACAAATGCAAATCAGAAGGGAACACAAACTTTTGGTAAGGATCAAACAGAAAAAGTTACAGAGCAGAAAGACACAAAAAAATATAGCAGTGCCTATATTTCTAATAATATCAACTTACCAGAAGAGACAGGACTAGAGCCAGTGCAGAGCTCAAGGCCAAGACATTTTTATCACCTCTAATGAATTTAAAGTCAACAGAAACTGCTATCAACACGGAGCAGAACGACAGCCTGGTTAGGAAGCACCCTATGCTGCCAAGGGCAGGCACTCTGAATCACAGGCAGGAAGCACCACAAGTACCTTTATAATCTGAGCAACAAACAAGGCTGAAAGTCTCCAGAAATCATTCAAAGCCTCTATATATTTGCAGTTAAACTACATTAAGGCAAAAAGCACACCAAGCTGGCACCATAAAACATGACTTTTTTGCAGTATCTGGAGTTGATGAGATTTACTAATACCATGTGACTGCAGGTCAAAGAATCCCTCATGGGATGATATAAAGATGTAATTTATTTTGACCCAGACATGGGTCTGAATAAATTCACCTAATCTTTAAGAAAAATTGTTCTTACAAAACTAAAAAAAAAAAAACCGCAAGAAAAGACACGTCTGGTTTTGTCACTCATGGGTTCCTCGAATGAATTTACCAGCATTCCCTGTGACAGTCTGTGCGCTGGAACAGCTGGTTGCTGCTTTTAGGACTTGCAAGAATCAAAGATCCTGCTACAAGAGCATTTACACACCAAGCTGAGCCATACCTGAACCTCATGAGAGCTGCTGCAGAGATTGATCAAAGAAGAAAGATAACCCAAACATAACTGCATCTTCTAGTACTATTATACTTTAGAAGAATAAAGAAAACAGGCACTATTAGCCACAATAGCTGCATGTTTCTAGTTTGCTGAAAATAATACTAGAGTTCTCTTCCTCTCTGTGTGGTACTCAGTAAAAAAGATGGTCTAGTGAAACGGTTTTGAAACTCACTCTTTTAGAAACCCGTAAGTCAGAACTCTCTCTCTACAAAACAGTGTTCAAAGCTGGAAGAGAAGAAACAAAACACTCATAACCAAAACGCTTGGCACCATGTAGCAGTGAGGGCAACTCCTCTTTCTAATGTATAAAGAAAACTAAATGGTGAAGTCATGAATCTCTCTGAAAAGAGGCCTTCCTATCCATCTGTGAAACCAGTTCTAGCTGGCAGTTCAATATGCTATTGAGTAGCATTATGTGCACATGTACAATACGCCACCAGCACTGAAATACCATTCAAATACAGACTAACTCCTGAAAATGCAGAGTAGAAGAGATGGGAACAATTTAGTAAGATATAAATTAAAATACTAACCTACACAGTAAGACATCAAGGGAGCAGAAAACACCAAATAACCCTCAAAAAAGAAAACCTGCTGCATTTATGAAGGAAAAATCAATCTCTACTTCAAATTACACAGCTTTCAAAAACATAAGGCTTGTCAACTGCTTCTAGCCTGAAGCTACATTCCTTGATTAATTCATCATACTTACTCAAATCAATGTATGGATTCTCAGCTCATCATTGTAGAAGTCCACTCATTAGTCTTAAGAGTTCCCAATCCACTCAACCCACCCAACACATGCAGACAGACACTGTTTGGTAACCAGGAACTCATGCAAATCTTTTAGCCTGACAACGAACAAAGCAAATGATACCTTTTCAGGTGTAGGAGGCTGTAAGGTGAACAAAGTGCTGGAAATTCTTTTGATCTCTCTCTATATGATTGTAACGGCTAAAAGAAAACGTAAATTTTGAGTATACAAAGTACACAGCCAGCTGGACAAAAGCCACATGAATTCCAAATGTCCTTCTGATTCTTTGCCTTCAAAACCACGTTACCCGTTAACAACTCTACAAGTTCTGCTTCTTTTTTGGTAGTAACTTCACTAACACTTCCTCATAGTGTTGATTTTCTACATAATGTCTCATGGTGAAGTGCTGTCCTGTAAGTTATAAAGACAGTAACACATTTGAAGCCCCTTGGAAATTCAGCCTGTAGTCAAAGCAAGACAAGGCAGGTGAGTGGGTACCAGTGCCAATGCAGGAACTTGTCTTTCTATTAAAAAAAAAACAAACAAAAAAACCCTCACTCAACAAAAAAAGTAAGAAGTTCCTCTGTACCCAAGTTTCCCAGTTCAGTTCACAGCACAAGTGGTTGCATTGCACAAAACAAAGTGGAAGAACAGGAGCCTTTGTCCACAGATCTTTTTCTTTAAAGTAATTATCTTTAGACTCATATTGAGCTACAGCTTTAAGACTATAGTATGGGTTGCTGTCTTTAGGAGAAAATTTAAGGTGGGTTTTGTTTTCTCTGTAATTAGGTACCACTTTTCTCAGACACATTTGTATTAGTACTCTCACATTACTTAACTGTTTTTTAGTTCTTTCATTTTAATAAGATATCTACTTGCACATAATCATTATTATTCAATTTCACTTATTATTATTATTTCTTACTAAACACAGTGTCTATTTTATTTTTGTCAACTAGTCTCCCCTTGATGTCTAACATAGGATTACTCCTGTGAACTGACCTACGCAGAGGCCTCATTCCTATACTTGCTGTTACCTTCTTTTTACCAAAATGCTGCTTCTGGCACCTTTTAAAGCCAATTACTGCAGTCATTTAATGAGTGTGCAATTATCACTTGGAAAAAAAATCTGTTCTGAAATTCTAACCATCCTTGCAACAGCAAGGTTCTCATTTTAAGGAGGAAGCATACACAAAGAATTGGACAGCTTAATTATTTTAAAAGTGACAAATGTTGAGAGCTGATAAAGGCATTCGGGATAACAGAAGCCATTCAGAAAATGAAGCATGATGAAAAAAATAATGAATCTATCCAACAGAGATGGCAATTACTAATACACGCATAAAGCGTTTAAAACAGTAAGTAGAAACCGCAGTGCACTTTCTGTTCTTCAAAGCCCAGCAGTTTTTGTCTTTCCTTTATGACACAGGTGTGCTTTGAAAGGAAAAACAAGGAGCATGAAAAATGGATAAATAATTATAATAAATACCCATCAGTCCAAGTTCTGCTGATTAGTTTGTAAACCAACCTCACAAACATGCACTGCGTTGCCCGAGCCTATGCAATGTATCATTTTAAAAGGAAATAAAATGTTAGATTGTTTACATAAAACTTAGATAAGATATACACAAAAGGAAATGCTTCATGCACATTCAACTATAAACAAAGTTATCAAAATATTGTTGTCTTCAGTGATGAACACATCTGTGGCAAAAAGCCACAGATCACTAAAGAAAGCATTCCATACAGTTATAGTTTTAAACACTTGGTTCATTTAAAGAACTGCATTACTCAAGCTCAGAGATACTGCTCTATTCCCCTCACTAACTTGTTGGGTTTTACATAGCTTTGCCACTGCCACTTCCTCATATTTGTGCTGGCCCTTCTGGAAATAGTAGAGCAAAAAAAGCTCCAAAATCCGGTACAAAGAAGGTCAGTGGACGGATTACTTTCATTACTTATACATACATGATCAACCTGGTAGGTGCTGGGAGATGACAACTGAATTCTGCTGCCTCACTGTGGTAGACAATTTATTCAGCTCCTGTGAGGAAGGGGAAAATTGTTCCTTAGGCCCAGAGAATTAAATCCTGAGCACACAGCTCCTAGAAACATTTAAAAGTTCAGACAATTACATTGCTTAATATGCCACCCATAAAATTAACCATAATGAGAGGAATAAGAACAAGATAAATAGTGGATATGCTTAATAGGAGCTAAAGCAGAACTATTAAACATTTTAGGAAAAAGAACAAAGTTTTAGGGCTCCTTTTGTTTGAGGGTTTGTTGGGTTTTTTTTGACATTCCAGGATTATTAAATATGACTTGTTGTTATGCTTAGTCCCCCTACAAAATATCATCATTACTTCAATAAATATATAACAGCACAATTTCATCATCCTCTATTGTAGCGACACTTAAGAGACATACACTATCAACTTACTATGCAAGAAAGACAGTATCTTCTACAAACAATTTACATACAGTGTGATCAGTTCATGGCTATAAAACTATTTCTCATTACTGGTTCACTTAAAATTAAACTATGTAGAATGTACTCTGACAAACAGGTTATGCTTGACTTGTGTGCCTCTTCCACACCTTCATGTATCAAATAATTTGCTTGTTCTATCTCCAAGAACTGGCCCAAAAAAACCACACTATCACTTATTCTGTGTTGTTCTCAAAACCCGTACAGCACAAGAATCAATATATGAGTAGAACTGCAACCAATGGCAAAATAAGAGGCTTATGAGCAGAACAGACCAAGGGATGCTTATCTACAATGAATTTAACGTTGACCTAACAGGAAGGAATCTGCTAACACAGTCAAGATGAAAGGCCTGTCAGGGCAGGCAGCTCAGCAGAACACAAAACTGCACGGAATCCCATCTCCAATTATATACTCATACACGAGACTTTGCCGTTCTGACATATGCAGATGGCCCAGGGTACAAAACCAACCAAGCAGTCATGTACAATGTTCAGACTTCCCTTGTAAAACCTCTCCAAAAATGCAGTGTCATCTGTTTCTATAGAACCACCGGTAGGAAAGCTCATGTTTAAAAGCACAAAAGCACTGGCATGTTTCAAATAAGTTCACAAAGAAAGGCAGATGTGACTGGAATATTTTCAATATATTAATGAATTCCAGAATCAAGCTACGTCCCAAACTTTTAGTCACAAAATGGAAAACAAGATTTAAGTAGTACAAATAGTACCATCTTGTCCTGTAACACCTTGGATTACTAATGAAATATAATTTTCCAGTGTAATCTCAATTATTCAGCTTTCGTGTATGGAGCCAGAAGAGATTAAAATGCTTATTACAAAACAACTTACACAGCAAGATGACCGTAAACTTCTCCTAGGACAGTTTATGTTTCATGTTATCTTTCTAACTTCCTCCTTCTTCTAAACATGCAGAAGCAAGTGTTGAAGCCTGTATTCTGTCATCTTTTTTCAACTTCATGAAAAGTTAACAGCTTATTCAGCTTTAGCAAACTACAAACAGTTTTAAGTGGAATTAGAAAGACCAAGTGCTATATTAGTCAAAGCTGAAGCTGCATGAATGTTTAGTGTGTTTCTCTACTTTATGTTCTCAAACTAACTTTGATGAAAAATGCATGATATAAAATTAAGAGGCACAATTTATTTACAATTATAATCTAATTACAGCGGGAACAGAAAGTATAATAGCAGCAGCAGACCATCTAGATTGGTTTTAATTCTGCAGCATTATTACACTAAAGGGACTGGTTTAATTTTTAAATTAATTTCTATCAAAAGAATAGCTGCACAAGTACAAATGTGATGAATATTCTTACTTTCAAATAATGAAAAAAGTATTTCATCTCTTTTCTGAATTTTAAATAAGCTCAGCACACCAGCAGTTGAAGACCTTTGGTTGTCTAACATTGGGTCCATTCCAACAGCTTCCAACAGTTCATGAACTGTTTCCTAAAATAGTAAGATGTCATTTCTGAAAAAATCTCAATCATTATCATACTAAAATTGATGAAAATAATTGAATCCATTAGTCATTTGGGTTTTTTTCAGTGTGTACAAAAGCCAGTAAGGAACATTGTCTTCTAAAATAAAAAATATTTCATCTCAATAGTTATTAAAATCCCTTCCCACCTCACCCCTGGCCTAAAGACAACCAGTATCAATAAGACCAACATGCCTTTCCCATCCCTTACCCCATCTTCTCCCCCGCTTGTTATACCACACGTACACACAAGCAGAAGCTCAAGCAGAATGAGCTAATCTTGAACTTTAATTCTACACAGTGATCAAAGAATAACAATGAGAATGAAAGCTTAAAAACCTCCTAGAACTGTAATCAGGTGCAAGAGTGATCTGAAACACTTGTTCACGTCAGTAATTGCCATAGTTTTCTCTTACTATTCATATAATATACAGCACTGATTTAAAGAGGCTTCTCCATTGTTTGCCTCTGTTACTCCCACATCAAGACATTGCTCACAATAGTTTGACAGCTACCGCTTCACAAACAGGTTCTGAAGGAAACATTCAACACCTGTCTCATTAGATAAACTGAAAATCAGAATCCAATTTTTACAATTTATTGCATATCCTGAAATAATAAAAACCAAACCAAGTGTTTTTATAACTTTATAAAACAGAAGTATTTCTAAGTTTCAGGGGGAAAATGTAAATGAAGTTTAAATACTGTAAAGGTGGTTTGCTTTCACACCACCATAAAAACCAAAATTAAACCCCCAAAACATTAAGTAATCTCCACAGGTCCCAGAACTGTCTTCTATTTCTAGAAAACAAAGTGCTAAAACTGATGTGAGCAAGAGCACAGTAGATCTTAGTGTTCTTGATGTACACAACAGCAGAGTCACAGCACCAAGAAAATATTGTTGGACCTACATTTTGCTGCCTGGCTAGTATCTCACATGCTCCTCACAAATTAAGACTAACCTCTGGATTTCTCAGCACCCTCACTTTTCCTGGTATTCACTGCCTCTCCACCCTTCACCCCAAGCACATTCATGGCAGACCAATAGCTACTGTTCACAGCTCTGGGTTCTGCTGTTCTGCTTCCTGGCAGGGAACTGAGGTGCTGCTCCCTCTGCAGTGCTGTACACACAGTCATGAACACAAGCATGTTTCACTACAGTTACTACACTGTGTGTCTTAAGGTCACAGACAATCAACAAGAGCAGCTGCTTGGGCTGTTCTCTCTTCTTCCTCATAAGGAAGATTTATCAAACCAAAAAGATCATATATTGTGCATCACTGAGTTAACTTCGCTCACCTCAAGCACAGAGCCATACACACATATTAACATCACAAGTTTACTGAGAAAGTATCACTAGAGCAGTGACAATCACACATGCCACAAACATAAGCAGAGGTGACAGTGGTGAAGCTGTCTACTGAACCAAGTCCAAAGAGTAAATGGGTTAAACTTGCATGTCTACACTAACAACACAACATGGGGGGGGGCGCAAAAAGTGTTACATCACCTCCCTCACAGGCCAGGGTCATCAGGGTCATGCAAACTATGTAAGATCCACAACTGGTAATCAAGTTCCATTCTTTTCCAATAGTATTTTTTTATTTTAATATGACACCATTCTATATTCTCTGACAGAGTATGAGTAGCAAGAATGAAGAGAAGTAATACAGTTATTGCAAACTTTTCAAAGCTGTCTGTGGTTACCTGTGTGATGCCAGAGTTGCCTCTACTTTGAAATAAACAGACTGAGAATTAGAAAAGGTTTATATTCTCTCAACTTTTCCAAGTACGAGCTAAACTCATTAAAATTTACAACAAGTTTAAAATAAAAATTCTTACTTGCTGTTTGATGGATTTGAATAATCCATCTCAGAATTCCAGAAACCCTGGATAACCAGCACTGGCAACTGAGTCTGTGCATTGGTTGTATAGAAGCTACACCTCCTTCTGTCAAATAATCTAACTGAAGGAGTTACAAATAGAGATAAATTGTGATAAAATCAAGGTATTAAATTATAGGGGATGCAGTCACTCCTATCACACTTTAAACATTCACATGGAAATCAAATGAACTAGTCTCCAAAACCACAGTCATAGCACTAAAGACTGTTAAGTTTTAAAAGCTGAAATAGTTATTAGTGCCTTTGATTATCAGGTCTTTGCTATATTAAAGATTTTATTCAGCAGTTTTTCAAGACGAAAAATCTGCAAGAACCTAATGTATGCAAAGATTTCTAACAGCTGTAATTAAAACAACATTTTACTTGTTATGGTGCTTTGAAAAAACAACTTTACTTGCCTTATTTTGTTTGGTTTTGAAAAGCTTAAGTACTCTCTCAAGAGACCAAACCAACCCAGGAACACCAGTCTGTACTTCAGTTTACTGACGCTTACATACTTTCTATAAAAGAGAATATGATGAGATAGATTTAGGGTAGAGAGGCCCTACAGACAGATTTGTATAGTTTGAGGCCAGTTGTATGACTTCACAAAGCCACTGACAACAATCCAGTGCAATGTTACAGGCTTGGGGGAGAGGGGCTGGAAAGCTGCTCAACAGAAAGAGCCCTGGGAGTACTGCCTTATCTTATCATCAGCTAAATGTGAGCCAGCAAGACCAAGAAGGCCAGTGGCATCCTGGCTTGGATCAGAAATTCTGAAGCCAGCAGAAATAAGAAAGTTATTACTCCCTTGTACTGGGCACTGATGAGGCCATACCTCGAGTATTGGGTTCAGTTTGGGTACCTCAATACAAGAAAGACATTGAGGTGCTACAGTGAGTCCAGAGAAGGGCAACAAGGTTGAGGAAGAGTTTGGAGAACAAACTTTGAGAGGAACAGCTGAGAAAGCTGGGGCTGGTTTGAAAAAAAAGGAGGTTGAGGGAAGGAGACCTTATTACTGTCTGCAACTACCTGAAAGGACGGTGTAGAGAGGTGAGGATTGGTTTCTACTCAGAACTCAGAAGTAATGAGTGATAGGACAAGAGGAAATGGCCTCAAGTTGCACCAGGGGAAGTTTAGGTTGGCCATTAAGAGAAATGACTTTACTGAAAAGGTCATCAGCACAGGAACAGGCTGCCCAGGGAGGGGATTGAATCACCATCCCTGGACTTGTTCAAAACCTGCACAGATCTGGAGCTCAGAGATAGAGCTTATCTGTGGGCTTGGGACAGTTGTGTTAATGGTTGGACTTAACAGTCTTGAAGGTCTTTTTCAGCCTAGGCAATTCTATGATTTGAAACAGGCTGACCAATTGGAGAACTGTCTTTCTGAACTTTTCAATGCTCACACAATTTTAATTTCCCTCAGATAATCAGGAAAGCACATTCTGCAAAGTAGGCCATTAAAAAAGCACCATGTAATTTTCATGCTGTCTTGCCCTCCATGGTGAAAGGCTTGAATACTCACAGTAGATGTGCATGTTACACTAAGACAACCACAGCATTCTCTCATTTATCCAGAAGTAACAAACTCAACATAGGCAGCCTGGTGTACGTTTTCTATTATTACCAATCACATGAACAACAAAACCCTAAGTTTGTATTTTTAGCCAATGAGCATGAGCACAAAGATACCAAGCAACAGACTGAGAATACCACAACCAGTACAGTTCTTGCAGGACACCATCCACATCCACACAAGCCTATTTAATAAAGCTCTTACAAGTATGTTGCTATAAACCATTATATTTACACTAAAATAATTAACAATCCAGTTTTTACTGCTGTATACAGGAATTATAAAGAGGAGAAGGATCAGCACCATTTTCTCTGAATAAACTAACCATTACCTCAGGACCAAATACCACCACACCAGTATCTTCAATTATCATGCTTTTACACAAGCTCCAGCCACTATTATTCATCTCACTGGAACAACTGAATAAAGCAGCTCAAGCCCCCATCCCCCAAATGCCTACATACCTGTCCTTGTAAGGTCACACGACTTCTGTCTTGCAGATGTTGATTAGAAACTGAAGAATGCCATGGATGGATCTGAGTGTGAGACTGTGCCCGAACTACATCAGATGACTGTGTTACTTGCTGTGGGGTTATATGATGTTCTAGGTCATGCTCTAAAACATGGCTTGTGCTATCCTGAACAAATGCAGAATCATCAAACTGTGGCAGAAGGTCTTCCTGAAGGAGGTCATCGGGATCAAGTCCTGTAAATGGTTCATTGTGAGTCTCAACTTGATGAAGTAAGTTGTCATCTAAAGATGTGAAACCATTGCTTTCAATAGAGTCAGTGAAATGGCTTATTTGAGAAGCAGAACCAGTAGAAGTTGGAAAATTAATAGTCACAGGAGAGAGTTTTGAACTACTGAAGTTGCCCTGAGGATGTGCAGAATGCAACATTTGAAAACTATTTGAATTCAAAGGTGTGTTAGCATTCAACATGTGCTCAGTTGTTTCTTGCTTGGTCCCTGTTTGAGATGTAAAGGCATCGCTTCCAGTGAAGTCAGAAATAGAGTGTGTCTGCTGGCTACTAGAAAGAGCTGTTGTAGACTGAAGAAGGCTAGTAGGAGAAATGTGGTTATTAGAGTAAGAATAGGGAGATGAAAATTGTTGGCTGTTATTGACAGAACACGGAGTAATATTTGGGGACTGTCCATCAAAATTTCCTTCTTGATTACCACAAAAATGTATTGAAGCACTTGCCGTTTGAGAAAATTGCTGAACAGACAGAGGCTGCTGTGAAGCTGATGGATTAGAAACTGGAGGTGGATGGTTAACACTGACTCTGAGAGAAGTAGAGACGTTAACTTCCATGAAGTCTTTTGGCTGACTTAGAGCATCCTGCCCCGTGTTGTTTCTGCTCTGTTGTGACCTAAGAGAGGCACAATGATGCTGTGGTTCATTAGCCTGAAATAAGGCAAAGTCATGGTGTGCTACAAAGCTTTTGTTTTGCTGCATAGACTGAGAATGTCCTTGGTGAAAAGGAGACCCATTTTGATTTGAAACAGTTGTGGCAGTTTGATGACCCCACATAGGGCTACCATCAGCCACATCAGGAAACATCCCATTAGACTGGTTTTGTGGGTGAACTGGTGAACAACTGAATTGAGAGTGTGGTGACAGGACGTTGTCAGCTGGGCTATTAAATGACTGATTTACAGAGTGAAGTTTCAGAGAATCATACTGGTTCAGCTGATCAAACTCACTCATCTTTTGTTGACTTTGAGCATCTTGCACAGGGTTCAATGAGTCTATGTGCAAAGGTTCAAATTCTGCACCCAAATTCAATTCATCGACAAGCGAAACAGGTCCAGGTTGAACAAAGGCATCATCTGACAAACCTTCTAAGGTCTCACTAAAAAGATTGGCATCATCAAAAAAATCCATCATAGGATCAGTCATCTTGATAGGTCTGTACTGCTTTTTCTCTCAACTCCAAATGGAGTCAGTTTTGGCTCTCTGCAGTGAACAGAAACAAATGACATCCAGTGGTCACCACCTTATCCAAGGCATGTTGATGTCCATTAGTGCTTCTTACGAAACATGCATCTGAAAGTGTTAAAGCATCCTGTGAGAAAGGCAAAAAAAAAAAAGAATAAAAAGAGACAAATTATTTTCATGATTCTTCTCATTGCTCCTTCTCCTTCCCAGCACTTCTGGATATTTTATTCATGGTGTTACATTTTAGTTAAACCACAAATCCATTGTTTCTGGTCCTACTTGATACCCTGTCCAGCACTGGTCAATTTTGTGGCTTATGTATTTAAAGTAAAATTTTATGTTTTAAATATAACAATTACATTTTTTTATAGTTTGCTCTGTTATCAGCACTAAATTTTAGATTTCTTTAGTAATCCAGAACTAAAATTTGTTTGTAGAAACAAATCACACAATACATAAAAAGTGCACCGTAATCATGTACATTTTAATAAGAAACTTGCGTATAGTTTTTAAGCTGTAACTTGCTATAAAGGTCATAAGCTACATTTAAAATCAAAGTTACCCTAACTTTATCAGGAAAAGCTGAAAAACAGTTCTTCTATTTAAGTTCTGTTCAGTAAGAATCTGAAAAATCATATTTTATCTCACAGACATAATACAACTTGCATTTAAAGGAAAGACCAGGCTGGGTCCGTGGGCTGAGGCCAACAGTATGAGATTCAACCAGATGAAGTACAGGGTTCTGCACTTAGGCCACAATAGGCCGCTGCAGCTCTACAGTCTTGGGGGGGGAGTGGCTGGAGACCAGCCTAGCAGAGAGGGACCTGCCAGTACTGGTTGACAACCCGTGCCAGCAGGGTACCCAGGTGGCCTGGAAGGCAAACGGCATCCTGGCTTGGATCAGCAATAGTGTGGCCAGCAGGACTAGGGACATAATTCTCCCCCTGTCCTGGGCACTGGTGAGGCCTCCCCTTGAGTACTGGGGGGCAGTTCTGGGCCCCTCACTTCAGGAAAGAGATTGAGAGGCTGGAGCGGGTCCAGAGGAGCAACGAGGCTGGGGAAGGGACTGCACGGAAAGTCTGATGAGGAGAGGCTGAGGGAGCTGGGGGCATTTAGCCTGGTAAACAGGAGACTCAGAGGGGACCATTCCCCCTCTCCAACTCCCTGAAAGGAGGTTGTAGTCAGGTGAGGGTCAAGCTCTTCTCCCAGGCAACTGGTGACACAATGAGAGGGCAGGGCCTGAAGCTGCCAGGGGAGGGTTGGCTGTTAGAAAGCCCTTCCTCACAGAAAAGGTGATCAGACCCTGGAATGGACTGCCCAGGGCAGTGGTGGAGTCCCCATCCCTGGA
>JAOXOE010000720.1:5589590-5639497 GCA_028565055.1 Phoeniculus purpureus
AGGGGCAATGGGTGTAAGCTGAAACATAGGAGGTTCCATATAAATATCAGAAGGAACTTCTTCACAGTGAGGGTAACTGAACTTTGGAACAGGCTTTCCAGGGGGGTTGTGGAGTCTCCTTCTCTGGAGATGTTTTAAACCCACTTGGATATGTTCCAGTGTGATTTGGTCTAGGTGATCCTGCTGTGGTAGGGGAATTGGACTAGATGATCTTTCAAGGTCCCTTTTGATTCCTAATGATCCTATGATTCATTGACCAAGCAGAGTTGTCCTAGTCCTGCAGCACTGAATCACACAAGAAGTTAGGGCTTAGAAGGGACCTCAAAAGATCATCTAGTACAACTCTCCAACAGCAAAGACTCCAGAGATACACACTGAATTTCTGAAAGCAGGAAACAAGACATTTAGCCTTTGTTCTCAATATCTTATATTTCATAACATTTGAAGCTAACAGCAGTGTCAGAGATGTTGTGTTTGAATCTCAGCAAAAGGACAAGTTACCTTTGTTCTGAACAGCGCAGAATTTTAGTTAAAGACACGTAATTTCCCTCCACTGTCCCTCTGCTCACAGTGGGGACTGCTTTTCTGCAGGCGACATACAAGGCACAAGCCAGCCAGTGCAGATCATTTCCCTGTGAATCAAAACATCGGGTGTCATCGAGGAGAAAAATACGCTTTTCAGCCATGTACTCAACATTAGGAGGGCAGAAACGAATAACAGTGAAGTGACAAAGATGGTTTGAAGCTCTGCTGAGCTACTTCATGTGTTTAGCTCCAAGTGTTAAACTGATGCTTCACACTGAACCGCATCAAAACTGATAGTTATGAGTTACCTTCATACAGTTCACACTGAACTCACACAGCCTAATGGTGTCTTTTTGGCATAACCCTTTTACTGTAACACTTCTTACTCCCTCGGTCTTAGAAATCCCCAAACCCAAACCTCAGCTACAGTTTCGTGCTATCAGAGCATTCCTCTACCCTGAGCGGAGTGAACAGAAAAGTTTCCGTTTTCCCTGTTACACAACAAGTTAATCTTCTGCTGAAAGGCAGAAGTTAATTCCAACAAAGAATACCCAAATCTTTGATTAGGAAAGAGCATTTAGCGAACACAGGGCAGTGAGGAAAGGGGCACAGGGTAGTGACTGCGATGCTGTGGGTTTCGGAAGTTGGCAAGGGGTCGCACGATTCAGCACTCGGGCACGTCCCGCGCTTTAACTTCAGCTGAACCGCCGTCAGCTACAGCTCTGAGCAGGGAACAGAGGACAGACAGACAGACGCGCTGTTATCGTCAGCAGCAGCCGGCAACGGGCACCTCCCCGCACAGCGAGGGCGTCATCGGCTATCGCTAGCTGAAGGGTCGATGTTGCTGAAGGAACCACCCGCGGCATTTGGTCACGACCATTGCTCACAACTATATCCACCACCGCCTGTAACGCGATGGGCACAGCTCTGTCGCCGCTGCCGCTACAGAGCGGCTAACACCCGTCTCGCTCCCCAGGGCCACGACCGCCCCTGCCCATCGAGGATCCCCCTTCCGCACTAGGAGGAGGGGAAGCGGCCCCGCCCTGCCCCGGCTGGGCGAGGGCGAGGCCGCGGCGCCTCACGGCCCGTCCCCTCTTTCCCTCTCACCCACAACTCCGCGCTTAACCCTCTCCCTCCCGCCGGGCTTTCACCCAGGGTCGGTCGCCTCAGCGCGGCCGCTGCCCCCAGCCGTCCCCCGGCCCCGCCGCAGGCGCTCACCTCCAGCGTGTAGTTGCGCTTCATGCTCTGGTAGCTGAGCCAGGCCTCGGCGCGGGCGCGCTCGTCCATGTTGAGGCAGCTACAGAGCTCCTCGTAGCGCTGCCAAGTGTCCTCGTCCTCGGCCGGCGGGGAGGGGGGGGCGGCGTCGCTGCCTGCCCCGATCCCGGCCCCCGCCTCAGCCCCGTCCTCATCCTCCTCCCCGCCCGGCATCCCGCACCCTGCCGCCAGGGGGCAGCGCCGCCTGCCCCACACTGCGCTTGCGCCGCCTCCCCGAGGGGTCGCGAACGCGAGTTCGAATCCAAACGGTCGTCGCGGGGTCCCGCCTCTTCCACCCCCGCCCAGCCGCATCGCGGCCGCTCATTGGGCGACGGGGGCGTGCCCAGCCGGGCCAGACGCAGGCGCCGCGCGCTCCCCTTCCGGCAGGCATCGCGGCCCCTGCGTTATTGCGGGCGTCGGCGGGACTGCGGCCCAGATGGTCCGGAAGAGCAGGAGGAACCGTCAACCCCTCCCCGCCTCCCCCCAGCGATCAGACCTCCGCGGGGTTCAACATCACCGGCAGCGTATCGCGGGCTCTCAGAGCGGCGAGTGGAACCGGCTTCGGGTCTAAGGGTGTGCGAGTGTTACATGACGTAGACAAGGCTCCGGCAGAATAGAGTTGAACTTTCGAGTTGGATCATTTATTTCGGGTCAGTCGAGCCACAACTCTTAGAGGGTTGTCACCAGTTCATTGAGGCAGTGCATCAGGTGATGCCAGGTTTCAAGGAATAAACAACACATTGAAATAATAAAGTCATAGAATCATTAATAATTCACGCTGAAAAAGATCCTTAAGCTCGTCAAGTCAAACCATTAACCCAGTGGTATCCAGCCCACCCCTAAAACATGTCCTCAAGCCCAATATCTACATGGCTTTTCAGCAAGTGCTACCACTGTGAAGGCCCCCGTTAGTTGAGGAGAACCCCGACCAAATGTTGAGGGGTCAGGTCAGGCCTTCAGCAGGTGCAAGTGAATTATGAGATGAGTAGAAGAGACAAAGAGACTTGCTGACTTAGCTTTTGTATTATTAAATCCTCAAAGCTAACAATTCCAGGGGAAAAAGGCAATGTCAGGAAGGAAGTATTTGTCTAACCTGTTTTACAGAATATGAGCACTAAGGGCTGTTGGCTGCAGACAGCCCAAGAAGCTGGAAGACAGTGATGGCAGCAGGGTCACCCCACACATGCAGCCCCTTGGCCTGCCAGGACTACTTGGGAGTCCTTGCCCATTTCACTGTAACACTAAACACTAAGGGTCTGGTTGGCTGTAATGTCTTACGTATCTTTTTTAAAGTCTTCGCATCGAAGCAGCAGCTGCATTTAATACTGCAGGGATTTTGTTGTTTGACAGTTGTCAATAAAGAAGAAACAGCAATAATGACAAGCTTCTGCTTTCAAAATCCTTTAGCTATAAAACCCAACACCCTCCCAGTATTAAAGCTGTGAGCTGAAAGGTTACAATGCTGTGATTACACCCACCTACTTCTCTATGGTTTTTATGCATCCAGACTTCCCAAAAGTTTCCCAGACCAGCCTCCCGAAAGAGTTAAGCACAAGAGACCTTACCTGGGACTCCCAGAAGAATTCTATGCTTTGGGGTGTTGTCCATAGTTGAAGCAGACAAATAGCAGAGATAAACAGTCCTCATTTTGCAGAGTAAGTTTACAGTCGGCCCTTTCCTTCCTTACTTGAGAGGGCCTGGAATAAGGCATGGTTAAGGGAAGAAAAATTAAATTAGGTAAGTCAGGGTGTTTTGGGAGACACCTGTACGTATTACTCCATTTCAAGACTTGAGTTGACTTTATTTGGTGGAAAATTTTCCTTAGTTCCTTGTATTTCTCTCTCAGCAGACAGTGCCCCTAGAATACCTGGTTAAAAACTAAGAAGTAACAATCAAACCCAATGTTTGTCATTTCTAGCAAGCTGGGATATTGGGCACTAATGCATGATGTAATTTACTGGCACCACTGGAGTTACAGTGCATTTCAAGATCTTTCCTGTGCACGTAATCACTGTTTTCCTCACCCATACTTTACTAAAAAGTAGAACAGGTTGTCTCTTCAAAGAGTGGTTTTGTCAAGGAAATGCTAACTGAAACTTAGTTTTCTCATCAGAAACTTAGTTTTCTCATCAGAAACTTAACCATTAGCAGTGCTTGTGGTGTCTTTCAAAAGTATTTTATTTTACAAATTAGTTAATTAAAAAATGTTTTTGTACTGTTTGGCTATGGGAAGACACTATCTTTATTTTCTTTTCCTCTAAATGTGCCAAATCATACAGCCTGTTTGTGTAACAGTAGGGCCGTTTAGATAAGCCTGGAGAGTTGTTTTGTAAACTCCTGTGATTATACCAGCAAGTCTCCTCTGCAGACACCAGCACAACCCCCACAGACAGACACAGATCATTAACGGTTGGAAGCAATCTCCAGAGGTCATTGAGTCCAACCTCCCTGCTGGGGCAGGGCCATAGAGTCTAGGACAGGTCCTGAAAGTCTCCAGAGATGCCACAACCTCCCTGGGCAGCCTGTTCCAGTGCTCTGTGACGCTTACAGTGATAAAGTTCTTCCTCATGTTGAGGTGAAACATCTTGTGCTCTAGCTGGAATCCACTGCCCCTTGACCTATCCCAGGGCACAAGTGAAAAGAGATTGTCTCTTCTTGACAACCAGCCCTCATGTATTTATAGACAGTAACTTAATCCCCTTGTAGTCCTCTACAGACTGAAAAGTGCCAAGTCTCTTAGTCTTTCCTTGTAAGGTACGTGCTCCAGACCCTTAATCATCCTCACGGCCTTCCATTGGACTCTATCAAGCAGATCGATCTCTCTCTTGAACTCATGTTCCGAAGAAATACTTGTTCCCTGTATGGAATACATGAAAATAGCAGTAGTATTTGGTACATAATGAAAAGATGCAGTAAGCATGGGGCAAGGAATCCAGACTGTTACAGAGGATTTGAGGGAAGAGTGTTCCACTGCTAGCACACTTACCCTGAAACATCAGATGCATCATTATTTCAAGTGAGGTCAACTTTAGGACGAGAACACAAACTGTATACTCTCCTCACTGTGACTACTGAAGAGCTGGAACAACAGCTTGGTTCTAAAACACCAGGATCACAGGAAATTCCTTCCCAGAGACATTATACAACAGTAAAACATTGTCTTGGGTGGGAGGCGTTACATCTTTGCCTTGATTTTCATTTTATGGTCTTAGAGCTTAACACTAAAACATCTGCTGCTGAAATATACACATTTAATCCTTAGACAGTGTTCTTTTCACATACTGAGGCCGACATCATGGGTAGTCAAAGAATATGTTTAATAAAAAATAATTAAACTTCCATTTGCTCTATAGAACATCATAGAAAGTAATTCAATAAATTACAAATGACTTTATAAGACGCTTGTTCAACTACAGAAAGCAAATCCAGACTACACAGAACACAACTGGCAAATATTGCAAATGTCCAAAAAAAAAAAAAAACCTGGACTAAGACTTGGATCATGAAGCCTGAAAACAAGGGATAGAAATACAAGGCAATAACAGCTAAGGTTCTTTTAGTAACTACTAACACACACTTTATCATCACCTTGGATATCCTTTTAACTTCAGTATTAGTGTAATTCTACTGAGGTTTCCTTATAACCCTTAACTCTATACAACCGTATTTGCATATAGTTCAGCTGATAGTGGGACATTTGTTCCCCTTCTGGTTCAAACCGATTAAAAATAAACCAAATACATTATGTTCAAGTCTACACCAGCCTTCATTACTTGAAACTGTAATTGCCTTATTACATATAAAGAATCACTAGAATGGTAACCAAACTCACTTGACCATAATTAGGAAAATACTTTATTTCATAAATCTGATATAAATTAAGTTTTAGCCACAATATTTAGGATTTGTCTTGTGGGGTAAGGGTGGGAAGTGATGGTAATGTTGATATACTCCATCAGCAAACAAAGTTAATAACTGTGTGTAAAACTTTGGCTATTTCATAGTCACGTCCTAGTGAAATAAAAGTGCTATATTACATAGGGCAAAACAGGAAATAGTATATCTTGTCTTTTCTCCACGATGAAGAATTGCTACCCCCTTCTCTTGGCAGTTTTGTTTGAAATTTTCACTATTGCTAAGACACTGCATGAAGGGCCAAAAAATAAATCAGAATACTATTTGGGAAGAATAGGCAACCAGCACAACCCAAATGGTACTTGTGTAGTTGTGTACTTACATGTAATACTGCTTCTAATCATGGGGCTAGTTGTTTTGCACATAGAAACTTACATTTCATTGGTAAAGATCTTGATAAAAAACAACACAGTTGTTTTACTGTACAAGCAAGCAACAGAACTATATCAAAATATACAGTTTTTGTTTTTTATTCTTAAATTTATCCCTTTGTAAAGCTTTTTTTCCCCAATGACTTCTACTAGTACCTGTATCTACTGTCTCTTAACACTTGGTTACTCTTGGACTGCAAATGACGTAATAAAGTTCAACTGAAGTCTCAGTCAGTTCAGAACTTCTGCAAATGTGAATCTGGGCCTCGACTGTGTCAGAGTAATAGCAGCTTAAGAAGAAGGAGGAATCATACCACACATCAAACATCAGACAGATTTTATATAGTAAAGGGTTCTAAGGATTTGGACTTCAAAAACAGATGCCTTATGCCCTGTTACTGTGGTTTCTAGGAATAATTTGTCTTCCTTATGATTCAAAGTGCTTTTTCTTTTGTGGGTAACTCAGCATAACATATGAAGTGATATCCCAATAATGAGTTTAAGTAATAGATCATATTTAGTCAGATTTAAATCTGCAGAGAAGTTTAAACTCAAAAAGAGTTCAAAACTATCTGTACTTTATTTACCGTTATTAACTGGTAACTCCAGGAGGTTTTATGACATAAAACACAAATAGAAATCTACACAAACAAAGCAAACAAACAATTTTTACATGAAGTATGCAGTGTTGAAAGGTCTTTTCAGTGGCACTTTATGACAACTTTGCCTCTTCTGAGTCTTGAGGAAACTACTACTCATTTTGGGACTTTTAATTCTGCAGAGGGAGCCCAAAACTTTGCAAGGTGTAAACTAAATAGATCTACATGGTGCCAAGGAGCATGAGGTAAGACAGGTTTTGATTTAATTTGCCCTTTACTGCTGTCAAAGAGAACAGCTATAGTAAGGGGTGGGGGGGGAAAGCCCGACTGTCATACCTCAGAGATCTCAGATTTTAATATGATATACAGGATGTCTTTAGAAAAACAAAACAAAACCTGAAAACAAGTAATAAAAACCAATGTAAACTTCCTAAACTAACTCAGCTGAGGTAACAGGTAGCCAGTTTAATTGGCTGATTGGGAGAAAATTTATCATCTTTTCAACACACTTGTACCTGAATTGGAAACAGCAGTGCATCACAACACTAGAGCATTCTCATGTAATTAAAGCAATGGATGGTGATGTAGATTCTACAGCTTTCATGACATTCATTAGCTGCCCAAATTATTGCTGAGTTTTGATCTGTAAATTATAAGTGTCAAGGAGGCTGTAAAACTATATTCAAATTAAATCAATAATACGCATAAAGTATTCTGTGTTCACTGCAAATATATTAAATATACAGCTCTTACTTGAGCATTATTTTCATAAAATTAACCCCCCAACAAAATTATAATGCCTTTTGTTGTAATTTTACACCATTGTGTATTTGATAGTACATACAAGTTCAGAAACTTATGAACTTCAAGAAATATTACATGCAAAATGTCTCTGAAAGCAGTTTGCACTTCTAAACAAATACTGAAATGTTCGGTCAGTAAATCATTGATGCACTCAACACTGGGTTATTTACAATGAAATAATTAAAGAATAAATTCAAAATCAGTTTATAATTTAAGTGCAGAGTCTGGGGTCAGTCTTCATCGCTAGAATCTGAATCCTCAGATGAAGACGATGTACTATCAGATCCAGATGAAGCATCTGCTTTCTCTGAACCCTCATCTGTGCTGTTTTCGTTGTGAGAGCTTGGCTCTGTTCCCCCTTTGTCTTCCTGATCTCTAACCCTAGAATTTTCCTCCTTGTCTTCTGTGGGCTTGACTGAGCCCGTGTCACTGCTTTCACTGTTCTGTACATCAAAAACATTAGACTGAGACAAAGCTGGGATATGAAGATTAAGGCCTGGAGTGAGAAGCATCCCTGGGTAAAGTATGTTGGACAAAAGTAATGGGTTAAGAGAGAGAGGATTGGCAGCTGCAGCAGCAGAGGATGTTGAAGGAGAACTTGAAACAGAGTTTTCACCACCAGTATCCGTATTTTGGTCTTCTGTCCTTTCTTTCTTTATGTCTGTCTCCTTCAAATCACTTCCCTTTTTTTCCTCTGAAATAGATTCTGTAGACTTTGTGAGAAGTCCTCCCATGCCCAGCAGGTTTGGTAATCCAGCCATCCCCGACAGCAGCATGGGGAACATGGCAGCCATGTTCTTAGCTTCTCCTCCAGCAGTTAAGCCAGCTGGCATTCCCATTAATCCTGCTGTTACTTGCAGTGACTGCAGGTTTTGCAGGTTCTGTTGTAAGGCCTGGAGACTAGGCAGATCCACTCCTGGAAGCACCCCGTTAGCTAGCAGAGGGTTAACTGACACGCTTGCAGCGGTGGCAGCTGCTGCAGCTGCTGTTGCCTTTGCAATCTCACTTTTGGGGCGCCTTCCTCTCCGGCTGACTTCCTCCCGCACAACGGGTCCAGTGAGAATACGATCAAACATACCTTCTGGGAGAAATCCCTGCAAGAAACACATCAGGTATTTTTAGTATTTTGACAGCTTACAGACGGAAAATCAAGAAGATGAAAAAACAGAAGACCCAAGTGTACAGATAGTGTCAGAGATGATTCCCGTGGGTTAGCACAGCAGCTTAATCTCAGACAACTCTGGAAATTGAAGGGAATTTGTGCTTTCGCATCTTAAATGTCTAAAGGCCCATTTCCATGGTGAGGCCTACACAGTTACCTTCTCTCTGCTGACCTTCCTTAGATGTTTGTTTGCGGATGAAGCCAAATAGAGCTAATTAGATGTGATCGCACACAGTAATAAAAAGGGCTGAGATTTTTACTCTATTACTAGTGTCTGTTAAACATCCTTCTATTTCATCTCATCCATAAATTTAATAACAAACAATAAAGACTCAAAATGAAAGGTCAGAGCACTTCTCTTTTGGGCTTGCACAGCACTACTTCACCTCTGCAAGCCCTCCTACCTAACGATGAAGAAAGAATGACAATGGACTCTAATATATTTTCATGTTATCATCGTCTTGAAAACTCCTCTTAAAAAAGAGGTAATCGTAAGATGAACCTCCACAGGAGAGCAGCCTTATTTTCCCCAGCAAGTATCTTTAATTTATACACGCCTAACAGCATAGAGGAATGCACAACAACTGGTCCTGTGGATAACTAAAGCATGAATGCTGAAACTACTTCTGCTCC
Organism: Phoeniculus purpureus; assembly: GCA_028565055.1. NCBI lineage: Eukaryota > Metazoa > Chordata > Aves > Bucerotiformes > Phoeniculidae > Phoeniculus > Phoeniculus purpureus. The sequence goes on from JAOXOE010000720.1 coordinate 5,598,854, forward strand.
TGTTTATACCTTTATTCACCACAGCACAATCCTGTTCTGGCATTTCTTTTATTTTCTCCCCATTTGTTTTTAAGACACATTTTATGCCACAGTTATCTTATTCTGCAAATACTCACAGACTGCTTTACAACTTCTCCCCATTCAGGAGCCACTCCATATTCTGGATTTTCTTTCAAGAACCTGCACAAGTCCTTCAGAGGCGGAGCAAATGCACCACCCACCTTAGAAGCAGAAGACACAAGTCAGGAAATACTTCATACTCTATAAGAAAAATACAACATTCGCATCTGACACTGTTTCAGTTTTTCCTTTTACATAAAGCAATGTAAGTCTCACTTGAAACTTCCCTGAGTTGTACGTAGCTTTTAAGTGATTCCTGGTAGTGTATGTGAGCTACTCGATTTTTTCTAGATCTACTGGAGTCAAATTCATATTAGACATGCAATGAACAGAGGAGTAACCACATGAACAGAGAAAATAGTGGGCCAAGAATTATCAAGAACGTTGCAACTACAATCCTGTTCAACTTTTACTTTATCCACTACACCACCTCTATTCCATCACGTGAGTCACTTACAAACTACTTGTATCAAGATGCTGTGCTTCTCTTGTGAATGATTTCTTGTACATTTTTCATGTGAAAAAGGCCAGGACTGCTGGACAACATCATCTTGATAAAATCATATAAGCAGGAAAGTAAGCTTGCAAATTAATCAGATCCATAAAGGAAGTACAAATTGTAAAAAGAAGAAAGCACTAAGAATTCTGGGTTTGGCTCAGTTTTCTCTGTGAACTGCAACTTAAACTCACATTTTCTAGGCTACCTTTGGTCTCCTCACACTCTGCTACCAAGTGCATGAACAAAGTGAAGAAAGAAATGAGGCAAAACAAATGTAGTGATGCAAAGAAGCTGGTTATAGAGATGGGAAAACTGAAGTTAAGAACTATTTCACCCAACTACGGTGTGAAAATATATTAAGATAAAAAAGCCATAATGAAACACAGGCTTTTACAGCAAGCACAATCTAATCTCTCACTCCTTGATCATGAAATGTGAAAATACCCCCCACAGCAAGCCTTGGTGTAGATCAGCCAATAGACTGTGTTCCAGGAGACTGGCAACCGATACAGGCAGTTCCCCTGACAGGCAGTTCCTCTTCAATGCATTGAAGAGATTACAGACACTCAAATTCTGCCTTGCTGTCCTCTGCAGATGCACAAAGCTGCTGACCTTAATACAGCTGCATAAAAATAATTCCAGCTTTCCTTGCAACTGCTAATGTAAAGGAAAATTATCAGTACCACAAAAGAAAATGCTCCATACAGAAACACAGTACTTCAGAGTCCCACTGGATTGGTGCTCTGCTGCTACACTGACAGTCAAAGACACTATTCCACACATCTGTCCAGACTTGGCCAACAAACATCGGTAGTGTTCTGTGTGCTTTTCTTGAATACTGCCTTCTGGCCTTCCCCAAAGCCTATGTTTTCACTTTTCCAAACTTGGATAACCTGTTCAAATACTGCATTCAACACCTGGCCTCCTCTCATCTTCTACCACTAGGATTGTATTCAAGAATTTGCCCATTATACTGGTGTTGAGCCAGCACTGTGATTGAAAAAGGAAAAATAACCCAATACATAGGACTTAAGCCATTCCAAAGGACAAGTTCCTGCACACTCTGCACTAGCAATGTAATTTGAATCATGGCAAAGGCAGCAATGAGACGATGTACTGAAAATGCAGAGTTTGAGAGAAATGCTGCTACTTGGATAAGCACAACAGGTATTTCAGTAGCCATGCCTCTGTAAATGGCATAAATACTCCAACACATTGAGTGTTCAACTGTATCTGATCACAGCCCACAGGGTACACTTCTAGCCATATATTACACATTTTCATAGTTGCAATATGTCACTGACTTTCTTGAGCAAGTCACACAGTATTTTAGCCAGAGCAATTCATTTTAGGTAATTTCTCAGTTGGGGAACATGAGGATTATAAATACCTTTCTTGCATTTCTTCTATTTATGAGCTGAACACGTTCTTCGCCAGTCAAACTGTTAACATCCAGTTTATTAGGGTTCCGACAACGGTGTCTTTTTTGTTTTGGCCTGCCATCGTGCAGCTGCATCTTCTGTTATAAAGCAGTTAAAAATCCAATTATCTTTCTCATGTAACTGTTTTAAAAAATACCTGTGCATTGCACTGAGTGAAGCCCTTGTTTGAAGCCAACTTCCATTGAGAAATATTTTGCTAACAGTACTAATTTGCTAATCACAACCATGTAGTAAGTAGTAATACTATAAGTAATAGTAAGTATATATTAAGCCCAGTAAACAGCACTAAACCTTCTCTGATGCCCTTTGCTTTCTCAGTTTTCAGCAGCACTTTATCCCTCAGGAATGTGGCTACTGCTTTGTATTGTAACAAGAAATGAGGTTATTCTAGATTTCATAAATACAATTCCCTTACATTCTGTTCAGCGTTTATTACGCTCAAACTCAGAGGTAACACAAAGAGAACACCATAGCCACAGCACTGTAATGTCAGTATGCGACGTCCCCAGGACACATTTTCAGCTCCCATTATCAGTATCACAGTAATAGGAGTTTTCTTTTCTTAGACAATTAGATGAAATTACATGAAATTAGACAAAGACCAAATATCTTTGTTTAGTATTGCTTTTCCTAACAATTACAACATTTGTGAAGGGAAAGCAAGGTGTATGGAGATCAAATTATGTAAAAAGGAATGGACGTTTCCCTAAATGGAACAGAAGAACAAATAAGGAATTCCATGTAACAGAGAACATAAACTCAAATACACATTACAGGCACTGCTTTACTATTTGGCTATTGCAGAGCTGAAAGGGATACTCACAGGAATACAAGCTCCTGAATCTTCAACATAGCCAGGGTGTTCTTTCAGCCACCTTTCTAAATCTTTCCTTTTGGGAGCATCATCACCTGCAAGCCTTGTTCCATCTTTTAGGTTAATAACAGGAACTGGACTCTCTGCATCAAGCATGGCTTGGGACTGCGTGTAAGTGAGTGCTGGGTTTATTCCTACAGCAACTTGACAGGAGTTAATACCTGGATTAACCTGGAGAAATTCAAAACACTACACTAAGTTCTGCACAGAAAACAAACCATCTCGGTTACTTCATGTAAGACATAAGGCCAGAGCCCTGCTCCCAAGGGCTCAGACCACCCATGCCATAGATAGCTCCCTGTGAGTCACTGTACAGGTCCTGTAAGAGATGTTACAGGAGAATGTCAGAAAATGTTGTGACTTTTTAGTAATAAATTTTAATCTACAGTTCACCAAAACTAGAATTACACTTATTTTTAAAATCAGTTACCAATATTGCATATAATATTCGTTACAACTCTACCAATTCCGTCTGTGTAGTCATAACCAATCAGTGAACAATTTCAGAGAAAGAACCCAAACCCCGCAGTTTCAGGCAATGAAGTTGCTGCTGAACATTCACAGCTGATTATGCCCAATTCAGGGATTAGTGGTAATTTGGACCTTTCTTGATACAAAATCAAAATTACTTACATGATTAGGCTGTTTATTTCTATTTAAAAAGAGGACATCAACTCCTTCCACATTCTTCCTTCTTCCTCTTCTCTTCTTGACTGTAGGCTGACTGTCAACTATGACTCCATTGGCACTGGCTGTTAAGTGACTGGAAGTACCTAATTAAGGATTCAATAAAATCAGCGTCAAATGTTGGAGCTGTTTATAACAAGAAATACGTCTGAGCAAAGCAATCTGAAATAAAATTATGCGAAATACTGCATGTGCTTACAATTTCTACTTGCAGCATCTTAACACTTAGGCTCTGAGAAGCCATTCTGCTATGGAAGTTCTGTTATTGCACCTTACCCTCTCCAACTAAACATGTACAGGGAGGAAAGCCGTGTTATTTACACACAGAGAGGCAGACATCCCCAAATAAACAACAAGCCCTTAATGATACCTTGCAAAAGAAGCAGAACATCCAAAATGCAAGTGAAGGATAGTAAGGAGATGTTCTCATCCACACAGCAATACAATCACAGTGAACTGTGGCTATTTAAGCAGAAACTGGCCGAAATAAAGCACCCAATTATAATAATTTCAAATATTTGAATCCAAGTTTTAACTGCTTTAGACTAGTTTTTATTTGTCAGTGTACACCTACGGTTAATTTTTATGACAACAAGCTAAAATTAGTTCTTTAATATTGTCTCCACTGTTTCTTCACAAGAGACACAGGACAGAATGTGCAGAGTGTGAACTGACACAGCATAAATCTGAATTCTTCATCTTGACAAACAAACTAGCCTCAGTAAGTTCTGAGTTGAACTGATTACTGGCAGCACAGAGTGACACACTATCATTACGAAAATATTTTTGTGGGGACATTTCTGATGTAAAATGACAACCTTCCAATTAATAAAGTATCTGACACCATGAGTCAGCCTCATGCCTCAACTTAGATGCCCAGTTTCCCTACACTACTGGAGACAATTCTTCCAGATTGCAGTTCAGAGTAAGTAACATGGCAAGCATCTCTCACCTGCCTATCCATGGAGATCAGCTGGTTAACTCAGCAGCTTTAATATTAACCCTTATGCTGACATTTTATATACCTGATTTGGGAAGTGATTTGGGGAAGCTGACAAGGCTGGTTTCCGAAGCATTCTGGAGTTCGCGTAGCCGAGCCAGGTATTGCTGCTGTCCCAGTGCACCTTCCTCACTTTCAAATGGTCTTTTCTGAGACAGTCCCTGCTTCTGAAAAGTCAATTTCAAACCACCTTCCTGTTAAATAAATGCCAGGGTTAGAAGAGTCTCTTCTGAAGCAGAAATGACTACATCATCAGGATTTGCAGAAACTCCAGAAGAGTGGAAGAAGAATGAAAACTTTATACTGGACCTTAAAAAAAGTCTTCACATAAAAACCAAATCTGAACAGCTGTTGCATAGAACTGTTCTATGAAGACACAACTGAAACTACCTACTATCTTAATTGAAAAATTCAGACACTGAACAGCTGTCTGCTGCCCTCAAGTCCCAAAGAAATGCCAAACCAAATTACAGGAGGAAATTTTCATGTGCTACAGGCAGGTCTGTAACTACAGACAAGGAAACTGTCTGAAACTTCCAGCCTGCATTGACAGTGGCAAATTTATGTGTAAGTCTCTAAAAGGTCATGAAACAATACAGTGCTTGCTGGACAGGTCATGAAACAATAAAGTGCTGCAACACTATAAAAAAAAACCCCAAACAACAGAAATTCTATAAAATCTGCTTGGTAAAAAAGTAACAGCATAAAACAGGCTGTCAGGAAGCACCAGAATGGTATCATCTCAATGCAGAGACAAATAAGAATGATTCCTTCCAGTGGCTTAGGCAAATAAACCAAAATAAACAAAACCCCCTCCCCACCCCCACCCCAAAAAAAACCCCAAAACCAAACCCAAACCCCAAACACTCAATGCCCAGAAGCAGCAGACCCAAATACCCACAAACAAGTGTGTGAAGGAAATGAGAGTGAGAGCAGGCAGCCGCTTGCAGGTAAAGCATGCCACACACCGCAATCGCAATCAGGTCCTAGGGCAATAAAAATAAACATACGTCATTGATTTTCACTGTAAACTCCTTTTCTCGTACATGCTTCTTCACCTTTGACATCTGTGGCGACTGATCATATTCTTCTTTGACACCTGCAAGAGGGGGTGTTGGTGTGCTGGGCTCACAGTAATCTGCAGCTACACCTGGACTATCCAGAAGCTTAGTTGTGTAGAAAGATGCCACCGTATTGCTGTCGTAGCTCCTTCTTGCTGAAGGCCATTTACCTTTCAACACTGTTTGACAAATACTGTCAAGTCGATTAATCATAACTCGATCCTAAAAAACAGAGAATAAGAGAAATGCTTACCAAGACTGTACACACTGCAGACTGTCTCCTAATGCTCAAGGGAAGAGAAATGACTACGTTTTTCGTCACTGGACTTGGACTTAAAAGATGTCTCAGTGGCTGGACTGTAGAAGCCTGTGAAAGCCATCACTGTGCTTGATTTCACCACCTGAAAACAAAGATGCAATCTCTCCCGTCTCCAGGGTCTGGGTCTGCAAATGCTCAAAACACATTATCTCTGTTTTTTAATGGAAAGAGACTGTGACTACCACAGTAGTATCTGTAGGTCTGCCTTTGACTCACTAGTAGTGAGTCTGAGAACAGCACCACCACCTATCTAGCAAACAGCACTCAATCTATAGACTTCTGCTCATGCATGACTTTAGCTTTTGAGGCTACATTACTCCTCAGTCACATTCTTTAGACACTGTCTGACAGGTAATAGACAGACCTCAAATCTAAATAAACTCAGGTGAGTACCTGCAGGCTCCAGAAACCAATAGATTTTCTGATAATTTCCAGAGTGCAGTTCTTTGCCAAGTATAAAAAAAAAAAGTTGATTTTTCAGATCCAGAAAATGTTCAAATCAGTCTCATTTTCCTTGTAAGTCAGGAAAGAAACCTATCAAAAATCCATCACTGTTAAAGTTCATGTAGTGAACAGGCAAGCCAGGCAAATTTTTGCCTCACCTATTTGGTTAAGCCAGTAATTGAAAAACTGCTCTGTGGTCTTCCAAGCTATGGCAGCACAGAACTTTAGATACAACAAGAACCTGAAAATATTCAGTATTTATTTCAAACAAGATGATTTAGTCAGTTGCTGTTATTGTCTTCTCAAAGTATACTTTAGAGTTTCACTTATATGCATAAGGAATCATACAGTTGAAATTAAACTTCAAAGTTGATTCCACCAGTGTTTTGAGTCTTGCAAAGTAGCTGAAGGAGCTCTATCACTGTTAAGAAAGATTTTTCTACTGATTTCTTTCTCTGTTTCATTTTTTATATTCCCTTGGACTACTCTAGCAACTCCTCTGAAACACTGAAGATAACTGAATACTCTCTGTCTTAGAATCATCATGGCTGGAAAGGACCTGCAGGATCATCACCTCAGGGGTATGGTCTAACATATTGAATAGAACACTCATGCCATGGTCTGCCTTTCCCCAACAACTGCGATTTTGAGGAACTTGCCTTTGGCCAGTAGGATGCAGCCAACATGTATCCACCTTGTAGGAGATAACTGGAATTTGGTGTTCCGTTGTTCAGCTGGAAACTATCTTGCGTCTCATCATGTGTTGTACTCAGAGAGGCTACACTCTCTTCATCGTAGGCTTTTATATGTGAGGTTCCTTCTGCTAAAGAAAACCACTAATATCACTGGATGTTGCAAGAAAATGAAACACTCCTTGTAAGACATCCAGGTGAACAAAACACACAGAACAATGTTCAGAAAAAGTCCAGAGACAAACTGAAGGTTTGTTAGGTTTTTCAGAATGACTGCTGATTCTTTTCTAAGCAGGTAAATTCCACACGCATTCCTGCAAATATTTCAAGAGCTTAACACATTAAGCTGTTTGAAAACACGCTTCAGAGTACTCTGACAGACAGTACTTATTCACTGTAACATACTCCATGTGTAAGCCAACATGCACTGAATGAGCTGCACTGAAATGAAAGGTGTCCCTCACCAAAACATGGCGAGTCCTTTAGAAAAATAACTTGTTTGCTTTAGTGGATGGAATGTCGGATATTCTCTCTCTTGAAAATACACCTGCACCATTTAATTTCTTAAATTTTAATGACAGCGGACTTTTTCCTACTGTCCTTCCAGTGTGTCCTCTGACCTACTTAGACTTCTCATTGTTCTTTTACATTTGCCTTCACTCACCATAACAAAGTGTCACTAAGACACGGAGGAACAGTCTGAAAGTACTAACACAAAAGTGCTTCCTGCAAAAGCAAAGAAGTTCAGCCCAATAAGGAAGACTCTTGAGGAATGGTTGCACAGAAGTATTGAGGGATGATTCTACAGAACTCATGCTTGTCCTTAACAGCAGTACTTACTGAGTCACCCCACACAATTCAGCTCTCCCTTAAAGGATGTTTCAAATGTGAGGAGTACAAAGCTCCATGACAATATACAAAATAAAACCTGGGCTTAAAACTGAAACACAGATGAAGACAATCTTCCAGCATTTACCAATCTCTTTGACACCAACTTACAGCAAAATAGTCATGAAGAGAAAGGCTGCCTGATGTATGAGATCTTGCAGTCTGAGGATGGCACAATTACTTGCCTAAACAGACTGAGCTAGCAGAAAACCTAATATTTGGACTTGTAGCACATGTTACAGTATCCACCATCAAAAACTAAATATTTATGTCATCTCAGCATTCCTTTTCTCTCACTGTTTCCATGTTTGCATACAACTGGTTCCTCTAAAAATGTCCTTCCACTGCTACGGGCAACAGCATCTTAGTCATTTTGTTGAAGAGGCATTTACTTGCCCAGTAAATTAACCCTGTAATTTTCATCTCTCGTTCCCACAAACTCAAGGATCCATCTGATTAACACACTGTCTGTTTCTGTCAGGTAGTGAGAAAAACCCAGCGTCTTTACTGATGCTGTGATCCCACTGCTTAGCTTCAACCTCTTCCTCTTTCTTTTACCGACTGCTAGCAATAACTTTTCCACATTCTGAGTTTAAAAGGGGTGAGAGGAGAGGACACTTGTGGTAACAAACAAAGGAATGTATTAAATAACCAATGGTTGGTTTACTGAACATTTTCAAGCACTTCAGTGAGCAAAGGTTTCTGTTACTACTCTGAAGCTTTCAAAAGCCTCCCTACGTTACTTGGTCCTGTGCTCTATAACCTCCAAGGTTTTCCCTAAGCAGATGGATAATTTCCAGTGAAGGAAAATGAGTGTGAGGACACTGCTTGGCCACCTCCAGCTTACAAGAAAAAGCAGCTCACACTACTCTAAGAGCTGGGCCAGAAGAAAGGTTGTAGATTTCATGAAAGAGCAATGGAGAAGGTACAAAGACAGGTGAGCAAGGGCGGAAAAACCACACAGGGAAACCAAAAGAATCTCTGTACTTAGGAAGAACAAGAAACAAGCAGTAGAGAACACACCACACTGTAGATTTCTGGTAAACAGTAGCCATTCACACACCTCCCACACATCAACCACATGCACAGTAGGCTTGCCTAGGGAGTCAAGTAAACAGATCCTAGGTACCTCACTCAGGGCACTGACAGGAAGCCATGAAAATGCTGTACCCCTGACATTCTGGCAGCTCATGTGAAGAACCAAGCAAATGTGTTTAACTTTACTCTTGTGGGATTTAATATTGGTGTTTAGATATCTTTCTGTTAAAAGTAAAACTGTTCAGTTTAAGAGTTATACTGCAGAAATAAGGCTGCACACATACCACGTTTTTGTGCCTCCTCTTCATCACTATCACTCTCTTCAGACGATGATGATGATGACGACGACGACGATGAGGATGATGATGAGGAGGATGAAGATGCTGAAGAACAAGATGAAGATGATGAAGAGCTAGAGCCTGATCGAGAGTGCGAACAAGATGAGGAAGACGAGGAGGATGAAGATGATGACCTGGAAGAACAGGATGATCTATCTGAGTCAGAGTCTGAGTCAGAGCTAGAGTCAGATCCCCTTTTGCTGACTCTCTGTTTTTTGGAGGCTGCATTTGGAGTGAGAGGCTCTGTCCTTGCTGCCACCATGCGCCTGTCTGCTTCGATCTTCACGCTAGGTTTGTGGTCTGTATTTTGTACTGGTATGCCATTTTTTGGACTCAACGGTTCAGATTTCATTATTGTCTGTGTCTCCTCTGTAGACATAGATTCCTCTTCAGAAGACTGAGGGTCCTCTTTCAGATTTTCATTTTTAGCTTTTACATCCTCAAAAGCATTCACTTTAGCATCTGATAACCTTGACTGGGGTGTAAGAGGAGAAGCAGCTAATGCCATCTGGTACTGATGCAAGAGTGGAGTAGAAGTCCTTGAGAGCGCCACTTTATTTTGGTTATAGTTCCTCTGGGCAGACATAAATGAGAGCTCAGGATCACGAAGAATATGATAATCTGTCCTGCTAACTCCATGCTTAGCAGCTCCAATGAGTAAATCCCTGTCGTGAGTCCCACACTCCCACCAGACAGGTAAGTCGGGGTTTGGCTGGCATAGTTTTAGTCGTTCAAACAACTGTGGGTGTCTGAGAGCCTGTTCTCGCACTTTTCTTAGGAGTTCGATGCGATACAGAGTCCGAGAAGCACGTTCCTCTGTAATTGGCTGGATAAAAATGTTTGGGTCTACGAGTTCTGTATTAAAACAAAACAAAAATGAGAATCTGGCAAAAAACCCCAACCCTACTGCAAATCAGTATTAGAAGTAGATGGTTTTAATCAGTTCATATGTCTCCACATCATACACTTTCCATTTTACACTTTATGTGTTCCTTTATCCTTCACTCCCATTTTTGTTTCACAACACATGGAAGAGAAACCTTTCCAAGGTAAGCACTAACACAGAGTAAAACTAGAAGTCTAAGTAGGTACCTTCTTTAGAGGGGAGACGACAGACTCTCCGGCACATTGACATAAATGCATACAAGTATTTCTCTAAGCTCTCATCAGTTTTCTTATGCAGTCTGGCCATTGCTCTGAATTTGGTCCAATCAAACCGTCCCCTTTCAGGATCAAACACCACTCCGAATGTGGACACAACTCTGTAGAAATCAGCTTCTTCTCTTCTTGTCCATCTTGATCAGCAAGGAAAGAAAAAAGAAATCCTGTCATTGTCTTTAAACTTTTCACACAGCAAGCAATTATTTCTTTTTTTTATTATAAGGATGCATTAAAAGGTGTATTTGTATGCTGCATGTACCTTTGCTGTCTTTCAATCTTAGCAGCCATCTTCGGATTTAGAGCAGCTTCTTCATATGGAGGCTGCATCATACTAGTCTGTACTGGGAATGCTGGCTGGATCTGCTGTGCCTGCCTGTTTTTACTTGTTCGCTGATAAGCCGTTATTAGGCGGCGCAGACGTGTTGTTAAGGCAGACTGAGTGGGCCAATAGATTTTGTCTCCTTCCATCATTTGTCCATCTACATCAAAGCCAAGTCACATGAAAAATTAAAAATCACAGCTGGTGCCTGTGGTTCTACACTAGGCTATCTAAAATACATTTTCAAATCCAGAAGTTCAACAACTCAATAGACTGAATTGGCTCAGATTTGAAGTTTTCTGTACTTACCTCCATCTGCTATTACGAGATCACCTGGGGATGAAACGTCATCCTGTAGAAAAACAGAAATGAATCAAAACTTAAAATGTAGCCCATTCCAGTGATTTAGGTCAAACCTGCGTCTTGCAGACAACTGATGACTATGACAAGGATCAAAAGTCACATGTATTTTCAACAAATTACTAGCAAGGTACGATGATTCCCCCCAGTCCCCACCACCCACACAACTGCACAAACACAAGGAGTAAGCTCTGTGAGTTTAGAGAAATACAGACAAAATTCACAGTTTACTCAAAGAAAAGGTGGCAGTATTACACCCTACATTCGTTGCAGAAGGAGCTCCTAACAGGTGCTTACTATACCTCAATGTCATCTTTAAACATCGCCGGTGCTGGTTTATATTCTGGATCTTCTACATCCCTGTTAAAAGTTCAACACAAAAGAATCCATCTTAGCAGTATTTTAGAAGCCTTTACATTCTTTTCAGTGAAGCAAAACTAATTTAGATTTAGATGTACTGTATTTAATTTTCAGTTTGATTTCCCCCCAAGTGACTATCTCTGATTCCACTCCCATTCACACTGAACATCGTTCAATGATGGTCTTTATGACCACAGCTGCTAACCTCACAGATGATGCAATTAATAAAAGCAATTCCTCCTTTCAACAGTTATCAAGTGATACTCAAATTCCTCTACTGGGGTCACTGGTTACCTACACAAGACTAAAAGACACCAAGTTGACCGACCTGAAATCAAGTTAAACGGGTCTGTAGTATTCTGCCTCTGAAGGCTTTTGCACTCCAGCTTCTGAGTAACTTCCTGAAGCAGCAACACAGCAAGCTGCTACACTTTAACTTCTAACTCTGAACTCTCAAACTACAATTGTGCTGTTATGCTGTTCCTAACGGTTTTCCACTCAGCTTGTGTAAAAATCACAAAGCAGCATTCTCCACAATAAGAACATAAAATTAGCATGGAACCAAGCTAGTAAAAGAATAAAGTACAATCTATCAACTCAGTCTCATTTAAGGCCCAACAGCATTCACATCCATTTTGAGGTGCTCATACCCATCAATATAATCATTTGCTCTCTGTTCAGCAGCAACCGCTTTTTCATCTGGCTTGCCAACCCTTTCCAAGAAGCACAGCGCTGGATCTGCTCTGATAGTGTTGTATTTTTCATAACCTATACAGGTAAACAACAAGTGGCACAATTCAAATTTCAGAGTAAGCTATAAAACACTGAGTGTAGGGTTGTTACTATTGAGGGGTGGGGAAGTACATACAGAATCAGCAATATTACTCACCGTGTTTAAAAACTCCAATTAGAAGGGATTTATCTGCATCTGCATCCCACCACTCAGCAGGAACTTCAGAGTGGTCTGGCTCAGGGACCCAAACATCGATTTCACTAAGGAGGATCACCAACAGCACAGCAACATCAGTAGTGTGCAGAGGAAGACATCTTATTTTGTTTGTACATTTACACTTTGTGGGGTTTTCAACCTTCACTCTTCACACACACATAAATCACACTCCATATCAAGCCACCAAATTCAACTATTCCTTTGAAAACTGCTAAGAGTCCTATCATTAAAATGTTTATTAGCAAAGGACAACAGCAAAGTGGATGGTTATGTTGAGCAGTTACATAATCCAAGCCACACAATATTAATTTATAATTGACTCTGAATTTTGACAGCCTAAAGCGGCATGCAATTCTTCACTTTTCGCAGTCAGTAAGAAGCTAAAACCTGCAATACAAAACACTCAAGCAACTTGGTATTTTGCATTTGACCAGTAAAAGGGAATGAATACAGAAGCACAACAGCTATACGATATTCTTCATCTCTCAGTAAAGTCTGCCAGCTCTCAGCAGCTTTTATTTGCAAAACTTGGCAAACCCAGAGTTATGTGCTCTTGTGTTCAACAGCATGAGAATGACTGTTTTTCCACAGAAATTTATACCAGATTTCTGAATCAAACGAAAACTTTCTATCCACCACAAGGCTCTTGTAGCAGTGAGTTCAGGAATTTCCAACTGGCAAAACTTCCAGTAATAAACAAAATAATTAAAAAGGAATTAATGGAATAGACAGCACACATCCAATAGTGTGCATGAAGAGGTGGGAAAACCCCAGCAGCCAGCACGTGAAGTTTAGGATTCTATCTTTCACAAGCTTTTTCAGTCTATTTGACAGAAATTTTACTTTATATAGCTAGACATGTAAACAGGAATCACTACTTCCTTGTATCAAATTGATACAAAGCACTCAGTCAACAGAGTAAACAAAACACCTTTCTCACAGACTAAGAATTAAAATCTTTTGTTTTAACTCATTTAAGTTCAGGATGACTTCTATATTTTTATTTGGTAGTTTAAAATAAACAAGCAAAAAAACCTCTCTGTAGTTCACCTGGCATCAATTCCATCAAACACCTTCTGGAATTCATTACCAATGACTTCTTGCTTTAAATAATATAGCATTCTCACACGAAGCAAGACCCTGATTAAAGGAAAAAAGAAACACAATTAGTACCCTAGAAGCTGTCATGAGTGGTTTTCTGTCTTTTGTAATATCACATTTACCTAAAACATACTTCCTTTAGTTTAGAAGAGGAAATACCCTCCAATTCAGCTTGGCAGAGACACTTTTTGTTGTGATCGTTTGAACAAATTATTGCATTGCACAAAATCTTTCAAATCCTAGGTTTGAAAGCAGGGTCAGCAGGACAGTCCTCACTTGCTTCCTAAAATACTGCTAAGAACAAACTGCTACTTCCCTTTCCCTGCTTAGAAGATTCTCTTAGAAAGTATTGATTGGGCTGAAAATGACGATCTTTCTTATTACCACTTCACTTCACTCAGAATTTGTTGCATGACCCCAGTGGATTCTCCAGGCTTTATCTCAATTCTTGACTACAGCTGCATGAAGATTTCAAGCAGACTAGGACAAGTTTTGTTACAGACAGATGGTTTATTCAGAACAAACCCATGCCTGGCTGTAACTGACACTGACTAGTGCTTTCAGTTTTTTTGCTAAGCACTCTTGAACTCTTGAGCCCTCTGGCTCCTTCCATCTCTCCGTACAGATACAAACATAAGGTTTCTTCTAAAGTGCTAAAACAATTATTTCAATGTGAAATACTCAGTTCACCTCCTACTACATGACAACAGATTTAATATAATCAAGCTAACACCATTACAGCTTTTTTTCTTCATAGCGCCTCAAGTACTGCAAAATCCTCTCAGACAATGAGGAATTAGAAGAAAAAGGAACCCATAATAAACACTTCAGCTACTGCTTACTTGTTGCAATGGTGTTTTATGTGTTTTTTGTATCCTTCATCTTGCAACAGATGCTCTGGATTGTATTTTCGAAGCCATTCAGCTTTGTGTATATCAAAAGTGCTCGCCTGGGTCTTCACTTTTTTCCCTTTTCTTCCTCTAGGAACAGGGGCTGATAAACCTGTGTAATTTGAAACAGAATACAGCATCAGCAACAGGAATTACTGTAGCCTCTACCAGTGATGTGACCTGTGGTGCAGAATAAACACTAGCATCACAGCTTTGGAATGTGAGATTTTGTTCTCTTGTCTCTTAGAGTATCTCAAGTACATTGCACCAGCTAAGGACACAACAGAAGAAAGGACAAAGCAGAAGAAGAAAGAAAGGAGAGCGTGTTGTCACATACACTTCAGAACTGAAATGAAAAGAAAGCTTTCACAGAGTATATGTCAATCCATTTGGGTAAGCCATAAACTACAAAGCAAAGCAGAAATGACACTTTTCCCATTGACTGAATTGTGTATCTTGATTAAACTCCATTTATTTCAAGTAAGATGCATTCAGAGAGAATTTTTAGCTGTTTTCATTCCAGTATCACAGGCATATACATGAGGTTATTTAATTGCATGAACACATTAGTTCTCACCAAGATGATTTTGTAACTCTCGTGTTTGCCCATCCTCTGTCGGGGTAATGAGATCCCATATAAAACTTTTTATTTTCTCATCTCCTCTATAGTGCACAAGACAATAGGCCAACAGAGCTCGGCAAATGATCTCCACATCCTGCTCATTCAGCTGTCTCTTGAAGCGACCATGTGACAAAATTTCTCTCCATCGACCCCACCTAGTTCAAAGAGGAACACAAATCAGCACTGAGAAGTGAAACACTTGGGCAGCCTCTACATTTATGTTACAAATGGGGAGCTTCACTGTAAAATATTTAGCTTTCATCTTTTTCCATTCAGCTTAAGTTACCAAGTGGAAATATGAAAGTAACACTTCTGAAACACTCCATCTGTTTAGAACAGAGTTTTAAACAAAACTCATCTGTTTACAAAAAAATCCTGATAATTGTTTAGGCTTCCAGGACACAAAGCTGCCAGGAATACACACCAATAAGCACACACACTCTATCTTGTGAGATGGGCGAAAGAAAACTTAAGATTGTATTCCCAAATTAACATCTCTGATTTAAGTGTGCTTAAAGTAACTGCTTAGATTCACAGTTCCTATTTGCACCTCACGGAAACGCAAGATGTTCTGCAATTATGAACATAAAGTCACCTACCAAGCCTTTATTTCAAGCATTTATTCAGAGCTCTGTGGCTGCCTGCAGCACTTACTGTAGTAACTCAGACTACGGTAGTGCCCATATTAAATGCTGTAATTGCCTCTGAAGAAAGGTTTTTATCTCTCTTCTTTAATGTTTGTTCCATTGCAAACTGCCAGAAAAATTTACAGAGTTTTCACAACAAATTCATACACATTCTGAAGTAATTCTGCATCTACACACCAGGTTACTGCCCATATAGCTAAAAGACACCCCAAAAACACAATTCAGCACGTGGAAAAATAGTATTTGTTTACAGCGTCCTAGGATGAAGAAGAATGTATACAATACCCATAGACCAGCAAGTTTTTTTCCACTCGAAAGCACTCTGTTCTTCCGTATCCATTGGAACGGTCACAAGGCCTGCGGAGCTTTGGTTTCTCATCACCCTCACTCTCCACCTCAGATAACTCAGCCAGTTCATCTTTTGTAGCACTAAAGGGCCGTGTTTGCTTTCTAATTCTTGGGGTATCAATAACCAGGCTGTTCTGCAAAATGTCAAACAAACCTCATCAGAGAGGCAGCTGAGAAATTTTTCATATGTAGATGGCACCCGTTCAGGACCAATTTCTATCTCAGGTCATTAACAGGTGTTTTGTGAACACAACACAGTAAAGATTCATGAAGCAAGTAAAACATTCTGTGCTATTTAAAACAACAAAAAATGATGCCAGTACATTAGATATAAAAATATTGAGTATTTCGTCTGAGACCACCCTGCAGCCCCTGTAAATACAGAGGGCATTGAAACCTTTTCAGAACTGACTGCATCAGAATGTCTTCAACTACAGGACACAACTTCCAGTACTGAATTACACTGAGTTGAGAAAATTCTTAGTCAGCTCGTCTGCAGATTGCAGCCCAGGATTTACAGGGCAATCAGAACAACTGCACACTTTCAACCGTTTCCAGGTCTTCAACAAAAACACAGAACCTCAAACTCTTTTGGGACAGCAGGGAACAAGGAAATACTACAGCCTTCAGTAGCCTGGTTACCCACTCACAAGTAACTAGCACAATAAGGCTTATTTTTTGACACATTCATCAAAAAAAGCAACAGAAATCCTATACCTGCTCTTTCAGACTTCAACAGGAAGCATGGGTTGGACAAACATGCATTAAAAAAAGAGAAGTACTTACTCTACCACTGATGGCATCTATATCTATTTCTGCCTTTTTGGCCCATTTCTGCCAGAAGTTGGGATCATCTAGTGAAATATCAGTTCTGTTTCCAGAAGCAACAAAACTAGCCTGTAAGAAATAAAACTACATCTTACCAACACCATACATCAACAGTTTGTAGAGTCTGAGTGCCTCAGTGCTGAACCATATTCCATCAAAACTCTGCCAAGCAGCTGCTAAGATTTTTTTACAGGTGGTAAGTTACAGCACAAAGCAACTCAAAAATGCTCCTCCTCCTTCATTTTTTAAAATCAGATCCTTACTCTATCAGAAAAATCTAATGAACTTTTATGCACCATGGGGAGAGAACACTAAGCAGCAAGCTTCTCCTGCTTCTAAGCCTGGATCTAAATTACTTGAATGGAAGAAAATAGAATCTTTTGAAGAGTCTTATCAGCATTTGGGGATTTCATTTCATGCCACAGTAATCACTTGAGGGAGATTTCAAAGGAGTTTAAACTACCAAAAATCAAAGCCTGAGAGCATGGAACAAGCTTAATTTCAGAAGGCATTTCCAACACCCTTATACATTGCTTTTGGGAAAAGAGCAAATACGGACAAACATTTCTAACTCTTCTTTCTAAGATTCAGATTTGCACATTTTGGGAATTAAGGGATCAAAATTAACCTTTTCCTCTGCTCATAGAATATTCCAGCACAGGTTTTTGGATGCTAGCATATGACTTTTACCTGCCAAAAATCCAACTTTATTCTAGACTATTACTCCTAAGACCGAACATGCTCAGCCCTTCCCCATGTACATGTACATGCTCTCCACCTCTTGCCGCTCTAGGAGCACTGTTGTTTTTGAAACTCTTATCAAAAAAGCTCAAGGTTCAAACTACACTCCATGTGTAGTCATTTTTAGAGTAAGCCTGAATCATTTTTCCTCTTACTAATTATTGTTTGGTGTACTTTTCTCCCCACTCCAGATATATCTGAATACAAAATTGGTTTTATACTGTTGGTTAATGATGCCCATTATCTCTCACACAACTCCTGGCATTTTCCAAAGCAGCACACACTTACTACTCATCTTTACTCAAGCACAGAATCATAGAGCTACAGAATGCATTGGGTTGGAAGGGACTTCTAAAGGACATCTAGTCCAATCCCTCTAAAGAAAGCAGGGACATCGCTAACTGGAACAGACTGCTCAGAGCCCCATCAAAAGTAGAATCATAGCATCATGTTCTGCACGTCACATTTACACCATCTGTATGCGCAGATCTAATTTTATTACGTGCACCTGAATACGAACACACAGATCTAAGAACCCAGAAAGTGTACCTATCACACACATTCAACAGATATTGAGTAAATAAATAACAATTATAACTTTAAAGAAACCCAACCACCATAAGCTTTCAACTTTCAATTAGGTTCACAGGTCTATATTGTCAATATAGACCTGCTGCTTCTGCACCTTGGCAAATGTGGAGCCCCTTCCTTCTGACTCGATCGTGATAGTTTTAGTCCTACGCTGCAAAATTTGGTCAATGTCTTCCTCACAGAATTTAGAGCCTTCATCTTCTTCATCCATAATGGCACCATATGCACCTCTTCGAAGCAAGTCTTCTATTTCTTTTTTAGATAGTTGTTGGATCTGAGCAAATAAAACAGATGTTTGGCAGCTGAGAAAAAAAGTTCCAAAATGTTTTCCATTGTTATTTCCTTCTCCATATTTCCACAGCCTAACTGTGCCCTATAACTTACACACTTAAAAGCCAGATTACTACAAGCCAAAAGTCATTGACAGTTGAAATAATTTATTACTGTAAATATTTTTACAAGATGTTGTCTGTTCTCAACATGATGGATGTAAGTTTAAAATAAGCTACCTGCCTATACTAGTATGACATTTAAATCTAAAGCAACTCCTTATGTTAATATGTGAATCAAAAGGGGAACTTTCCCCCTTGCTTTAAATTTGACATTATTCACCTTGGACCTTAAGGGACAAGAAATAGTAGAATATTTGTCAGAGTAACTGACTATACTTAAAATTACATCAACTGTATTGTTAATCTGCATCAGAAAACACAGAGGCGCAAATGACAGACAAAACTTGTGGCTTCTGTCATTTAAAATAGTTTCCACATGATTACAATAGGAAAGGAGAACTTATTTCAAGAAATAAGTCTACATACACCACCAACACTGTTTTCTCTTCCACTCATGCTCTGTAAGACAGCCTTATCCAGTCCCAGCTTCAGACTCGCTCTGTCAAACATCTCTCTCTCATAGGAGTTACGTGTTATCAGCCTGTAGACCTTCACTGCTTTGTTCTGACCAATCCTGTGACAGCGGGCTTGAGCCTTTTGGAGGAAGGGAAAACAGCAGTAAGAATTTAGACTTATCTAGGAACCAGGTAAGATTCTTTAATAAACTGCTTCTGCTTTACTACATTATGAAAAACAACAGTCTGAGCTCAAACGAAAGCCTATCTGTATTTCAGTAAATGGAAGATAGCAGACATTTACTATGTTGTGAAGTTTTCTAAAAGCAGTGCAGTAGGTAAAATGCAGATGAATCATCTGTGCTGACTGCTGCTCTGTGGTTTTTCACTTGCAGTAGCACTAGATAAAAAGATGCTCATAAAGTCATCAGATCTCCAGATAAAAATTGTAAATGAGCTGAAACATGAGATTGAACTGCACTTTGGCATCAAATTCCTACATTTGATAAATTCACTGCTTTGTAATGTATACAGAAAAAGCGTAATACATACTAGCTGAACAGCTCTACTTCCTTTAACTGAGTTAGTCTGTATTTGAAAAAAATCTAACCTCCCAGTTTCCTAGTATCATCAAAATCTAAAGGATTTTAACAACTCACAGAGTTTACCTGTGTTGTACTTTTTAAAGAGTAATCAATTTGAAAGAAAGCATTAGAAAACAGCCAAATCGAGATGACCCCTCCTACCCAATCAAAAAGTATTCATTAAAAAAAAAAATTCAACCATGCCTTAGAAAACTGGAAATGTTTTAAATGATGCATGTTCCAAACAGACATGATAATCAGTGTGGATATTCTTGGAATTCTCAGATCTCACTGTTATGCTCACAGGAATTTACCTGCAGATCATTCTGAGGATTCCAGTCAGAATCAAAAATTATACACGTATCTGCTGCAGTCAAGTTAATGCCCAAACCACCAGCTCTGGTGCAGAGAAGGAAGACAAAGCGATCTGAATCTGGTTTGCTGAATCGGTCAATGGCAGCTTGTCTGAGATTTCCTCGGACTCTCCCATCAATCCGTTCATACAAGTATCTGGAAATTGCCACAGACACAGAGAGAAATAATTATAAAGTTTTCGTAATTTAAAGGGAGTTTAGAACGGAACTGCTGCTTGCTTATTCATTCTTTACACTGAATAGAAGTGATATAAGCCAGCTCTGATTATCAGTGGGTAATGTAACCAGGAACCATGCCAGAACTCAGGTACCTGCAGTGCTAATATCATCAGCAAATCTATACACTGAACGTTTTCAGACAAGGCCTTTAGATCTTTGCCCACTACAGCCAGTACCTGATTATACACACCAGGAAACATGTATCAGCACATCACTTAGCTACCTTAAAACACACCAGAAACGGAAGTCCCATGTGGGCACAAGTTTTTCACATGCTGAATTTTCTGCCTGAATCCATGCTGAGGGTCACCAGAAGCAGGACAGTGAACTCTTGTGTTATGTACTCATGTAGCAATTGCTGTGAACACATTACGGGTAACCAAGCAATCATCAGAAACAAGTGCTTGGTGAGGTGTCACTGGACAAACTGCCTATTGGTTCTGTCAAGATGAAGATAAATGGAACACAAATGATGTGACAGCACTTCTAACAGTCTTTATCAAGGCATCAGTAAACGCTGGGCTTCCTAACCCCAGCAAACTTAAAAGCCTGAAGTACAACTGCCATTTCTGTTACATCTCAGAATTACAAAGGGTCCTGTGAAACTTCTGAGGTCCAGTGAAATGCCTAAAAAGCAAGCAAACACTTCTGTATGTGGTTCATGGAGTAAGAAGCCGAATGTGTATCGACTAGTCAAAAAGCCTTGCAATCATTTTTCTTCTAATAATCAGCTACAAAACAGCACAGCAGATAATCCATGGTACCGCAGGCATTCTGGCAGGCAGCCATCTCCTACATTTCGGAATTCTCTTCAGTATTAAGTCGAGGCATGTGGTACTCAAACATTTCTAATCAAATGGCAGCACAGAGCAAGTTCCAGCTTCTATGGATTTCAGGGAAGTCTATCTGTAGATTTGATGCAATAGTCTCAATGTTACATCGTTATGGAAAGAGGACCATGTCCCAGACTGGATTATAAGTGCTACTATGAAAACCACTGGTCTATGAAGTTACAATTAGTTTGTAAAACATACAAACTGTTGAACCCTCAGTTCAAACGGACAGCTTTAGGAAAAAGCAAACAAAGATGGTAGCACACAAGCTATATAAAGTATTGCAGAAAGAGGTACTAGGGTGATTTAAAAACATTCTTGGTACACATTCCACCGCAGGAAGGTTTGTCATTCCTGCTGATCTTCTTTTCACATGTGAACTCTACTGACTCCTGTTCTGACCCGGTTTAAGGTTAAATTATGTGCCAAGTCTTTCTGTACTCTATTTGGTCATGAGATTAAATAAGCTCTTAAGTTTCTGTGGACTCAACAGTACAATCAAAAGGGTACTATTATATGTGACTGCAAAAGCCAATCGAAGGTGCTGCTTTATGGCTGACAGTACAGTTCTGCTGCACATTTCAAAGCTGGAATAATTCAGAAAATTTAGGAAGCCTGTTTTTTACTTTTACATGAATAAAAATCCAAATGTTCTGTTCTTTACCATTTTGTACTGATATTCTGTTGGGATTACGGAGTTGCACTACCCTGTCAAGTCCAAGCTGATCAGAATGTAAATAAAGAACTTTCTATACTTCCTAGGGTTTTGGCTGCGCAATATTGAGCTTGAATTTACTTGGTTTCTGACAGACGAAGTATAAGCAGTTACTACATACAAGAAAGTGTAATAGAAAAAGCAACAAACTGAAGGTTTTCCTTTGCTGTTCTCCGAAGCTTTCCATTTGCTGGTGAGTATTGCTAAGACATGACAGAGCACAGCAAGCTACAGTGATTTGCAAAAAACTTAAAATAATTCCTAACTCTGGTATGCTGCTATCATCAATCCTGCACTAGCACTCAAAGATGTGCCCACTGACAACAGACTGCAGGAGACAAAATATGCACCATCTTACCTTTTGTGTATAAGATAATCTTCCAAAATATCAAGGCATCGCACCATTTGAGAGAAGATAAGGACCTTGTGGCCTCCTGCTTTCATCTTTGGAAGAAGTTTATCAATAAGAACCAATTTACCAGCAGACTGGATCATTGCTTGCAGATGGAAGTCAGGAGCAGTTGGGTTATATGTCTCTTTAAACTCTCCAAGGATTTTTTCTTCAGCACCTATCAAATGGTGTATTTCTGTAAGTGTATCTACACAAATACATTTGTACAGGTACAAGATTATATTGCCCAAACCAGTGCTCGTAACTGTGAAGTATCTCACATTAGCCTTGGCTGGAGAGAGAGATGTTCTGGATGGATTTGAAGTCTGCAAGACCATCTATTTCAATGTTCTTTGCAAACAAATCTTACATACGTAAGCAGAATACTGCAGAAAAATCACCTGGAAAGCAGCACTATAGAGAAGGACCTTGGAGTCCTCGTGGACGGGAACTTCTCCACGGAACAGCCACGTGCCCTCATGGCCAAGAAGGCCAGTGGTACCCTGGGGTGCATTAAGCAAACTGTGTCTAGCAGGTCTACGGAGTTTCTTCTCCTCCTCTACTCTGCCCTGGTAAGACCACACCTGGAGTACTGTATCCTGTTCTGGGCCCCCCCAATTCAAGAGAGACAGAGATCTACTGGAGAGAGTCCAACAGAGAGCTATGAGGATGATTAAGGGACTTGAACATCTACCCTGTGAAGAAAAGCTGAGAGAACTGGGACTGTTTAGTCTGGAGAAGAGAAGGCTGAGAGGGAATCTTATTAATGTTTGTAAATACCTGAGCAGAGGGTGTCAAGTGGAAGGGGCCAATCTTTTTCCTGTGGTGCCCAGTAATAGGACAAGGAATAATGGGGATAAATGTGGTTCCACCACAACATGATGAGAAATTTCTTTACTGTGAGGGTGATGGAGCACTGGCACAGGCTGCCCAGGGAGGCTGTGGGGTCTCCTTCAAAACCCACCTGGATGCAGCCCTGTGTGACCTGCCCTAGGTAACCCTGCCCTGGCAGGGCAGTTTAACTACATTATCTCTAGAGGTCCCTTCCAACCTTTTATGATTCTAAGATTAACCTCCCCCCACAAGTTGCAAAAATCAAAATGCATCTGGAGTAGTGTGTAAACAACCAACTAAAAAATCTACAAGCCCTCCTGTCTCTGGGATAGTTTAAACAAGATAGGAGTCACTATTTTAAAGACCCTTTTTGAAGTTCCCGCTATGATTTCAATCACAAAACCTGAGTTTAAAGTGAATTGTCTTGCAGGCAGGCAAAACACCTAAGTTAGTTCAAAATAAATGAGACAAACTGACCCAGGTCTAACTCTTGCAAGAAGCACTAAACTCAAAAGCTAGTTGTAAAAGGTCTTCGTACTGCTTTTGAATTAAAAACCAAAACAACAAACCTGTCTTGATACTGTATTTACCTTTGATGAGATAAGGGTGATTACAACACTTTCTGAGTTCCATCATAGTATTAACCAGGTTTGGTACATTTGCTTGCCCTGCTCCTTTGGATAAGAAGGCAAAGTTTTTCTCCAAAATAGCTCGATAATATTTCTTCTGAATATTAGTTAGCTCCACTTCAATGATGGTTTCCTCCTTAGGAGCCAGCTTTTTTTCCACATCTTCCTTTAAACGTCGGAGCATCATAGGTTTCAGGATAGCTTGTAGTTTCTGAACCTAAATGAAACATAACAGGTTGACAGAAGAAGAGAAAAGTAACAGTGTAGTTTAACTGAAGTATTTTTGAAGTATGTAACTTATTTTTTCCCTAGATTTATAGAAAATATCTTCTAGATGCAATACAGCCCTACTTTTAACCCCAATTAGTAAACAATACTTGTACTCCAAAACAAAACCAAAAGCGTATGCTTTTAGCACTTTGCCACAAGGCAAGACAATTTCCGCTGGTATTATTCTCACTAATCACTTGGCAAATTTACAGTACCAACCCCAAACAATAAAAAAATACTATTTAACATAAAATCGTCTATTTAACTGACTGCTGGCAGAGTTTAGAGGAACTGCATGACAAAAGGACTTGCAAGTGACCTGTAGGGCACGAAGAGGAAGGTGGGGACAATAACAGCCACTACTCACATAAACATTTTCAAGACAGTCACTCTTATACAGTGACGTTCTAAACCAACTTATGCAGTACCTGTTCCTCTGTTTTAAGGTCTCCGAATTCTTGCATGAATGTAGACTCAGCAGGAAAACGCAATGGTTCAAGAAAATGAAGGAGGCTAAATAATTCTTCTACCGTGTTCTGCAGCGGGGTACCCGTTAAGAGCACTTTATGCTCCTATAAAAGGAAACAAAACTCACATGACCTTACAAGAACACATTTGCAAAAAGCTGCTATTAAGTCTGAGCATCACAACCTGAAAATACCAGTCCGTGCATCACTGAGCACACCAGTAATGCTGATAGACCCAGCTGTAAAAGCACAGCAGTAAGTATTTTCTGTTAGCTTCTATTTAAATTCTGTCTTCATCTGCAATGAAGAAATGACTGAACACTTCATCTTTTGCCTGTCACACTTAAAAAGGTAAAATTCCCTCTTACTACGGTGTGGTAAATGTACACCAAGCATATATCAGTCACAAATAAGTGGAGAAAACAAGGCAAAGTTAGTGATGGTACATCTTGCAGTAATGCATCAAAAGCCTCAAAATTCACAGCACTATCTGCTTTTTAGAATCTTGAACAATGTAAAATAAAACCTTAACTACAGGACTAGTAATTCTGTTTTAAGCAGTACTACTTGCTTGTTTTTACTGTCAAATAAAAATACACAAGTTTGAAGAGAGTGTTAGAAATACCTATTCCTAACAGGAATCTCCTGAGACACATAAGGTCTTTTCTGGCAGGTAAAAGCAATCTGTGATTTATCATCAGACTCCACTTAACTGGCATCCGATCCAAACAATGAAATGCAGTTACTCACAAGGTTCATTAATTTCAGTCCTTCCAAGAGTTTGCAGTTTTTGTTCTTCAGTCGGTGAGCTTCATCAATAATAACACACCGCCACTCAATTGCATTTAACTCTGGACACCCGCCAAGAATCATTTCAAAAGTTGTAATAATGGCTTGGAATCTGTAGGTGCCTCGAACAATGCGTCCCTAGAGATTCACCAACGTAGAGCATTTGTTACATTACCTCGAATCCACTTGATTTAAAGATTTTGTTGTTGAAATTCCACCAAGCATCAGACTCTAGATTTTACATTATAAATGGTTTTCTCATCCCATCTGCATTTACTGCATCTCTCTACCTCTGTAATTAATACTAATGAGCATTTTTTCACAGCCATAAATTTAATATTGTCTAACCCACAGTAAAATGTTAACCACTTTGAGACTACAGATATAACCATCCCATAAAATTTTTTCTCAAGAAACATCTGGACAGGATTGTATTTTTAACCCTAGAAAAGTCTGAAAGACTAACCAACAGGAAAAACCCTACAGTCAATCAATGAAAATATGTGACCAACACATTCAGCACTCACAGAGTAAGTAATAAAAATATCACCTGAATACTAAATGAACACTTCTTATCGAGTTTACTGTCTTCCACTGGTCTGACAAAGAGAGTATGTAAGGCCTTCAATAAGGCAATACCCAATAAATCACTAGAGAAACAAGATGCCATCAAAATATTCAGCACTACTCTAAGTTATCAACCATATCTGTTTTGTAGAAATACTGTAACAGTTTTTAAAAAAAGTCTTTACATAAAATGTATAGAAAAAGTAAAAAAGCCCTCTTTTAAAGCAATCAGATTACAAGGGGTTTTTCATGACATTTAACGTGAGGCATTTCAGACCAAAAGCAAACTGTACACAGCAAAGCTGGTTTATGTCAGGAAGTAAGCAGCGACATAAAGGTAAGAGAGCTTCACTGGCTGTATTTTTGTTCTCAAATTCAAAACCCAACAGCAACCATCTGCAAACACTTCATCACCACGTGAGTATCAGCGTCATCGCTACTCAACTGCAAAATTCCTGGGCACACTGACATGACAAACAACTCTCTGCAAGCACTGCCTATCTACTCTGTAAGCATATGTGAAAGATTTCAGTAAGTAAAAAGCTTGATAAACACATTGCAGGGTGCAGAATGCCTTTCACCAAGACATATCCACAGATAACATACTGAGTATGCTTTTCATCACTACAACCTTGAACAGGTTTCGTGTAGGTTACCGCATACAAGTGACATTACAATACCTGGGAGTCCCTGAAGTACATCTCGTACTGCTGAATCATCTGCCTGCTGATCATACTACCGTGATACACTACAACGTTAAGGTCAGTCCATGTGCGGAATTCTCTCTCCCAGTTTGTTATGGTGGATAGCGGAGCTATGATCAGAAAAGGTCCTCTTATACCAGCCAGGAGGATTTCATAGAGAAATGTAATGGACTGAATGGTTTTGCCAAGACCCATTTCATCTGCTAAAATGCAGTTTCGCCTGAAAGTAAAATATATTTGTTATCAACATCAAAGAAGGTACAGCCACTAAAGCTATTACTCAAAAGGGCAACTTATAAAAACCAAGCTAAAATAGATCACTGTAAAGCAATAGTCAAAATAGAGGCACTGTACAAGAACCTTGGAAATGTTCCTTGGTTATGGTGAAAACACCAACTTAGGACACAAAAGCACAGGCTTTCAGGCATGTTTTTTGCACATCAAGGTGCCATGATGTTCTTCTAGAAATCCACCCTTAATTAAAGGGATGTGAAGTATCAGATTTCATACATGCACACTCACCTTGACAAAACTGCTAGAAATTACTAAGATTCCCTAGAATCACAGATGGAAAGGATCCCAGCTGCAATCACACCAGAGAGCATTAGACCATCACTGGTGCATTTCTCATTTCCCAAATCCAGGCAGATGTACAGTACTAAATTATGACATGAAGCATCACTAGGTGTTCACCCTCAGCTATACCATTAAGCCCTTCACTATGTTTGCCCAGATGCTCACACAGCTCTGCAGTGCCTGATTAAGAATTAAGCTTTTGCAGCTCATGACTCTGTACAGCAGGACGGTGTGCTCACTGACACAGTGCTGTAACAACAAGCAACTGATAGTCTAGACATAAAGCAAGCAGTGAGACTCATTATTAGAAATGAGAGATACTCAGAAAATGCACAATTTTGGAAAAAATCTTGAAAGTGATTATATTCTCATTAATATGTCAAAGCTTTAGACTAATTCATGAATAAAAATTAATTTTAGGTTTCAATACAGAACCTAACAATTTCTTGGCCTTATATTTTAGAGAGGTAATTTAATCTGAAACCCAAACCAATTCTAGACATTACTTGGAAAGATGCAAGTATTTTTCAGTTGGACTAAAAATTCTGAAAGTTCATGCACTGGTCAAAGTTATTTGGGTTTTTTTCCTCATAATCATTGAAAATTTACTTTCAGTTAGTAAACTTTCAGAAAACTTTTCACTTTTCTTCTTTTAAGAGGGTTTTTTCAGTTATTCTTATTGATAAATACGTGCTCGTACACCCAAAGGAAAATAAACTTGTTTTTTCTAGTAGACCCTTTTAGCTATAAGCAGAGAAGATAAATTTACCTAACCTGTATTCAACCCCAGTAACAGCAATTCACTCCATATGCTTTAATTTTCCATTAGAAAACTTTCCATGCATGTACCTATTGTACCAGTTGAACAGAAGCCAGTTAAGTCCTTCCAGTTGATATTCCCTGAGCTGATTGCCGTTTTTGTATTCCCTGGACTGGTCTATCTTCTTCCAGGAGTTTGGGGGTGGTCGGTCCTTTAAGGGAAAGATTAATATATGTGCATGTTGGTTCATGCTTTATTTTTCCAAAACATTTTAAAGCACTGTTTCCTGAATATATCAATTAATAATAATTATTCAGCCTTTATACTGGGAAGTATCACTGTTAACATAACTTACTAATTACTAGTCTGTGGAAAACTGAAATTTGTAATCCATTTGAAAAGTACTAATTTATATAAGACAAGTCTACAATATAATAATATCAAGTGACTAGTGACTGATTTCTAAACCTAGGTATACAAGCAGCTTGGCACTGGTAATTGAAAACAGCGCTTCATTTATAGAAGAAACTTCAAGACACTTGGTATTTTTGGTTTGGAAGCTTTAAGAACAACTGTCCTACAACCAGAGCCAACTGAGTATTTGGGACTACTGAAATCCTCAGTCTAAGAATCTCTGGATGCTGAGGTTACCCTCCTCAAGCAGACTGGACAATGTACACTGAGCTCCTTTCAGCACTTGCCCAGGTCACTGCTGAACACTTGATGATCTCACAGTTAGCCAGTTGAGGAATACAAAAATGTCGCTTGTGTTTTAGTTTCACCAAGGGATTAGATGAAAGACAGTATCAGCATGTGATTGTGATACAAAGGGCATGACAAAACAGGCTAACGGCATCAAGGTATTTCACCTTAATGTCCCTAGCTAAGAGGCAAATACATGCACACGCTCAAGCAAAATATTTTTAGTAAGAGCTTTTCTGATCAGCTGTACTTCCCCCTCCCTGCCGCCTCCCTGTTACAGTTCTCAGTATTTATAAAAGCTTGCATTCCCTCTACACTCATGCAGCCTTATCAGGCAGCTCTGAATTTTAAATTTGAATTTTATATCTCTTTACTGCCAACGTCAGCATCACCTGACACCAGGTCTTTGAGCAGCAGTAGCTTTCCCTCCCCAGCAGCTGTGGCTTCCTCCCCTCACCCACAAGCAACCATCTGTCCACTCCCCCACACGAGTAGCCCCACTCCAGCTCACAGGGCTGCCGTCAGCAAATACTTTCTTGTACTTGCTGGAGCCCGGAACAAAAATTACTTGTTGCTGGTGCTAAGATGACTGTCAGTTGTACAGTTGCACTTTAATCATCTTTTTCTCTCAAAGCCAAATACGGTATGAGAGTATAAAAACCCTGCTTCCCACATGCCAAAATGGCAGGATTTTAAATAAATACTAGAAAAGTGAACTAAATATAAGATGAAGACATTAATCGTGACTACCGTCATCATCTGTAGATGGAGAGAACATTAAAATAAAACCTAAAGCCTACAAATTAAAACACTGCATGTTCAGTTACATAAAATATTTACATAAGTTAGAATAAGCGTTGTTACTACACCGAAATAGAATTATTTTGTTTTCTCCTGCTCTATGGGATAGAGTATTGATAATTAAAAGATAAAACACATTTCCTCATCATACATATTTTTAATTCCTTGCAGCTAGCCCTTTATGACAAGAAAAAAATAAACGCAGGAAGCAATTATGGAATCTGTTTGACAGATCTCATTTGGCCTACTTCCTTCGGTGCTGAAGCACAGGACTTAACTCTGTTCTTTGTAAAAGGATGTTTACACTTTAATTCTGTTTTCTCCTTGTCTTAATGGTGTTTAGATTATCTGATAGCCATTTTCAATGTGTTGCTCATCACTCAGAAACTCAGAAAGTTATAGCACTTGGTATTTTTCCTAAATAAATGTATTATTTTTAGGGAGTAACAGATAAGAATATTTATCTACATCTGCCTGAAAATATCATTCTTTGGTAACAAAGGCACAAAGATTCTTTACACAAAATGTCAGTAAGGCTTATGTTTTAACACACAGGTTTAAGGTTGGGAAAAGCAAATCCAATTTGCTAGGACAAGTAAATTAGGTATAATTTTACCAATCTCCTCGAGTCAGGCCTGGAAGCTTGCAATTGTTCAAATTCTTCTATTTTTGCTTGATCTACGTCTTCTTTCAGCTCCCACGTACTGTCTTCATATGGCAACGAACACCATTTTACTAAATAGTAAATAACAGGCTGCAGAAGAAAATTCTGAATGTTATCAGCTTTTAATTTAGTATGCAGACGGTTAGCATGCCTTGCTATCTGAGCAGCTAGCTCACATGAGAGCTGCCAATAAAAGCACACTTCTGACACCTTTTCAAATACTTGTTCTGCGTCGATTCTTGTTAGCTATCTACGTGTCCTTGGCCTCTAATACTCTGCCACTTATTGTGGACCCCTGGAGTTCATGCCAATCCCACCTAACTATAAGTAAACCTCAGTCTTAGGAAAGATAAATTCTACTATATTTGCAATGTTTGTGGGATAAGAGTGCAGAATTAAGTGCAGAGGTGTTTGCAGAACTCCACCTGTCCTCTCCACATCAGGCTACCTAAGCCTAAAACAAAGAGTTTGAATAACAAACAGAGGTCTTGTCAGCACAACAGAAAGCTTCCCAAGTCTAATGGGCAGCACATACAAAATTATAGGAAAAGCCTCAAATGATAAAACCAGAACAGATTACTTTATTCACACTCACTAAATACATTTTTGAAACAAATGAGAATCCTCTCTCAAGAAGCTGGGGGGAAGGTCTTATGACAACTACACATATAATAATGACATATCTGCTGCATACAGTGAAAAATAATTTTAACCCTCAACCGTGCTTTAGGAAGAATAATATAAAAATCACTAGGTCAAAGTCTACTCAACTGGCTATCCAGAATAACAGAGGAGGGTCCTTGGCTATTCCAACAACCTTGTCAGTCTTTGTTTTCTTTTCTGCATTTTCTAATCTCATGTTTCTGTTTTGCAGAGTAAACCTCTGCTGGGGAGCTATTAAGTTGAAAAGAAGAGTTTTGATAAATACAGAGGGAGAGGTTCATTGGTGACTATCAAAACCTCTCTCAATCACTGGCTACCTAAAGCCTAGGGACAGACTTACGGAGGAAAAGGAATCCATCACCACCCTGCACTCTTGTGCTTTATTTCAGCAGTGACCCTACATCGCTATCAGACATAGGATCAGTCTTTTGTCAGAACTCACAAGGCAATTATGAAACCTCACGCTTATGTCAGTAACTCCCTAAGCTTTGCCTACAACCTATTAATATAACACAAACACAAGCTACTGAACTCTAGTTTCTATTTCAAAATACACAGCTAGCACGAAAAATGACAAGACTGTCACATCTCATCAAAATTAATAGTGAAGTTTAAAATCATTAAGGTGACTCCTGTGCAACTTGGTCTAGGGGATCCTGCTCTGGCAGGGGGATTGGACTAGATGATCTTTCGAGGTCCCTTCCAATACCTAATGATTCTATGATACTCAGAAATCCACCAAAAATACGATTATCAAACACTACTGGGACGTGTTATCTTCTTGGCTTGCTTTAAGATGCATTTACCTCACCAGTGTCCTTATCTTCACAAAGAGATACTTCTAATACCCGGTCTACTTCAACATAGTCAGGATTAAAAGGTTCTTCTTCCATCTGCAACGCAAGAATAATAACATCAGTGCAGAGCCAAAAAAAGCTGGCATGTGCAAAGACTTGGTCTCACTGTACACAAAACTAATGTAGCAGTTAGAAACTCCTGAGGCTCTTGCACACCTTGAACTCCACACACACCCTCAGCCAACCCCCGCCTTTATTTTTTGGCAACTGGCATTAAAAAGGGATGTGACATTAGAAAATGCAGTCATTTAATGCATTAGACAGCACTTCATTCTGAAGTGCTGTCTTGGGAAAGTTATATAGTAGAGAAACTACCATACAAACACAATCTTTTCCTTCTTACCACCCTTAAGTTGTTACCCAAATCTTATCTAAGTCAGAGTAGTTCAGTAACCTCAGAAGATTTGCTCTTAAAACTACTTTTAACAAACACCACCCTGCTGAAGTCAAAAGCCCAACTCCAACGGCCAATTTTTAATTCCCAATATGAGACTGTTCTATTTAACAGCACACTATTAATCACAATTTTACATGGGGGGGAAAAGCTTATGTAATTGTTTTTCTCATACTCACATCTGCAAAAAAGTGAGCTCTTTGTGCTTGCCTTAGTTTGAATCGTTTTATTTTCTGCTGGATTCTTTTATCCTTTAAAAGCTGTTGTTCCGTGGCCCACTCACAGTGGAGGTAAGAGCTGAAATTACAGATACTACCATTAACATATTAGTGAAAGCAAAAGCTTAGCACCTATTATTAATGAACAGCTGAAATAGTATATTTTACAAAACAGAATTCCACTCAAAAAATGAACATTTTCTCATTTTAGACAGAATTCACTGTAAAGATCAAAGATTTATTCCTCCAAATTATCATCTAACAGCATCTAGTTTAGGCTCTGATTTTTCTTTCATGTGTCCTAAGAAGAGAAACAAGCATAACAAGTGAGCTCAAATAAATCAAGCTTAGTATCTAACAACTCTATTAGAAAGCACCCAGAAATGTAAAGTACTTAATAGATAGTATCTAACTCTCTCATGTTCTGCATATGAGTATCTCTTCTCAGGTACTGCTGAACTACATAGCTGAGCCTATTCACACACCAGCGAGAAGCACCAGAACCCATGGCAAAAAGGAGCATCTCATCAGTCTGGGCTGGGAGAGAAAAGGAAGCATGAGAAAAAGAAGTACTGAGACCATCTAACTGCATTCAAGTGAGCCTTTCTGAAGTTAAACTCATTTGACAAAAGTACATGTATTTTTCCTCACACCTTCCTTTTCATATATTTTCCCCACTTTTTAAGCTTTCTAAAGATAGGCTACAAATAAAGAAGAGCGATTGCAGAGTATTAGTCATTATTGGATTAAGAGACTTCACTCTTCCAGAAAATAAGTGCTACATTGTCTCCAGAAACATGAGTCCAGAGTCTTAGAAATTACATTTATTCACAAAGATCATAAAATTACTCATACATGTAAAATAAAAAAAATGTATTTTAAGATCAAGAACAGAGCAGTGACAGAAAGGCAGATCATAGAATCATTGAATGTTCTGGATTGGAAGGGACCTTAAAGATCATTCACTTCCAACGCCCCTGCCATAAACCAAATCCAACCTGGCCTTGAACACTTTCAGGGATGAAGCAGCCACAACCTCCCCAGTTCCAGTGCCTCAGTGTAAAGAATTACCTCCTGATACCTAATTTATATCAGATAGATTTCATATCATGAACATATATGAAATTTAAAATACGAAAACAGAGAAAAGAAGTTATTTTTCTTCATTGTTTCTTCACTTCCTGCTTCTGATATAAAAAAATTTCTATCACTAGAGGGATTTTTTTTCCCTTTAAAACAGTAAGACCAACTCATACACCAACCTCTCCTAAACGTATGATATTGCATGGCTAATCTAGATTCACAAAAGAGCTGTGATTTAAATAGGTGAAATTTAAATCATCCTCAGGCACTGAGCCTCTGCTTAATTTAGTAACACCTACCTTGAAAAATTGTGGGTTTTGGAAATAACGACTACCAGCTTACTGGTCAGTGCTGGTTTCACAATACTCATAAGGTAACATTTATTAACAACAGTAGAATGTAGATTCTTAGCAATTTAAGTACTGGATTCGTGAAGAAAAATGTGAAAATATTACAAAATCTGGTTGCAAATAATCTTCAAATGATACAAACCCTTAGTACATTATTAGTGTTTCTTTGTATTTAGCCAAGACTTCCAACGCAACAAGTTTTTGATACTTACTAGTTCTTGTATTTTACAAAAAACTCTTCTGTTTCCACTGTCATCCCAGCAGATATCTAGAAAAAGGAAATACAGAGAAAATGTAAAATGATGACTACAAACCCCTTCCTTCAAAAGTTCTAAATCCCTTCAAACCCTTCTGAAGCAACTTGATCCCACGGCAATCACTTACTTCTTTCTTTATGACCCTGGAGGACAGGATTTTGTCTACAATCGCTGCATCTTCTTCACTTGGATTTTCCTACAAATGCAGGAAAACAATAACATAAATAGTAGTAAATGCTCTCTCTTCAAACTGATCAGGCTTAAAACCTTCAAACCAAGAGCAACAATAAAGGCAAATTTGACCCCTACCAGTAACTTTGCCAGTACCAGTCAGAGTAGAATTTAAAATGCAAAGAGAAATACATGCAAAGTACAGCAAGTCTGCACTTCTTCACAGGGGTGATTCTGATGCGTTCCAGACACACTCCCTGTGCATGGCCTGCTGAGTTGCTCTCAAGCAATGGACACAGTGAGAATTCCACCACACAGATATGAAGAAATAAGAACTCCAGCAG
Source organism: Phoeniculus purpureus (assembly GCA_028565055.1). Lineage (NCBI taxonomy): Eukaryota > Metazoa > Chordata > Aves > Bucerotiformes > Phoeniculidae > Phoeniculus > Phoeniculus purpureus. Next base: position 5,633,236 of record JAOXOE010000720.1, read on the forward strand.
ACAGGTTAAAATAAATTAATAAAACCAGCATGTGTCAAAATCAGTTGACTAAGCTTGCTATGAACAGAGATAACACACACGCAGTGCAATCAGACAGGCAAGGCCATGCTTGGGAATTTCAGCAGGGTTTAGCTATGACACAGGTTCCTTTATACTGAACAAGACACCAATGCTGTGATCCCAGAGATGAAGAGCCAATCTTCACGTTTCCTCTAATAAAAAGACCTCTTCCTACTTGTCTGATTTACTCCTAATCATACTGTCTTCTCCACTCCTTACAATTTTGTCGCTTCTTTAAGCATGTTATGAACACATTTTTCCTAACACTTTACCTACCTAGAATGGCTCAACAGTCAGTATGAGTGAGTACCAGAGCTTAAATACGCTGAACACTGAAGTCTAAACCTGAAGGATTATGCTTTTTCATGATCTTGCTAAGCAGAGAGTCCCATAGGCTCAACTGATTTGATAGTTCTGTACCAGCATATAGCTTTTCATACGCCTATACAACATATTATTAGTGATACATCCCTCCTTACTCTTCTCCTTAACTTCGGTTAAGTCTGTGTTAGATGTTCTCAAAATCTTAGCAAGACGTCACATTAAATAAAGTATGCCTTAGTGATAATGATGTGTTCCTTCCCAGTTATGAGCTTCATTCAGTGAACTGTTTGACACAAACAGGAAGCTGGTAACTGCAGCCCAAGCCAGTTTTCACTTACCACGAACAACTGTAAAGGCTGTTCAGCAGGTAAAGGGGCAGAATTCTTTTTAATTTTCACAGAAACTTTAGGTTCTTCTTCTGATTGTTTTCCTTCACCCTCTTCAGCATACTTTTTCCTTTTAACTTGACGATTTGATCTTCTTTTCTGTATGTACAAGAACAAATTAGAAGTTTTATCAAACTCTTTCACTACCATGAACTGTAAGCTTTGGAACACTCTAGGCAACGCTTTAGCTGTATCTAAGCCAAAAGCCAACATTTGCTTGAAAACATAAAGCACGTGAATCAGTCAGCAGTAATTGTTTACTATTCCTGAACAATTAATATGGAACAAATGTAGAGTTTTCTATTTTTTAAATGCCAGCTAGGAGCAATGCAGGGTCACAGAACACCAGGGATTGGAAGGGACCTCGAAAGAGCATTCAGTCCAATTCTCCTGCTAGAGCAGGATCACCTAGACCTAGTTGCACAGGAACATGGCCAGGCAGGTTTTAAATGTCTCCAGAGAAGGAGACTCCACAACCCACCCTAGGCAGCCTGTTCCAGTCCTAGGTCACCCTCACTGGGAAGAAGGTCCTTCTCATATTTATGTGGAACCCCCTATGTTCCAGCTGACACCCACTGCCCCTTGTCCTATCATTGGATGACATTAGAAGAGCCTGGCTCTGCCCTCCTGACACCCACCCTTTCCACATTTATACACATTAATTATGTCACCTCTCAGTCTCCATTTTTCCAAGCTAACGAGACCCAGCTCACTCAGCCTTTACTCATCAAGCAGATGTCCCACTCCATCATCTTTGTGGCTCTGCAATGGTCTCTCTGCAGCAGTCCTCTGTCCTTCTCCAACTGACGGGACCAGAACTGGACACAAGATTCCAGATGTGGTCTCACCAGGGCAGAGTAGAGGGGAAGGAGAACCTCTCAATTCACTAACCACCCCACTTCTAATCCACCCCAGGATGCCACTGGCCTTCTTGGCCACAAGGGCATATTGCTAGCTCATGATCATCCTGCTGACCACCAGGACCCCCAGGTCTCTTTCTCCTACTCTGCTCTCCAACAGATCAGTCTCCAACCTATTTTGGTACCCAGGGTTCTTGCCCAGATGCAAGACTCTACATTGCCCTTGTTTTATTTAATTTAATTTTGCCCTGCTCAACTCTCCAGCCTGTCCAGGTCCCATTGAATGGCAACAAATGAAAAATAATGGATGAATGCAAAGAAGGGTTAAGAACCAAGTTCACTCATTTTTTTTCTTCATTGTTCAAAACTTAATAAGGCTTTACCTCATGTTTTCTGTCCCTATCTTTTCTTAAAGCATGAAGATGAACAAAACATCATGGCCATATGCTCTCCAACAAATTAATATGCAACCTGAGTAGCTTGAAAATAACCCTTGTTATTTCTCTGAGCTGAGAAGCATGGTCATCAACAAATGCTCTACGGCACCAATTAAAGTAGTACCATACATTCTTCCAAGAAATAAATCAACACATTTAAGGAAAACACTTACTGTGAAACTAAGCATACAAAATCAATTAAAGGGGAAAAAAACACCAAATAAAACTACCCCCCAGAGCACAGAAATACACAGCTCTTTGTAACAGGGAAAGACATTAAAAAAATGTTTGAAAACTAAAGAGAATGTATTAAAGAAATAAAGCAACTTAGGTCTTTACACTGCTATGCTCCTCCCAAACTCCTTCAAAGATAGATGTGGCCATGCTGTGACACCCTGCAGTTTTGGAACAGTTGTCTCATGAGTAAGGGCTGAGAGATCTGGGCCTGTTTAGCCTGGAGGAGATTGAGGGGAGACCTTATCACTCTCTACAACTACCTAAAAGGAGGGTGTAGAGAGGCAGAGGTTGGTCTGTTCTCCCTAATGCCCAGTGATAGGGCATGGGCAGTTTGCCTTAAGATGCAACAAGGAAAGTTTCAAGTTGGACATCAGGAGGAATTTCTCTGCTGAAAGGGTTGTCAGGCATTGGAACAGCCTGCCCAGGGAGGGGGCTGAGTCACCATCGCTGGAGGTGTTGAAGAGAAGGGTAAATGTTTTGTTGGGGGACAGGGTTTAGTAGTGACGATAGGGCTAGGAAAAGGTTGGACTTTATGATCTTGAAGGTCCATTCCGGCCAAAACTGCTCTGTTATTCTGTAATTGTTTTCTAGTCCATGCCACCCCTTACTGTCCCTAATCTCTATTCCCTTCACACCGGTATGAGGTGATTTGACAGTACTCTCCATTCTGCTGCACTAGAATTGGAAGTGACCCTTGGTGTGCTAATAATCAAGTATCCCAAAAGCAATGAGAAAAAGGAAATGAATATCAGTCCTTTTATTGTATTTGTTGGCCTACAAGTTGATACCTATCTGATGTTACAGTGCTTCAGGACCACTAAACTTGCTCTCAGTTCCCTCAGTCTACCAAATGGACTTCCTATGCCAAGGCAAATTCCCTGAGAAACAAGTAATTTCCTACTCCCTTTCAGGTAACCTTTATCTAAAACAAGGCACCACTTAAGTTAATAAAAAGTAACTCTGAGAAATTACTGCTGATCCGTCTTCCCCCAGCATTATTATCTGTGGAACACTAAAGGTCAGCTTGGCACTTGTAATTGTTTTCTGACATTGTCAACAAATAATGCAATCAATTTTTACCCAACACCACCTCATTCTGAACATTTATTTAATCTCTGTGGACACTGCCACAGGACAGGAGTTGTAGGGAGAGGGAGAAGGTCACCTCTGAATCTCTTCTTCTCCAGACTAAACACCCCCAGATCCCTCAGCCTCTCCTCATCAGACTTTCCCTGCAGTCTCTTCCCCAGCTTTTTTGCTCCTCAGGACCTGCTCCAGCCCCTCAATTTCTTTCTTTAAGTGAGGAGCCCAGTGCTGCCCCCAGTACTGAAGGGGAGGCCTCATTAGTGTCCAGTATAGAATTATGTCCTTAGTTCTGTGTTCAGGTCTAATTGCCAGCTCAACAGAAGTCTCAAATCTATGGCCTTCTGTACTGAAATGAAGCAGCAAGGCACTCATGCCCCATGCTTACCTGTGAGTCTTCATCTTTCAATGGCCGCTGCGGAGTCTGCTTGGCATCAGACAACTCATCTGAAGACTCATTTTTTCTCTTCTGCTTCTTACCCAGCGTGATGATTAGTTTTCTGTTTGGAAAAAAACCCCAACATTTAAGTAAATGCCATAGACTAGTGTACTTAACCTCAAGATTGAAAGTAATACAACATCCACTAGCAATTCTTGTATTCTTGTTAATATATATATATATTCTTGAGAGATTTCTTTAAAAAGAAAATACAAATATTTTCACTGTCTAAAAAATACGTCTCAAACCCAAAAGCTACAACTTGACAGTAGAGAGTAATTTCTATTAGTGTTACAGAGTTTCTCCACAGGCAAGCAATTACATTACTATCACAAACTCCTTTATACCTATTCTACATCTAAAAATGAGCAAGAGAGATGTAAAATCCTATATTTAAATTGACTGATAATGGTAAACTAGACAAAATTAGCAATAAATCATATCTGCAGATGATACCAGTAACTTACTTATCGTCATCTATCATTGCAAAACACATCTTATTTTTACGCCAAAAAATTAGCTATGGACAACGATCTAGAATCATTCAGAGCTAGTATGAATCTTAGAACCACTCAGAATATGTTAAGAGCCAAAATCATGTGACGGACTTGAATTCTAATGGAAAGGCAGCAATGATTTAGTTGATCAGACTGAAAGGCTGTTCTGTAAATCACAATAGCAATTCATCTAACTTGTTTTTAGCTACAGGGTGTCACAACATTTATTTTTTCATATTTGAAATCTGTCCAGACATGTTTTCAGTGGCATAATTACAGAATTATGCCAAACTATCCAATATAACCATAAAGAGCTGTCCTCAGACATGTATTTTATATAGTATCTAACCATCAGATTGGCATAACAGAAAATGAGGGAATACAAAGACTCTTCTGCCAATTTATGGAACAAGTTAAGTACATGATTTGTAGATGTCATACAAACAATACATGTTATTTTACACTAAAACTGGCCACCTGAAAAACCACTGATGAAAGAAAGTGGTGAAAAGACTTGTAGCTCACCCTCTTCTATTCCTAGTAGCTGTATGAGAGAACTATCATGTATTTAGTCCATCAAAACTAATCGTCTACACAGCAAGTAAAAATTTTCATTACAAAACCACCGTGGATAGTTTAAACACCAATATTTACAAAAGATTACATCCATTTAAAGACAAAACAAACATTTTCATTGGGTTTTTTGCTCGTTATTATTCAATACCCACTAGGTTATGTTGTTAAAGGTTAGGAAAAAATAAATATAGGAAACATTTTCCACTCCCGTATTTTTCACTGCTGGTACTATGTGGCACTGGTGAACGCATGTTGTGATTTAAGCTGCAGTAACTGAAATAACAAATCTGCTTGTTCAAAAGTAAATTCTGGTTTTCAAGCTTTTCATTAGGCGTTCTGTCTTCTTATCACACTGTTCAAATAATTTCCTGTTGAAATTAACAGGAAATTCACACATCAGGTCTCCTACCATCTTCAAGAGTAGTATCCAAGATGGATTTGGATAAACCACTTCCTCCATTTTTATCTTGCTTTGTCTCATACAGTCCAAGTGTTACATTAGGACTTGTCAGCTAGTACGTGAAATCAGCCACAACATTCCAAAGTGATGCAGACAACACTGTGATTGAACTTCTGAGCTGGTAGTTAAATGGGCAGCTTTGAAAAAAACCTGAAATTTAACAGGAATTTAAATGGAAACCTAATAAACCTGACCAACAATTTCTTGGAAGGTCAGTAAATTCATGCAATGTACCTATCCTGGATCCTTCAAAGTCTGCATCTTCAAAGTTTGGGAAAATACTAAGACGTATCAAGTATGCCTTCCGTGCTTATAAATTCTTCCAATTGCCTCTGCTTCTCACCATTGCTGGAGACAGACTAGGACAGATGAAACTTCAGTCTCAATGGGATATGCACTTTTCTAAGACTTGCCGATATATTATTCAGTGCAGTAAGCTGTACTGACCTCTCCCTGTCTCTGTTTTCTTTACAATAGCTGGACATAGAACATACTCGGTTGAGAGAACTCGTATGACATAACATGCAAATTTTTATCTCTTTTAACCAATAATTACAATTCTAAGTCGCCTCTTTGATTCAGAGAATTAAGAACCTGATGCTTCACTAAGGGCAAATCCTGCCTGACCAACCTGGAGGCCTTCTACGAACAAGTCACAACCTTAATGGACGAGGGGCGAGTGGCCAATGTCATTTACCTGGACCTGAGCAAAGCCTTCGATACTGTCCTGCACCACATTCTGGTCTCCAAGCTGGTGGAACATGGGTTTGATGGGTGGACCACTAGGATGGGTAAAGAATTGGCTTGATGGCCGCACCCAAAGAGAGGCTGTTAATGGGTCCATGTCCAAGTGGAGGCCAGTGACAAGCAGAGTCCCTCAGGGATCAGTCCTGGGACCAGTCT
>JAOXOE010000720.1:5639597-5686376 GCA_028565055.1 Phoeniculus purpureus
CCATTGACGCTTAAGAAACCTTGTACAAAATGAACACGTGGGTACGCTCCATCTGGCAAACAGTGTGTTTGTTGCCTGTTGCCTCAGGACTGTTCTATGCTGAGTGACAACCACTGCACAGCTCTGCAGTTTCACCTGGTCACTGTGATGCCTTCCTTCTCCAGCTGTGAAAATTCTACGTGCCCTAAGCTTTTGTTAATATTCTGCTTGTGGTAAATGATTTTCACGCTGAACTCTGCCACCAAATCAGTTAATTTTTAATGCTTAGTGAAAACTGAGAGGCTGGAGTTGAAAAAGTAGATAAAATTCTCTGCCTTGAGTAGTCTTACTCATGTTAATCACCAAAAAAACTCACACTTTAACCAACATAATAAAAATCAGTTTCTTTTGTCACTGTCAGAGCGTAAAGCATCTGTCAGAAGGGCCTGGGCATGTGAGATGTTTGCCTGGGCATCCTCTCCATTCTGCCAAGCACCCTGCTGTACCAATGGATTCATGGGGAATGGATCCATGAGCAAGGTCAGTCCTCGACTCTGTCTTTTCTTTCATCTGTTCTCATGAAACACTGCCTTAAAATGACAACATGCCAAGCTCAATTAAAGGTCTTTGCAGCTCTCTAGATGTTTACTAGGTTAGTTTTACTGGCCCTATTTGGCTCCTGTCCCCTACAAGGAAAGGAAATGCTCAGAAGCTGGTAGAGTTGGGTGGGACTTAGGTCACTTAAAACACGACGGGGAGGAGGAGTGTAAGTGTTGTGACGTACAGAGTGCAATCTGAGTGAAAGCAGTTACATGTTTGGGTTTGGTGTCTTTCCTTTCAACTTACGGTGGTGCCATAGCGGTGCTGCCCCTTTCCAGTGAAATGCTTCACAAACAGGAGTTTAATTGTCAGTTTTTGTCTGGCTAAACATACGTACAGAACATAATGGGGTCAAAACCTCCTGTTGACTGTGGCTGAAACAAAGGGACTTTTGAACGTAAAAGGTGAACATTTTCAGCCTTGCTTTTCAGCAAGTTCTGAATACAATACGGACAACACGTGTTTTATCTGTTGTGATTCCTGGCTGGCTTTGGGTTGGCTTGAGTCTATTTACCAGCATAACTTGCCTGCCTACGTGGTAGAGAGGAAAGGAGCAAATGCTTGAACAGTGTGACCATCAAAGATGATGTTTGTTCAGGCTGCTATGAGTGGTGAGACTGACACAAAATAGCTCAAACTTTAAAACAGTCAGACGTGTGAAGTTGTAGGTTGATTTCACGAGTATGGTTTGGGAATCCTCACGGCTCATATGTTTCTAAAGCTGTTCCAAATGCATTCTCAGGTACGATCTAGGACAGACAAAAAGGCTAAACTGTCAATGACAACAGCTCCTTCCCCATCTCCTGTGCAGAGCTCCTTGCAAACCTGTGCATCACAGTTGCTGGCTGATTTGTTCAGGAGACTGTGTTTGCCATGTGGCACAAGTATTCAGTCCAGACTTGGTTCAGCTCGAGTCTGGAGGAGCCACTCTCTCCATGGATCCTGCAGTTTAGGGAGATTGCAGTGCCTTATTGGTGCCTAATCCACATGTACTATAGAATCATAGCATCCTTCAGGTTGGAAAAGACCCTTAGCATCATTAAATCCAACCATCAACCCTACCCTGCAAAGTTCACCCCTAAATCAGATCCACTACTCTTCTGTACGTTCACATCTAAAGTTTACTGAGTAGTAATTTACTTATGCAACATCTACTTTTCCTTGTTGTCATCCATTGAAGTAGATGGGCCTTGCAGCAACCTGGTCAAGCAGGAGGTGTCCCAGCTCATGGCAGGGGGATTGGAACTAGAGGCCGTTTCCAACCCAGACCAGTCTGTGGCTCTATTATTAATTGTGTTAAATATTTATATCTTTTTTTTTTTTTTTGGTAAGTTGGAGTAACTTGATTTCTAAAAGTATTAGTATTTTGCTTAGTAATGGAACTTCTTTGGTTAATTTGGGCTTAGGTTTTATAAATGACACTGTGTGTATCGAGCACTTACATTGCCACTGGGTATCGCACTTCTGCTGTGCTTGCGCAGTACCTTTACATTCTGACATGATCTATCGGACAGTGCATCTTCGTGTTGATGATCACAGTGTAATTAATAAGGTCTCATGATAAGCCCAGTGAAGCAGTACTGAGGTTGTATTCCAGGGTGTAACAGCCTTTTTGACTTGAGGAAGCTCAGCTAGAAAATGCAGTGTGACTTGCCTGAAGCAAATCTGTAAGGAAGCCAGAGTGGATCTGGATTTATTCTTTCTATCTTGGGTTTTAAATATAAAATACTATTCTTTTCCCAGATACGGTATGAGAGGTAGGGAGAAATGGCCAGGCTGTACATCCCAGCAATGAAAGTGATCCTGCATTAGTGTACATTAGCATTCGTGTTTCCACTTGCAAGTTAAGATCAGTCATCAAAAATTTCCTTTTAAATGAAAATTTTAATAAGTGTGTCCATTGGAACAACTAGACAGCTTTATTATCTGAACCTGGGCTTTCTCTAGAAATGCATAAATATGCACCTACTCGAAAGATTTCTAATACCGCTATATTAAAATTCTTATTATCAATAAAGAAAATATCTGCGGAATAACAAATTATTTTTCCATATGCAAAAATCTTTAGAACTGTGTGGTCTAAAAATGAGACATTTCCAAATAAAATTGAGCGATGCAGAAGAAATTGAGGGAAAAGTCCTTAAGGTGACTTTTAAATGAAAATGAAATGTCTTTTAGTAACTTTCAGGGGTACAATATTACAGACTAGTAGAATTGTATCTCATTAATTTCAAACATAGATTTTATGTGAGGCTATTTGATTATAATTTGATTATCTGACCCTGTAATTAAAGTTTATTGCCAATTTCAAAGCTTATGTGTAAAATGAACTGGTTCTCTTCGAAGCAATATACAATCCATTGGACTCATTGACTTCTAGTTTTGCATTTAAATCGAAAAGTCTGTTGTAACATGACAAACAGGTTCGGTTTTTGATCATTAATCCTGCTAAGCAATATTCATAAATTCAATTTTGAATCAGTTGGAATACTTTTCTTTTATTAGTTTCTGTGTTATTAAATGAGATTGTTTCTGACTAATATATTTCTGGACTCAAACTGTAGCTCCAAGCTGTTATTCAAATCAAATAACATGCCCCTTACTTGTGCCTAACACTAATAAATGCCAACTTGTGATACATTTTGTGGAGACTGTCACGAATATTAAAGGAGGCAATAATGCCACTAATGTCTCCTAAGTAAGCTTATTTTTCTAAAGGGCTGAAATCAGTCAGCGTACTGAGGGGGGCAAAGGGGGAAGAACCTTTAAGACTTAAAGCCTAAAGCATTATTTTACTCTGCTAAACATTATTACTGAGGAGGTAAATGACCAAGAAATTACCGCTGGAGAGGATGACAAATGCAACGTGTAACTTCTGGTGCCACCCCAAGCAGCAGAAATGCATGCAGTGGCTAAGCATACGCTGGCTGTAGTAGGACTGCATGTTCAGTGCTCGGGAGGCATGGTTTTGTCCCTCTGAGTGTTTGAATTAAAGGCATAAAAAAGATTAACAGAATGGCTGAGGCTGGAAAAGCCCTCTGAGCTCATCCAGCCTAGCCCATGACATCGTCGCATCGGCCAGACTAGGACACTAAGAGCCACAGCCAGTCTGTTCTTAAACACCTCCAGGGATGGGGACTCCACCACCGCCCTGGGCAGTCCATTTCAGTGTCTGATGACACTTTCCCTGAGGAAGGGCTCCCTAACATCCAACCTAACCCTCCCCTGGTGCAGCCTCAGGCCCAGCCCTCTCATCCTGGCACTAGTTGCCTGAGAAAAGCCCAACCCCCACCTGGCTACAACCTCCCTTCTGGCAGTTGTAGAGAGGGAGAAGGTCCCCCCAGGTCTCCTCTTCTCCAGGCTAAGTTGTTATTGCCAACCACCTAGAGCAGCTTAGAGAAGATTACTGGCCATCGTCAGGGTGTTCAGAAAGGAACACAAGTTTTTAACCCGTGGACATGACATTTTCAAAGTACAATTAACTTGTCTGAGTTGCCATCCCACAATCTGCACACCATGGGAAGGAGCGTACCAGCTGGGACTGGGAGATGCCACATGCACCCTGCCTGTTGCATGCAAGGGAAACGCAGATTTAGACACAATATTTAAGCTCTTAGCTTTCTGCTGTCACAGAATATTCCCCCTTTTTTTTTGGCTGAACTAGGATATTGATAATGAATGTCCCTCAATGACGTTGTGTACTTTTTTAGTTTCACACGTATTCACAGAATCACACAGAATTATTGAGGCTGGAAAGACCTCTAAAATCATCAAGCCTATGACCTAACATCACCACAATCAGCGATCACCCAAACCGTTAAAGCTTACTTTGAAAAGAAGTAGTTGTGGTTCAGGTTTTGTGCAGTATGAGTTCTCAGCGTTCCTACTCTCCCCAAGTTCCGTGTAAGCACCATGTCGTTTAGTTATTTTTTTTTTTAAATCTCGTATCTCTGTTAAAGTTCCCTCACGTCAGCATTGCAGGCTGTACCAAAACAAACAGTAGGTTCTAGCAGGGCAACTGACGTCCTCAGGCAGGGTTCACTTTTATTTTCTAATGACGATTCCTGCATTAAAAGTGTTTTTATTTAGAAAGGACAAAAGCACTGAGGCAAAATCTAATGGCATGTTTTATGACTTCCTTGCCTTTATGCAAACTGTCTGTGCTGTGCAGAATGTGTTCCGGTTTGACCAGCTGTACGAACTGCGAGCTGTTTCAGAGAGGTGCACTTTCTTACAGCTACTCCTGGGCGTTTGGTAGCCTCGCAGGAATCCCCAAGCTGCTCACATGTTTTGATATGGCCTCCAGCTGTACCACCTCACCCCGGGCATGGATCTTGTCAAAGTCTTCAAGCTAACTGGCCACATGAGATCAGTCATGAATGGGAACCTGTAAGGAGCATCACTTCACCCTCTGAGTCAGCAGGGAGCCCCTGACCTAGCACTTTGCTTACGATTAACCACCTCAGGAGACTGGGCAGTGATAACCACGGTTTTCTGAGGGCTGCTCTCTGCAGTCTGAGAAAAGATCATTCTGTTGGTTAACTTCACATATGTGATTAGTCCTTCTGTTTCTAACGGTTATAGAAGCTAAATTGTCTCTTAAAAGAAATCACAGAACGTGAGGGGTTGGAAGGGACCCCCAAAGATCATCTAGTCCAATCCCCCTGCCACAGCAGGATCCCCTAGATCAAGTCACACAGGCACAGGACCAGGTGGGTTTTAAACATCTCCAGAGAAGGAGGCTCCACAGCCCCCCTTGGGCAGCCTGTTGCAGTAGTGCTCTGTCACCCTCACTATGAAGACATTCCTTCTCATACTGATGTGGAACCTCCTATGTCCACTGTTTGCACTGTTTCTGAAGCGACATTGATTACAGGATTGCAATGCCCCATGCAATGAGTCTGAGAAAACTCATAACAGTATTTTAGATAGTTTGTATTTTAAGTATCACAAATTTTGCTTCACATTGAAATCTTAAAATCTAAAAGTAATTTCATTTTTATTATAACAAATGGGTCAGACTACAAATGATAACAAATGGACTTTGTACTAAGTACTTCTGTTGGGGTTTTTTCTTAGCTCAAACCCTTCAGACTGCTCATTAGAGGCTGGAGGGCTCACAAAACGGAAAACATACCCGCGATATTTTGCACATAAGTAAATTATAGAGGGTTTAAGTATTTTTCTCAAGCCTCGGTTATTCTGAGCACATCAGCTCCTGAATGCCTCTGCTGGAAGTTTACTCACGTGGTTAAAATTTAGCACAAAATTTGTAGGGGTCAGCTCAGAGTATGCGGAGCCTTGCAAAGCTGGTCCCTTTGAAATAGGTCTGACTAGATATTCAAACCAGCATTGCAACAGAAAACAGAAATGCTTCATGTGACAAGAACATTCTCTCTCAGATACAATTCTTCTTTCAAAGAGTGAAATCTTCACCTTGATGGTACTCAGTGGCAGAGGAGTGGTAACGGAAGTGTGGTGTAACGCCAGAGCTTGTTCACATCCAAATTTGAAATAATCTGGAAGAAATAAACACAAAGAGAACTGTTTATCACATGGTTTGTCCACTGGAACGGTTTCAACTTGTAGGTCCAAATGTATTCGCGATTCTCGTGCCCATGCAGCCCAGGTGATTTTATCCCCGCTGTTTCTGTCCCGTGGGTGTTGCTGTCAGATCTCCCCAGTCACAGTGGTTGTTCGTGCCATGTGCCAAGAGTAGTCATCCTGAGTTCCAAAACTCTGCAATCTGTGCAGCTCTGATGTCGTAAGGGAGTCAGTAATGTAAGAGTGACTCGTATGGAGGCCCGAAGGCCCCCACCAATTAATCACATTCCCATACGAAAGGTATCGATTTAATCATGCTGATGGCAGGGCTGCCAGAAATCTAATTGCCCAGTGGAAGTACAAACATGTAAACAGATACCAGGCAGCGATCTCTCAACGTCACATTTTACATAATTCAGATCATCCTGCTTGTTTTCCTCCTCTTCGTGCCCCCAGCCCGAGTCGGTTATTGATATAAAGGTTGAAGCTCAGGCAGCTTAACTGTTATGTGGAATGACCTTTACTTTTAATATTAATATATTATTGTGAAGTCTACGAGACTCATAAATGCAATTTTAGAATTCATATGAAATGCCTTGTGCTGAACCTATTGCAACTTTTCCTCTAGTCCTGTGGCAGGTTGCAAACTATGCGAATTAATATGCATCATATTCTTCCCCCTTTATTTACTTAGAGAGGTTTGCCGAGCAACTTTATCAAGACTAACATTATCAAGAGCTTTCCTGCAAGCTTCTTTATCATATTCACATCCGTGTCTGCTCGACACTTGTCACTGTCAATCAAATCGCAATAATACGCAGATGATTTGCTCATTTGGTTTAATAAAATCTCTCTGCTTATTTGCACTGCAGTCATTATGCCACATAATTGCTCTGCCGCTGAGGTGAAAGGCAGCCAGTTGCCTGGGGGATAAGAAGAGACTATTGCTATATGAAGGATTTGTTTCTTTGCCTCTGTCTCTCCCTAGTCACTCATATCCCTAAAATTAATATTGTATTTGAATCCAGTCCTGCTATTCTTATGCAGGCTAACATTGTTATTACTTATTATTTGGATGTGAAGTCATTTATTTTTAGTTTTGATGTCCAAGCTGTCAAGCTAAATTTCATTGTGTACTGCCACATACAATTTTTAACTGCCATTTAAACTCGATTCAAAATCCAAATTATGAAGAGAACATGTTTAAAGGAATGGCCTGACAGGAAGTATAGCTACAATTTTTATTTCCCAGGAAATCAAAGTATAGCTCTCATTATTGTTCCACGCTGGAGATATGTGCAGTTTCCATACTTCCTAATCTTTTTTGTATTGGCTGGACACTGTGAGTCAGAAGCAGAAAAAAGGGGCTATTTATGCATATGAGCAGCCCTTAGGGCGCAAAACAAAGGCCATCACTTCCAGAAACGATCGAGCACAGAACTGGCCCAACTTACTGTTGTAAGTTCGTGAATGATTTGTACTCCATTTTCCAGTCGATTCTGCTCTGACGGATGGTGGAGGTAAAAATGAAGAATTTATCCATGTAACACAAACCCAAGGTCATTCACTGCACAGCTGACGTAGCAGTCACTGCCGTGTGATGATGACGATCCCGTATTGTGGCAGCAAATCCATTTTAGGAGCCTAAACCACTTGTACTTATAAATGTTTTCCAGACAGTCAGTACTTACTGTTGGTTGTTTGGGGTTTTTTTTTTTTGAAGAAAATTAAAATCCAGACTAAATTTGCTGCGCCTTTCTGTTTTGTGGTGGCGTGGGATTGTCTCAGTTTTGTTTTGTTGGGGTCTTTTGAGGGGGACGGAGGTCAGGGATTGCTTTTAAAAACTACAGGTCTACTTAGCTACGCTTTGGTCTGACCAATTCCATGTAATTTCAGTCAATAGGAGCAGATTCAAATGTTTTCTGCTAATTGGATGCTAGGTAGGTTTGGTTTTTAACCAAACATCTCAAGACGCCGCCCACAGGAAACTTCAACACCAAGCCCTAAGGGTTGTTTTGAAGCAAAATCTTTGCTTTGAGTTAACCACGAACACACTTGAAGAGGAACGAAGGAGAGTTTCATTTTCCTGTCCTTACTGCAGTTAATGATCCTTTCTAATCTCTCGTATTAAAAAGACTTTATTTCTAAATATGCTTATTCTGTCATGGTGGCTAATTTGGCTGAAACGAGCGTCAGGAAGAAACATTAGCTATGGCTTCTTGTGGAAGCACAGCCCTTGGGTGACAACTGGCTCACTTTGTCCTGTTTGCGTGCCATCCACTGCGTGTTCCTTGCGCAACGTACCAGGGCAAGTAGCAACACTCATAAGGAGACCTCGGTACCTGTATTTTATATAGACATGTCTTGGTTTCAAACAAATTGCTGTTAGGAGTTGAAAAGGATAATTAATTGAAAACGAAGAGCTTACCAGTTTTTGTCGAAATGCAGTGACTGGCTCAGAGTGCAGCTGCCATAATCACTCAGAGAAGGTACTGGTGTGTTCGGGTGAGTGCTGTGCGTTCGTTGCACCGACTAGTGCGTACCCATACACACCAGCTGAGGGTGTAATGAATTCAAGAACACAAGGAATTTCCTTCCAGCTCAAGTCCTCAAAGCACCTGCCCGAGTTCCAAACTTTTCTAGGCAGACTTTTCAGTGGTGGTGAAAAGAAAAATTAATTTATAATTGCGCAGTCCGCGCCGCAATAATGAAAAGTAATTCCGTTGTGACAGTAGCCCTTTGCTTGGCTTTTCAATGCGTTACTTGACATTTTTCAGCAATACGCCCCGCTGTAAATTGGAATCATGATATAAAATAGCACAGGAAATGCTGCATCAGGGAACATTCAATCCAGGATTTTCATAAGACAGAGAAATTTAATATTGTGCCCTGCTATTAATTAACATTAGATTTACTATCTGAAATAAGGTGTTTAAAATTCTGCAAAATGAGACAAGATTATCTTTGTATAGACTCTCATAATCTTCATTTTCCAAAGGCATTAAGGGACCTTATATTTGCAAAGTGGAAATTATTACAGATAATTAAGATGAAAGTTCTATTTGATAGAGGAATTCTCATGATGTTTGGAAATACTCAGTTTAAATCTAATCTCAGCTCACACGCTCGCTTTTGAAAATGAAATGCTGTGTAATAAAGGGAAACTACAAATAGCAAGACTGCATTTTGAAACTGCAGAAACATCATCTGTGTCCCTTGAAAAAGAAGGAAAAATAAGCTCCCCAACACCTTGTGGTTTCAGTAACTGCCAAACGGACAGACGATGGGACTGAATGAAACAAGAGTCACTGCATCATAATGAAACAGAAGGAAGTGAATGGGTGGTACAAACCTACGCTAAACCACACGGAAAAGGTTCAGGTAGTACAGAAAAGCTACCAAAGTTCAGCTTAAAAAAACAGACACTTGAAACAGACGTGGACAGAGATGTTCTACTGAAGATGTTTTTGCTAACATGAGCTCTTATTCATAGCTGAAGTACCTCAACTGAAATCTTACTGAAAAGAAATTCTATCAGTATTTTTAACTGGTATGTAATGTCTCCAAAACATCCATTTGTGACAAGTCATACTGGTTGTGAGTAGTTAGAATTGGGAGGCACACTGAAGGATCTTGATCCGCTGCAGCAGAAGCTAGCAGTAACCTTATTTGACTTTAAATTGCTTTCTACTCAGCAGGTAATTGATTTTCCATCTACCTTGCTCACTGCAAGGGATCCAAATGCAATGGACCCCAATTGTTACCCCAATTGCTATTTTCCCACGCCTCCCATCCACCCAGCTGAAAATTTGAGAATAAACCAGAGACAAAACCAGCCTCCACACTCCTGTTTCCAGTGGAAGAGTGATTGTACCACATCTACCTCTGCCCCAGCTGCTGGGATGCTGTGGGAAGATGCTAGGTTCTTAATCTTTTCTTTCTTTGTGTTCAGCATAGCTTTACAAAGAGCTAAATATAGCTAATTGCTTTCTTTATACACTATCTATAGTATTTCAGTTTAGTTTAAGCCAAAAATGCATATACAGAACATAGAACCCCAAAATAATTGGAGATGAGGCAGGGGTTTGAGTTGTCTTTCAGTCCTTTGTTTGCAAATGTAGCTTCTCAGTCCTGAGTTACAAATTCTGAGTGGAAGCACTGGAGACAGTTTCTATCTGGAGGAACAGATAGAACAGAAGCAGTCCTTCTCACAACCTTTTCGTTTATTGGGTTAGTAAGGCCACTAACCTCACATGTCGGGCTGAATGACGGGGCAGCTCGCAATGCAGGTTGTCTCAGTGAGGGGCTGGAGGAGTCCTGAAGGAGGCAGGATGGGCATGGGTTGGAAGCATGGGATACGAGGTACTGCCAAGTGCTGTGCCACTTACTCAAACACAATCCTTTCAGCATGCGGGTTTACTAGATGACATGTTAACAATATCCTGCTTTTTCTCTCTGCCTTTGAAGCAAGAAGCCCAGTGCTGTTTCATGTGGTTGAGATGCGTTTGGGTTTTTGTAGCTGATAGAGGGTGTAAACTTTAAGAGTCTCACATCTGAGCCGTGAGCTTTAACTGGTCTGATGTGATACCCCTTCTCGCCTAGAGGGGACAGTCTGCATTATTTCTCTAAATACTTGATCTTGCTTATCCTTACTGATGTTTATGGACTGAAGAGCCCTAAATCATCTCTATTTGGAACTGTATTGGTTGAGTAAGGCAGCCACAACCTTTGGTAGCTCTTCATATCAGTTTCCCAATGGAATGTGATTGCTTCTTTTGCATATTCACCCTCTCTCTCCAGCCTTTACTTTCTGTATGCAGTTCTTTGATCAGTCATACACTAAGATTTTTTAAATATGCAGCTTTTTAAAATTACCAACCACTTACATACCTGCTTAATATGTCACTTTACTGGGAAAGTAATAAGAAGATGAAAGGAGGAAAGTGACTTCTCTGTAGAAATCTGGCTCAAGGTGTGAGCGGAGAAAAAAACCTAGTCCTACTTCATTATGTCTTATCATCTCTGAAACTATGTAGGTATTTTTCAGTCAACAAATTAATTTTCAGATGGAAAAATCACAGTTATGAATTGGTTTTGGTCTGCCTTTCACTCATCATATTGTACTATTACAGCAAAAAAAAATGGGAGTTCATAATGATATTGTGGAAACTTCTGATCAAAGGTTGTTTACACAGGCTGTGTTCACTGATTTGCCAAAGTTGTCTCCTACAGATCCACTTAATGACTGTTCTCTGCAAAACTGATTTTTCAAAAAGATTCTTTAATCTGATTACTCTGTAATCTTAGTTATTCGTGAGAATGTGAGCTTACACATGTATTTGTTTGAAAGTAAGTTCCACGTGATTCTGATTCACGACATTTCATGAGAGGAAGGTACTGCAAAAAGCAATCACTGCTGCAACTCTAATTAACACCTTGTGAAAAATCACCAAAGAATAGCTGTAAAAATATCTAAAATAGAAATTCTAATTCACCAGTCAATGTACCTAGGCAAAAATTAAATACAGTTAATTACAGGCTCATCCTGAAAATGTCTTCACATAAATAAATTCCATGGGTTTGTAGTTTTTAGATTAATTTCATGTATTGATGTATTTACAAGGATTCATATTCTTTTGATACTTATTTTCAAAATCTGTCATTCCCCCCATTCAAATCAGAGCTACTAGAAAGCAAATTAAAAAGGAATTTTAAAAGTACTTGTAAGTCAGTTTTAAAACTTCCCGGTTCTGAATTCTGCACAGATGGACTCACAATAACTAGGGCTTCTAGCTCATAAATTAAGGGATCTGGAATACATTCAGATGTCAGCGTTTAATGTAGTTTTCCTACAACACGAGAGATATCGAAGAAAGCACAGTTTGAGGGCTGCAGCATGTTAATTAGTCATTTGTAGCTTCTGCTACTTAAAAACCATCGACACAACCAACGTCTCATGTTGTTAAATGCATCGACAGTCAAGCAAATATAGCACTGTCTGAATATTAAACACCAATGTATTCTGCTTTGTGTGAAGCGACTCTGGGTAGATGGGGAGCTTGTTATAAGGAACACATTTAATATCTGTCCCTCTGCTATAATAGTGGTTTGCTGCTGACTGGGCAGAGACCAACAGCAGATCCTGGGATTGTACCGTAAGAGCTAAATAACAAATTTTGATCATACAGTTAGTGCCGTTTCATCTGATCTCTTCCTCAGGGAAAATAAATATGCAGTCGAAAGCATTCTTGTGTTGGTGTATATACAGCTACAGCCATTCTAGCAATTTCATTGTAATAAAATCATCAGGGAGAAAAGTACCTCTGTAACTGACAGCACTATAAGGAAAACTTTCCAACCTGCACTCAGTTTTCAAAGATGAGAGACATACCACAGTGTTAAGTGCAAGCTGGAATGGGGCTCTGTGTTCAATTTGCTGTTTGTTTCCAATCTTGTTCACAGAAAACTGAACTTGTAATTAATCTTGACTGATCTAGATTTTCTTCTTATACTTTGTTTGCTTGTCTTGTGCTAAGGTAAATCTGGGTGAAATGGAGGAAAAAAGGGACTTTCAGATCCAAATGGAGCAGTGTGCCAAAGCAGCTCAGGACGTGTTACAGGAGCCACAAGTCTGGCCAGTAGCCACAGTCAAGCAGTGAAGGTCTGTATGGGAACCCAAATTTGGGCATTCCCAAATTTATACCTGGCGTTACCAGCAAGAGAGGCCAGTGACGTTCAGCAGCTCCAGCCTCACCAGAAAACACCCACTCCAAAGTGATTACTCTGATACAGTTTGATATACTGCATCACAGTACAGAATCTTCACATGGTAAACAAAACTCATCCAAACTGCTGAACTGCATTTATTGTTACTCAGTTTGTTCTGAAAGCTGTTGATACTGTGTTCTAGGAAAGGAATTGCATGTGAAAGTATGAAAAAGGTGTTCAGGGCCTCTGGTTGTTAACCCTGTTTGCAATTCTGTGTTTTAGTTTTGGAAAGGAGAAAATACCATCAGTCCCCTCTGCATTTTTAGACAATGTCCTGTTAGTATTGGTAACCTGGTGGTTAGTTATCCAGGTAAGCTGGTGACACACGTGTTACAGGGCACCTTCTGCTGCATGATGGCAGGACCAGAGAAAATGGGTGCAAGCTGCACCAGGGGAGCTTTAGGATGGCTGTTAGGAAAGATTTTTTCACTGAGGAGGTTATCAAACCTTGGAACAGGCTGCCCAGGACAGTGGTGGATTAAAGATGCCTCGAGGGATTTAAATGGCGTGTGGACCTGGCACTTGGTGGTGAGCTGGCAGTGCTGGGACGAAGGTTGGGCTAGATGAAGGTCTCTTGCGACCAAAGACACTCCGTGATTCTGTGATTCCCCAACACTTGTTACTGGTCTCTCCGAACGCCCAGTGGGACGGCACTGTGAGATGAGCACACACGGGTCGATTGACGGCTGGGAGCGCTGGCTCCGGTCACTCTGTCGCTTGTCACACGCCCTGTGTCCGTCTGTGCCCATCCCAGTCCCTCCGTCCCCTGCTCCTTCCCCTACTCAGGCTGCCCCTGCGCCCCGCTGCCCGCGTTCCGGGCTCGCAGCTCCACGGCAGCACAGCGCCACCTAGCGGCGCCGCTACCGCCGGCTCGGGTCACCCCTCCCAGGGCAGGGGCTGGCAGATCGCCAGCACCACGGGCGCTCAGTGGGGATCGGCCAGCGGCGCCTGGGCAGTTCAGTACTGCCTCCCCCCTTCTCGCAAAGACACGGGCAGGTGCCCGGCAGAGTTACTCTTGGGATTACAAACACTCGGGTTCTGAACAGCCTCCTGCCAGTGCATTTCCCCTGCGTTCACCTAGAAACAGGGTTTAAGATCACTGCGCTTGTACTTGTGCGTGCCAGTGCCTAAACGTAGAGGAAAAAAAGTCTCCCAAGGTTATTTAGGGTTGTATTACTTTGCTAATATTTTCTACATGTGCCAAGCACTCGGGGAAAAAGCCTTTCACAGGGTCAGCAATGTGAAGAGGCATTCAGGGTCACATTATCGTGATGGGAAGCATTCACAGAATCACAGAATATTAGAGATTGGAAGGGATCATGAAAGATCATCCAGTCCAATCCCCCTACCACAGCAGGATCACCTAGATCCAGTTGCATAGGAACATATCCAGGCAGGTTTTAAATGTCTTCAGAGAAGGAGACTCCTGCTCCCTTAGGCAGCCCCTTCCAGTGCTCTGGCATCCTCACTATGAAGTTCCTTCTCATATTTTATGGAACCTCCTATGTTCCAGGTGACACCTGTTGCCCCTTGTCCTATCACTGGATGCCACTGAGCAGAGCCTGGCTCCATCCTCATGATACCCACTCTTCACATATTTATAAACATTAATGAGGCCACCTCTCAGTCTCTTTTTCTCTATGCTAAAGAGATCCAGCTCCCTCAGCCTCTGTTCATAAGGGAGGTGTTCTACTCCCTTCATCATCTTCATAGTTCTGTGCTGGACTCTCTCCAGCAGTTCTGTGTCCTTCTGGAACTGAGGGGCCCAGATTTTAAGTGGAATTCCTGCATATCATTCACATCAGAAGGATGTCTGCCATGGAGTTTTTTGAGGCTTCTGTATTTTCATTCAGCTTGCAGGTCATTATTCTCAATTCCTCTTAGAAGACATCATACATTTAAGTAGAGCTACTCTGTGTTGCTGATTTACCAGGGAGTAAATGATGTTTCATTTAACCTTCCTGACCCCAGCTTTCCTCATCCACAGGACATGAGAGAGATGAGAAGACACTCTGAGGACAGCTACCTCTGACAAACCCGCTGATGGGGGTAACCTGTAGAAAAGCTTTGTGGAAACAAACACTCCCCCAGGAGAGACAGAGGGAGAACACTGAATAGGAAAAAAAAAGAAAACATAGAGAGCAGAAAAGAAGAGGGGGGAACAGGTGACTGCAGCAGAGGAAGGTGGGTAATATAGGGTATGAACCCAGGCAGAAGCTGTTCAGCCCTGCAGAGGTGCAGACACAGATCTCGCATCTGGGACAATGAAGAACAGGAAATTGCAGAAAGGTTTTGGAAAGCACAAGAGAACAACGTTATGAGCAGAGTGAAGTGGCACTTGGAGGACACGATCTGTTAGAATTAGGAGTCGGAAGAGACCTTTAGAGATCATCCAGTCCAAACCCCCTGCTCAAGCAGGACCAAAAGTGGGGCGGATCATTCAGAAAGGCATCCAGACAGGGCTGCAAAGTCTCCAGAGGACGACACTCCACAACCTCTCTGGGGAGCCTGTTTCAGAGCTCCGTCACCCTCACAGTGAAGAAGTTCTTCCTCATGCTCGAGCTGGAATCTATTTCTCCTCATCCTATCCCAAGGCACAAGTAAAAGGAGGTTGTCCTGTCTTCTTGACGTCCAGTCCTCATGGATTTATAACGAGATTCCCTGTGATTCATCTCCTGTCCAGACTAAAACTCCCAGGTCTCTCAGCCTTTCCTCTAAGGCAGCTGTTCCAGTCCCTTCATCATCTTTGTAGCCCTCTGCTGTACTCTCTCAAGCAGGATGCCACACTCCAGATGAGGTCTCACTAGGACAGAGTAGAGGGGGAGGAGAACTTCCCTTGATCTGCCGGACACACTCTTCTTGCCGCACCTCCGGGTACCACTGACCTTCTTGGCCACAAGGGCACAGTGCTTTCCCATGGAGAACTTGTTCCATGGACCGGAAGGAGCAGATTGCAGTGGCTGAGGCTGGACGATGGCCTCAGGGTGGCGTGTTTGCGCAGATCTCAGGAGCCAGGTCACGCTCACCGGTACTGGAGGACTTTAATTTTACTCTGCCACTTCCATACTAGCGACAGCACGGGCTGTCACTGCGTGCCGGCTGTCTGCCGCGCTCCGAGAATCTGATGACAGAGACCCGCCCTGAGCTTGATTCTCGCCCCAGCCCTTCCCCGCAGCAACACTTCCCACCGCAGCCAGTCGGAGGCAGCCACCACTTTCTTCCTGCTGAGGGATGGACAGGTGCGTCACCGCTGTTCCATTGGTCCGCCTGCCCCAGATGGACGGGCATCGTAGCCAATCCCTGTCCCCGAAGGCGGGATCCCGCGCCTTGACAGCCTGGATCCGGCCTCGCTGCAGGGCGGGGCGAGAGGTGCCTCCGATTGGCTGACTTTGTCCCTGACGCCCCGCCCTCCGGAAACGCCTGGCGGTGATTGGCCGTGGCGAGGGCCGGGCCCGGATGTTGCAGTGCGAAGGGGGCGGGGCTTCGTATGGGGCAGCGGCGGGGCTAGAGGGGAGCGGCGGCGGCAGTGGCGGGGCTGGGCCGCGCGGGAGTGGAGCGGCGCGAGCCTCGGCAAGGGTGAGGGAGCGCGCGCCTGGGGAGGGACAGCGGCAGGAGCGTCTCCGCCTCGCCGGCTACAGCTGCAACGGGCAGAGACCTCCACGGTGGGGGAGGCCCTTCGAGGCACCCCCGGCCCTTCTCCTCAGGGCACCTCCTGGGGCGGCGGCTCACGGCCCTCGGGCGGCTGGGGCCGAGGCTGAGGCTGGGGCCGGGGCCGCCCCCTGCGCCCTTCCCAGCAGTGCGAGGCACAGCCTCGGCATGAGACGCCTCGAGGGAGGCTTCCCCCTGCTCAGGGCTTTCCAGAACGGGTTTTCATCTCTGTGACCCCGCAGTGCTGCAATTGCAAGGCCCCTCGGGGACACGGCGAAGCTCTAGTGTGGGAAACTGGTGTGGCTTTCGCGCTGTTAGTGTTGTCCCATGGCTGTGCTGGCTGGCACAGATGGTGAGTTATTGGGAGGTGTGTTACAGGATTGAGCTCAAAGCAGCAGCGATGAAAGCTGCGAGTCGCCTGTGGAGAAAGAGTTGGCAAACAGGCTCGACTGGTCAGTGTGCCTGTGTGCTGCCAGCATTCCTGCAGCCTGTCCAGTGGGTTAAGGCATGGACTGCTGAAGGCCTTGGGTCCTAGGAAGATATGGAGTTGGTGTGCCGAGGAGGAGTGAGTGCTGGTGTGAGCTGACAGATGCACCTGCTGGACAAACACATGATGGTGGTGTAAGCCATGTGTGCTGTTCTCTTGTGCAGTGACTAATCGGGGCTGTTTATTCTAAAGTGTAGGAGTGGTTCCCTTTCTTTTTAAGTAGGGAACAAAAGAAGGGCTCAGTTCCAGGTAGATGAAGTGTTTGTTGAATTGGTTTAGTGTTGTATTTGATCTCTACTGACTGTGCTGATGGCTAAGGAAAATATGAGACATGTGCAATGACAGTAGGTATGAGCAACAGAAGTAATCTCGAATGAGAATATCAGCTGCAGGGAACGGAAAGGTGCAAAAGCAGAGTACTTAAAATTTAGGGCTTGATTAGTAATAACTTTGTTTACTGAAGACGTTCAGAGTGGTTACGATGAAGTACTGCCATGCTTTACACTTGCTCTGACTGCTATTGTGTTTTGTACCTTAGTGCTCATGAAAGTCAGTATAAGGTTATGCTTGGAAGCAGGTGGCTTTCTTGGTCTAAGTGACTTAGGACCTTGGTGTGTGTAGAAGTTAAAGGGCCTTTCCATGGCTGTGCTAGAAGAAAAACACTGGAGAAAAAGATACCTAAGAAGGTATCTAAATAGCCTGTGGGAGGAGGAGGAATGCTTAAGAGAGTCGCTGTTACGTTCTGTCCTTGAAGTAAGGGAAACCAGTAGAATATCCTGCTGAGCTGCACACTGCTAAGCGTCTGTGATGAGGCAATGATGACAGTGAGAGGCAGCAGCACGATGATTAGGAATACGTTTATGCCCTTTTCATAAAATGAGGATGGTTTACTTGAGTCTTCTGGGAAACTGCTAGTTTCAGTAGTTGAAGCACCATAAGGTGCTGTTGTGGTGGGTACCTCATGTAAAACCAACTGACTAAACTGCTTAGAAATCCGCTTAATGATACTGAGACTTGTCTCTCCTTGCAGACCGTCCTTATAGTGAGAAGTAGGGTAAACACTCTAACTTAAATGTGCCGTTACCTTGGTTTTATTTTTAAAACTTATTCTTCTGATTAATGTAAGGGTAGTAAATTGTGAGGTAAAAGCACTAAAGAACGTACGTGGCTACGCATGAGTTTCCTGTGCTGATACTGTTCTCAGCTTCCATGTAGCTAGCAGCAGTAATTAGAAATAAACTCTAAAACATATTAAAAGGCCTTTTAAATTACTCCCTGGGAGTTTGGTCCTCTGAGGTCGTTCTCAGTCATAAGTAAAATTTTTAGCAGGTGATTGAGACAGCACACAGTTTAACAGTAAGCTTAAGACAACACCATGTAGGAGTTACTACTGGCTAGCAACTGGATGAAAGATCCCCTTGTGGGAGCACCTCTGGAAGTTATTCTGTAATTTAGCTAGAGTGAAAATAATGTTTTGTTTGGTGATATAAGCTGCCCTTAATAGCTTGCAAATAAGCACCTGTATAATGAAAACCTTTTCAACAAAGCTGGGAGTGTGCTTGTATGCAGAACTGCTTCTGAAAGGTGGAGTCAGTGATGGAACTCCATCCACCAGCAGCTGTAAAGCTTCTAGAATCAGTTCCCTGTTTCACTGGTAATAGGTGAGGCTGCTTTTTATGTACATCAGTCATTCTGTGTCCCACTCCTGTGTGTGGTGTCTCTGGTTCTGCAATAATACAATTTATGTTACTCAGTTTTAAAAAACCCTACAAAATCAACAAACAAAAAACAAATCACCCACCCAAAACTAACAAAAAGCAATCCTACCCAAACCCCACAGTCTCTCCAAATTCCAGCTAGTTGTCTTCCAGCCTACATCTCAGCTTTCAGCACCTCCCTCTCTCCCAAAGCCATGCACTCAGGTTCTCTGTGTGTTAGTTCCTCCACCTTCTGGTTACACTGAAGTTTCCCAAGGAAATGCCATGTGCCTTTCTTGCCCGGTGCCTTGCTGCCTTGCTTAGTCTGGCTGGATTTCATGGAGAGACAAGTCCCCTGGCACAGCCCTCCGGCAAGGCTCTGTGTTCCAGACGGGAGGTAGAGAGAAGTGAAAACATCTCCCTACTATCACAGAGCGTGCTCCAGTGCAGTAGCCCTGCTTTTACTTTCTGTGCTCTGTGACTCACAATGCTGTGAGACTTTCTGGCTGCTGAAGAGGAAAAATATTTGGAGGAATCATGTGTACTAGGAGAACTGGAGGAAGAGTGGAGGAAATAGGCTGTACCAGACAAGAAGCGCTTTAAATGAGAGTTCTTGCACAAACAATAGCG
Organism: Phoeniculus purpureus; assembly: GCA_028565055.1. Lineage (NCBI taxonomy): Eukaryota > Metazoa > Chordata > Aves > Bucerotiformes > Phoeniculidae > Phoeniculus > Phoeniculus purpureus. The sequence continues at coordinate 5,658,951 of JAOXOE010000720.1, forward strand.
AGACTTCTTAATAAAAAAAAAAAGAGAGCAAAGCAAGTCCATATATAGTAGATGACACGCTGAAACTCCAGATACCACTGAAGGTCCTCGTTGTTGAGCTGCTGACCTGAAGAGCACTAAGCTTTAGTGCTCATAATGAAACCATTAAATAAGCTGCAGAAAATCTTGTGTATTCTGTGGCTTAGCCTAGTCCTGATGGTGTCCCAGCACCAATTGAAATAAAATGGTGTGTACAAGATGCGTACTCGGTGGGAGGATCATCTGTGTTGCTGGGAAGATCATCTCATTCCCTGGGAACGGCAGAGTTTTTTTCAAAATGGAGCTCTTGTTGTTGCAGTGCTGTCTGGTGCTGGATGGTAAAGTGATAACTTCTTGATATCTGCATGTGTGGAGGATTTTCCTTGGCTGAGCTGAGACAGTAGATGGTCTCTTTTCTTTCCAGGTGTCAAGACAGAATCTAGAGTATCTTCCTAGAGGAAAAAAGACAGGGATTCATGTTCATTTCATAAACAACTGTATTATTGTTCTGGGATCTAATGTATAATAGGACTTCGGCAGTTTTAACTGCTGTTGGTCTTAACTGCAAGGAGTTTCCTTCTGAAGTTGCAGAAATGTAAAGCTAGCTGCAGAATTAGATCTGAATCCTATTTATATATTGTGCCCTGTTAGAATGAATATTCATTCTGTGTATTTTTAGGATATAAACCTGAGAGACCTGAGGACACTGAGAAGTTGCACTCTTTTAGTTGGAGTACGCGTTATGAACACTTTCTGGAGCATGTCTACAAGTTCTGCACGCAAGGTATTTAGTGAGTGGACATTGTAAGATGTGAATGTGCATGAAAGGTGGTAGCAGTGTTGGGAGAGACCATCAGTCAGTCTACAGATAGAGTGGGAATGTGTGTTTTGTGATGACCATCAGTAAAAACGTGCACCAGCTTTGAGCTGTGTTAGCTGGAATGTGCCTGTGGATGGACAGGAATTTGTTGACCTTTCTTATTCCAAATATCTTTAAGTAGGAAAAATGAAACAAACTTCTTCAAGTGGTTGAAACACTTGTTCCTTAGGACATTTGTTTACTGAGTTTACTTATTCAGGTGCTGTGTATGCAGTGGGTGCTGACAGAACTGTGCCAACACACTGCCGTTGCTGCTCTAGATTGTAATGATAACAGCATAATGGTTCCTGAGTTAATCACTTCTCAGGTGTTGAGTGCTTACATAACTTTGTTGATGAGGCTTGTGACATTGGTTTTGTTACTATCCAGGTCTTGAGCACTTCAAAACACCACAGCTTAAATCATGCCACAACAGAGCAATAGTTGCAAGCTTATTGCTTCGGGTTTGTCCTGGCAAACTGTAAAGGTCTGAGGCATGGGCATGGTGCAGTGTAGCAGTGACCAGTTTGAGGTTATTTGGGGGTTTGGATTTTTTTTGTTTACTGTTTAGATAAAAGACCACATAGGCATAGACAGTTTGCTGCAGCAGAACTGTTCAAACTTATCATATCACTGTCAAATGGTGATTCTCACACAGTGGAAATGGGTTGTATGGTCAATCCCAAGTGAGCTGTTGGTGTCTTAAGCCCAGGCAGGAAGTGAAATACAGGAAATTTTCTGAACAAGATTCTTATTTCATCTCAGCTTTACTCGGCTGCTTATAAAGACTCTCAAGTCTAGAACACCAGGATCCTTGTCAATAGAAATGATGTATCTCAATATGCTGTGTACTAGAAATAGCTTGACTTGAAGCTGATGTTATATACTGTTTGGTCCCAGTTTCTAAATGAATGTAAGCCTCCTTAAGCATTTGTCCTAATCTGCAGGTTTCCTATCCAGCATTGATTACTTTTGTACTTGTAGGCCAAGTTTGATTGTCTGTTTAAAAACAAACCCCAAAGAGGTCCACCCCTGACTTCCCACCCTCAAGCCACAGAACACTGAAATCCAAGATATGTTTCACTGGCCAAACTTGTAATTAGCAGGACTGGTTTTAAACCTGTTGTAATATGTGTTCAATGTTTGTCAAATACTGCCTGTAATCTCAGGATTCTCTTCATATCTAATAGAGGCCTGATGCTGAAGAGAAAACTTTGAGTGGAGAGCTGCGAACCAGTCCTCTGCGAGCCTCTACAAAGAAACAGTTGCCTTCTATTCCAAAGAATGCTGTGCCAATAACCAAGCCTGCGTCACCTGCTGCGTCCTCCCAGTCAACAAATGGAACACACGCTTCTTATGGGCCTTTTTATCTGGAGTATTCCCTCCTGGCAGAATTGTAGGTTTCGTACTTTTTTGTGCCTTTTCTGTCATTGGGCTTGTGCTTCAGTGGGGAAAAAAGGCCAAGCAGGGATCCAGTGGTGACTCTGCCATAGTCCTGGAAGAAGAAAGCAAAACTTTAGTGCCACAGAACTGATTTTCTGGAGCAGCAGTCCCAATTTCATGAGGTATAAGGGGAGAGGGAGTGAGATGAGATTTTAAGGGGTATGTTAGATGTACTTCTCAGAATTACTGTATATGTTAGCTTGAAGTAAACACATGTTGGGTTTAGGCATCCTGACCAGTTATCCTAATTGCTCTTTGATCAGAAATACTGAGTTTGTAACAAGTGTTGAAGCAGAAGCAGGCAGATGTTTAGTGGGAAGGTGTTATGGGCACATGGTACTGTCTGATGGGCTTTGGATGTGGGGACTTCTTTCATTTGGTACAACTTGAAGACTGCCTGGTATGGCTTATTGAGTGGCTGTTACAAGACCGTTCTGTCTTTCAGTGATAGTTGACACAAAACTTACAAGGGAGGAGTCAGTGTGATTTAAAGAGCTTTCTGTGGATCAGTTGTGTTTGATCCAGTCAAGTGATCTATAGAGTGCTGAGGGAGTACTCAGATCTCCATTTATCTGCAAAACTTTCATAACTGTTTGGTGCTGCAAAGCTGAAGGGATTTCCTTTGTAGCAGACATAATGGATTCCCAAGCATGTAGTGCCTTGTGGAATGTAATCCCTGGAGTCCTTATGCAATGCTGAGACTCACATCTTGCACTTAACTACTGAACTGAAAGCAAGAACTCTCAAAACATTAATGTGTTTTTTCAGGGAACTGACCCTGACTTCCTAATTCAAGAAAGATGTCTTTCTTCTGCAGCATTTAACAATGTATTACTGTCATAATGTAAACTCCCCTGGTTTATGAAGTCCATTATTGGGGTAACACTGGTATTTGTAAGCAGAGAACTGTTATCATTTTGCTTCACAATTATTGTTTGTGCAAGTATGCAGAGTTCAGTTTTATCATCATAGAATCTTAGAATGGTTCAGGTCCATCCATTAACCCAACTCTGTGTTGGGTAACTGGAAAACCTATGAAGTGAATAACTTGGTTTATCATTTATGAGGTTAAGTAGAATGTGCACACCATACAGCTACAGCTCATTGCACTTATCAGCAGCTGCTTGTCTTCACTGACTTGAAAAGTAGTAATAATAGCACATTTTGTGCTGATAGTGTCATTGATTATCAAAAGCACTTCCCTGAAAGTCAAAGGGGGAAAGGTAGAAACTCTTTATAATACACTGGTCATTGACTGAACACTGTGCCTGACTTATCAAAAAATGAAAAGGCAAATAACGAGCAAGTTTGGGAAAGTGTCTTGGTCCACCCTGTGGATAAGTTGTCTGAAGTGACAGGATCCAGGTCTCTAACATTATCTGCTCCTTGACTGCCCTTTTTATTCTCTGTTACCTTGTACTGTCTGTTGTCACTGTAAGTTCTGTTTGACCTGCAGCACAGTTTCATCTCAAACTGAAGAACTACTTGACCAAACTTTAACTTCAATTTTAAACATGTTTCAGAATGAACTGCAATTCAATCTGCATTCAAAATTAATTGTGTTTATTTTTCCTATTTACTTTTCTACTGAATCCCCAATTTCCAGTGGAAATTTTAGTGCTGGCTTGCATCAAATGTGTCTGCTGGGGGAAGAACTGATTTCTGCTTGTCTGCTTACAGGTTATCAGGAGAAATGATGTTTCCTGTTAGTAACACTGTGAGTGGTGGGGTAGGAAAAACAAGAGTGAAGCAGTATGGTTTCATTAGTTCCCTGCCTCCTCCTGCTGTGAGCAGTCTGCCCTTGGGCATTCAATTTGAATCAAGCTGTTGGTATTGTGCTGTGGGTTTACTGTTGTCAGCTGGCTGAAGATGTAGTTGTGAAGCCATTCTAAAAACTGATTCTAATTGCAGTACCTTGGTTGTAAAGCAGAAATTGCCAGGTGTCTACGTGCAGCCATCTTACCGATCAGCATTAAGTAAGTTGAAACTTAACTGTAAACCACTTTTTTATATATGTATTTTTAAATTCTTTCACTCAAGCATCCTTTCTCACTTGCAGTGTGGTTTGGTGTAATATTCATAAGACATGGGCTGTACCAGGATGGTGTGTTTAAATTTACTGTCTATATTCCTGATAATTACCCAGATGGAGACTGCCCGGTAAGTGGTTCTGTGTGTCTTGGGTTTTTCTTGTTTGCTGTTGTATTAAATATCACTTTTCGCTAAAGCTAATGTTCCAGATAGCTTTTCATTTCCCACAACTAGTTTTGCCCAGTTGGCTGGGCTGTTTTGTGATGTCTTGTACATATTTCCCAACATCTGTGGAGAAATTGTGCTACTCTGACTGCAGAGTGAGCTTCTGAGGTCGGATGTATTTGGGTGTTAAGTCATCAACCTGTTCTTTACCTCAGCTCTTATCTGCTGCTTCCTCACCGAGGAGCTTAGTGTTGCAACACACTTAAAGAAGTGTCCAAGTACTGAGCAGTGGTTATCTTGGTGCCTGTTAAAACCCAGGCACTTTTGATATGCTTGCTGTAGCATTGCAGGATTTCTTGCCTGTCTTCTAAGTTACACTGAAATAAAGAACTAAAAGAACTTAGGAGGAGATAGATAATATGACGTCACATTCCCTCTCTGCTGTCTCTTTTTAGGGAAAAGTATCCAAGTTATTGCATTGATTAAAAAGTAAAAATAAACACTTGAGGCAATCTGACTCTGCAGAGCAGCCGGCATTCTTGGCCAGGTTTCTTTAGAGGAAGAGGGAGGGACGAGTGTGTGTAACTGCTGTAGCTGAGAACAAGTTACTGTATCAGGAAGCTTTCTGCTTGGTGTCAAGTTTTGTGTAAAGCTGTCATCTTTAAAAGGACAAAACAAGTAGGAAACAGTTTCTTTCAGCAATTCATTCTTTTTCTAGCACAGAGATTTAATAACTGTTGTTGAAGCTACAGTTTTCTTGTGGGAGAGTGCGTGAGCACTAGAGGAAACTGGCTGTACAGCATTGGAGACACTGGGCTGTCACTGCACAGTTGAGTGAGAAATGTGTAGGAGAAAGTATTGACTGTAGCTCAAGTATCCAGAAAGCTTTCAGTCACAAATAGCTATACCAGAAACACTCCTTTAATCTGATCTGATATTATTACGTGTGCTGGCACTAGTGCCTGCAGTTAGCTGGATTAGTTTCCTGATTTGGTGATAAGCATGTGAGAGAAGACAAGGCCCTGCACGTAGCACAGGTGTGTTGGGTTACAGTTTCGTACTTGGTACAAATCGCTTCACGTTACATAGTTTTAATACAGTAATAATTAAGAAGTCTTTGGAAGCGGCATGTGACTTCCATTCACCTGGTGGTTTTAGTGCTAGGATTGAAGTTGTCTAACAAAGTTCTTTTTTCTAATGCAGCGCTTAGTATTTGATCTGCCTGTATTCCATCCATTAGTGGATCCTTTATCTGGGGAACTCGATGTGAAAAGAGCGTTTGCAAAGTGGAGGTTAGTGGTCAAATGCATGGGTGGATAATCTGAAAGCAGCTTGTTCCTTTTCTTCATAATATTTTGTTCTTTTCAGGCGAAATCACAATCACATATGGCAGGTGTTAATGTACGCTCGCAGAGTCTTCTACAAGATTGATACAACTAGTCCTCTGAACCCTGAGGCTGCAGTGCTGTAAGTATCTTCTCTGTGGATAGACATAGAATGGCCAGGATTGGAAGGGACCTTAAAGATCATCTAGTTCCAACCCCCCTGCATAGGCAGGGACACCTTCACTAGATCAGGTTGCTCAGGGCTCCAAACAACCTGGCCTTGAACACTTCCAGGGATGGGGCAGCCACAGCTTCCTTGGGCAACCTGTTCCAGCATCTCAGCACTCACAGGAAAGAATTTGTTCCTTATGTCCAACATCAATCTTCCCTCTTCAGTTTGTAACTCCTTCCCTTTGACCTCTCACTACATGATCCATTAAGAAACCTTTGCACAGACTTGTAGAAGCAAGAGGTTTGTAAAGGTATTTATGCGCTTATGGTCTCTACCTGCAGAGTTGGTTGCACAAGGAATTAAAGCTGAGGCTTTGCTAACTCTGTGCTTCGAGAGCAAACATGACCCTCCTTGGAATGACTCAACATTGCTTACTTCTGTATTGCAGGTATGAAAAAGATATCCAGCTGTTCAAAAGTAAAGTGGTGGACAGTGTCAAACTATGCAGCAGTCATTTATTTGATCAGCCCAAAATAGAGGATCCCTATGCAATCATGTGAGTACCGCGTTTTGGTGTAGTTGTTGGTTTGAAGTCTTCCTCTGCCAACTGGACTGACCTGGTTTTTCTTGCATTTATAGCAAAGATTTGAGTATTCCTACTCTCATTTCCTTCTGTTTAGGATGGAGTGAATCTTAAATATAATCGGACACTTGTGTTTCAGTAACCAAGACTTGCATAAACCACAACAAACCTCAAAACAAACAAGCAAAAGCCCCAAAACACCCTACCTCCGTCAAATAGAGAGACCCACGGAGTAAATACTGCTTTGCGGCTTGGGACCACTGCAGGGATGGAGCAGTCTGCTCTGTAGTGAATTTGAGCAGTATTTCATAGAATCGTAGTATGGCCCAGGTTGGAAGAGACCTCCAAAGGACATCTAGTCCAATCCCTCTACAGTGAGCAGGGACATCCTCAACTAGAGGAGGTCGCCCAGAGCCTTGTCCAGTCTCACCTTGGAATATCTCCAGGGATGGGACCTCAACCAGCTGCAATTTCATGTAGCGTCTGTTGAATTGCTAATTCTCATTACAAGGAAACATGAAAACCTAAGCGAACCAACCCGAGGGACACTGCCAGTGTCTGCTGGCTGTGCTGTAGTTTTTAAGTGGTATCTATACTTTTCTCCACAGTTTTTCTCCATGGAATCCGGCTATACATGATGAAGCCAGAGAGAAGATGTTGACTCAGAAGGTATGTACGAGGTCCGGGTTCTTGCTCTCGTAAAGGTTTATGGGTTTATTGCCTGTGGTAAGGGAAGAAAGGCTCTCTGTGTGTGGTGACTGTACTAGACAGACCTTATTTCACCCCTTGTTTGTATCAACAGACATGCTGAATCTGATTTGGTCTTCTACTGAAGCAGTTATGTCACTGCTCTGACTTCAGCCTGTGAAACAATCATTTAGCCAGCTAGGACATTTTGTTAGTGCAGTGGTTGGCACACGTGGCAGATATTTTTTTTTTGTTCAGGGAGGGAAGAAGGGGGAAAGAGATCTGCTGACTGCCCCTTAGCTTGTCCTGCACTTGTCATAGCTGTCACCACTTCCATGTAACCTGACAGTCTTTGTGCTCTTCTCTTGGAAAGACCTTTCATCACTAAACCAAAGCTCTAGGGTTTTCTTCTCATTCCAACTTGTTGAAGCAGCACCAGTGCCTTGCTCACTCTCATTTCTAACAGGGCAACGTGAGCTCATTGAAGGGTGCTTGGAGTTACCTCAATCACAGAGAGCTCTCAGTGAGACAGCAAGAATACCTTGGTTCATATAGGTTTCACCTGAGCAACACCTTGGGGCTGGGGGCTCTTTGTTCTGGCATAGGTTTTTCTTTTTACATTTTTGGGGATTTGGGGGGTTTTGGGTTTGGTTTTTTTTTTTTTGTAATTAATCCTTTGCACTTGAAAGAAGCTGGCACACAGCAGTTCTGACTCTGCACTGCGTGGCTTGACAACCAGTCCCCAGGCAGTGCCTAGGGATTCTGAAATAGCTGTTGGCTTTGCTGGACTGTCAAGGGAATGCACTCTGAATGTTTTAGTTGCTGACTTGAGCTCTGAGGTGATTTACTGCTGCTTCTGTAATTAAAAATATGTTTCTTTTGTCAGTCCAAATGTCAGTCTTCCTTGCTGCAGGCTTTAGCTTGTGTTCTTGCATGTCTTCTGGCACCAATGGGATTTTTACGTTGACCTGAATGTAATAAGCTGCCTGTATCCAAGTGCCAGAGTCACAGCAGGGCTGAGGTGGGATGGCCTTGCTCCACCATTCTCCTGGAACACATGGAATCTGATCAAAATACTTTTTTGACTTCCTGATGTTCTTAGAAAAACTTAAATACTTTTGACACATTGGGGTGTTTTCCCTTCTCCTTCATTCTCGACCTCCTTCTTTCTTGTCCTTTCGGTCAAAGATAGAGAAATACAAGATGAGGTGCTTGAAATAGATGTGATGTTGTCTCAGATTTTCTTTTGTTCTCTTTCTCTGGAGGTGCAATTTCATGTCTCAAATGGAAACTGACATCTTCAGTAACTGTTGCACATGTGGTGCTTTAGTTGCTGAAGCAGTTTGTTGATTGTGGGAATGGCCCATCTTTTGTGACTTGGGAGGTTTATTCCAGAATATCAGTACAGCTGAGACCATTCTCTTCCTTCCCTGTAAAAGGGAGCTTCATGTATCCTCTCTTTCCCTTCTTCTGCAACTCTGGAACTTTATCACCAGTGTAATTCCTATTCCCTGTGAAAGAACTAGGCCATTCTGGAACTGTGACCCAGGAAAGGCAGTGGTGTCCCAGTTTCCTGCTGAGCATGTGGCTTTGGCTCAGTGTGTGGCCTGTGGTAGGCAGCTGCTGCTTTGCCAGGCTTGAGCTGACCCCTCATTTGCTGTTGCCTGGTGTGTTGTGGCCGTGCTGTCACACAGCGTCACCTTTTACTCAAAGTGTGGAGAGGGACAGAAATGGGCGGGTTCAGCTTTCTTGCTGACTTAATTGACTTTGTCAGGCCAAAGTCTTCCCAGACTGTGACAGAGTCTGCTCACGTAATCGCTGCTCTCCAGCCCTTGGCGTGTCATTCTGGGTCGGATGGAGTAGCATCTGATGAGCTTGTAGCAGTGTGAGGCAGGGCAGGTCCATGCTATGCAGAGACCTGCAAGCTCTCTGTGTCTTTGACCTATGAGAGTCAGTGTCTCACTTACTAATCATCTTGAACGACTTCACAATAGTTACTTACAGAAGGTTGAAGTTGTGTCTTTCTCCCTGCACTTAAGGCATGTCTGTATTTTTTTTTGGTCTTCTAAATTGTACCAGTCAGTCTGTGGAGGGTAGCAGTGGTTACTGTTTAGCTTTTCAGCACCATAACTGCTCCTGGCAGGACTGTTGTTGCAAAGCATAAAGGCACTCCGTGGCTGAGTAAAGGTATCGGTTGCTCCTTTGCCACATTCACTGGCGCTCAGGAGCCATTGATGGAGCAGAATTCCCAGCATCAGAAGGAGGTGAGGTACAGTTAGAGTGGCACAACAGAAACGTTCTGATTTGAATTGACACCTCTGTCTGTAGAACCAAGAACTTTGACTGATAGCAGTGTGGTGACGCTGGCCCATCACCTTCAAGCAAAAGGCCCTATTCAGAGTGTCTCTCAGTGGTTATGGTGTGCCAGGGGAGCAGAACAGCAGCTAAGTCATCACAGCTTTGCTGCAATGTCAGGGTTGTTCCACAGATGCCACACTCATTTCCCAGTAGCCATTTGACTGTTCTTCTTTGAGAAGAGGAAACAATGCCAATCTCTTTTACACTTGTATTTGTAAAGGTGAAGTGGGTGGGGAGGGACTTGAGAGTATTTGAGGTATCTGATAGTTCTGACTTGAGCTTTATTGTCCCTAGAAGAAGCCAGAAGACCAGCACTGCAAAAGTGTCCACGTGTCGGGTCTGTCGTGGGTAAAGCCTGGCTCAGTTCAGCCCTTCAGCAAAGAAGAGAAGACGATGCCCACTTAGCTCCTGTGGCTGATGATGCACAACACACTGTCTGTGGGCAGAAGGAATGTAATGGAGGGAGAAACAGCAAAGCAGCAGTTTCCTTCTTAACTACGGATTAGTGACTTCGAAACGGTAGCAGTGACTCCAGTAAACCTCTTGGTGGATTGACTCATACATATGCATTAGGTTTTAAAGGCTTGCCTGGAGTTGGGAAGTCTCTCATGAACTTCAGTACTTCTACATGAAGACTGTCTAGGGTGGGTGATTCCTCAGGGCTCTGAAATGCCTGGAGGTTTTGGGTTGGTTTTTAAGCTTTTATTTTTTTTCTTCCCCCTCCAGGAATAGCAATTTTTTTAAAAAAAAAAATCTTAAGTGACTGGCAGAAGTATTAGCATTGGGAATATGATGCCAGGGGTAAGCTGTGTTCCTGTGAACTAATATAGCAGAGTTAAACACTATATTTAATGGTTTTAAATACTTTTGGTTTCTATTGTAAATAGTTAGCATTGGAAATTGTAAATAGACGGTTCATTGACTCCATTAGCACTTTGCAGAGATGATGCTGGGGATGGTGTATGATGTGTGATTGATTTGTAAATGATATTGTCACTAGAGCTCACATTAGTCTGACAGGGTAGAGCGTGGTGTCAGGCTTGTTAGACTTTTGTAACATGAACACTAAAAGCTTTTAAAGGTGGTCTCTTGAGCTAATAAAATCATACAGGATTTTAGATTCCCTGGGTGTCCAGGGGGTTCCTTAGGATAGTTTGACTAATGTGTGTTGATAGTGACATCTTAAAATAAAAGAAACCGTGGTCCAGCTTCTGTCCCTCTGTCCGTATCGTAGATACCTAGCACAGACCAGCACCGCATGGCTACAGTGCCGTTGCCTGCTGATGGATTCAGGGTGCTAATGGGGTGCTGAAGGGGCTTCTCAAACACAGTTTTGAAGGGAAAACCCTTCTGAACCTGTGTGATCTGTAAAGTTAGGCTGGACTTGATGATCTTAGAGGTCGGTTTCAGCTTTAATAATTCTGTGATTAATCCCTTGCAGCTGGGCTTTTTCTTCAGCTCCCTATACCTCTGCCAATGGCATTAATGCAAGCCTAGCTGTCTAGAAGCAGCTAGTGGGGACCTCTGAGTGTGAAGTGGTGGTTTGGAGGGTTGTTTTTGTCCTTTGGTTTTATCTGACAAGCTAAATCTATGTATCATGTAACAGCCTTTCCCTGTTCCCATTGAGAGCAGCTTGCTAGACTTCACAGGTAGCACAGCTGTCACACACCAAGTGACCAAGGTACTGTTAAGGATGACTGGAGTGGTTTCTCTGTACAAATTAGGCATTGGTTCTGGTTTAGCTAATGTTGAAATCTTACTGCTGATGTTCTTTACACTCTTTGTAGCTTCAGCCTTTGAGAGGCAGTGGGTTCCTGGGGCTGTCTGGAGTGTCTCCAGGACTGCTGGAAATCCTCTTCAGACAGCAGGATGCAGAGAATGCACAGGGATGCAGATACAGAGGTGCAGCCCTTGGGGCTATTCTTTGCTCTCTAACTCTCGTCATCACCAAGTGTCTGCACAGAACCTGTGTTCTCCAGTGAAAGCTACAGTGTTCTTTCTGTACCTTATTACACTGAATATAGATGGATGTCCTTAGAGAAGTATAATTTAGATGGGATCCTTCCTAAACATATTTGAGGTTGAAGTAAGGAATGTAACCAAAAGTTACCAGGCAGGCACCTCCGAGCAAGGTAGTTGCAACCTTATTGCCTCCAGCTCTGGGAAGGCTTTTGCTGTCTGTGTGAGGGATGGGTCTGTGTGAGCTGAAGGGCACTGGTGGGCTCTGGCTGTGTGGATCAGTACAGTGGGTTTAGATGTTTTTGATGGCTTTGCATGCGCTTTTGTGTATTGTAAACTATTGCAAGTGGTGGTCCAGTGCCAGTCTTCCAAAGGGAGCTGTTGCCAAGGTTGAGTCAGTGCTAGGGGAGGTGTTGGTGACTTGGTGTTCACTGGGCAGTTCACTGCGAGTAAACTCAGTTTCTCTGCTATCTTCAACAGAGCTCAGTGCAGCTTTGTTCTGAGTCTGAGAAGATGATGCTGTGTTACAGCAGCTGTAGTTAAAAATGCCTGGGGATACACAGAGCATATCAGCAGTGTTTGGTGGCTCTCTGAAGCGGACAGGTTTTCAGACTGGAGTGTTTTCTGACAATTGCAAAGTCACTGCTAGAATGATTCTGCGTGTTTCCACCTACGTCAGCATGGCCAGGTCATCCCCGGAAAAGTTCCTCACAGACTATGTAGCGCTTTGAGTCACTAGCGTGAAGCCTAAAGAGTTGGTGTGGGATTGTTTTGCTGTTTGAGGCTTGAAACAGTAGCTGCTGGTAGAAGCAGCCTCATCTCTGTTTCTACAGCAACACTAGAAACAAGCACCAGCAGGAGAGCAGCAAAGTTTCTGTGTTGCGGCTAGAGCTGCCTCACTGGGAAGCAAGCAGGATGTGAACTGTAAACATCTTCAAGGAAGGGATTTGAGGCTTTTGTGTCAGCTTCTCTCTTCTCCCATTCCCACCCCTTTGAAGGAAGGAGTGGGAGACAGCTAAAGACTTGCAAGAACTTTGGTCTTAAGGATTCTTTTGACAAAGGCAGAATTCCAAATTGACTCTTTGGTCTGTGTTCCCTTTCCTACAGAAGAAGCACTCTGCCTCTTCATTTAAAGGTGTTTTCTAGCGCTGACTTTGCCTTCTTCACCCTGCCTGCTGCTGTTGGGGTGTTTGTGAGAACAGGATGTGGCTGGCAGACTGCTGCAACCTCTCAGCAATTTTTGTAGGAAACCTCTGACAGTGTGAAATAGGGCTTTGAAAGTGTGTTTCACCTTTTCAGAGCAAACAGCATGTTCAGGCCCTGTGCTGGTAGGGGAAGCTCTCTGCCGCACCTCCCGTGGTGAGAGTGGGAATCTGTGGGCTGGGAGGCTGCAACAGCTCTCAGGCACAGTGTTGCCTGCAGTGGCTCTGCAGGTGTGTGTTGGCAGCTCTGTGGAATCTCCTGGGCCAGCGTGGCCTTGTGCAGCAACACGGGCCCCGTGCAGCTCTGCAGAGAGCTCCCACCTTCATCTCTGAGCACAGGTGTGGTTGCTTCCCTATGAGATCTTTGCTGAAGACACTGAAGGCCATGTCCAGCCCTCGTGGATCCAGCCCTTGTGGCAAAGGTGAGTGACCTCACTGCTGATCCATTCCTTTGGGAGGGAGAGTGGGAGCAGTAGTGGAGTCTTGCTCAGCCTCCCTCTTGTATCAGATAAAAACCTGGTAGGTGGTGCCAGATGGGGCTGTACTTGGCTCTAATGTGGGACTTGGGCGGTTTTCTGCCTCAGGGACTTCTGCAATCTTTGGCAGAGGCAAAAGCCTTAAGTGCTGCTGTGCACAGACCAGGGCTGGAGAAGGGAACTGTCTAGAGCCCCTTTTGTTCTTTCTTGAGTTCTTGGGCGCATTTTGCCTTTTTTATGACTGAGGTTTCACAGCTCTGAAGGCAGCACACAGTGAACAACCTTTCTCTGCATAGCTCAGGCTGGAGTCCAGCTGTCTTCTCACTCCGGGTCAGATCCTTCCAGTGCTTTTTAGATACCTCGATACGTCTCAGTGCTCACCTTGCTGCCTGTGGGGTGAGAAGGTGTGAGCAGGAAGCAGCTCACACTCAGCCTACACCTCCCACAGCCTTTCTGTGCCCATGGAAGGAGCTAGATATGTGGCACCACAGGCAGACAAGTGTTGGCAGCAGCCACAGCTGATGTCTCATGCTTGAACCAAGCTACTTGTGGGATTGGGGGGTGGCTGACAACTGTGTGACGACCAGCTCAGTCTTCAGGAAATGTGTTGTCTTTTGCTGTCTTGCCTGTTTCTTGATTCTTGTGCAGCTGATTTTCTCCTTCACACTGCTTCTGGTGTTTGTTATTTGCATTCTAGGGAATAATAATTCCAAATGTGGAGTTGTTCAGTTCCACTCCATCTGCTGTCGTAAGCTGCTGGTTGATAAACTTTCTAGTAGGTAGATGGGTTTAGTGAAGCATGACCCTGCTCTGCACATCCATTTCTGCTAGAACAGGGGATGACAGAGCTGCAGTGGGGGTCCCACATTCATGAAAACTTGTGGGAGAAGCAGCCACGTTCCTTGTAACCCAGGACAGAGATGGCTCTTCATCACTTGCCTTGGTCAGCTCTGTTCCCTGTATGATGTGAATGCCTCCATCAGCCTGTGTGTTTTGGAGGTCTGGCAGGGTGTGGGGGATTGCAGCTGCCTTGGAAGTGTCAAACACCTGGTCTGAGTTTGCCACAGAGAACTGAGAGGGAGGATCTGGTCTCAAAGAGGAGCTTGCGCTGCCTGGAAACGGGTGCTGTGGGGCTGTTCATGGAAAGCAGGTGGGAAATGCTCCTGGATGTTAGTGCCTGGCCTGGGGTTTGCTGCTAAATGCTGTGATCAGTAATTCTGCCACTGCTATTTCTCTTACACTTTTCCTGGGGAGGCAGAAATGGAAATGTTAAGTATCTGTGATGCAGCATTCAGTTAAGGGACTCAGTGTGAAGCAGAAACAGGGCCGAGAGCTGAGCACGATCTGTCAATGGGGCAGGGAGATAGATCTGGAGTAGTTCAGCTGGAACAGGGAGTTCAGGTTTATTTTCATGATTTTTCAGAAGCTTTTGTAATCAATCACTGAGTTGGGAATTTTCTAAGCAGCTTAGGTGGACTTACATAGAAGTTTAATCCCTTCTAAAGTGGGATGCTCCTTCATCTCAGCTGCAGCAGGGTGGACTAGGACCTGATTCTGCAGCCACACAAAGCAAAGAGCACCTGGAGCCCCAAGCTAGTGTCAATCCAGAAGTGGCTGCTGAGGTTGTATTTGCCCAATTGTTGCTGGCATTTAGCAAACACCACAGTTAGTAAAAAAAGGAAAAGGAAGGCTGACAGAATGATGGAGGAAAAGTGATGGTTACTCCAGTGTGCTTGGAGGTGTTAGGGCTGGGGAGCATGTTGGATCACTCTAAGTCCATGCTAACAGCAGTTCACTGAAAGAACCCAGTTATTTCTTTAAAGACTGGAATTTTGTTTAGAATGATCTGGATATTTTTTTTTTTTTATTAGATTGAGAGAGAGAACAGTAACTGCATCTGTCTGTTGCAGAAGCTGTTGCAGGAGCAAGGTGGGTGAGGAAGTTCTGGATGTAGCCTGCACTCCTGAACTGAGCTGTCACCTGTGCTAGGACAGGTAAAGCACATCATGAAAAATGGGACTGAAGTCCCTGCCAGTACTTTAAGGGGCATTTCCCAATATCCTAGTCACATTCCTGAGCTCTAGAGATTTCAGAGTCAGCAGTTGTGGCTGCAGCCTTCAGCAGGGCTGGCTGCTGTCGGTCTGGGTGGTTGTTGGTGGACCCTTCCAACCAAACTGTTCCAAATCTTGAACCACTATGAAGCTACGTGAGCCTCCTTTTTGAAATCCTATTTCCTTACTGGATTGCTTTTCCTTTAGAACCCCCTGCTGAAGCAGCTGTTTTAGCTTTCAAAGGATAACCCACAAATTGTTCCTCTGTTAGTAGCTGGCTGCCCATGGCCAGAAGGGTGAGACTTGTCAGACCCACCCCAGCTCAGTCCAGACATGAGCCTGCAGGCTCACTGAGGAGACCCAGTAGCTCACTTCTCTTCTAGGGCTGGGGCTCCCTGCAAAGAGGAGCAGCACCTCGAACCCCAGCCAAGGCCACTCTGGGCACCGTCCTCAGCAGCAACACTGGGCCCAGTTCTGCAGAGCAACAGGAGGAAATGCGTTTACAGCCCCTGCAGCACCAGACCAAGGCAGGAGCAAACCCTTTTCCTTGTTGGATAACTAATAACTGTGATTATTTATTTACATTAAACCACTAGCTGCCCTGTCTGGCTGAAGCTTGTGCAGACCCAGCATTTCAGAGCTGCAGGCTCTCTGTAGCTTTGCACAGATGGTGAGTTTATAAATCTTTATTGAAAAATACTTGCAATATTTCCACACAAAGTAACGTGGATGGTACAGAGATATGAGAATTGTCTGACGATTTCATAAATATTTTTACAGAAACATCTACATGCTTCCTCATCTTCAGCCTGCCTCTTTAGCAGGTAAGAAGGAAAGATGCTTTCATCTCACTTGAATTGAAGTTGCAGTGGAATTAAGCCTAAATTTTCCCATTATTTGGAGGAGCAGGAATGACTGAAAATGACTGAAAATGTGGAGCTTGTAACTTCTGCTTCCTTATAAAAACCCCTAGAAACTGACTGTGCTACATGTGACACCCCCTCTGTCCCCAGCTGTGTCACAGAGGAGGAGTAAACTGGTGCACTGGACTGGCTGCTGTGTCCAGTCCTTTCCTAATCAGCCTGGTACTCTGGAGCTGTTTTAAATGAGAACAACTAAGTCTAACGTCCTGTTAGTAGGGGAGACATTGCTCCCAGGCAGCCTCCTTTAGTCCATTAAAAAATGCAACCCTCACCCACCCCCCATCCTTTAAAAACAACCAGAAAAGCTAAATACATGTTCTGAGTGCTGGACAGCACCTCCCCGCTGCTGAGCAAGCGAGGGGCCTGGTTCCTGGCTCTCAAGCAATCTGAAGAAACATTCCAAGCATATAAAATTCCTTGCAAAAAGCAACTCCCCCTATAGCTTCCTACTTTTGCAACTGCAAACGCATCAAGCTCCGATGAATTCCCAATGCCGTTTGCTGAGGAGGGGAGCTCTGGGATGACAATTGGAAAATAAATACAAAAGTCACATTGCTTCAGTACAGAAAGACATTCAGAGTCAGCCTGCAAAGAAAATATTCACATTGAGAAAGTGCCATTGCAAATACACAGCGAAGTCCCCTGCCCTGCATGTGTCGCCTCACAGCCCAAGCAGAAACGCCACCTTCCCACTGCAAGGTCACTGTCAACCACTGCACAGCTCACCCCAGCGCACAACTGGGTAGCCAGCACGACGTAATGTGGTGCCTGGGCAGTCAAGCAAAACAAAGTGGCCGTTTTCCAGGGCACATCAGACATCTCTGGCAGGATCCATTCACACACCTCCTGTCCTTCCTGCAGGGCTTGAGAAGGTTATTCCCGTTTTCCCTTTCCCAGCAGAACTGGACTTGGCATGGTCACTACTAATGAGACGTCACTTTGTGGAGGTCGCTGCTGTGAAAACCACACTGTTGGTGACTGGTCACCTTGGCGCAGGGCTCCCTTCACCAAAGTGGAGATGTGCTGACAGGAACAGCATGAGGGCACTGCTTGAGAGCAACAGGCTTTCAGCACCCTGTTGTGAGGTGGATGAGCTGCGTTGAAGCACTGAGAAGCTCTTCGGCTGCATTCCAAAGCCACAGCCTTATGCTGAGCTTCACCACAGCGTGAGGGGGTAGCGGGGTCTGAGGTGCATCCTTCTGCACCTTCCTGACCAGTGCAAAGGCTCAGCACAGTCTGGCAGGAGATGGGTCATGACCAGGGCAGTGAGGTGGGAAGAGGACAGCTTGGCTGAAGACACTTGCAAGGGCTGGGTGAGTTCGTGTGATGGGCAAAGCAGTCCAGTCCAGTGAAGTAGCAGTGGGGGAACCTCTGCTGGACTGCAGGGCTCAGTGAGACCCTCGGTCATTTGCCACATCTTGTAGTCGTCTTAACAGGGCAGTGTGATTCTCCTGACAGATTCGCTTAGCTGGTGCCTCAGTACCATCTTCTAAGAGAATGCCTCTCTTCTTGGTGGGAGTCTCTCCAGTTCTAACCATGCTGTTAATTTCCTTTAGCCTCTGGAGAGAGGAGGGGAAGACAAAAAGGAGAATTATCTCTGATGCAACAGCTCCTGTCAGGAATGAAGAAACTTCTCAAGGAAGATTTCTGCCTCACCCTCAATGACCAGAGAGAACAGGATCCAGCCTATTGCACATCCACCTGCTAAGTCCTTCTGTGTTATGATTCATTAGGATGACCTTCTTCCCACTAGGTAGGTAAGGACTTGTGACAGTACTTAATTGTCCTTGGGAAGCCCCTGTACCAAGCAATGCACCTGCTGCCTGAAAGCAAAGAGGGCTGCTTTTGCAGCATCTACCGAGCTGTTCGTGCGGGTCAGAACAGAGTGACTTGTAAAAGTATGCGAGCTGCATGGGCACCTGATTGCTTTACGGCTTCTCAGACACCTGAACAGACCCTTTGCAGAGTGCTGGGTAAGAAGGTCCATGTCAGACAACGCAAACCCTTCAGGCTGTGTTCACAGCCTTCTCTCATGCCAGTAAGAAAAGGCAGAGCTAAGGATTGATAGAAGCCAGCACAAACACTTCAGTCTCACCTTAGATGGGCTGCTGCTGAAGTAGTAGAATATTTTCTCTCGAGGAGAGAGAGCAGACTCGTTCTTGTGTGGTGAGATGTACACGGGGTGATTCTGAGACAGCTGTATCCTGCGGGGGGAGCCAATCCTTACAAAGGGGTAGGGCGAGAGAGGGGGAGAGTCAATCTGCTCAAGAGAAAAGGAAAAGAGAATCACAGGCTGGTTTGGGTTGGAAAAGACCTTTACAGGTTGTCTGTAAAGGTCCTCAACAGGTGGTACCTGATCTCTGATGGTGTTACTCTGCTGTAATGCTTTTGAGAGTCCACCACCTTAAACATGGTTCCATTTTTCCCTGCACTAGTGCCACTTCATGAGTGCTCAGAAGGGAGGTGACTCTTGCCATGCTGTTACGCCTTGCATTCTTTATTTTAAATCTTATTTTTCCAGTCCTCCCTGAGGCTGGCAGGTGACACTGCTCAGTACTGCGCTTCTCATATGGGAGGAAACAGGCACACTGGCATCAAAAAGCCTTAGCATATGTTAGCAGCGCAGCGTGTCCTTCAGGTGAAGCTGCTGTCATAAAAACACAGCCCTTTGTGTCTGCTCACACTGAGGGTGGCTGTGAGCAGTTGCTGCATGTGCACAGCATGTCAGTGGATTGATGAGAAGCACACAACGTATCTTACCACATCTGAGGTGTACTTCAGGGCAAACTCTTTGATCTGCTCGATGTAGATGTTGTTATAGAACTGAATAAGGTCCCCTCGCTCTTCTTCCTCAGTGTCACTGTTGGCGCCGGTGAGGCGGGTTGGAGTGGGGGGAGCGCTGTTGGGGTGTGGAACAGGCAAGGTACTGCTGGAGCGCATCACTGGGCTGGAGTCCCGGCTGCCTGCAACGGAGAGATCTGGCTTGACAGGGCATGGCTGCACGGGGCGCTGGAATCACTGATCCCTACGGCTGCAGGCCAGACTCTGAACTGGCAGCACAGTAGTGCAGTGCTGCTATAAGCCAGCGAAATTTTGGTCCGTTAGCTTCTCCCCATACAGAGCAAGGTGCTGTGAGAGCCCTGCACAGCAACAGTTTGATTTCTGACTTGCTCCTGGGTGCATTGCAAGTGGCTGTTCTGTACAACCTGTTTCCTCACAGACCCAGCAGAGCTGAAACTCCATTTTCCAGTGTTTGTCTGTACTTTTCCCAGCAGCTCTCATTGCCAGCTGGCATGATTTCACATCGGCAACAGTAGGTCTCGTTCTGCTCATACTAGAAATATTTGGCTTGTAGTACTTCCTGCTGCTTGAACGGGGGAAGTTGCAAAACCTGTCACTTTTACCTCCCCTCCCTGCCACCTCTGTGACTAAGAACACTAGCAGCTACAGCTTACACTGACAGCTATGCAGTATCCTGAACAGCGGTGGCAGGACAGTACAGCACCACTTGTGAAAGTTAATGTGTCAGTTCAAACGTCAAGGAAAGACCCTTCAGAGGTGTGAGCTCAGCTAAAATCAATGCTGTAGGTGCCTTGTTTGTTCCTCTCTCTGCAGGTCCATGGCAGGGATTAGGTAAAGGAGTAACCATGAGATGGCTGGGCACTGATTGCACACCAAAAGCCAGTCTGGGTAGAAGGAAGACTGAATTTGATGGAGCAGCCAGTGTGGTGAAGTCTTAAGGTCAGTGCCAGCGGTGGCAGATTCAAAGCTGTCACAGCGGATGTAACATGAAGCCTGAGTTACAGCAACTCATCAGTGTTATCATCCTGTTCCTAACTGTGTCTGGGTTTAGCACAGTGGGATTGTTTTGGGTGGGGTGACAGAATCCACACACACACTGATGAGGAACAACATTAACACAAGCTGTTTGGAATCACTCACTTCTTTCTTTGTTCCTCTCTTTGCTTCTCTCTGTAGGTGAGTTCTGCTGGCTGCCACTGTCACTGCTGCCAGAGCGGCAGCAGCATCTCCTGCCTTTTATCAGAACACTCCGATACACCTGCAGGGAAAGAGCAGCAAAGTGAAGAAAGGATGATCAGATCTACAAGGCTGGGAAACACGGGTCTGCATGAGACATCTACTTCTTAGAGACTTTGCTGAGGTATCAGACTGCTTCTTGGAGGGGAAAATACAGACTCCTGAAAGGGTATTACCCCACCGTGCTGCCTCCTTATGTTTTAAGAACAGATTTTTTTTTTTCTAATTTACTTATCCTTTAGAATGAAAAGCTATCAGGGATGTAAGAGGTGGGCTAGGACTGCTGTCCTTTCAGGAGAACGGCTCACAAACTACATCCATTTGACACTAAATGTACCCTTGAAAAACAACAGCCCCTAAAACAGAGGTAAGAATTTTATAGACCAGCTGCACCATTTAATGCTGACTGTACTTACGTGACTCTTAGCCTGGGGCTGTGTCCGGTAGCAGCGCATGATGTTCTGAAATGATTGATCTTCCTTAGTCACCTGAGAGAAGATGAACAGGATGGGATAATAGTTTTCCTGTGGCTTTCCCTGTCTGGGTGGGGGTTGCTGTATGCAGCTTGGGGTTTGCTGAGGAACTGTAATCTTCAGACTATAAATCTTGCAGTTCTGTGGTTGTGTTTTCCTTTGGTCACGCCTTACCTTGGCCATGACGTAGACAGCACACATCAGCAGCTGGTCCAGGTGTCTGTCCATCATGATCTCAGGGCAGTGCACCAAGGAGTACTCAAAGCAGGTCCAGATCTTACTGCGCAGCTCAGTGTTTATGTCGAGTTTGACACAGAGGTCTCTCAGGCGAACGCTGGCCAGGTGATAGACCTGTTCAAACGGGGATGTGCTTAGGCCACAGCAGTTTTCCTGACCAGCTAGAGTTGTTCAGACTAGCATGCCCTGCAGAACTCGTGCCAATAACAAGCCACAAGAAGGAGTAACTGTGTCTGTTTGCTCACAAGACACAGAGGCTCTCGGTGCTGACACTGATGCTAAAGTGTTTGAAGCTTACACTCTGAGTTGACCTGGGCCTGCGCAGCCTCCAGAGACCACTGTGCTGAATAACCAAAATGCCTCAAAGGTGAATTTCTTTTTCAGAAAAAAGCCTTACAGAACCTGGACACCTGGAAGCACTCCCTAGCCAGCTACTGCTTCCCAATGGAGAGCTTTGCTGCTGCTAGTGAGAAGCTACCTGTAGAAGACCGGTTCTCCTCAGGTATGGGCGTGACCATGTAGAAGGTGTGGATTCACTTGGAAATTGAATGTCTTCTTACTACTGACAGTAAGTGCATATTTTAAAAACCACTGCAGACTTACCAATACAAAAGAAGCACAGCACAAACAGGACTGAACTGTACCTTTCTGAAGAAGAGTGAGAGCGAGCCCATCTTCCGAGGCCTGATGGCCATGGCAAACTGCTGGCCTGGTCTTTGCTCTCCAGGAGAGATCTGCTGAACACTTAACTGGCTGGGCAGCTGCAGGGCTGCCCCAGTCATCTGAGTGTTCAGGGTGCCAGCCAGAGCCTGGGCACTGAGAGGCTGAATGGGACCAGAGACAGCTTGCGGCTGGGCACCTACATTCACCTGGACTGGGAAGAATGTGATTCCTCCGTTTTCATTGGCAATACCTGTCATTTAAGGAAAACAAGAAAAACAGTGTGAAATAAGAGCAAGTTGGGTGGCGTTTGTGCTTGGCTGTAGTTGTATATTGTTTGGCTTTTTAAAAATAACTCAGTAATTCTTTGATTAGCTGCTTATAACTACATCTTCAGTACATTCTGCTGGAAATTGTTTCATCAAAGTAATTTGGACTTTGCAACATACTAAGACAAGATGATAAAACAGAATTCAGTTTTTCATAGTGATGCAACTTCCACCCTATGCCAGTTCAGGAAGGCAGGCTCACTATAAAATACAACCTCATGCTCATGTTTTGGCTCTAAATTGTGCAATTCAAACTGACTCAGTTATGAATCCACATACATGCATTTTTCCCCACTGGGGTACTGTTCCCCCTCACTCCCTTACTCTGAGGGGAACAAGCCCGAGTAAGTATACAGTAGCTTCTCTCTCACCTTGTACTGGTATTGTCACGGTTTGGCCATTGTTGGCTGTCACGGTGGCAGTTGCCACTGTAACCAGTGTCTGGCCGGGCACTGGAGTTACTGACATCGCCTCAGGACTCATACTCTGCACAGGCACTGTATTCACCACAGGCTGGGGGGGAACTCTGACTGGAGTCCCGCTGTCAGAGGCACTATCATCAGCAAACAGTCTTCTCCTTGTAGGATTGGCTGTAGGAGAACTGTACCTGTCATACAGGGTAGTTGGAGAGGATGAAAGTCCTGTGGATGGAAAAGCCCACATAAGGAACAAATATTAAAGTGCTGTTGTATAATCCCTTATCACACAAATTAATGGCACATCTGCTGAGAACCAATACATCACACAAAGGTCTTCAGGAAGCATTTTTTAAATACTCCTTGTGCCTGTGTTTGTGGCTGACAGATGACTTTATCGCTAAGAACACCATGCTGTAGGAGTTTTCTAAGGATTTTTATTGTTTTATTTTTCCAGAAAAAAAAATGAAATATCCAGTAGAGCTTCTGTTCTGGTCGGACAGTAAAAGCAAACCGTTCCAGCACTACTGTGGTCTGTGTATAAATACTCTGTAACACAAACACTGATCTTGAGAACAACATGGATGCCCCTCCTTAGAAAGGAGAAGTTTTTCAGTTCACACTGAAAAGACTGAAGTGTCACTTAGACATCTGACTTTGAGCGGCCACAGAGCAACTGTTTACAAATGTCTCTGCAATTAAGTGCACATTACCATGAAAGCAGCTTCCTTTCAACACACCCCTTAGATCTAAAAATCCCTTTAAAATCTAAAGCCATGGTTTAAGTAGTAGTGGTGTCTCACCTTTTCCTAGTCCTCCACTTTCAGCACGAACCTCACTTATTCTTCTTGGTGTCAGGGGTGAACCCACAACACTGTTTCCAGCAGATCTCTCAAAATACTGTGGTGGCATTACCTACAACATTGATACTTGATGATGAATGCCTGTCTCACAGACCAACAAGTATTTAAAAGCTTGATTACAAATTTTGAACAGCAAACCTGCATGGAAAACAATCCTGTGTGATTAGGAAAACAACATAAAACAGAAAGAAATGCTCACCTCTTCACAGCTGGGAACTTTGTTATCATTTTCTCTGATCCTGTCCCACAGTATGGACTCCTGTTTCCACGCCATACTTTCCAAGATCTGTTCTTCAATATGATTAAGGTGTTTTACTACCTCCCGGCAAAGACCATCCTCTGCTCTAATAAAAACCTCAATTACCTGTAAGGCAGATAATGACATCTACATAATCTACATAATGCACTTGTTTCCTATATTTATTATTACAGAAAGATCTAATTCCTCACGTTCAAGGAAGAGGAGAATGCTTAGAAATATTAAGGCTGCGTTATTATAACTCCATCACATGTTGTCTTACAGTTCTATCAGCAGATGAATGTCAGGCACTGCTGCTACATAGATGATACTGCCCAAGGCAGAACCCAGGATGACAGACACTTGAAGGGTTCATGGGTAAGCTGACATCTAGGTTGGGAGGTTATTCACTATAAATCAAGAGCATCCTCTTACTAGACTGGCATTTCTAGCTATCAAACCTGTTACCTTATAGAAGTGATAAACTGGAATGTCAAATATTTCAATGATGAATGGGAAGTTTCCAGGTGGTTTATAGGTGAAGGTAATGATCTCAAGGCAGCAGGCCAGCAGAGATCGATGAAACACATCCTGCTCCAGTATTGCCTGCAAGAGAGTTGCATATTTTAATGCTTCCTTTACAGTGCAACTATAGAACAATTAAAATCCTTTCTATTCTGCCTCAACAGCAAGATTATCAAGCTTGTAAAAAGAGAAGGATCCAAAATGAGCTGTCTTTACTCCTAAAAAAAATTCTTTGTTCCTTGTGTTTGTAAACACTAATGATTTATTGTGCACTACTTCTTCCATTCTGGAGTACTTCCAGGCTACTTTTCAGAGATTTACCCTCATGTTACAGGGCTCTCTATTCTGATTCACAGCTGCTTTCCATTGCTGTAGGTCTGGCTTGGAAATGAGGTACAATGCAATTAGTTTTCTTTACCGATAAGTCAGCATCTCCCAGTCTCTTCCTCTCTTGCTCAATGACTGACTCCAAGACCTTGTAGTACAGCACCTCGGCACGGCGGAAATACTTACTGGCAACATCTGCAGAGATTTTGAATAGAAACACAGCTGTGAGATGCAACAGAAGGGTTATATTCTTTGTCTTAAGCTGTGGAGATATAACAGTTTAGTAGGTGGTGTGGATTTCTGTGCCTCCATGGCTGCAATACTTTTAGGATTGAAACAGCTAATTTAACCTGAGAATGTCTCTGCTGTGCTGCGCTGACTTGTGAAGGCAGGGCAGAGTGACTTATTACTACACCCACACTTTGATGGCAACAACATACATAAGAACAGCTCTTGATACTCCTGTAACGTAATACATGTATTTCAAGTTCAGAAACTCCGTTAGAACTATTCCCTCTGTGCACCCACCTTGCACCATGCAACAGAAACACCAAAGCACCTATGCTGACAATAACAAAGTAGGATTACAGAACAGTACAAAACCATGTGTTAGAATTCACCCTGTCTTGAGATCACAGCAGAAGACACCTGTGCTACAGCATAACCTGGAAGTTAATCAATGTGTTCACTGAGCAATCAGTGTGTTCACAGGCACTGTAGTTTTTCCCACCTTTGGAAAAATGGCTGAACTCTCCCTCAGCCTGTGTGCTCTGGCAGTACACATCATACATCTCCTTCACTCTGTTGGCAATGGATTGTGAAGGGTCTCTGGAACACGACCTACAAGTAAAAATTTAACCTTTTCAACACAGTGGTCCTACTAGGAAATAGAACAATACCCCACTATTTCTGTAGCGTGATGAAACCACGTGTCATGCTGGAAATACACTGCACAGTGATGCAAACATACCCAAAGATGCCCACCTGGGTTTGTACTGTAAAGTACCCAGAGGTGATGAGTACTGTGAGCACTAGAAAATACACACACCTCCTCCTGGCTGAACAGCATTTTCCATGTGGTATTACACTGGTTATAACATACTGCACATGAAGTAATGGTTTATCTACACACAGAATGAATTTAATTTTGCATCTCCTGCAGTATGGAGTGATTTGCAGGTACGGAGATTTGCCACGTTGGAAGAAGAAAAACCTTGACATTTTGGTATTAGCAGCTGGAATGATTTGGTTTAGATGTTTAGAATCATCAGGCTGTTAAGGATGACTGTATCTAAATAAAGACAGCAGTCTTTTTGAAATTTAAATGTCTCTCTGGGTGCTATTTTACTCCAGAATGTTTCAGGACCGACTCCCATTTTAAATGACTCATTGTAATAACATATGCCAACACTAAACAATCAGATTATTTGGTTAGATAAACATCAAATTTACCTGAGTATTTGCTCCAGATTTTCACTGGGGGCATTTCTCAGTCCTGCCAGCATTGTATGGAGGCGGCTCAAGCTGTATGTTGCTATGGAAACAGGTGTCACGTATGGGTTGCTCTCTTTAATGTATTTGCGGCCAGTAAGTGGGGTCGTAATCCTAAGTGACTTGGACTAAAAAGACAAAAAATAAAACATAGAACCATTAAAACATTACAGAACTCAGACACAGGTTGAACCTACAAATGTCATTTCACAGAATTCCTACTCTGTGTCATGTACATGGCTGTGAGCAATGGCTGGGCATCACACAGCTTGTAGCAGCTCTGGTAGTAGCAATTAAAGGGTTACCTGTGTTACTGGGATGCTGGTATCAAGCCAGAGAAACACATAAACAGAGAAGACAACACTTCCCACTGAAATGCAGGTACTGGGTGACACAACTAGGCCAGTCTAAAACCCTGTCCCCTCCTGCCCCTGAGTGTCCAAGGCAGCTGTAGCTCACAGGAAAAGTGTGCTGAGACAGGGTTTGCTTTCAGCACGGGAAGTCTTTCTCAATCTGACAATTAGCATTCAGATTCACTGGCCTCAGATCAAGCCCTCTCATTAAAAGAACATCAAGGCTGTTCCCTCAATTAGCACACAACAAAACCAAGGCCTCTTCTAACCACACAACTACTTTCCTTAACCACAAACATTTTCCTTATTTTAGTGAATACATTACCTTTTGTAGTCTTTCCCCTGTGAAGTCTAGCTCCCACTACTCCTCCCATGCTCCCCACACACTCCTACTGTGTTTTCTTTCTGTCTCCACACCTGACCAGGACAAATGGCTCCTCCAGCCCTATGGTGGACTCCCCAGAGCATGGAACAACACAAGCACTGTGGCTGTGAGCTGCAGCCTTCCAGGCCACCCCGGTCCATCCCTACCGAAATCTACAGGAGTCCTTATGCATCTGGAACTAAGGCAGCAAACCTTAGGGACAGATTTATTAAATAAATCGGAAGTAAAAAGTTAACTATTTGCACTGATTTTGCAGATATGGCACAGTTTTTGATCTCTCCAGAATGCTGAAAGTCATTAACCAGCTCTCACTCTGGAAAAAGATCTTGTTAAGTGTATTTCAGGGATCTGCACTGATTTCCCCCTTTGCTCTCTGTAATCTAATTGTGCTAACACTGCTTACATCCTTCTTTACTTGCCTGTCTTGTCTCTTTCCTCCTTTGCCATCCTCAGGGCCATTTAATATTCCATAATCATGGGCCTACCTGTCTGCAGTCAAAGCCAGTGCCTGTTTCTCAAAAGCTACTCTACTCACACAAAGGCCCTAGCAGTTTTATAATTAAACATTCTCTGTACTGGATTAAATCCAAGAAAATCAAAATACACAGAGAAATTGTGTCCTGAACCGCTCAAAGTAAACCACAAATCTGACCAACCACTATGTGGCTCAGCTGTGCTGGGTACACTCCCAGACTATCTCAAACAATAAAGATGCTGATGTTTAGTAGCTGCTTCTCTTAGAAACACAGAATTGTTTAGGCTGGCAAAGACCTTCAAGATCATTGAGTACAACCATTACCCCAACTGTCCCAAACCTACCACTAGATCCTGTTCCTAAG
>JAOXOE010000720.1:5686476-5701250 GCA_028565055.1 Phoeniculus purpureus
GAGGGTGACAGAGCACTGGAACAGGCTGCCCAGGGGGTTATGGAGTCTCCTTCTCTGGAGACATTTAAAACCCACCTTGGTATGTTCCTGTGCGACCTGGTTTAGGTGATCCTGCTGTGGCAGGGGGATTGGACTAGATGATATTTCGAGGTCCTTTCCAATCCCCGATATTCTGTGATTCTATGATTGATATGTTGTTGAGATTATTGCTCAAAAGAGCTCTTCAGCAGGGTACTGCATTCAGCTCAATCCCATTTGGGACAACAGTATGGCAGATGCTTTAAACTGGAAAAGAAAACAAAAAGCTATCAAGAACTGACATCAAGAAGCTGAAGCACAGAACAGGTCATGTTTTCTAATTGCTTGTGTTCTTCTTTCCTGAATTCCAAGCATGCTAGAGGCTGTGAACCCTGTGCAGTTTAAAGTTTGGGGTCACAGTGGAACTTAACTATTTTGTAACCCAGTCATCAAATTATCACTCTGTGGTTTGCTGACTTGCCACTCTCTTTGCTCTTGCAGCCACTATTGCTGTTCCAAGAATTTGGGTCGAGTACATACACTTTGAAGTCATCAGAATATTTGAAAATACAGACTTGAACTAGCAACCACTGTGTTGCACAAGTTTGAACTTCCTCTCATCTGAACTGTGATGTGGTCCCAAAATGCTCAGTTTAACAAGATTTCACTGTAACCCAAACACACACTATGAATTTATCTGCGTTAAATTAAAACAAAACGAACATAGCAATCATATTTATAAGCATTCACAGACTAAGTAACAGATATGACTCAGTGTTTCTGGAAGGATGTAGATTGATCAACCTCAAAAGCTGGCATCTGGCAGTGTTACAGACGTTTTTCCTCACAAAAAGAATAAGAAAAAAAATTCAAATATTTAAATCCTAGAAACTTAAATTTTGGGCAGATATTTGAAGAGGAGATTTTCCTGAAGTTCCAGGATTACATATTCTTTCATCGTTATTATTTTCACATTTCAACTTGAGAGAGTCCAGCAGAAGGCTATGAGGATGATGAGGGGACTGGAACAGCTGCCTTACAAGGAAAGGCTGAGAGACCTGGGGGTTTTTAGTCTGGAGAGGAGAAGACTCAGAGAGGATCTCATTAATGTCTATAAATCCATGAGAGCTGGGTGTAAAGAAGGCAGGGACAATCTCTTTTCACTTATGTCCTGGGATAGAATAAGGGGCAATGGATTCCAGCTCAAGCACAAGACATTCCACTCAATGTGAAGAAGAACTTCTTTACTGTGAGGGTGGCAGAGCACTGGAACAGGCTCCCAGAGAGGGTGTGGAGTCTCCTTCCCCGGAGACTTTGCAACCCTGTCTGGATGCCTTTCTGAGTGATTTGGATCTGCCCTAGTTTTGGTCCTGCTCTGGAGGCGGGGGTTGGACTAAATGGTCTTCAGAGGTTTACTACTGTAGTTCCGATGTTCTCATACGTCTGAAGATTGAGTTATTCTTTGACTTCACGTTTGTATTGTCACCTTCATGTCAAATGTTACTGAGTTCATTGCTCTTCTTGGGGCACAAGCAGGTTTTGTCTTGTCTACCTGTGATCCAAGTGAGCAGCACTGAAATGCCTCTGCACATCAAGTATATTTGAGACAGTATGTTGTGTAAATGTAAAGGCATGTACCGGTACGTAGTATAAATGCAAATGCAATATGAAGTACTGGCTTTTTGTGTTTTCCTCTCTATTTCCACCCCGTCTGTGTTAACATATTCCTCAGCTGGTAGAGCACAGAAGCTGACTAAATTCTGCTATTGATTGTGCCTTGCATCAGCACATCAAAGGGAGGTATTACACCGAGCAACCTGAGTATCCTGCGGCACAGGCTGGGTTTTGTTTTGTTTTGTTTTCAAGTGTATAGCGAGGCAAAAATCCATCTGTCAAGGGAATAACAAGGTCCTGTGTAAAGAAACAAATTCCTGCTTGTGTCAATACGTTTACTGTAGTTTCCTATTAGGCGTCATTGCAATTTATTCTCTTCTTCACTAAATGCAACACATTTGACTGAAAAGTAGTTGCAATAATGAAAGTGAAGTTTTCTGGAAAGTCATGAATACCTTATGCGAGTGGAAATGTCTTCAGCTGCCTGTTGCTCCACAGCCATTAATCTGATGAACTAAAGAGTTTGCACATGGGTTCACTCAGAGAGTTAACATCTGATTTTATGTGGAAATATTTGAAAGAAAAAATACAGCGTAGCCTGAAGCTAGAAGAAAGATTTTTAGAGATTTATTTAATGCAGTTCCTTGCTTTGGTTCCTTTTGTCTATTTAGAAAAGAATGTTGTTTTGAAATGTAAAATGAAATAAAGGAAAGCAATTCAAACAATGTTTCTACTGGACCAAAAAAAACCCAAATCCCTTACCTCAGACACACACAAAACCTGTCGGTTTTCATTGCTCATCTGTTGTTCTTCTATTTCATTATAATCTACATTAAATCAGATAAATCAGATGATTCCCCACCTCTATGTTGGTACTTTGGAGATAAAATAAAGGGACAGGAGGTACCTTCATTCATCAACATGAAACAACATCAGCATTTGTGCTGGGATGGTATTTATATCAATAATTCATTCTAGGAACAAAGAAGGAAGAGAATTACTTGTTCTCCTGCCTCTGTGGAGAAAAATGCTTAATGCAGGAGTCACAGAACATCTTGAGCTACAGGGCAAGACTGAACCTGAGCTTGATCTTAACGTGGGTTCTGGTTTCCTGGTGAACTCGGGACATCTTCAAATGTAAGTTGTGTCCCTGTTTGCTGCTTCTACTGTTACTTTTTACTTGACTTGCTCTGGGATGTTTTCACTTAGAGTTCTAGAGGCTGTCAAGTAGCTGGGAAATCTGTTTTAATTTTCTGGGTCAATGAGCGGTTATCAGTAAGGCTGTAAATACTCAGCCTCTGACAGCTACTTCATTGTTTCCTTATTACAGTGCACGGGATGTGGAGGACTGGAACAATACTTGATTGGAATTTCCATTAGTTCTTCCTATAATGTTCTATAATGACGCTGAAGAGACTTAGAACTTGAAGCTAACTCTCATGCAAGTAGAAATGGCATTGCTTTAACAGCATATGTCAGGGTTGAGTTCCTGCGTGTACTTGGCTTAAAGCAAGACAGGATGTCTTGAGAACAGCTTTGTCCTCTCAGAATTCCCATTTTATACCCGTACTCATGATTTGGAGAAAAAGATTGAGTGCACCCTCAGTCGGTTTGCAGATTAGACCAAGCTGGGTGGGTATGTTGATCTGTCTGGGAGTAGAGAGGCCCTACAGTGAGATCTGGACAGGCTGGGTCAATGGGTCAGGGCAAGCTGAGCTTCACCAAGGCCAAGCCCAGGTCCTGTACTTGGATCACAACAAGCCGGTGCAACCTTGCAGGATTAGTTTAGTTAATGTGCTAACGAAAACAAAACAAGGAGGGCTCACAAACCAGTTACGAATTGCAGGAAAAAACAAAACCTAACTAGATTCGGGAACAAACCATGAGACCCATTTAATTCACCCTACATAAAAACCCCAACGCACAGACATACAGAGATCAATTCCATGTTCTTACATCACCGGGGCAAGCTGCAACCTCCACCCTGTCAAAGGGAAGGGACTTCCAGCAGTTCTTTTTCTTTATGGAAACATGGATTCCATTCAGTCCAGGCACACATCCCTCAGCACCACCAGGCATTTTAAGGTCCAGATTCCATGTGTTTTCCTACAGCCACAAACGAGAGAAAAACCTTCTCCATTTCAGCACGCAATGGATTGCAGACAAAACCTTTCCCCTGCTAATTGCTGCTCTGAGATCTTTCATTCTCTCCCCCGTTCATTCGTGTTCCCACGTCAGGATGGCTGCTATGCCCAACCTAGTGCCACGTGCATCCTCTCTGAAGAAACAGATAAGCGAAGAAGCCTGAAATCAGAAACAGGAAGATCCAAACAAGTTTTACCAGTTCACAAGGTCACCTATTGGCCAATGGTGAAACTATGGAAGAACTTGGAATTCCAAGCTCCTTTATCACAGGTTGCCATAGTAGCTCCTCATTCTGTCAGGACCAGAAACCCACTCAAACCACAACAGGGAGAGCCCTGGGGGTGCCGACTGATCATCAGCTAAATATGAGCCAGCAGTGTGCTCAGGTGGCCAAGAAGACCAATGGTACCCTAGCTTGGATCAGAAATTGTGTAGACAGAAGGAGTAGGGGAGTGATTTGTCCCCCTCACTGGGCACTGGTGAGACCACCCTTTGAGTACTGGGGTCAGTTTTGGGTATCTCAACACAAGAAGGACATTGAGGTGCTGGAGAATGTCCAGAGAAGAGCAACAGAGCTGCGTAAGGGTCTGGAAGACAAACCTTGTGAGAAGCAGCTGAGGGAGTTGGGGCTGGTAAGTCTGAAGAAAAGGAGGCTAAAAGGAGGAGACCTTATTGCTGTCTGAACCTACCTGAAAGGAGGGTGTAGAGAGGTGGGTGCTGGTATCTTTTCAGAAGTAATGAGTGATAACACAAGAGGAAATGGCCTCAAATTGCACCAGGGGAAGTCTAGGTAGGACATTACAAAAAGCTTCATGGAAAGGGTCATGAGGCCAAGGAACAGGCTGCTCGGGGAGGGGCTGAATCGTCATCCTTGGATGTGTTTCAAAATTGTGGAGATCTGGAGCTTAGGGACAGGGTTTAGCAGTGGGTTTGGACAGTTGGATTAATGGCTGGACTCGATGATCTTGATGGTCTCTTCCAACTGAAATGGTCGTATGGTTCTCAGATGTTCTTTGTCTCAGTATTTTAAGTGTCATTTTAGAACATTGTGTGACCTGAGCTGGTGAGCTGTATCCAAACAGGCCTGCTTAAGACGAACAATTGCATGAAATAACCTGTGCTGTGTGTGATGTCTTGTGTCTAAAATCTGATGCCGTCTTAATTCTGAGCTAGTCTGATTCCTTCGTGCAGTGGTGCGTGCGTTTGTTGTTTAGTTGTTTACAGTTACAGCTACTGACTAATACAGGTTTTCTAATTACAAGTAGCTGTGAACTGCATTCAGATGGCAGCTGAGCGTCCTTAGATTATAAACACATCATGTTCTTATTCTGATCTTTGCTCTGTTGCATCTGTGGGGTTGCCTGTAGAGACCAGCTGGCCCACCTGCCTGCAAGATAAGCCAGGACCATGTAGATAGTTCGTGACCAAATACAGAGAGCCAAGGGCAAGCTGATGAAAGCTTATTTCTTTACTTTTAGCTGCTCCTAGAGACAGCAAACACTGACTGTGTACAAAAGCCTCAGATCCTTTGACACCACTGGGGGTGATGACTTGATGATCTTAGAAGTCTTTTCCAGCCTCAATGGTTCTGTGATGTCTGGCTGAGACTTATCTTCTAAGAAGCTTCCATAGGGAGGTTTCCCTTTCTTGCCAAATCTTCATGTGTTGGAACAAAGTTGGTTTCCGAGAAGGCTTTGCCTTCACTTAGCTTGATTATTACCTGGGGGAGACCATAAAAAGATGCAGAGGAGGGCTGTGATAAAAGGGGCTTCGCTGGCCTGCTGAAGGGTGAAAAAAAAAGCCACAGGTTGAATGCGAGTGGGGAGTAAAACAGTGCTGTGAAATGCAGTGCTGGTGCGGAAAGGTGTTGCACACCGAGCTGTTGCAGTACCGTTCTGTAGAAGATGTCTTCAGAAGTTACTTATTTCAAATAGATCATCACTGAACTGAGATTAAATTGCACCTACTGTATTCCTTTTCCTGTTGTCTGGGAGCTGTAACAATAGGTACCTACACTCAGGGGTGTTTTGTAAATGGGCTGTTGACACTGACCAGCTCCTTGTGCAAACCGGCTCCCTCGGGTGACAAGAAGGATGTTGTTCACGGGGCATATCCTGGCGTTCTATTATGGAATTTGATTTACTTAAACTGGGCTTTCAATAAGAAGTCAAATGCTCAGCAACTGGGTAAAACTACTGTTTTTAAAGGTATTTCAAGTAAGTAAATTCTTTAGTGTCTTCATACATGCTGCCCAGGGCAATAGAGTCCTATAGGTGCGTGTGGCAGATGCAAGATTTTCAAGTCCACATCAAGGGTGGTATCAGCTCAGCATGATACAGCAGCTGAGAAGGGCTGTTTGCAGAGCTCTGGTCAGCATTAGCAAAAGAAAAAAGCAGCAAAAAGAGCAGCAGGGTTTGCATTCCACAGCGGTGTTGTAAGTCAGTCTGTGCAAACCTTCCTTCATGTGGGTGCACATCATTTTTCAGGCACATCCCTGGTTTAGACTAACTGTGACTCGCATGGATAATGTGTTAATCTGACAGCTCATCTTGCTAAAAAATGGATTAACTACTATGTACACATGAAAGAAAATAGCTAACAAGAGGCATGATTCTGCTTTTAAAATACTCTGTTCCATGGACTCCTTCTCCTTTGTTCAAGGGAACCATCTGCTCATTGAAAAATGGATTGTTCTTGCTTCTACTTGTTGAGGAAAGATGACTCCTTATTGCCATTTAACCCCAGAAAACGTCTTCAGTTTTTTCTCCTTGATAATTCTTCTTGACATTTTCATATCATCAAAGTTAACTATCTTGCCCATAAAGCTCTTGAGGACACAAACACATCTGTGAACCATGCCGTGCTGTTAAATACTTCCCAAATCAGGATTAGCA
The DNA here is from genome assembly GCA_028565055.1 of Phoeniculus purpureus. NCBI lineage: Eukaryota > Metazoa > Chordata > Aves > Bucerotiformes > Phoeniculidae > Phoeniculus > Phoeniculus purpureus. Next base: position 5,693,148 of record JAOXOE010000720.1, read on the forward strand.
GGCGCTCCTTTGTTTTGTTGGAGTTTTCTCCCCCAGGGACAGAAAAATGCCAGAGTCCTTAAAGAGAGGACGCATTTCTGATGCACTGAAACCTCACCTAGTTGTTAGCCTTGCCTGGAATAAAACGTGAAAGCAATGAAATCTTACTCTGAGAAGACACTGAACTTCTGCTCTACACTGCTCCTTTGGAAGAACCTGACAAGTGTCACACACAACATGTTGTGCAACAGGAATGGGGCAAAGAGGTGACGGTTGTTCCACCTGCTCTGGCAATACCAAAGTAGCCTTGCTGGGCTAACTGTAATTTACAGGAGTCACAGAGCAGGGAGCTGAGAAAAGTGCTGAGGTAGAGTGTTCACCTGCAATACTGGTGACAGCAGTGTCACCCAAAAGCCCAAGCGGAACCAAAAACATCTCGGTGACAACCAAAGATTCATTTTCACGCCTCACGCTCAAAACTGACATCTTGCAGGTTACTGACTATCAGTTCCCAGGCTGTTATCACATAGACAAATTATAAAGTCTAATTATACAAAGCAGTCGAGACAGATATTGCAAAATGTTTGTGTTTGATTTTAGTGCAGTTATTTCAGTAGCAGTAGTTTCTGGAGGGAAGATACCTCCCAATTTCAATTATCCATTACCTTTTCCTGGTAAATGCTGCAGCGTATTGGTTTGGATTTTGAGTGTCAGAGGCTTTCATGTGCAAGGCTGCACACAGCCATGTGTGTGGAGATTTGCTTGTGTATTCACCTCCAGGCAGGGTTTTGCTTCTTCAATAGTGATCAGATATTAGTTTGACTGTGTGTGGAAATGTGCAGTAAATCAGTGATTAATTTTTCCATATGGCTTGCATAAAATCCCCAAATGGTTGTCTAATGTAAGCCAGAACACCGCAAAACAAATTCTACTGTCAGATATTAAAAAAGGCCTTAGCAGAGCTATGAAATAACTAAATAACATCGCATGTCGATCTCGATAAAATGAGCTGCTATAACTGCTCTAGTTGAAGGAATCTTTTATTTGGTTAATGGTTTTCTTAAAATATGAGATTATCTTGTTAAACTTAATTATGAAACATATCTGCTCCGGGGCGTAGGAGCTGCAGATGCAGGATTCAGATGGTGGGTCAACAGGTTCCCCAAGACGCTGAAGTTCAATCTTGTTTCCTTACTTTTCATGTGTGATCCAAGTCATGAAGTAGAAGCTCAAATAAGTGATTTCAAAGACTGGAGCTCTGAGGGGAGCTCTCTGAAGTACGTTACGCTGGTTTAAGTGTATTGATTCTGCCACCACAGGACAGAACTGACCCGTTTTCTTCATTTTCTCTCTGCCCATTACTCATCTTTATAAAGAGAGTGAGTTAAAAAAATCTCTCTGTGTTATACAATATCTGCATCTCTTAGCACTGTGTAAATGTTTACAGATTAAAATTATAAACAGCTCACATAGAGGTTTGTTTGGCATTTGTTGGACAGGTTAGCTTTTTACAGCAACTTAGTGGTAATTAGGTAGAATGTGAAAAATTCATATTTAAATAGAACCCACAGACATCTATGATGTCTCATAGAGAATAAATTGGAGCAGACAAGCATCAGGACAGACTAAATTTAGTGTCATTCATCTGTACAGACTGTTTTCCTTGTGTTACAAAAAAAAAAAGTAAAAATTACCAGGTATCTCTGGAAATTAAAGTAGCCAAAGAGGCGCATCATCAGTCACTTAGGGACATTTCCTGAGTGATGAGAAGATAACTGTTAGCTCGCTGGCTTTAAAAAATTCATCTCCCTGTAGACAATGTTCTGTTTTACAAATGACTAAAAATAATTGATACAAAAATGAGGTCAATTAACCAAGTCAAGCTGTAAATCAGTATAATATATCCTTACCCTTCAGTACGTGTATAGCCCAAGTGAAAGAAATGACTTCTAATAAATAGGATACGTCAGACTTCTCTTCTGAGAATCCATTACCATGCAATAAAACCAGATACTCCCAAGTGCTTTTATTATTAACACAACATGTTAATTGAATCAGCAAATAATTTTCCATCTGAAAATCATCTTCATGGCTACTACCAATATTAAATACACAATTTATATTAAATGCATCGGCGTGTAATTAACCCAACTGACCAGTAGTTTGAGTTCAGTTTGTATTCAACTTCTGTGTCTATTTTCAGTGTAAAAGTAGTGAACCTGGAAGAGCTGGCTGGTTCGAACGGAGGTGCCTGCTCGAGCACGCAGTAATGCGACGTGAGCTGATAACTGTACAACTTCACTGTATAGGCAGACAATCACTTTCCTGAACACAGACTAAAAATCACTATTTTTTGTGACAATTAATGCACGGGACACTGTTGGTGTCACAGATGTTTGCCACCAGTTACCCTCAGTTTCAAAATAAACTCATGTACTTGTTCGTTTCAACTGAACTAAAGGATATTAAGTATTAGAGATCAAATGCTATCTTCCATATCACCTGTTGTGCAGATGTACCCGAGTGATGGTCGGGAGGTTCTGTCATGTGAATATAGAAGGCAACACAGAGGCTTGTAATTGCCTTAAACTGTAGACTGGGAGAGGGAGCGAAGAGACCTCAGTCTCATTCCACCGTGCAGAGCAAGGTCTCTGTTTCTACTCTGTGTGCATCAGCTCTGCTGTCCCTCTCCCTTTAGCTCCCTGGCTCTCTGCAGAGACACCTTTGGCTGTGTGAAATGTTGCTACATAGCTTTTAGAATCAGAAAGATTTGCAACTGTGACATGAAATTAGGGTCTTCATTACCTTTGTAAAATAAGTGTTAACTACTAGTAGTAGCATTCTAACACTGTTCTGGTTGCTACAGCTCAGACTCCAAGCACCAGTTCTGCACCACAGCCCCTGCCTGCGGGCACACACTGACTTCCAGAACGTTAGGGGTGCCAACTGTTCCTTAGAGTTTCAAAGTACAGAAGGATGTGTTGGCTTGATGTTTTGGCCTACTTGTTACGTGGAAGTTTGCGTTTGTTGTGCTGCAAGGAATCTAGAAATACTTTGGGTTTCGAACAAGTGAGTTATAGGAAGAAAAGGATTAATTCTGCTCATGAACCCTGTATTGTTGGCCACAGTGATCTCTGTAGGCATCTTTTGCTCCTATATATAGCTCCTCTTTCATCTCACATCTTTCAGTCAGATGGTGCTAAGATCCCTCCTTCCTCACCAAGATCCCTGCAGTCCATATTTCAGCAGTATGTTTTATATGTAATACAGTAAAATCCACAAAATGTGCTGCTGCCTCGACTTCTAGAACAGTAGCATAAAATTATGAAAGGAATAATGGGTGTAGGGGATGAATAAGAACAGTCAGGTTTGGATTTCATTTTCTAAATGAATTCAGCTGGGCTGACAGCCCTAGAGGTGCCCTTAAGCAGAGAAATTGTTAGAGAAAGTTAGATTAGGTGATAATTGCAGGACAGAATAGAAGCTGGAACAACTGTTTTTCTTCCCTTCTGGATTTTGGAGAACTGAATCTGTTTGGAGTATTGAGAAACCCGGGAAACTGCAGCCTTCTCACATTGTTTTTCCTGAAAATTAAAACCTCAATAATGTGAAAATGCTGACAAGCCTCTGACTGTGTCAGGGTTTACTTATGTTAGGGCTCCATCTACAGTCACGAGGAAGAACATCTTAGCGTCTTACATCTGCTTCTGGGCTTCACTGATTCACCAAGTTTAAAATAACAAAGTCTCTCCTTTCACTGTGTCAGCATACCTCAGGCTGATCTGAAACCGCAGTTAAATTACCTGATTTCTACTTCTTTCAAGCAAACCAGCAAACAAAGTTTGCTTATTGACTATTTCTTTATATGCCAGGATTCTGCCTAGGGTTGGCTTAAATTTCAAGCAGTTCTACTACCAAAAGGCTGTCACGCATAAAGGACCTTGCCATTTACTCTTTCAGGGATTTTTCAAGTTCCATTTTTAAAATTGCTATGATTTTTGCCTCCTCATTAGTTCAGGCTCTTCAAGAGCATCATTCCTCAAATGACAAGCACCTTCCCAATACTTCCAACTAGTTGGGATTCCTGTATCCTCTTGATTTTAAGCCACTATTGATCTTGAGTTACAATAGATGGGTGTAATCCTCACCCTCTGTTTAAGATAACATTTGGGAGCAGCATCACTAAATCACTGAAATGTGCCTTTATTTGGTACTTTTTGCTGTATGCCTGTGAACCGGAGTGTGACTTGGGTCTGTTTCTCCCTAACAGTCTACCAGAAAAGAAAGCAGCCACTCGATAAGGAAAATGGAAGCTACGCGATACCTTACTGCCAGTCCGTTCATTTACCTGCTACTATCCACATTGAACAATTAATCCTATTAAATAAAAACAAGGGAATTAAAAATAGTTTTTAAAATCTTGTCCTTTACTTACAAATCACGTAGAAGCAGGTAGTAAATGAGGGGAAATAGTTAAACATCAAACATGGCAATGAACAGGAGGGTTAAACAGTTTGCTGCAAGTGTCACACACGGACACTTGAAGTTGATAGGGCAAAGCTTAGCGCTAACACAGATAAGTCCCACAGGCTTGGCCTACAAACAGTTAATGTGTACTAATGACAGTTAACTACAAACAGTAACTACACTAAGAAAAATGGGGCATTGGGGCATGTTTGAGAGCTCTACGGACCTCAAGAGCGTTGTTAAAGGATTTGTCAACTGCCCAGTAACTGCAGGGGACATTGAACTGTCTAATTAGAAAAGGAAGACCGAGCCATTGAAAAAAGGATAAACAGGTATTTATTGAGGGCTTTTTTCAATAGTTGTTCTGTTTCCATTTCAATAGAGTGCACCAAAAAAGTCCCATTCCAAATTTTCTTCTAAAGTAAAGCTCACACGAAGTGTTCACTTTCTAAATAATTTCTCTGCATCCATTTCACAGAATCGTCAGGGCTTGTAAGGAGCCTCTAGAGATCATCCAGTGCAACCCCCTTGGCGAGGCAGGATCACCTACAGCAGGTCACACAGGACCGTGTCCAGGTAGGTTTTGAATGTCTCCAGAGAAGGAGACTTCATTTGCAGCAGTGCTCCAAGCGGCTGCAAAAGTGTTGGTGATAACTCTCTGCTGAGGGTAAATTTAAGCCGCTTTCTTCCGGTATCTCAAAGTCAGTGGTGGCCACCACCTTCTCCTTTGCAGAAGGGTTATTTACAGCAAGAGAACAGAGTGAGAACACTGTGGAGCTGCTGAGCGTGCCCTTTGGTAACCTGTGTGCCAGAACAATTACTGGTGGCTCTGAAGCCAGAATGGATGTGTCTGTTTCCTGAGTGTTTGTGCCAAGCTACAAATATTAAGGAAAAAACCAAGAGCTGCAGAACGAGAACAAGCAGCTCTAGCACATACTGCAGTAGAAAAATACTGTAAAGAAAAGACTGCTGGACACGGGCACAGGAAATACTTTTTGGGACTAGTTTCATTGCAGAGCTCCTCAATTAAATGAGGAACAGCAAAGAAACTATCCAGTTAAAGATCAGGAACATTGCTGAGTGGGAATGCTGGAGGAACAGCTGCAGCTGCACTTATCACACCGTTTGCCAACAGGAGGAAGGGAAACATCTCTACAATTCTTAGAGAGCCATAACCAGTGCTCACAGCTCAAGGGAAGTTTGCGGATTGTTTGGCAAACTATAGGAAGTTCAGTAAAATCATTTTGAAGAGTTTGCATGTTGGATTTTGGGTTTGTTTGGGTTTTTTAACTCATGAGTAGATACTTAACACTGTGTCAGGTTCTTGCTGTTCTTCTGGAGTGGATTACTGTAAAAAAAAGGTAAGAGCAAATAAAAGAAAATGGGGAAGACAAGAAAGAGCCAGTTTACAGAGAAGGACAGTATCTGTGGTCGTTTGAAGTGATGGCTTCATATCTTGTGGTGTTGTAAGGGTCACCATGCCTACAGAACCTTGTGGCACTCTTATTCTGACTACCTGAAGCCGTATATTAATGTCTGCGACACTGATGAGCGAGAACAGAAACACTTGCTATATAGTATGTATTTACCACTCTGTCCAAAGCCACGTGAATGGTTCTTAAAACAAGGCAGTTCTTCTGAGTATACAATCAGTGGCGAGGAATTTTCACCATGAAAAGAAAGCTGAAGCTGTCCAAAACTTGCCAGCTCTTTGGATGCTCACACGTTCAGAGCTTTTAGGCCTCCTGTTACAAAAAGTTCATTTGTAGGTTGGCCAGAAGAGCAAAACCACTACAAAAGTTGGGTAAAGAAAGGAAACCATTTCAGTGATCAGCAGTGTGTGATTTAGCAAGCGGCTCTTGTGATTGCTCCTGGTTTAGTCTCCCTGTGTCTGAGAACTCCTTTCATATTGTGCACAGCTGCTAACACTTACAGTTTGGGGATCGTGTTGACACAGGAACACAAAGGGGTTGAGATATTGTGAGCTTATTACCAGGGTGGGAGGTCAGGTGGAGGACGTGTGTGGGGGCAGGAGTTTTCCAAAGGCAAATTGTTGCAGAAGTAACTCATGACTGTGGTTAAAGACTATTTTCTTAGTCGGAAATTTATGAGAGCCCATGCATCTGTAGATTCAGGTATGCTGAGGGAAACTTGTGCAGCCAGCTGTCAGAAACTTGTTACAGGTCTGCCAGGCTGTGCCACAGGCTTGAGCACAGCCACGGCAATGCTGCTGTTCCACTCCCATGGCAGTCTGACTGCCAGTTGGAAGTACTTCCATAAACAGGGCAAAGTGAACTTGGCAAGAGGGAAAATGAAAGCCTTTTCTAGTCTGGACCTATGAGTTACTGAAACTTTGTGCTGTGGGTGAACAGGCAGATGACAAACTGCTTATTCAGGAAAGTACCTTTTTGAGCCATCACAATAAAGTCAGGTTGTTCACAACATGACACATGAAGTACTCTACAGGAGATGAAACACCATAGGTGATGGCAAGGATGGAGCATTGGTGTGCACAGAAAAATGTGTTTGCTCTGTCTGATCACAGGGCACAGGGACAGCTGAGCAGAATCTGGCTCCACTGAGTGTGAGCTCATTTTTATTGTGCTGGTTGAACCTCTCCAGTGGCGGCTACCTGCAGCATCAGACTGTACTTCATTTGTTGAGAAAAGGGAGATAATAGGATATTTTGAACTGCTGCGCTGCAGGACCCTTGGGATTTTGCACACTATGCTTGGAGCCGGGTGAGGTTCTTGCAGCCTAGCAGCTCTAAATACTTTCACAAAGTGGCCTGTAAGAAACCAGTGAGAATGTGATTGCACTTGGGCTGAGGTTAAAGAGAGACAGTTTTACAAAGTCCGTCAGGCTCCCTAGTCTCCAGAGAAAGACAAGTTGTTTGCAGAGTAATTCGCATCAGGAATTTAACCAAACCTTGGTAGACCACCTTCTCACATGGAATCATTTCTTGGTAGGGAGAAGAAATGAAGAGAGTTCGGACCCCTAGATTAAGTGTAACGTTTGTAAACACCCTCAAGGGATTTCATTGGTGTCGGCAGTAAACTGAAAGCTAATATTCACAGGGATGAAGTTCCTAAAAACGTAAAAACAATTGATTTGGATGATGTAGAAAACCCATAGATAAAAAACACATTTATTTCTGAGAAAAAACCGCCCAGCAGCTCTATCTGGTAAGAGCACTTAGCTGTACTCTTTTCATATTTCCAAGCATGATTTTACTATCCTAGGAGAAAGAAAAGCAGGGCTGCTTTGAGGGGTCCAGTAAAACTCTGATACCTGTAGAAGAAGTAATGAGTGGGGGACACCGGGTCCCAAGACTCGATTCAGAGTTGTTCGTAAGGAGTAGATTATGTGATAACAAGGATTTCAGTAAAATTGCCTCAATATAATGACTGTATGATGTGCTGACTAACAAAGACTTTGAAGCAAAGAAACAAGTTCCATCTGTTCAAAAATGTTGTGCATTCTTCATAAATACACACGATTAAAGGGAAAACCCACCTGAGTTCAGCATCTGTTTCTTTTCAGATGGAAACAAATGAATGTGAGCGTTTGGCTGGCAGGTTATTTTTGCTTACTTGTTTTTCCAAAACTCAGGTAAAAAAAGTGGGGTAATAGTATGTCCAACAGGAACAACTTGGT
>JAOXOE010000720.1:5701350-5721522 GCA_028565055.1 Phoeniculus purpureus
CTTGGGCCCCTTTACCTGCCAGTGCCCTGTCCCATGGGATTTCCTCTAGTAATTGCTTGAAAAGGCCAAAGTTGGCCCTCCTGAAGTCCAGGGTTGTGATTCTGCTAGGTAGTCTGTTCCTACGAGAAGAAGCATTGTTTTCAAGAGAACAGGAATTTGGCCAAGGGAGGAGAGTTAGAGGATACTTTTGGTCCTTAAATACTTCAATGGTTTTGAGAAAACATTGTTTTAAAACTTTTCCATGTGAAAGTCTGCTATTATAACTAGGTTCTTTTGCCAACTCCTTAAGTTTTTTTCTAACATCTTACTGAGAAATCACTGAAGATGTAGCTATACAGCAGTGGGTTTTTGTGTAAAACCTTTTACTGCTGAGGGTAATTGTGTTCATTTTGGTTTTTATCATCTCAGTTCCCCTTCTTCCGTCCCTCACACCCAAACAAGAAGCTGTACTTTGTTGAGCATACTTTTCTATTTATAAAGACGCAAAGTGCAGGTTTTTGATTGTTTCTTAATGACAATAAGAGTGTTCTACTGGTTTTAATCCATGCACTTATACCAGATCAAAGAGGAGTAGATTTGTATTCCTTTATAAAAACCACTTTCTCCGTACAAAAGAAATCAGTTTTAAAATTACATTTTCATGAATAAGTTAATATGAAAAAGCAAGTTTATAATTTATATAATTATTTTGAATAAAGTATTACTATTATTTAAATTAAGTATTAATATTTTGGTTTTTTCTATGTTAAGACCAAAAGGAAAAGCTGATGCAAGAGAACAAAGACCTGCAGTTGTGCTATCAGGAACATAAGAAACAGCTAGATGAACTGAAAAATCAGATGAAGTATTTGACCCAGGTGAACTCTATTTCTGTTTAAAATATGAGCAGAAAAACCCCATTCTATGTTTTATGCATAGTGCAAATACTTTTTGAAAGTAAAAGAATACCGAAAGGTAACAGTGTTGATTTATTCATGATATCAAGCAAAATGTCGTGTCTGGTGAGAATGCATCTTGTTACTCCAAATGTATTTCTTCAATGCTCATTCACATCTGACCACACCTTTTCATGAAGTATCTCTATTCCAGGAAAATGATATTGATGTGACGGAATTCAGTGAAGCCCTCTTGCTTATAAAGGTAACAAGAAGAACACATATGTAAGGGATTGGAACCTGAGGTTCCTTTCCAAACCACACCAGTCAATGATTTTTACTTCTTTTTTAAATCCATGGTTTCCATTACACTTTTTCTACACAGTTGAATCATGTGTGCATCTTTCAGTAGCTAATGCTCTAAGCTCATGTCTGTTTTAGCCATTTTGTAGTTACAGTGCAGCAGAAGGGAAGATGAAAAGACAGCCAAGAAAAAAAATCTAGGTTTATGTAGATAATTCAGTATAATAACAGAAGTGAATAAAATTAGATTCACAATCATTTTTAATGTGGTTTTTTCTCACTTAAATGTCTTACCACACCATCTTATTTTTCCTATAATAAACTAAAACAGTTTATTAATTCCTAAACGTATGGCAGTATTCTATAAGCATGGAAGTTCTAAAATGCAATAAGATGATGCTTAGCAGCTACTCTTTTTTTTATTAAAACAGAAAGGAAATACTCAGAAAAATATTCTTTTTTCCCTCTTGCACACAAGTTATAATTTTATATTTCAACCTTGAGTGAGGGGTGGAAATACATTAATAAAAGAAGTTTGCATTAAGGTTCCACAGTCCCAGTGACAAAGGTTTTATTTTCTTGAGAATTGCTTACAGTAAATAGCATGCTCTTTTTGGTGCTGAAAGGCAAGTGATAGTTCTACAACGATAATGAAAAAAAGAAAGCAAAAAACCCACTGAAACTAACCAACATGGAAATTTAAGTCCAGAAGCCATATAGACATAAGAACAATAATAATTCACGCAGCAGGATTATTTATTTTTAAAAAAGGCAAATATATGAAGAGGTTTGTCTTCTCATTGGATAGATACGAATAATTGCTTCTGAATGTCTTCTGCGTATTAATTGGTTCTTGCTATTCACGGCCTTACATTACTGAATGCAATCCTGACATTTACTGCTCTACTTCTGTCCTAGTTTTTGTTTTACCATGTGCTCAAAATATACAGAGAAGTACCTACTGCCTTGTTCCAAATACATAACCCAGAGGTAAATTCAGTCACATTCAAGTATCTTACAGAAGTCTGTTACAGTGATTTCTCGAATTTGCTCCAGGTTCGAAGGCAGCAGCAGCAGAATGGAGACCTTTCATTTTTGAGAAAAGTAGAAGATGACAGCTACAAAAATTTAGAGCGCTCCATGCGAGAGCTGCAGCTAACACATACCGAAACAGTGCAGGAACTTGACAAGACAAGAAAAATGCTAATTATACAGCACAAAATCAACCAAGATTACCAGGTACCGAACTCTACCCACAGTGGAAAATTACCTCAGAATAACATTTTATCATTTGTGGCACTGCCAGAATTCAGCCTCACAAATTCAGCCTCAAAGCCAGTGTGTTTTTAGGTAACCTAACAACATAAGGTTTGCTGTTATCAGGGCCTCAAGGACAGATAGTAACTGTACTTAGCACCTAAGTGTCTTTTTCCACACCACTCTGCTTTTACTTTCTTGAGCTGGATGATTGTAGATCATATTTTGACTCGTCATGCGACTAATGTAAGTTTAAAGTAACAAAACCATTACAGAAACTATTAGAAACATTGACCTGAAAGAAGAGCTAGTCTTTCTTTTTTCTTCAAAGTATTTATAAATTTTGCTGAAATTTATGCTGAATTTAAAATTGCTGCTATCTTTGTATGTTCTAATGTATTTAGAATGCTAGAATGCATAGAATCATAGAATACATTTGGTTGGAAGGGACCTTTAAAGGTCATCTAGTCCAACCCCCATCTTGTACTAGATCAGGTTGCTCAGAGCGTCATCCAGCCTGGCCTTGAATGTCCCAAGGGAAAGGGCCTCCACCACGTCTCTGGGAAACCTGTTCCAAATGATTCACCACCCTCATTTTAAAAACTTCTTTTTATCTATTCTAAATATCTCCTCTTTTAGTTTAAAAGCATCACGTGTTGTCCTCTCACAACAGGCCTTGCTAGAAAGCCCCTCCCCATCTTTCTTACAGACTCATAGACTTAAAGACTGCAGTAAGGTCACCTCAGAGACACCTTTTCTCTGGGATAAACAACCCAACTCTTGCAGCCTGTCCTCATAAGAGAGGTGCTCCAGCCCTCCAGTCAGTTGTGGCCTCCTCTGGGACGGCTCCAACAGTTCTATGTCCTTCTTGTGTTGAGAAACACAGAGCTGGACACTGATGGGGTCTCATCAGATCGATCTTCCCTCAGATCCAACTGTATTTTCATTTGTAGGCAAAAGCATGGGCAGCATCTGTGCAGGACAAGCCTGAAAAGTCCTTTTCACATGCATTTTTTTTTTCCAGAATGAAGTAGAAATAATGACACAAAAGATGGATAGTATACAGAAGAATTATGAGCTCAAACTGGAACAGTATGTCCGTCTTCTTGATATTAGAGCTGCACGCATCAAAAAACTGGAAGGTATCTTTGAAATATATTCTCAATTTTTTCAGTATATTTTATGTATCTATACATACAATTGCAGTAGGTTCAGCTGAAAAGCTTTTCTATTCCTAATACTTGTACAATGGTCAATTCTTTCATGGAAAATAATATTTGTGCTATTTCATTGACTTAAATGATAAAGTTATTAGTCAAACAAAATTCAACAAAGCAGTTTGTACTGTAGGTATTGCTAAATAAGAACCAAATTACCAACCTTAGAAGTTATTTGGTTTTGTTAATAAACTATACATTTATGGTCAGCCTTTTCTTTTTCTGTCCCATCATTACGAAACATTTTTTTTGTTGTTGAAAACCCCAAAGTCGTGGTATAATCAACAGAACATGTCAATATGACTGATTTAGCATGCTAATTTAATGCCTTCGTTGTTCGTATGAGGTGCCTAGGAAGCTTGAACTGGGATATATTACAAACCCCAACGTCATAATAATGTTCACATTTTGTCTCCAAAGTTGCATCCCCTATACAAATAATGTCCTAATTCTGTACGCATCTATAGAATCATAGAATCATCAAGGTTGGAAAAGATCTTCAAGATCATCAAGCTGAACCATCCATTCTGCAGCCCCTAACCACTAAGTCATCTCCTGAACCACCATGTCAGATTATCCCCTCCAGGGGAAGTACTGCCACCCTGTCCCTAGGCAGCCTGTTCCTAGGCTCCCCACTCTTTCTGGGAAGAAATTTTTCCTAAGATCCAGTCTGAACCTCTCCTGGCACACTCTGACCCCATTTCCTCTTGTTCTATCGCTTGTCCCTAGGGAGAAGATGCCAACCCCCACTTCGCTCCAACCTCCCTTCAGGAAGTTGCAAAGGAGGCCTCCTCTCAGCCTCCTCTTCTGCAGGCTGAACAGCCCCAGCTCCCTCAGTCTCTCCCTATCAGCCCTGTTCTTCAGACCCCCTACCAGCCTAGTTGCCCTTCCGTGCCCCTTCTCCACCACCTCCATGCCCTTCCTGTACTGTGGTGCCCAAAACTGCCCCCTGTTTTGGGGGCTGTTCACTATTTATCACCTGTGAGGCTTGGCAACATGTAAGTCTTTGTTGATAGTTCTGTCCACTCAAGATACTACAGAGGTTAAAAGTCATATGTACTTTTTCTTTCCCTTGCAAATTTAGAGCAACCTTACAAAAATATGTATCTTAAGTCTCTGCTGCATTTGCATACTGCAGTTTGTCTTGATCATGGCATACAATTTGTTAACTCCCTCGTAATCCATTACTGATTGTTAGGAGCCTGTGTCTATTTTTGTTGGAGAGATTGTTTTCAGGGTGCTAAAAGAGCAGTATGTGTGATTTCTTGTTTGGTAACAGCTTTAAGCAAGCAATTGTTAGTTGAATTGTGCTTTTTCCCTCTGTACTCAAGCATTAGCTATATTTTATCTTCAGACAAGATGTTGTATTGTAGCTCTATTTTGTTTTATTTGTTGCAGCCCAAATAAAAGATATCGTCTATGGGAAAAAACCACAGAAATCCAGACTACTGCCAGGCGATCCAGTGGATGAATTTAATGAAGCTTTACATTTAGAAAAAGGAGAGAACCTTTTTGAAATTCACATCAGCAAAGTGGTGTTCTCTTCTGAAGCTTTGCATGCTCTTGGAGACCAGCAACCTGCCACTTTCTGTACTTACGCATTCTATGACTTTGAACTTCAGATAACCCCAGTGGTTCATGGGCACACGCCGTCCTATGACTTCACTTCTGAGTATCTCGTGCAGGCTGATGACTGCTTCTTTTACTACATACAGGAGAACAGTATCACACTTGAGGTTCATCGTGCATATGGCACGGATTATGAAACAGTTGCTGCCTGTGAACTGAAGTTCGATCAAATCTTGGAAAGCAATGGGAAGATCTACCACACAGCAAATTTAGTTGGTAATTAACATATCAGAAAAAGTTCTGTTTAATGCAGCATTGTGACAACTAAGAAGTGACTGAGAAAACTGGGGCTGGTTAGTCTGGGGAAGAGGAGACTGAGGGTAAATTTGCTGTCTGCAAATACCTGAAAGGAGGGTGTAGCAAGAGCAGGGTTGAGCTCTTCTCACAGGTGACAGGACAACAGGAAATGGCTTTAATTTGCCCCAGGGGGCTTTAGGTTGGATATCAGGAAAAACTTCTTTACAGTCAGAGTTGTTAAGCACTGCCTCCTCAGGGAAGGCGTTGAGTTGCCATCCCTGGATGGGTTTAAGAATTGTTTGGATGTGGTGCTCGGGGACAGGGTTTGACAGTGTGTTGTTAGAGATAGGGCAGTAGGGTTAGGTCGAGGTTGGACAATGATCTTGAAGGTCTTCTCCAACCTGAGCAATTCTGTGAATTCTGTGCATGAACTAATGTGTATTTGGCCGACAATGAAGGTGTGAATTACTATTTCAAAAGAACAAAAAACAGTTTACACAACCTTATATTTCCTGTTGGATATGCAGCATATTCTGGTGGCTACTAACCATGGTGGGAAAGCTCTGACAGGTATCTTTTTGCCCAGAATGGCAGAGGGCAGAAGTGCAGTAAATATAGTGATCTTGAAGTGTGTGCCATTAGAAGTACGTGACATGCTGAAGATGGCATCAGGGACTTTTGTCTCCAAATAGCAAGTGAATAGTACAGATTACAGTATGAAAAATTGTGTTTGGGTTTTGGATCATACCTGCAGAGACAGAGAAGGTGTTACAAATACAAGCTGTATGTCTCCTGTCACAAACACTGTCACAAGGCCTAGTCACAGGACAACTAATATTTAATTTGTGGCATTTCCTATTTTTTTTTCTCAAGTGTGCTGCTGTCAAAAAGTAGGTGAGTGCAGTTGTGTCTGTGTTTATTCCTTAGGAACTAAAGCTGGCATTCAGAATTACGGTACCTTAGAATACTGGATCAGGCTGCGAATTCCCATGGATCAAGCTATCAGTCTCTACAAAGAGAAGCACAAGGCTCTGGCATATATAACATCCAGTTGTAAGGGAAGTGAACAATCATCCCAGGTAAGTTTGGGTTTCTCTTTCACAGTTTTGGTTGTCATAGAATCATAGAATCATTAGAGTTTGGAAAGGACCTCGAAAGATCATCTAGTCCAATCCCCCTGCCACAGCAGGATCACTAGAATATTTGCAATTATGCTATTTAATTTTTGACCTGTCAGTGTCAGATGCTCTTAACATTTTATACTGGAATGATATTCATAAACGTTAAACCAGCTGGGTCCCAGATCACTATAAAAAGGGAATCAGTTGTTCAGTAAGATTTCAAGGTTCATAAAGTTTGAGTATTATGAGATTGAAAATAGTTTGTATTTCTGAATTTATCTGGATAATGAGAATTTGAATAATATAATGCATGAGATAATCACGTTTTAGTGTGTGTCACAGACAGAAAAAGACAAAGAGACTTGCTGACATACTTCACAATTGTTTAAAAAATAAAAAGCACTCAGGATGAAATCTGTAAATTAAAACACTTGAGAGTTTCTTATCTGAGATTTTATCCATAGCTGTTTAAATTACTGTACGTCTGGAATAAGTTTAATATATTATTCCATAACATAAATTTATATTGTACTGGAATGTCAATGGATTTGATCATGTAATCTGAGAAGTCTGTTTAGTGTATAAATTCTCTTAAAGGTCAGTATAAGCATTTTCTGAATAACTAGTTGATAACACCAGAACATTTGCTTGAAATCTGATTTTTTTCAAAGGATCAAAGGTATTTTTAACAAAGTCACAAAGTCTGGCCATTGTTAAGTGCCAAAATCTGTTGTTTCATTTTCTCTAGTTTTGATTATGATAGTTCTAGCTCTGTTACCAATCCAAACGCAGTCACATTCAAATGTGGAACTGAAATATGCTGATTATTTGTGAGAAAATAAAATAGGAGAAATGGCAGGAATTAAGAACAGTTCCTGCACAGCCGTTTGAAACTGCACTATCTGCAGTACCCTATAGCTGTAGCAGATGGTTACATTATGTTCAGGGCTCTGTTGGCCTGCCATCTGCAGAAGTGGCTTCAGTTGTGCATTCCAAAACTTAAGCTTGCACTACTTAAACACTACTTAAAATGTTCTGACCTGAAGAGCAGCAGAAATCATGGAAACATGAACTGTACATAAATGCTATACATTTATTTTTTCCAGTTCTGCGTGCAGCCAGAAATAGTAGTCTTGAGGTTGCATGTTAAGGACTTAAACTGTCATGTTTAGTTTTCTTGTTAACTGTTTCAATGGGGATTATTTAGTCACAACAGCTAACATTTTATCACATAAAATCAAACTGATATTTGTATTTCCTGTATGCCAGAAGACAGAACTCGGAACTGTGGCTTGCACAAGCAAGATAATTATGTGCAATTAATGAAAATAGCTGTGACATTCTACACTGAAAAAGGAGATCCTCTTGAGGTCAGGATAGATGGGGATTGCTCATCTAAGATAGTCATGTAGTTTTTCCTTTGATCCTTAAATTTTTATTAAAACTAATTTCCCAGTTTGCAAGCTATGGTTCCACAGTATGGAGAAGCCATGCTAATAAGTAATTTTTAAAAATTGTGATATGGTTGAGTTTTTTAATTCAAACACTTACTATTACTCTTCACATACTGGTTTCTAAGTTTTATAAATTGTTTATGTGCTTTGGAGGAAGAAAAAGACAGGAATCTGTGATGTCATTTTAATTATTGAAAAGTACAAACACAAAAAGGGCTACAGCTATAAACATTTATTGGCACAGGACAGCAGTAGAGATCATAATCCTTAACTTGAAAGTGGCACAATATATGAATCTCTCGTAAAACTGTGATCTTCTCTGCTTTGTAGATAATCAAATGACAAGTAGATCATAAAACTTTATAGAATAAAGCAAACACTGAGACTTGAAAGGATTAACCTTTTCTTTCCTTATACCAACAAATCAAGAGAGATGTCATTGGATTTATAGAACAAGTAATATTTTGACATATAAAATTAAGCAGTAGTTGGAGTGCCATTGAACTAATCAGTTGGTTTGTTCTATTTATAGAGTTCTTAGAGTTCACCAACATCAGAATTCTAATGTTTTGAATTTAATTTCTTTTTCATTTCAAACAGCAGTTACACAGAACTGCCCAAGTCAGCACTTCAACAGATGGCAATTTAAATGAACTCCACATTACAGTGAAATGTTGTAACAATCTACAGTCCCGAAGAAAACATCTTCAGCCAAATCCTTATGTTGTCTACAAGTTCTTTGATTTTGAAGACCATGATACTCCTGTCATTCCTAGCAGCAGAAACCCACAAATAAATGACCATATGTGTTTCCAAGTACCAGTAAATGCAGATTTAGACCGATACTTAAAATCACAATCGTTAACCTTTTACGTATTTGATGATGCTGAACCAGAAGACAGTGCTTGTGTAGGGAAAGCCAATGTGCCTCTTATTTCTTTAGTACATGACAGATCTATCTCAGGTAAGAATTAGACCTCTTTAAACTTAACAAAATCTTCAGTTCCTCTTTCATATCTCTAAATCTCTTTAAAAGCAAAACTAAAGAAAAGCTCCTCAGAAGGATCTGGACAGGCTAGATCAATAAGCTGAGACCAATTGTATGAGGTTCAACAAGACCAAATGCCAAGGTCTGCGAGTGGGTCACAACAATCGCATGCAATGCTACAGGCTTGGGGAAGGGTGGCTGGAAAGCTGGCCAGTGGAAAAGGACCTGGGAATGCTGGTCATGAACTGGCCAGCACTGTGCCCAAGTGGCCAAGAAGGCAAATGGCATCCTGGCTCTCAGAATCAGTGTGGTCTGCATGGCTAGGGAAGTGATCAACCCCCTAGACTTGGCACTGGTGAAGCCACACCTCAAATGCTGTGTTTAGGTTTGGGCCCCTCACTACAAGAAGGGCGTTGAGCAGGTCCAGAAAATGGCAACAAAGCCCTTAGTGCAACCTCTGGCCATTTTTTGTAGTCCTGTTGCATACTACTTGGGAGAAAAGTTTGACCCCCTCCTCACTCCAACCTGCTTTCAGGTAGGAGCAATAAGGTCTCCCCTCAGCCTGCTTTTCTCTAGGCTAAACATCCTTAGATGTCTCAGTCACTCTCAAGTGCATCAAGTGCTCCCCAGAAGTTAGCAGTTTTCAATTGACTGTGGTTTTTGTTATATAAAAGCTGCTTGATGATTATTTCATTGTCAACCATAAAGCACTCGTTAAAATATTAAATCGTTATTCTATAATCATCCCACAGAAATTGATATTTGCAGGTGAATTTAGAGTGTTCCTTCTTTGATAAAGATTTAACAACTTGCAGATCTTTAAAAGCATTCTACTTTAATATATACAGTTAGTACTAGGAAAACAGATGAGGATTAGTTAGATGTTTTGAAAGTTGTCAATACAAATTCATTATTTGGTATTGGATTATCTAAGAAACCTACAGGAGATCTCAAATGAACACAATAAAGCAGTCCCTTCTAAATCCTGTAATTCTGAGTGTCGACAAGTTACATTGGATGTACTTGGATCTACAAAACCCAATATTTTGACACTGTTCAGGTTCCACAATTAGTTCTGTTACTTAATTAGTGAACCCATGCAGATTTGTGTTCCATATTCTTGTGTATGTACAGCATATCATCATTTAAATACAATCTGCCTTGTGCTTTCAGGTACTTTTGAACTAATGGATTCTGAAGGACATGCTGCTGGTACCATCACAGCTGAATTAAAATGGAGGCTTGCCTACCTGCCACCAAGTGGATTAACAGTGCCTCCAGATTTAGTGAATTACATTGAAAATGAGAAACCGATGCAAACCAAATCAGTAGAAGATAAAAAAACGCAGACTCCGGCCTTGTCACCTTCTTCATCAGTGAGAGTAAGTAACTGAACAAACCCACAGAAGTTGAGACAGATAAAGACCTTCTGTATCAGGACATTTAGTTATTCTGCCATGATTTATCGTTACTGTGAAATAACATGTAGTACAAGTACCTCACATAGCCCTCTTCAACTTCCTGTAGGGAGTGAAATCTTGTGTCTTTTAAAAGCCTTTTTTTAATGGTAGGTAGCTGGGTAGCAAAAGGGTGGAGGTAAAAAGGAGGAGAAATAATGTTAAATGCCTTACCTATAAATTTAGTGCTTGTTAATTCTCTCTAATGCAGATGTGCTACATAAGATGTAGTCACATGCCTGTGCAACTTCAGCACTATGGTTGAATTTTAAGAGAATCATGAGATCATCTATTGTTTCTGTGGTCTCAGAAACTCACACATACCTCAACCAATTAGGGTAGACTGGAGCCAAAAGCATCCTCAGGCAGCCAGACCCAAGCCATATGTACATAGGTATGTGTTTCTCTTGACTCTTCTGAGGCCTGGAGCATGGTGCTAAGATATGTAACAGCTTCTTAAAAATCACTTATAACCTAAAAGTAGTGTAAGGTTTTTTTTCATGTGTTAAAATCAATCAAGATGGAAGATAATTTCTACTTTCATCAAGAGCCTAAATCATGAATAGTAATAATCAACTTTTTCTTGATTATGTTTTTTGTCTTTTGTTTTATAACATAACAGCAGAAATTATTTTGGATCATTTTGTTAAATTTGCAGCTGTCATCAGTCTCTTGTCTGTGTTAAAATTCTCCAAAGGGAGTGGCTTTAGAAAGAACAAAAAAGAAATCAGGCATTCCATAAACAATAATAATAAATCATAAATTCTGCTGCATCGATGGTACTGCAGACTTGAGTCCTGCAGTTAGTGATTACCTGGAACTCACATTCTATTGCCATTTGAGTCTGAATGCTGAAAGGTGTCTCCATTTGGAGGGATTCCTTATACAGGTAACAGCTACATCATCATCTTTCCTAGTCAAGTATTGGATCTAGTTAGATTGACTTTGAGAAGAATTAAGGCCCCTCAAAATTTTCTGTAAAATAAGATCAGAAAATGGTAATAACTGCTCTTCAATTATGTTTGTTATATTACAGAGACCAGTACCCAAGCTAAGGAAACATAGAGCTCAAGCAAACAAGAAGGTATCTTTTCAGGATGTTAGCACAGTACAGATGGAAGTAAGTTTTGAGTATTCTCCTCATGCATGTTGAAGCAAGAAAGGCTCCTTGTGGCTCAGCGTGGACAATTTGTAGAACTATTTGTCAATAACACTTAGTTATTTTAGCAATACAAAGCATTTCCTTATTTTAGCAGTACAAGACAGGGATGTGTCAAGCAATGAATTATAGTAAAGTACTACGTACAGGTTGGGGAATACAATATAGAGGTATTTGTGTGACTGCCTCAGAATTGTTTGCTATCATTCATGGTTTACAAGCTTCAACTTTTATGGATAGGGCAGATTCTAACAGAATCTGTCCAAATGCTTCTCCACTGGTAAATTTATACCTGCTTTTGTGTGTTGTCTACTAAATATTAAAGGTTCCCCTTATTTTCCGTGTAACTTAGGTCTCTGTTTTGGAAGATAACATGGTACTTACACAGAAAACGAAGGATTCAAGTGTTTCAGAGGTATGAGATTATTTAAGGTTTTGCAGTTGTGTGTAATGTATTGCATTTTAATTCCATGTGTGTGTTAATTCTTTAGAGTCATATTTCAAAAATCAAAGAACAGTACAGTATATCTCAAACACTTCTCTGAAGTAGCAGGAAAGTGACTCCTTGTGATGACAGTCATCTTTTATTGGCCATTAGAAGGGGAAGAATAAACCTAATTATTTCCTTCTATGTTTGGAAAAAGTTTGTTTTCCCTCTAAAAAAATACCGTAATATAGCAGGGGGAATGGAGAAGAAATGGCGTGTCTTTGGAATATTGCTAAATATGTAGCATTCCAAGGAGAAGAAAAAGTAGTAAGTATTATAGGTCCGATTGCTTGTGAAAGAAAATGTTGGATTAGCAAACTGTAGTTTCTAGGGATATAACACAACATTTAATCACCAGCTCTCATCTTCCTTTCACTTCTCTACTTTCAAGCTCATCTGGAGCTTTGATTGAGAAGTCTCATCTCCCTTGTGCCACATCAGATGCTGTTGGTCAGGCAGAGTGATCAAAATTATCCACAAAATGCAACTTAGGCACTGAAGGCCAGACATTGATTAAAACACACCGATTACTGTGCCTCATCTGTGCCAAGGAGAAACATAAGAGACACAGTCTGTTTTCTATGACTGGAAGGCTTCAAGGATAACCTTTAGTTGTAGAATAAGGCTCTTAAGAGTTTGTTGCCATTGCTCTGCTTTGTGTGTTAGAATGGAAATAATACCTCGGGTCCAGTTTTGGACAACTCACGTGTTCTGTTGACAGCTGAAAGCTGCCTCATGGATTCAGAGGGTGGGAGGTGAGACTTTAGTGTCTGGAGAACTCAGTCCTAAGTCCTTGACTTTTTGGATCATAATTAATGCACAGATCTCCAGCACATATCAGTGCAAGGTGCTGTGTCTGTAATGGTATCTCCGTTGCTAAGGGATTATTCCATGTAATTATACTCAAAGAGGAAGAAGGCAATCAGATTACTTCAGAGTTAAGTTACACAGTAAAGATATTTTTCCTTATTATGTTTGTATTGTAGCAAGGCTGATTCTTTTATATATATATTATTTTAGTGTGCTTTTGAAGCAGAATATATTGTATAATTTAAGTTATAAAATTGCCAATGGAGGAAGGTTGGGGTTTTTTGAAACTGAGTCTTGTAGAACTGAAAAAACTGAAATATAAATGAATCTGAAAACCTAACAGGCTGTTTATATGCTGACAGGTACCAAATGATTGTAACGGTTATGCTTGCACAAATATACATTGTTAGAGAATTGTCTTTCTACTGTATCAATTATTTGTTACTGCAGTTGACAACCTCTCATCTCCTTTGCGCTGAAGAAGCAGTATAGTTGTTTAAAGGCCATGTATAATGAATGTGAGCCATACCCCTTCGAGTTTTGAACTTTAGTAACTTTTGCTATTCAGAGACTGTTACAAAGATTCTAATTTATCTATTTTTCTGTAGAATGCAGTACATGAGGTTAAACAAGAACAGCCAGCAGATGATGAGATGGAAGAGATTGCTGAAGAAATTCCACAGCAAAATGGTCAACTGGCACTTCAATCACAAATTGCAGTTACCTCTGGAGATGAGACAGAACTAAGTGGAGAATTTGAAATAGAAGGTAGAATTCATTTTTATGAATAAGTAACTGTATTTTTTTAATAAATCTGTGTCTTTTTCCATTTTCTCCAGCATTACTTACTAGCAGTGGGAGCTGCCTCATTATGAGAAGCCTCATGACAGAAATGATATTCTGGTGTAGTGTATAGCTGAAACTGGGTGGTGGGTATGGTAGTGTTATTTTCTTCCCAAATGGAAGCTGTATTGTAATTGAATGCAAAAATCTGGAATCTGACCTAGATTCGTAAAATATTAAAGGAAACCTGGCTTCCATTTTAAATGTCTTTAGATTCTCCCTTAGAACTATGCTATTGCAAAGACTATTTTAATGAATACGCTCCTTTTGTCTGCAGATAGCAGCCAATGCTGATGTTGGAAATCCTTTCAGACAGTGAGGGGGTAGTATGTCTTATCACATCTGTAACATAAAGTTGTTAGAGGCAGATTCATTTAAAGATCATAAAAGCCAGGTCACCTCCTGACTTTTTTAAAGATCATAAAAGCCTGTTCTACCTCCAAGCTTAAACTGTTTATTGGTGAAAGAAACCAAGTCCACAAAACCATGTTTAAAGTAAAAGCATGAGCAGGATGCTAAAATTTTATGACCAGTTGTTTGCAGCTTCTGCATAAGAATTAACTAGAAAAATGGGAAAAACATGATGTCAAATCCCTGTTATGTTTTTAAGTAATTTGCTCCAGAGAAAGAAGAGCTGAATGCTTTAGACAATAATCCACTTGCGTGCAGAACTACTTCATTTTTTTTTTTTAGAAAGTACATTCCTCTTTACATGTGCACAGTGTTAAATGTAGTCAGAGGAAATCCACAAATTCAGGCCATATTCTTATAAAAAGCTAACTGTTGTTCATACTGCAGTTCATCACTGAACTCAGGTCGTTCCACTCATCAATTTTCATCTGGGAAACATTACATTTTTAGCAAATCAGAAAAAAATACAGTTGAGATGACTTTAAAGGTCATTGATTTGCCAATGTTAATCTTCTGCATGGAAGGGAAGATTTACCTGGCACTTATACTTTATTTATTACAAAAACGAATATATTGCTCTCAGGTTTCTCAGCAAGTCTCAGGTGGACTACAAATACAAGGAGGTTTAAGTACATTGATTTTTATCTTTTTTTTTTCAGACGAAGATGATAGACAAGGTTCTGATGGCTGTGAATCAGTAAGGACTGACAGTGATGACTGTGTTGTTTCAAGTCCATTATCCAGGAACGTTAAAAAGGTGAGTCATTTATGGCAATTATTTGTGAAGTGTAAAAGAAATGTTTTATGTTTCATGTCCTCTAAGAGTAGCTTTGCTGTATCTACAGTCAGATTCTAAGGAATTTTCAGTGATTGTATGTTTTCCTGTTTCCAGGAAAATTAAACAACTTTGCACAGAGTGAAGTTAACCTGACTGTATCTGTGCTTGTGATTTATAGGTGGTTTTTAACAGGAAAATAGCTTGTCATTTTTCCCATTGTTGTCATGCACACTTGGGAGTAGATATTTCTACAGTTTCAATCTGAACTCAAACTGGAGTCCTGCACAGAATCTTCCTAACCAAAGATAACTATTATACTGCAAATAGAAATTAATCTTCTTTAAGATTAGGTAGGAAAATGTGCTTCTCCCAGTGCTCTCTGAGGAAGCAGATGATAATTTTACTTGTCAAGGCCTGTAGTAAATCTACAGTGCTTAGCTACGCACTGTGTTTCATCTCAGTACGTTGACTTGGTTGAATGTTGTTGAAATGGCAGTTGTGCAAGTTTGAGGTTTTTAATAACATGCAAATTTTGCATTTATTTTCTAGATCATCCATACTTTATTTTTGCATCTTTACTTGACAGCAGTTTCCCAACTGAACGTCATTTGTTAATAAAGTTTGTTTATCTGCAGTATCCAACAGCTTCAGTGTCCTCTTTTTTTCTATTATTATTTGTGGGCATGTACAGCAATAGTGTTGTCCTGTTCATAAAACCATCAGTTAGTGAGCGTAACAAAATAACATGGTAAATAGTTGGAAAATTTACTTTGAACAGTATTTCAGTAGTATGGTCCTCTAGAAAATATAAGTGTTTCATACTTTCAGATCTAATACTGACTGAACAATCTTAAAAATATACAAAACTAGCCCTTAACATTGATTAAGGTATTTCTAATGGTGACTTTTCTGGTCTCTCAGCCTTCTTTCAAAGGACCAAAGCTGTACTTTTATGTGCTCTCAGTCTTATAATAGAATCATAGAATCATTAGGGATTGGATCTTTTTCAGTGTTCTGGATCAAACCTGCAGTTTGATGATTTTAATTTTTTTAATAATTTTTTTTCAAGGCTGGGTGTCAATCTTACACAGTTACTAGCAACGAGGAGCATACGAGAAATATTACCCCTTTTTTTTTTAAGTTGTAGAAGGGATGTTACCACATGTAGAGGTAGAGGTAAAGAC
The DNA here is from genome assembly GCA_028565055.1 of Phoeniculus purpureus. Taxonomy (NCBI): domain Eukaryota; kingdom Metazoa; phylum Chordata; class Aves; order Bucerotiformes; family Phoeniculidae; genus Phoeniculus; species Phoeniculus purpureus. The sequence goes on from JAOXOE010000720.1 coordinate 5,717,561, forward strand.
AGCGAAGGTACTTTTGGAGGCAGAATTGCATTGTTTGTATGTAAAATGTTACAAAACTCTTTCACTGCCCTTCACCACCATTAAGTCAGACTATCATACAGTTGATCTACACATTTCTAGTTGTATTTTATTTTCTGAAGTCAAGGATTTTGAATGTAGATTCATTTGAGGTTAAATTTCTACCTCTCTCCGTTGACCTGTTCTTCTGGTAACAAAGTGCATGTTCAAGGAGGGGAGATAAGACGTCAAAAACCATAAGCAACTTGTTTGGTACAAACTACGTTGTTCAAATAAGCAATAATGTATTTGAGATTGTGGTTTAATTATTGAATACAGCATGTGAAAAGCCTGATTGAATTTGTGGGGGTTTTTTAAGCTTAAAAATCACTGCCTTTTATCTTTTGAGATTAATATCCTGCTGGTAATCAAACACTGTAAATAAGACTTGTGATTTTTAGAGATCGTTATGCTAATTATCCTGTAAGTCTGGGTTCTATGCCGAACGGTTTAAGCCATTTAAGATCACGCTGTTTCTTTTTTGCATGTTGCAAATTAGACAGTTCATGGTTATTTTTTAGATATGTTGATCATAAAGGGTATCTAACAGATTTTCCAGTACTTAGCTGTACCACTTGCTTCTTTCTCTTTTCTTCTTGTCTATGATGTATAATTAATCATAGATTACTTCATTTTGTTTCATTTCATTTACAACATTTATGAGCTTCACTTTGTCGGTATGAAATGCTTGTCCCCTTCTTTCCTTTCCAAAGTGGCGTAATTAGTGTTAGCATCTTTTTTAACAGGCTACATAAAGTTTAGTGGCTGGATTAAATCAAGTCATTAACATAATGTGCTATACAATTTGCCCCTATCTCTTTTCGTTTCCAGTACATCAAAGTGCCACAGAATGCCAGTGTAATTGGGCCTTGCTAGCTTGTCAGGTTCAGTCAGGCTGATGGCTGCTGCTTTTACTAAAAAGCTTCCAGGCATGATAATTAATAGAGAAAAGAAGTCTGAGAAATGTAAAAGTTTGGACAGTTCTCTATGAATATTTCATACATTTGAATAATCACAAGTTAACATTATCAATTTGATGTATAATACATTGATTAAAAGCCTTGTTTCAGATCCTCAAAATAGACTGGGAATTTGCATTTTCTTCAGCATGGTCTTTATATTTTAAAAAAATAGAGGGAAAAAAAGATTCTTTTCCATCCCCTTCTCCCTTTCAGCCCTGTGTCTACACTTTATCCTTACAGGACATAATACAGCATTCAATTAGCACAGTAACATTTACTGCTGTCAGCTTCCAAGTTGTTTTAAAATGCGCCCATAAGGCAGTTACTGGCAAAACCAGTTTATTCAGTTGTTATCTTCCTTGCCTATAGCTGTGTTCATGTCTCTCTTTCTCTGCAGGTACTGTGAGGGCATTACCTGGTGCTAACAGCACTTTGTTGAGAGCTGGCATTACAACCTCCTGTACATTAAGGTCCTGGGTTCAAATTAATTTTGTCATGAAAATCTCTCTTAAACACTGTTACAAAGCAATCCCACTTACTGTGATGCTACTAACTAGGCACTGTAGTGCCTAGTGGATGAGGAAAAAGCAGTGGATGTTGCCTGCCTGGACTTCAGTCAGGCATTTGGTATTGTTTCCCACAGCATTCTGCTGGAGAAGCTGGCAGCTCACAGCATAGATGCATGGAATCTTCGCTAGGTTAAAAACTGGCTGAATGGCCAGAGAGTTGTAGTGAAGGGGATCAAGTCCAGTTGGCAACCAGTCACAAGCAGTGACCCTCAGGGCTCAGTTTTGGTACCAATGTTGTTTAACATCTTTATTAATAACCTGGATGAAGTGATCAAATGCACTCTTAGGAAATTTGCAGGTGAAATGAAATTAAGCAGGACTGTTGATCTGCTTGAGGGTAGGGAGGCACTGCAGAAGGATTTGGACAGGCTGGAGGCCAATGGGATGAGGTTTAACAAAGCCAAGTGCCAGGTCATGCACTTCGGCCAGAACAACCCTCAGCAGTGCTACAGGCTTGGGGAGAAGTGGCTGCATTGCTGCCTGGTGGAAAAGGACCTTGGGGGTGTTGGTTGACAGCCGGCTGAACAGGAGCTAGCAGGGTGCCCAGATGCCCAAGAAGGCCAATGGCATCCTGGCCTGGATCAGGAATGGTGTAACCAGCAGGAGTAAGGAGGTGATGGTGCCCCTGTAGTCCGCACTCGTGAGACTGCACCTTGAGTACTGGGTCCAGTTTTGGGCACCACAGAATCAGAAGGACATTGAGGAGCTGGAATGAGTCCAGACAAGGACAGCGACACTGGGGAGAGGGCTGGAAAACAAGTCCTTGTGAAGAGCAGCTGAGGGAACTGATGTTGTTTAGTCTAGAGAAGAGGAGGCTGAGAGAAGATGTTCTTGCTCTCAACAACTACTTAACAGGAGGTTGTAGCGAGGCTGGTGCTGGTCTCTTCTCCCAGATTACTAATGATGAGAGGAAATGGCCACAAATTGCATCAGGGGAGGTTTAGATTGGATCTTACACAGAAGTTCTTTCCTGAGAGAGTGGAACAGGCTGCCCAGGGAAGTGGTGGAGCCACCACCCCTGGAGGTGTTTAAAAACTGTGTAGCTAGAGCACTTGAGGCCTTGGTCTAGGGGTGAGGGAGATGTTGGGATGAGGGCTGGACTTGGTGATCCTGGAGGTCCTTTCCAGCCATGGCAATTCTGTGCTGATCAATGAAACTTGTTTGGACAAAGGTGGGAAGGTGTAAAGCACAAAGCTGGTGCATAGCAAAACAAGGAGTACTTTTCCTTTTCTTCTGTCTTTTTTGTACAGTTGAGTACAATTAATTCACTGGAATAGAGCATTTCCCCCTTTAAGAGATCTGCATTCATTGGAAAAAAGGAAATTACTTGGGCGTTGTATTGCAATTTCAGTCTTTTACTGTCTTGATTTCCCTTTACATTTTCTACCAGACTAGTGATGTCGTGCAAGGCTATTTCTGAGTGCTCAACACGTTCCTTAAACTGGCTTGCGGTGAATAGCCACTCTGAATGTAGAGAGTTGGGATTTTAGTATTACCTTGTGCTGCTGAGTTGGTTTGATTCAATTGTGCCAGAAACACTATACCATCATATTCTCTTAGTCTTGTCTAGATGCAGGTTGTCTTGTGGTTTTCTTCTATAAGAAGTTGGGCAAGTAAAAGTGTCACACCAGCATATTTAATAAATAAAATTCGTGAATCAGATCTACCTTATCAGAGTAAGATGTAAGTAATGTAGGGAGTCTTTGTAGTCAGTCTTTATAGTCAGTATTTTCAGAGGCCGCTGATGTGTCTTAAGTATTTGCCAATCTCCATCTTTAAGGTGATCGTTTGCTATTATGGTCACTATTAGACAGGAATAAAGTGAAAGAACATTTCAGGCTTGCAGGAAAGTTCTAAGTGTCTCTTACCACTGACGAAGTTTGAGATGACAGTAGTTTTGACTAGACAGTACACTGAAGTGATGGATTTACAACTTCTAGCACTTGTCAGATATGCTTTGAAGTAATAATCAGATGCATGTACTACAAGTCATTCTTCTCTATGCAAGAACTGAAAGAAGAATGAGAAATAATACAAACAAAATACACCTCCTAACAACAACACAACAACCCAAACACCAGCTTTTACAATTATTCCAAACAAAAGTTATTAGGTAACCCATTCATTTCTAGTTAAGAAAATTAATTAGGTAAAATTTTTAAATTGGGCAGAATGTCAGGTTTAAGACCGAATGTGTCAACAGGAGATATTTTTAACCCAGCTGGTAGTATTATTGTGTACTTACCAGTGTGAATTGCGACCCTGGACTTCTGCAGAGCTAACTTTGTGCTCTTCAAGGATATGCTTGCAGAAATCCCATGGGCTAAGGCTCTGGAGGGGAAAGGAGCTCAAGAAAGTTGGCTAATTTTTAAAG
>JAOXOE010000720.1:5721622-5751248 GCA_028565055.1 Phoeniculus purpureus
GGGCAGGGCCTGAAGCTGCCAGGGGAGGAAGGGTTAGGTTGGATATTAGGAAGCCCTTCACAGAAATGGTGATCAGACCCTGGAATGGACTGCCCAGGGCAGCGGTGGACTTCCCATCCCTGGAGGTGTTTAAGGACAGCCTAGCTGTGGCCCTTAGTGCCCTGATCTGGCTGATGTGGTGATGTTAGGTCATGGGCTGGATTAGCTCAGAGGGCTCTTCCAGTCTCAATAATTCTGTGATTCCCAAATATGTATTTTATTGTAGTAGTAAATTTTAAATAGTAAATTAATAGCAATACCAAGACATGTTCTAGTCTGCAATGACATGAACAACATTACCATCTTTGACAACTTTTTCTCCAATGGAATCAGCCTTCCTTTCACTAACATCGCTGAAACTGAAACTTCCTGTTTCCCTGTCGCTGCTACTTTGTAAATGAAATCAGAAGAGGAAAACAACCAAGAATTGTAGAAGGATGTTACAAGGTGCCTGAAACAAAGCCTTGGAGGGCAGGTGAAACAAGAAGACATGCAGGTGCTCCCTGCTTCCACCAACACTGCAACCACCCCCTTCAAGGTGAGCATGTTAACAGCATCTTAACACATTTGCAAGAAGAAAACTTTATGAAGGTAGGATGTTACAGGAGACTTTAAAAAGCTTAGTTAGGTTAGGCTTGGTGTAGAATCATAGAGTGGTTTGGCTTGGAAGGGACTTTAAAGATCATCTAGTTCCCACCCCCCTACCAACCTGTTCCAAGGCCTCAGCAGTCCCACAGTGAGGGATTTCTCCCTAAGATTTCGTCTTAATCTGCCTTCTTTTACCCCCTTTCAAAACCATTCCCTCTTGTCCTATTCTTGGGCGCCCTCATTAAAAGTCCCTCTCCAGGAGGGACTTTTCTCTACGGGAAATGCATCACCTGTAATAATAAATAACATAACATCATTTTTAAATAAACTCATTTCACTGAGAATGTGTTGATAAAACCAAAACACATTCACTTTTTTTTGTATAACACCATTTTTGCTCATCTATATAACAACCCCTTTACGCTGAAATATCGTGGTCAGGAGGTAAAATCTTTGTGATCATCTCCTGTTAAAGCTGCACGAGGTTCCCGCCTTTAAGGACCCAGGATTTCTCCGGAGCAGCGCTGATGAGCCGGAGCCCGGCTCTGGGCACCCAGGGTTCCGTATGGGCACCAGGGTACCGGGGGACCCTACGGTGGGGGACGGGGAGCGGGAAGCAGAGAGATGGTACCTTCAGCTCCTTCTCCCGCTCTCCCGCGCTCCTCTTCATGGCGGTGCTTGTGCCGGGGCCGCTGCCCCGGGGCCGCCTTGAGCCGGACTGCAGCTCCCGGCGTCCCGCGCGGCCGCCCCGGAACGGGAAACGCGCGCGTAGCAACGGCGGCTAAAAGAGCCGAGAGACGAGTCGGGGGCTGCTGTGAGTACCGGAGGGGTGGCAGCGGGGCCGTGTACCCAGCCCGAGGAGCTACAAGGGAATGTCCTCAGCCGGGAGGGGGCATTGTGCTCAGCCGAGGGGGTTGTGGCCCCTCTTGGGTATGTGGAGGCCACTGGGCTTTGGCGGGAATTGTGTCCCTGGGTGTCCCTTCGTGGGGAAACGTTGCCTGCTCTCTCTGCCTCTCTCCCTCCCTCCTTGCCGGCCCTCTGCTCTCTCCTGTTATAGTCAGAGGAAACATTAGTGAAATATGCTGAGGCTGTGATGATTTTTCAGTTGTTGCCGTAGAGCTGACAGCTCCGAGAGACGTTGGTCCCCTCAGAGTGCAGCGGGGTGCTGTAATCTCCTGTCCTACGATTTTCCAGAGCTTCTCCTTCTCCTTCTTTGCCCCTCCTAAAGCTCCCAGCGCTGCAGAAGGCTCTGTGTGCAGGTCTGTGTGTAGGTGCTGCTACAGCAGACACTGTACAGGACTGTGTGTGGGCACTGCTACCAAGTAACGAACAAGATTTCTTAGTAAGATGAGCCCAACAGAGTGCAAACGTCTTTAAGAGGCAGCAGATGATCTTTGGGGGCTGGAAGTACTTTGTGATAGGCTGAGAACTTTGTGTCGCCTCCCTTATTTTTCTTCTTTATATTTCTTTTTCCTCCTTCCCTCTACTAGAGATGTGGGGTAGGATTTTGTGAAAATCACAGATTAAGGAACTCACTTTGGCAATAGGCAACAGTCATGAAATTCTAGATCCATTTTATAGGAATTAATGCATTATTTTTAAGACCTACGGGCAGTCCATTCTAGCCCCACTGGCTGAGAATTTTGGAGAATTTAAGTAATACCTCCTCAGTTTTGCTGCATTTGAATGCTGTTGGGAGAACAGTACGTTTCTGTGAGTTATAGAAGAACATAGACCTAGAGCATGAATTTTGGTAGTGGAAGAATTAATGCTCATCCTCACTGGTCTTATCACTGTGAACCTGTGTGTGTTGTTAGGTGGCGATTTGTCAGACGTAGGCGGTGATAGCACCAGCTTTGTAAGTAGTGTGCTGTATAAGAAAGTTAACGGTTTCTCCAACTTCAGTATCTACATCTAAAATTCTTTCCTATGCCAAACTTGAAATTCATAGAGGCTAATCTTGGAGCTATGCAGAAATTTCATCTGTTTGTATGTGAAATTCTCTTTTGTTAATATTTTAGGAACAAGAAGTGTGGAAGGGACTGTAGGGTAACCTCTCTTGAAAATAAACGCTACTTTAAATTGTTGAGGTCCAGCATGACACATAGATCTGTCAGATGTAAATACAAATTTATATCTCTCTTACTTTGTTTGTTTTAATTTGGGAAATGGGGGACTCTTATACACAATCACTTTAGTAGCCGTGTTGCTGTACAGTTTTGTCAGATTTAATGGCTTTTGGAAATGCCTTCCAAAGAGGTAATAGAGAACTCTACAGGAAAACCTCAAATGGTTTTAGAAATAATGCTGGAAGCATTGAGTGCAAAGCATTTTGTTTCAGTGTGTGATTGAAACTGGTGTAATATTCAACAAGTAGCTTTTAACACATTTAACTTGTGATTTGCTGTTGAGCTGCTCACTCTGCAAGAATGAAGCATAAATGAAGGTTGTTAGTGATTATTAAAGGCATCAGTGGTTCCTGTGTTACTAATGTTCTAAATCTGTGATGATGCGTTGCCTCCCTAAAACCACAAGGCAGGCTTATGCTAAAAACCCACTTATTTTTTCTTATTTAGAAGTTTACTGTTTCCCATTGCTTAGGAGAGAAAATGAAGCCAAATACTTCATTTCCATCACTTTGTAATGAAAATGAAGCAAATAATTCTTTTTGCTTCTGAAATTTTCACCAAAGACTTTAGATTTATAGCAGCTATGTCACTTCTCTTCCACTCATATTTCCATTTACATATTTCTGAGGTTTTGCTGCAGGATTGCTACTGAAAAGGTTCTTTTGTTTATTTGAGGGACAAGCAAGTGTTTTTCTCATTATTTTTAAAATAAACATGTTTCTTTTCACACTCGAAGGTGTCCATCCATACCAAAGTTTCCTTAGCAAGGGACAAATAGTGAACACAATGGTGGTTGGCTGTGCCTTATGTTGTGCTAGAGGTTTTAAGCTTGATTTTGATAAATCACAAACAATGTGGAGTCCTGCTGATAAACTTTTTGTTTAGCTCTTCACCTTTCTCAAATTTGCTAGAAACCCTGCCTTTCTGCTTTTGATTAGTGAAGACTAAGATAAGTCACTCTAAATGGTACATTGTGGTAGCATCTTCTTCTTCCTGCAGTGATAACCAAACTTAATCTTCTAGAGGTGAAGGCTTCAGTTTCATCTCAGTTGCTGTAGCATTATTGCTACAGTGACAAGTAATAACGGTTCCAATAACGAATTTAGACCTGAATGAAGCAAATGACTTCAACTTCAGTTAGTGCAGGCAGCACTAATTTGAGTTACAAAAAAAGTTTTGAGGGATCTGTATGAGTAATAAAAAGAGCTGAGAGCATTCAGGAGCTGGATTCCAGCTGATATATGTTTGTTGTTAGAACTGTGCCCCAGGTTGTGATGGCTGCAAGCAATGGAGCTCTGCTTTACAAAGTGTTGCTCTCTGCTTCCTGACTGACAGCATTGAAACTGCAGCCTGATTGCTAAACTACAAATGTAGATCAGTTCAGGCATTTCAACAGTTATGGCAGGGAAATGTGTTCCACATGAAAGAAAAATGTGTTCAGGTTGTTATAAACAGTGAAAGCTGAAAGTAATTCTTTATCTTAAATTTTAGTGACAAAAAAAACCAAAAGATTGAAAGCAAGATTGGCTTGTAGAAAACTAGACTTCCATCAGTCCTTTTTCTTTCTGTTGGACAAAGCCATGGGAAGATTTGTTAATGATAGACTACTTTACTGGTAGAAGAAAGGTGTGTCTTTAGCAGCATTTCTGTTTCTGCTAGAAGTAACAGACACTTCACAGAGTGTTTATGGATTGTGCTGTGTCACTTCAGTGCTATGATAGCCAATTAGTAACATCAGTGTTCATTTCCCAGCGCTTTTCTAAATGTTTTTGGGTTCCCTAACGATTTCTAGCATCTGAATAGTGTTGCAATAGGAGAACTGGGGGGAAAGACTGTCCAAAGGACTTCATGTCTCTCTTTTCATGCTGTTTCAGCCTTACTCAACTGTGTGGGCTAACATCTAATTTTCTGCAATGGAATAGAATCAGAACCATCAGTTGTTAACAAGCATCTTCATACATTACACGGAAACAAACATACTACTTTCTCACATTAATACTTTCCTAATACCACTTTGTCATGTAGCTAAGCTTTCTGCTGCCTCAAGAAAGAAATGTGTTTGGATTTATGAGAATCATTCATAGAGGAGTCTATCTTAAAAAGTAATTTCTCTTATGACAATGATTGAAAAGAAGACTAAGGGCATGGTAGGCAACACTGAAATGGCTTAATAGCCTCCAGCAGCTCTGTTTCAGTGTCCTGTTCAAAATGTGGAAGATAGCATTTTTCATCAACCACTTCATGTCTTAAGCTTTGATCTTTCCTAAAATGAACAATTAAAAAACAAACAAAAAAACCCTGCCTCCACAGGTACCCCTCCCACATGCACTTAGAAACACAGCCTGAACCCAAAGTCTGCTGAAGACAGCAGAAATAGAATTTCAAAAAGCTAGTTGTACATGCATGAAGGAGAACTGGAGCTAGTGCATAACAAAGAAGCTATACTTTGTGCAAACTACCATCAAGTTAAACTTGAAGGTTTAGGTTGTCCTCTGAGGGATACCATTGAGGTAGGACTAATGGTCATTCCAGTGCATCTGTCATTACTTTTTCCTTCAATTTATGTGATGTGTTGTTGTTCATTCCAGTCTGTTTCAGTTGGAAAGAATTTCATTTGGATTTTCTTTCATAGGTATGCAATGTCTCTTTCAACTGACGAAACTCAGAGGGACCTGCCTGTGAGAGATGTAGGTCTAACTCCAAATACAAATCGAGGATTACGAGGTTTGTACCAGTTGCTGTTTTTTACAGTTGCAGGCTTTGATCAGTGGCTTTTTAGTTTCTTTCTAAAAATGTTTCTGAGATTCCCCTCTCATAAAACTAAGTTCAAATACCATTCCAAATCTGGATTGAATTCTGAAAGATACCATGACCCATTCTGTGCTCATGTTGCCTGTTACAAGAGAGGAATTGCTGAAAATGTCACGGATCTGTAATGTTCATCCTTCCAGCATAGGACCTCTTCATAAATTGAGATCAAGGCCAGATCCACGTAGCAAAATGGGAACTATGCAATTGTGATACATTACCCAACTGGTGTTGGAATGGAATAACTGGGCTTAGCCTTGTATTGGAGTAAATTTACAGAATCATAAGTTAATCTTTGCAAGCTTCAGGAGAGAGTAGTAACTGCTCACTGCAGGGGAGTTGGGCTAGATGACCATTAACTGTTCCTTCCAGCCCAACGCATCCTATGATTCTATGAACTGTGAAACAGATTAGAAAGTGTCTCTATAGTAATGATCATCTTATTTTTTTAAGCAGCATGTTGGACAGTACCTTGCTGCTTACTAAACTATTTTCTTTGTGTTCACAGAATCATAGAATCATTAGGGATTGGAAGGGACCTCAAAAGATCATCTAGTGTTGTCTGGCACATAATCAGTGTGTTGTGTCACTGAAATTACTTTTTTATCTGTAAGAGGGAGGAAAGCAGAGAACTGATTAATATGCCAGTAAATCTGAAAAAATTAATCAGCAGGCTCATACAAGTGTAAAATATCAAATTACTTGAAAACTTCCATTATTTCTTACAACTATTTCATTATTATTTACAAACAAGTTAGACTTTGAATTACACATAGTTTAATGTGTTGAAGGTAATTTAAAATTGTCTTGGTTTGGTAGAATCCCCTATACGGATTGTAAGAGCTCGACAAGCTGTGTCACAAATCAGTCGAAGTGAACTGGAAGACAGATTTCTTCGTTTATATGAAGATCACCTCTTACTCAAACAGCATGCAAATAAGCAAGAGGATAAAATCAAAAGGTATGAGGTTTTAATATGTTTATTTTTGCCCATTAAAGCATTATCAACAAATTTAAAATCAGGATTATTTCTCTCCAAGCACTTTTTAAAGCTGTAGCAAATGTCACTCATTGGAGTTATTTTTTGCACTGATCTCTGCCTATCTCTGTGGTATATGGGATTTATTTTGCAATGGAAAATGTGAGATCTCCATGTAGAGAGGTACATCACTGTCCATCACCTTGAGATTGGTACCTTGCCTTCATGGCTATGCTGTCTGAGTATAGACAGCTATTTTGGGAATTGAAGAAGAGGCAATAAGTCTAATTAAACACCAGGAATTCTTTCGTAGAATCAAAATGGTCTATATACCTAGAGATATTCTGCCCCTTCATTTTGTCCTTCTCTCTCCTTGAAGAAGTTCCCTAGCATCTAGCCTTTTATGTTTTAGTTAACCCTACTAAAATACCTTTATGATTAACATCAGCTCTACTTTATTCCGGATGGTAGATAACCTCACTGAAGGAGTCTCAGATAGCCTGGCAAGCACAGCACCAGAGTACCCAACCATACGCAAGGAACTTTAGTATTATATTAAACATACTGCTGTGCTGGCCAACCAGTCTGGACTCAGCAGATGTATTCATGGTCCTACTCTGTTCCAGGAGGTTTTATGAATCCTATAGCACTGTGACTGCTGTCACTAATCTTGCTGTCTCTAAGCTGGCTTCTGGTCAGAAGCTGCCCAATTTGTGAAAGGGCACCTGATGGTACAGCCTCTGTGGATAGAACTACTACATACTTTTCTGTAAGTCTGAAACATTCTTTCCTTTAGAGCCAGTCACGATCAAACTGGCCATCATGACTACACTTCTGTATTTCCTGTCAGGCTGCTGTTAGATACAAGATGTTGCAACAAATTAATTGTTTTCCTATTCCAGAGGGCGTTTTAGGTGTTTCTGTTAGATGATTTAGCAGTCACACTCACCGTCCATTTTAGGTAAAATTACACAACAAGTCCAAGTTGAAATACCTGAATTAGTATTTTTAAGTCACAGACAGTATATTTCCCGGGATCCCTCATGCCCAAACCCTTGTAACTAAAAGTCTGGAATGCATTTGCAGTCCATGAACATTGAAAAAACAAATAAACAAAAAAAACTGCTTAACAGGAGAGTAACATTCGGTGACATCCTAAAGTTATTATGTGGGGTTTTTTTTGTTTCACTTTTGTTCTTTTAAGTAGAAGCTTCTGTCCACGAGTATGCAAAAATAAAACAAGCCTCTTTAAACAAATGAAGTGTGTCCATGTTTTCAGTTTTCTTTCTAGGTCTGCACAAATAGATTCTCTGTAAAGCAGATACAGGTCTTGAAGATGTGCGACCAATTTTGTAAAGTCTTGAACTTGTCTCTTTCATCAAAGCCACCTTTTCTTTCTTTATATGCCAACTTTTTTTACATTCACTGATGGATATGTTTTCTGTTCTTGTGTATTACATCACCCCATGTGCCCTTGCTGCCTTTTGTTCTAGCTTACCAATGTTTATCAAAACTAAAGGAAATCAAAGGTACAACTCTTGAGATGCCAAAAGCAAAATTTGTGTCTTTTAAAGACGGATGAAAACCATACCTTCTGTATCTGATTATGTTGTGCAGCTAACCGTTCCTTCTCTGAAGCACGCTGGTAATATTTACCAACTCTGACACTGGCAACGGTAATGAAAACTGTTCAGTCTCTTTTTCCGGAGTCCTTTCCTAAACATGTTCACCTACATATTTTCACTGCTTTAGGATTGAAATATATATGTATTTAAATTTTGAAATCCTAGAAACTATGTATCATGGGAACGCTGCATATTTTTAGAATTCTTTGGATAGCTGAATGTTTTGTGGAATTGTAACTCTTGCCATTTGCCCCATCACATCCCAAATCCCTAACTTTACTTAACAGCATGCAGAAGTTCCTATATAAGGTCATGCGTTAAAAATTACATTTGAGCAGCATATGGAGTAAATATGTGTCCTCCCTTTACTAACCTTAAATGATAAGCCTTGGGAAACTGTTATTTGTCAGTGCTATAAAGCAGATTGCTGCACAGTGGTTTCAATTATCTTCAAAGAGTTTTTCACAGGCAGTAATAGTTATATCAAAACCTGAAATTTATTATTCAGGTTCTATGCTGAAGTCTTCACAGTGATTATGTGCCTTTCAACAGAATGCTTTTTATGCTGACTTTTCACATTCTTTTTCATCTTTTTTTATTATTTTTTCCAGAATGTCCACCAAGTTAATACGGCTTGTTAATGACAGAAAAAAGTTTGAGCAGGTTGGTGGCGACCCCAGGCGGCTGGAGCTGGAAGAAAAGATTGCTCATTTGCAAGAGAAAGTTACTGAGCTTGAGAAGCAAAACGAGAGCCTTCACAAGAGACTCGTTTCGACTAAACAGCAGCTCCAGTTTCAACACCATAGGCCTTGTTCGTTCAGCTGCGTTCAACCTCGTATTAACACTGGTCTCAGAACTCGTAGCACGCCAGACTACTCAAAGAAAGGTACCTTTCTCATTTACCTAACACAGTGCTTTATATAGGTACCACGCTCTATTGCTCCACTGCAGCTCTTTGCTGCTCACCAGTAGGCAATATTGCCTGTAGGCAGAAAGAGGTTCTACCCCCTTTTTCTTGTATTTATTTATAACAGTGATGATAAATTTTTGCCCTTATTTTGAGAATCCATGATGGTAGGGGTAAAACAAAAAGGGGATGTTTGAAAATAAAGTAGTTATCAAACAAGTTTCCTAGTAATTAAAATTGTGGGCATTTCTCAGTACAACTTCTCTACATGTTAGAGGCTTATAAAAGAAGTAGATGAGGAAGTTTAGCATTATCATGTTATAAGAAAGTTGTACATTTATAGTTTGTTTACCTGTGATTTTTCCCGTTTTAATTTCAAGGATTGTTCTGCTCTCTCAGTACACATGTGCACAACACTGCAGACCTGAAAAATCTGTTACATGTGTGGACTTTGGAAAGCAAACACCACAATGCAGCCATCTATAGTAATGCTTTTTACTCTTACTGCTTAAGACAATCTCACTCACAGTCCTTCGTTTATGACCGTTATACATTTGGAAACTCTACTTTAAAACCTTTCACTTTTCACATGAACGTTTGTAGAAGATGTACTCAGCTAACTTACATGCTTTTCAGATAATGTGTTTAAAAGCATCAAAAAAAAAAAAGCAGCAGCCCTGATTTAAAACTGAGTCAGCAGAATTGTTTCCTTAACTTCGAAGAGGTATGGATGAGGCTGATAGCCAGTTACACTGTGGGGTTTTGAAGCCCTAGCAACCTCTCACCAGTCTTTATTTCAGTTACATGGGTTATTGAGGTATGTGAAAGCAGAAACACATTTTTAGACAGACAATAAAAAGCAATTAGCTCTACTAATTTGTTTATTCGAATATAGTGCAAGTTTGACATTTTAAGTACACCTACATTTTCACTTTTATGTCATGAATTTTCTGTTTAATTGCCAAAATCAATTTCTCGTTTGTTTAATAATGCAAAAATAGAAATATAATTCCTCTATTCAAGTCCAATGCTAGCAGAGACAAAAGAGCAACTTGGTTCAAGCATTAAAGATCAAACGTTGCTTGCCATGCTATGAGGACTTCTGGCATAAGAACAGATCTAGGTCAGAGATGTCACATTCAGAGACAGGAATGGGATCATGTTAATTGAGGCAGTGGTTCTTAAACAGAAGAGAATGCATGGAATCAAGTTTGTTTTTTCTTAAATTGAAAGTTGTCCCCAGAACATCCAGTTCAGATAGTAATTTGCAAAAATTTCATGGCAGTTCCAGTGTACCTATCTGAGTTATAAGAAATGTAGTAGCCAATACCTGAGACTTAAACACAGTCATTTTGTATTCCAGAAGGTCACAGAGTATTTTCCATAGTATTCATCAGTATAGAATGGTTTTCTCTTTGACATTTTTATTAATGATGACAAACCCAGTAGTCTGGTGTCAGGTGTGTGCCTCGTATCATTAAAGATGTGGACTCTTAAATTGCTCTGTGAAACCATGAGTTTGAGTCACTGAACATTTTTAGAGTTAATTTCCAAAACTACAATACTTGCAAAAATTCAGGCATGCTTAGCTGTCTCAAGGCCATGAAGAGGCAAGAAGAATCCACATTTAATAAGTACACTTTACTGTATCTGCTTTGTATTTGGCTGGTTTACAAATACGTGTAGCAAGTCAATCAAAAAGATGTGATCAGGTATAAATGTTCATTATTCATTCATTGCTTTCTTTTATTTAGTTAGTTAGTTAGTTAGTTATATCATGAATTGAACACAGATAAGTTACAAATATCTACTCTGGACATATATATACACATGGATATAGCACAGTTACCAATACCTTAAAATTATATTTAAAGATCAAAATTCAAAATGTATAGTTAAGTTAAGTTAAATTGGCACAAACACAAACTAAGTCAAATTTTTGCAGTAGTTTTGTAAATTTCTTCATGCTGAAGAAAGAGAAGTGGGACAAAAAGATTTGGAGAAACCATTGTTTTCTTCTTCACCAAGGACCAAGTATGCTTCCAAATAACAGAAATTGTTTGCATTGCTGCTGAATGTGGTCCTGTAGGTACTTGTCTTGGTAAATCGTAGAATGGTTTTGGTTGGAAATGACCTCAGAGATCATCTAGTTCCAACTCCTCTGCCATAGGCAAGGGCACCTCTCACTAGACCAGCTTGTCCAGGGCCCTGTCACAGATCAGATTCACAGAACATTTAGGATTGGAAGGGACCTTGAAAGATCATCTAGTCCAATCCCCCTGCCAGAGCAGAGTCACCTAGACCAAGTTGCACAGAGAAGGAGACTCCACAACTCCCCTGGGCAGCCCGTTCTAGTGCTCTGTCATCCTCACTGTGAAGAAGTTCCTTCTCATATTTATGTGGAACCTCCTATGTTCCAGCTTGCACCCATTGTCCCTTGTCTTATCACTAGATGACATTGAGAAGAGCCTGGTTCCATCCTCCTGACACCCTCCTTCACATATTTATAAACATTAGTGAGGTCACCCCTCAGTCTCTTAACCTGGCCTTGAACAGTTCCAAGTAGGGGGCATCCACATCTTCTCTGGGCAACCTTTTCCAGTGCTTCACTACCCTCATTGAGGAATTTGTTCCTAAGATCCAATAAAAATTTTCCCCCTTTTAGTTTGAAAACATTCTTCTTTGTCTTATCACTAGAGCCCCTTGGAAAAAGTCCCTCTCCAGCTTTCCTGTAGCCCCCTTCAGGTACTGGAAGGCTGCTACAAGGCTCCACTGGAGCCTTCTCTTCTCCAGGCTGAACAACCCCAATTCCCTCAGCTTGTCCCCATAGCAGAGGTGCTCTAGCCCTCCGATCATCCTTGTGGCCCTCTCTGGACCCACTCCAACAGTTCCATGGGGACTGCAGAACTGGGCACAGAACTTCAGGTGAGGTCTCACAAGAGCAGAGGAGAGGAGGAGAATCACCTAACTTGACTGTGGTGGTCACACTTCTTTTGATCCAGCTCAGGATACAATTGACCTTCTGGGCTGCCTTCGCGCATTGCCAGCTCACATTATGCTTCTCATCTACGAACAACCACAAGTCCTTCTCAGGGCTGCCCTCAATCCATTCACCACCCAACATGGATTTGTCCTTGGGATTATCCTGACGCAGGTGTAGGACCCTGCACTTGTCAAACCTCATCCAGTTGGCACGTGCCCACTTCTTTAGCCTGTGCAGGTTCCTCCACAACTTAGTGTTGTCTGCAAACTTGTTGAGGATGCACTCAGTGCCGCTGTCCATGTCACCAACAAAGATGGACCCAACAACACTGGACCCAAAGCAGACCACCCATAACCAATCTCCACTGGGACATCGAGCCATTGATCATGACTCTTCCTGTGTGACCATCCAGCCAATTCCTTATCCACTGAGCTGTCCATCTGTCATTGCCAAGTCTCGCACAATTCTGTAAAGAAAGTGCTATCAAAGAAAAAGTGATTACAAGTGTACTGTTCAGGAATTTTTGAAGACTTTTCAGGAATTTTTTTGGAAGAATTTTTGAATTTTAAAGTTCAGCTCTTTAAAGTAACTTTAAAGTAAAATATTCTAAGAAAACATAGTTCAGATTTTCCAGCAGCTCTGCCTTGTGAATCTGATTTTTTTTATGGCACCTGTAATAGGAGTTGTGGGGGTGAGTAGTGCATAGAGATTGTTGTTTTGTTAAATGCTTTTTCATTCAGAGTGACAAAAGTTTATCTGTTCCTTGTTTCCAGGAATGAGAATTCAGGATTTAGAAGTGAGCTCACCTAGCCCCACACTGCCAACACATGAACGGAGTCTGCTTGAGGATTCAAAGACTGAAATAAGAACTCTGTAAGACTTTTGTATTTCTTATTTTTTGTCATTGCTAAAAGCTGTGGTTTTCTTGAAGGGAAAAAAAAAAGACAGTTTTCAGAAAGTTTTCCAGTGAGGGGAGATGTTGGATGTGACAACAGTAACATAAATAACAATGCAGAAGTGTTTCATTATAAGGAAAATGTACAATTAGAGCTTTAGAATTCAAAAAAGTATGTAGAGAAGAGTTTGGCTAGGAGTTAAAACTGATCTTCACTTGTGAGCCCCTGTTTGCTAGGCTGCAATGCTGCCTCACCTACTGCTGGACAAAACCAACCAAAGGAGAACAAACCTCAGCTGCAGAAATCTTACTAAGAGAACTCCTGAAATGTGCAGGATAACTTGTGCAAGTGGTGACTGTATTGGATGTGCTATGCTTATGCAAACAAAGCTTCATTTTTAGTCATGGTCAGATCTTGTGGGAAAGTTGCAAATGGCACAGTATGGGATAGTGTAAAATAGTTTGGATTCACTTCTGCATTTTGAAAGTTGATTTGTAGTCCAGTTCCATATTTTTATTGAAACTGAAGCTCAGGAAACTTTTGAAAACAATCTTAAAAATTTTTATTTTTTAATTGCATGTACTGGACAAATTCCACAGTTAAAGACACATAATCATTTATTTTTTGTCTATGTGTATAGTTACTTAACTCAGTAAAAAGCATGTATATAATGTATATAAAAACAATTTAACACATTAAAGCTTAAAAATCACTTTCACTGCTCTGTCCATTGAAGATCTAACATTTTTCTGGTAGCTAGTAATGGAGCTTCCACTTCAGAACACATTTGGTACTCATAGATCAGGAGGAGGACACATTTAATACAGAGTATAATAAAAAAATTAATAAAGTTTTCTACTAGGTTCTGATAAACATTGTTCTGTCCACTTAAACACTTCTTTAAAATATTTGTGTAGTGTTAGATAATGTGCTTCAATTATTTATCTATTTAGTCTACTATTTGCATCTTGTCACATGGTGACTACTGATTTTTTCATAGCAAGTTGAACTCTTAAGCCTTAAGGAAAACTGCTTTTGCTGAACACTTACAGTTTTTGCTCTCTTGACTGTTCAATTTTTTCTTTTGTTAAATATGTACCTGGTTTTTTGAATGTAAGATGCTTATATTTGCAGGGAGGCTCTGACTGAGTCTCAAAGGGAGCACATTAAGGAACTAGAACATACCAGAGACACACTTGTGGATCAGCTAATAAGGAAAGAAGAAGAAATCAAGGAACTCGTCCTACAGCTGCAAGAGCTAGAAAGAGCAAATCAAAGGTATTGTGGAAAATGGAGAACTCTGTTTTGGAAGAGCTGTCATGATGTTTATATATAGCTGTGAAAAGTACTTGTTATTCTAAGAAGTATGTGCTTCATTAATTTTTTTCCCTTTGCTGAAATGAAGTCATAGAATGCTTTACCATGTAGCCAAGCATAATTTTAAGCAAGGAAATTGATGCGATGGTAGTAACCGACTGATGTTTTCTCACAAATAAAGAGTTTCATAATTACCATTTGCTGATCCAGGTTCCTTTAGAGTTCAACTCTTTACATGTTAAACATAATAGTTTCTTCAAGTAGATTCTTAGAAAGACGTAGATCAATATTTGTTGTGAATAGTTCAATGTTCATTAATACTCTGATAATTTGGAGTCTACAAATAGTAGAAAAGTATTGGTCCAGTAGGAGTAGATGAGCACATTTATGAAGAAATATGGTCTAGCTGTGCAGTGAAGCAAAGCCAGACAGACATGCTTGCGGAATGTGTCTAACAGTAAAGCCTTTTATTAGTTTCATCTCTTTTTTTTTCTATCTTCTATTACTTTTGCAAGAATATATGCAAAATTATGTAACATTACGTTTCTTTTTCCCTCTTTTGATTATTTCCATTTCAGCCTGTTACCTGTAATCGTATTAAGTGTCTAATACAGCATAATCCTACAGTCTATACTCCTTTGATTTCAGTGAAGTTCTACTTGTATGAGAAATACGTGGTCAGTTGTGTAACAGTCTTTCCAGAGACCCCGTTATTATGTGTGAGCATTCTTTTGTGCATCAGTGGTGTTACATCAATAATACATCATAATGTTTGCTATTAAATTATTTACAAAATCATTAAGTCTCCCCTATGCAGAATTTTCTTTATAGAGTTTAAATAGGTTAAAGAAGTTGCTGTCATAAATAATTTCTTAGCCTGTGCCTACAGTGTATTTAAAAAAATATTTCAAAGAATTTTTTTCATTATTTGAAAATAATCTGATACAGATCTCAAATAACTTGATTTTTCTATAGATAAACATTGTTCTTTAAGTACAGCAAGCAGAAACTGAACATAATATCTAACTTTGATATCAACTACATTATTTCTTTTAAATTTCAAAGGAGTTTTAGGGGTACACTTACAATTAAACTAAAAAATTCTTAAACTGAGGTTAAAAACAAACTCATGCAGACCCTTATGTGTTTGTATTTATTAAGTGAATTGCACACATTCCATGATACTTGACCTAAGTTACTATCTGTGAATTAATGGTTCGAGTTCTAGAAGCTTTTCCTTTATAGTCTGTTTCTTGTCTGAAACCTGAGACACAGTATAGATTAAGTCTTTAAAAACTATTGTGTTAGGCTGAAAACACTGGGCAAGAAATTAAATAGAAGTCCGCTAGTGCCACTATATCCAGAGTAGGATGTGTTCTACATGTGTGATTCTGCCACTGGATTGCTTTATGGAAGGCTGTTCATCTCCATGTTTTTCAAGTTATATTTTATTTATCCAGAATGAACCAGAATCAGAAGAGAAGGGTACTGTTCTCTCCATATTCTGCTATAACCCTAGATACCTATGCATCATTATCTTCAGAAGATTTACATCCATCTCCTTTCCTGGAAGTCTCATAACTGCTATCTAGAAGAGTCTGTATTAGTTGTTTTATTACACAAATAGGATAGTATGCAATGTTTATTTATAATTTTCTTTGCACCAGTAGAGAAGAAACTGTCAGTGCTAGAGTATTAGAGGAAAAATTTAAAATTTGTGTGATGGAGCATGTCATCTTAGTTCATTTTGTTGGTCTGTCTTTTGACTTTTGGTACATTTGGCTGCTTTTTCTTGTGTTTTGCGTGAATACACTTGGCTGTCATCTAGTTAAATTAGTGTTGACGTTCCTTAGGAAATTTGTGGTGCCAAAATGACAGAGTAATTGTGCTTCCGCCATTCATGTTGTGCCATTGAGCTCAGCCTGGTGTTAACTAAATTGGGTTGTTTTCAAACTTTAGGAAAATATTCTTTGTTCTGCTACGTGATTAAGAAATTCTTGTGACTGAAATAACTGTCGTTTCCAAGAGTGAAGCAGCCACAATTAGTAATCATTGATCCATTAGAGGTAAGGAAGGGAGGAACTAGTTATCTTGAGTCCTGCACCCATGAGAAATCCAGTAACATTTTCAAGCTGCCTTTGCAGCTTCACTAGAGTTTCTCTATAGCAACACAAGAGCTACAACACAGAGCTGAGTTCATGTGCAGTGTGCTCAATGATTTTGTTGTTGTAACACGGCCGCAATCAATGTGTTTTTCAGTATTTCAATAGAGTTTGTTTGGGGTTTATTTTGGGAATGTGTAAATCCGACTTAAGGGAGAAACTCAGCCTGTGGGTTGTTAGACTAAACGTGGTTTGCCAAGTACAAAATTCAGCTGCATTTTGCATAACTAGTTTTAATGTAAAGATGGCCAAAACCATCGTAACCTCCTGGTTTGATGTCTGTGATGCAAAGTTAAAACTTTAATCAATCACACTTTGCAAGCTTCAAATAACAGACTTGTTCACTGTGCTTGCAGAATAATTTTTAAATACACACCAGAATGCTTTTGAAAATCAGGTCCTTGATAGTTGCATGGCCGTTCATTTTTTTGTAATGTTTTACTTGATTATTTTTCAAAGAAAAAACTTGTTTCCCAGTTAGCTAATTCCTTTGGTGGCTTTTTTTTTTTTCCACAACATGGAATTAAAGCTGTTAAATATGTGAATTTTTGGACATGAGTATCATTTTTGAGGCACACAAATGTCTGTGATTACACTGTAGCATTGCAGACCTAGATGAAAATGTGGAACAGGGTACTCATAATGCATTATCTAAATGGTTTTGAGAGACTACAACATGTATATGAATTTGATAAATCATGTCTAAGATTTAAAAACCCTTATATGTGCATTTTTATATCTGATTTTTCATGTGTAACTGTTTTCCCTAAGATCATGACTTTTCATTTGTGGATAGTTCTTTAGCCAAGTAAAGAAATTCAGACTTTTATATTTATATTAAAATAATTGCAGCTACTTATTGCTAGAGCTATCAATGCAAGATTTATATTGTGCTTATTGCAAATAGACTTCAGAAAAGCACTACTAGAGGGTAAAAATTGTTGGGTGTGATTTCCCCCTTTGGTATTGGAGTTCACATAAGCAATTAGGAGGTAAGGAAGGTAATGTGCATCAACATCATTTTGTTGTTTCCTGAGTCCTGAATGTTGATGTTCTAGTCCCTAGTTCTTTGTCTGGGAGTCTGTATCTGTCTTGGCCATTGATGCATTTGTGATTGAGAGCTGTCAGCCTAGAAACATTTTGTTATGTTTTGGCAGCCAGAAGGTAAGTGATCCTGAGAAGTGTGGGGGTGATGGTTTTTCTCTTGTTCTGAATGTGAATGGGGAAAGTTTGTGGTCCTCTTGATACCATAGTTAGGACTCTGTGTGGTAGTCTCATTATTGTATCCATGTCCTGCTCATATGGAAGCAAAGACAAGATGCAAAGGATGTGGTTTAATTAGACCTCAATTTTATTAGTGTAGCCATCTGGGATTTGCTGGCATAAATTTGTACAGTGCAGGTCAAGATCTTTTCTTTAATAATTTCCTTCTGGTGTAGGTTGATCTCAGTCCCCCATTCCCACACAGCTGGTCCCCAGTCTGTTATTGGGACCCCACTCTATATGCTTTTAATTGAAACTGCAAACTGCCTGGAAAAGAGCTTTTCTCTTTGGTGTGCTTCAGACATGAACCCTAAACATCATTCTTAGTTTTTTAAAGAATCACTTTCTCCTAGCTTGATTTGCAGTTTGGAGCTTTTTAATCAAGTTTAAGATGAGGTTTAGAGTGGAAGGATACAGTTCATGTTCCTTGCTTCTGCTCTTGTGGTAGGAAGCATGCTAGAACTACACCCGCATGCCCATTCATTCAGGTTACTGCCACACAAGGGGTATTAGTCCCCTTTTTTTCCCCCTAACTTCTGCTCCAGATCTACCTCCTTATCTACACAGTCTGTGGCAGGATTTTTTTTGCTTTTTTTGGGAATGGAGAAAATATTCTTATACAGTATTTTGTCATCCTTTGAGCAAAATACTATTTGTTTAAGTGAAAGCCTTAATATTTATATCAAATCTGTATGTAATTCAAATTTTTAAGTTATATCAGAATTCCTACGCAGTAGTTCTGGGACCAGAGGACAAAGAAGGTGGTGTAGATAATCAATGTCTATTCTACTCTTTGGTGACTTTACAGAAAAGTGCATCTTCCTCAATTAACTTTGCCTGGCTCACGAAATCTGAAATGATTTTGTTCTCCAACAGCAAGTGCATTGTCACGTACCTGGATGCACTGGGCACTTCTTAGACATAATTTATTTAACTAATTAAATAAAACGTTAGTGAAGTGCTGTAGAAAAATAATGCTGTTGCTCTAGTCTATAATGAGAGCTGGGATTGTGATTAATGTAGTGCACTAATAAGAAATTAATTGCACATGCTTTCTGTAGCTAGAAACTTCATGAGATAAATACCCTTATAATTGTAAGAATTGAAATGATCCCAATAAAAAGTAATTTTTCACTTCTGTATTGGAATAATTCATTTCATAATATTAATATCCCAGACCTATTTAAATCAAATGCTCTTTCATTCATTGTTGAAAAAATAGTTAATGTTGATTGTCAGAAGCCACGGGGTTTACATCTGTACATCATAAATTTCACTATCATCTGCTCCTTTTTCCACTTAAAAAGAAAAAGACAGGGGGGAAAAAAGCCCCCTGCTTAAAAAAGAAGCGAGGGGGGGGAGAAAAAGAAAAAAGCCTTTGAAGGCATCAGAGCCCTTTGTTTGATGTGTGGAACAAGATTAATAAAAATGTGCCACTACATTAGCTTTTAAATAGCTAGCATGAGACAGTGCTGCTGTCTCTACTCACCACAGCTTTAATTCGTGTAGATGGCATGTTTTAGACACATGATAGTTTTAGCATTGGGTTAAGGCTTTTTCTGGGGGAAGAGCTCAGGTTTGAGAGTGTGTTTATCTTCTGTGGAAGGACAATTAACAGGGCAATGCCAAAACACAATGGGATTTGATATTTTACAGAATAAAAGGAAAGTATTTCATGTACTCAGCTGGTTTACAGATGTGTAAGCTTTGTAGTTAATTTTCTTGCTCCAGCATGGCATTGTGACAATCCATCCAATATGTCTAAAATAGGTAAA
Source organism: Phoeniculus purpureus (assembly GCA_028565055.1). Lineage (NCBI taxonomy): Eukaryota > Metazoa > Chordata > Aves > Bucerotiformes > Phoeniculidae > Phoeniculus > Phoeniculus purpureus. Next base: position 5,741,094 of record JAOXOE010000720.1, read on the forward strand.
TATTGGAACAGAAATTACCTTTCCAAATGCTAAAGATTTATTCAGATTTAATCAAATTTTGTATTAATTGGAATCAGAATTGGTTTCTCTTGCTGTATTAGAAGAAGCTGTAAAAATCACATGGTTTAGCTTCACTGTTTGACATAAGGGAAAACATCAGAATAAATATTTATTTGAACTTTAAATATTTTAAACAGTTTTTCTACTAAACAGTAGATTCTTTAATTCATCTCAGAACTGTAACAGTATAGAACATCCACATGGATATTAAATGGTTTTGTGGATTTAAGACACACCTGCAGCTTGGCCAAACGCCAGCCTTAAGGTGTTAAGAGTATAAATGGCTAAGCCTCTTGTTCTTAGTTGTATTTTATAGGATTAAATTCAAAGAGAAAGTGTCACATCATTGTAACCTACTGGGCACCAAATACACTGGACGGTGGAAAATAAGTGAGTGGAAAACAAATAATCTCTTTTAGGTATAGGATGGTTTTCTTTTCCAGTCATAGGTATTTTTATACCATAAACAAAGATGTGTATATACTGATTGAAACTGCTCCGTCATTGTATGGTAGAATGTTGGTTTCCTTCAATTCGTTAATGTGGATTATAGAAGCAGAAATTAATTTGAGTATTACACACTAAATCGTCTTCCAAGTGGGTACTAGAAAGCTGATTTGCAAAGGATTTCATCTTTCAAAACAAAAGCAGTGAGATAATTCATTTTGTATCTCTAAGCTCATGATGCATTTCTGTTTAATACAATTTTGAAGGCTAAACTTTCAGGACAATGTGGAAATGATCAAGATCCGTAAGCAGCTGGTAGAGAAAAGCAATGCTCTTTCAGCGATGGAAGAACGATTTCTCCAGCTTCAAGAGGTAATTGCAATTTGGTCAGTAACATTCCTTCCCTCTCGTCACATCAGCATTCAGAAAAGACAAATATATGTGCACAGTTCTTGCTTCTGAGTCAGTGCTGAGTACATGAAAATGAATCGCACAGGACGTTATACCCAAGCCACTCCAAATGTGCACGGTCTTAGTTTTTTTGTTGATTTTTTGTTTCCAGAAGCATCTAGCAGGTCTTAAAGGTTTTATCTGTAAAGCCATCTCTGGCAGATTGGAGAAAATGGACTGAGTTGTCTGACTGCTGAGTTTCCTGGTCATTTTAAGCTATGGCTTTGGCTTAAATGCACTAATCTACAAAGGAAGGTGTACCATAACTCCTGGATTTTTATCAGTCTTTGATAAAGTTGGGGAGGTTTGGCTGTAGAGTTCTGATGTATGCACTTGTGTTGCTAAGTTCACGGAAATTATTTTAAAGAGCTACTTAAAGTAATAGATTATTTTAAATAAAATAGAGCAGTTTTATGAAAATAACACCAGAACATGCAGCTGAATGGTAGACGCCTCCCAGTTTTTACTTAGACAGCATTACTTAGAAACTGGAGAGTTCCTCTGAGTAGGAAGCTTTACAAAGTATCCTAGCTTCATACTCTGGAGACACTAGGTATCTTTGTAAACTATTCCTGCTGCTTATGATGTTAGCAAGCTGCATAACACTTGCACCGTTGGGTTTTTGTTCCATTCCATGTTTTCCCTTCGGTGACTGCTTCTATGTTTTGTTTGTTTTGTTTGCTTCCTCACTGCGCTGTACTACCTGTACCTTCTCTGCCAAAGCAGCTCTTCTGTGAGCAGCTAAAACCTAGTTTTTCACAGGGTGATCTACACAGAATATAAATTCCAGAGGAGACAGATTTCTCATGGCTTTTTGTGTTCTTAAATGGAAAGTGATAAGTAACCCATTCCATTTTAAATCAGATGTGACTTGTTGGTGATTTACAGGAAACATCAAGTACTTCTGCCTCTCTCTTGGCAGCATCTGCCTGGAAACACATGCCTAGGATTCACAATGGTATTTGAGGACATTGTTTCTAATAGTCACAGTGAAAGCTGCATTTTTGAAAAGGTGTTTTGTGTCTCCTTTTTTTTTTTTTTAAAAATAAAATAATGGAGAGAGTGGTTTTCTTATTTCCAATTATTTGAATGTTTGAAACATCTACTAAATATGAATAACTGTAAAATGCAAAATTGCCAGATGGGGTGGAATGAAAAGTGCTTGTCAACAAAACACAGTCGTTTTTAGGGGCAGGTTAAATGTTTATCTTGGTGATGTTTATCCCTGTTTGTTTCAACCAACTGAAACCTGTATAATTACTCCATGTTCATTGTTGGACTTGAGTCAGCCCAAACTGTGAAACCGTAGAACAATAAGAGCCTGAAGTGGAGCTTGCTACCACATGTTTACAAGACAAGTTTTGTTGATAAAGAATGTAGCCAGTTGAGTGAAGGAATTGTGCAGTGCAGCCTACTTAGAAGAAAAAAGGGCCCTGAAATATTTTGGCTTATATAGTTGATCACATTGGTGCATTTAGTTGCCTTAGTTACAGACTGGATATTCAGGACTTAATGATTTGCAATATGAAATGTGCTACCCTATGCAACTACAGTTTAAAATACTAGAGGAAGTTAATTATCTTGAACTATCACTACAACTTCACAACTGTAATTGAGAGCAGTTTGTGTTCATCTGTGCAATATTTATAGGAGAGATACCTTCAGTTTCTTTAAATAAGTTACTTATAATTGACAACATTATCAAGGCATGTTTCCCAAAGAAATAAAACTCTAGACTAAAAATACTAAAGTAAATAATCATCTCAGTTGTTGCCATGACCCCAGTCTTGGGATAACACAAGGAGATCAGGATGGAAAGTAGTTTGGGCATAATGGTAAAAAAAGTGCGGGCAGAACACTGAGTACATAGAAGAAAATCTAGGTAAAGAACGCATTTTGGAAAAAAATAATAATGAGGGTGAATCATGGTTCTCCTAATGAGGAAAGTTAATCCAAAACAGTCAGGAGAGTAGCAGAGACACAAGGATTATAATGAAGTTGAAGCAAGATTTTTCAGGAGGGTATTTTTAGTGCTTTTAATGACATGGTTGAGCCAAATAAAATATGACTGCTGAGTGACTATTGAATTTGTTTTCAACTGGTTTGAAAATAAAGATGAAATGGTCTAAGAAAAGCAGCCTTATGAGGTGTGGGGTTTGTTTTCTTTTTTTCTTCATATATCATGGGTTGCAGTGACACAAGTTATTGAAATGGGAGAGCTTCAGGAAAAGCTCGAAGCTGGTAGCTGGGGAAGAAAAGATGAGTCCACTTGGATGGTTGGAGGAGTTAGTGAGAATTCTGATTTTGTCGAGAAAGAAAAGGAATTTGGAGAGAAGTGAAGAGTGCAAAAGAATTATTTTTAAGTTAATTGTTATCGAAGTACAGTTCACAGATACAGAGCAAAAGGAAGAGAGGTGGCTAAAAGCTCATTAGGAATATGTGTAATTATATCTCTAACTGCTAATATTATTTATTCTGTATGACATTTTTCTACTGACCAATGAGACAGGAAAGGCTGAAGATCAGTTTCGTGATTGGGGTTTTCTTGGGGTTTTTGTTTGTTTCTGGGATCTTCTGAATGTCTGCAAACCTCAACAAGTTAGTATAGGATTCACATTCAGCTTCTCCGTTTAACTTCACCACTTTGTAGAAATATTTCTTGGAAAAAATAGATCTTTTTTTTTCTGTTTAAAATCAAGTCATACTCTGAATGTAATTTACACTGAAATTCTTAGTTAATAGGGCTTTTTGAAAACATTGTGAAATGCAATAATTAATATTCAGGAAACACAGTTTCTATCAGCATCCTCCCTTTAAAATTGCAATTAGTTAAATGTAGCTTAATATAATACATTGAAGTAAATTACAATGTAAAAGAAATCTGAAGTCCCTCATTAAATTACTACTAACAGGGACATAGAACTGAGTGCATTAGGATCATGGAACAATCCTGTATCTGCAGTTAAGGGTTAACAGAGCTGCAGCAAGCTTTGTGATTAACATTGCTGTGGTCAACATTCATTTTTGCTTGCTACTGCAGTGTTTTTGGTCAGCATGTCTAACCACTGTAACCACAGCAAAATCTTTTAATTGCTTAACAGATGTATTTCTTGGTTGTTTTCATCATGACTGAACTGAGGGTTTAATGTTCATGAGAGCAACAAGAATGCCACCTTCTCCTGGCCCTGTGTAAGGAAAATTGCTAAAGTTGCTTTCAGTTACTTGGTTGAAGAGTGTCTCCTGTTGACCACATTGAGAATATATATGTTAGATACTGCCATAAGAGACCACTGGTTGAACATGTAGTGTTGTCACATGCTACTGATTGTGTGGTTTGTTTGATTTTGTCTGGATTTTCCTTCCTTCCTTTTCATAGATTCATAAAAACTTGCAGACCAGCCATGATGCTCTAATAGTAAAAGGTGACGAACTGAATCTACAGCTTAAAGAGGAGCAGATAAAGTACTTCCGTCTTGAGAAACAGCTGCAGAGAGTAAATGTTTCAAATGGAAGGACAGAGGAGGTAAGACTGTTCCAGAGACCTAGGCTGCTTTAAGTAAGAGTGCACATAGATAAGGGGAAGTTAACAATGGGCCAGCCCGATAATTGCAGAGATGTGAATAGACCTTTCAACCACCGTTTAGAAGTCTGAGCTGGTAATGTATATTCTTTTGTCCCATTGAAAAGAAGAACCCTGACTACTACTAGCATCTCAAAGACTTGTGATCTCTACCTGGTCCCCATGTGACATAACCACTGCACCAATCAGGGTTAAGGCTTATGATTTCATGTTGATTCTGGTGCTAACAAGTGGTTCATTAACCAGAAAAAAAAAATCATAATATGTGATTTATTTATCACATATTGCTATTTTTTAGTATTATTTCAACCTGATTTAGATTTCAGTGCAGAATTATATCTTACTCAGCAGTTCAATCAGGCATTTCTGTTTCTTCGTGTAGCAGCTCTCAGAGACCAGCGTCATTGACTGTCACTCTGATACAGGGCTAAAAATTCAGTGTTTTGTTCCTCAGTTCTCTTCAAAATATGAGGAATAAGAGTGTACAAATTTACTTCTCTATTCCTACATTTTCTAGCAACTTGTGTTTAGTTTTACAGCCTGGTTTACCTGCTTAGAATGTTAATTACATGGACCAAGTTTACCAAGATTACCTCATAAATATTTTCTCCAAACCTTTAAATAATTGCAATGCATATAAGGTGTATCTTCTGCCTTCAAGCCTCTAGTATGGTATCAAGCCACATCTGATTTAGTGAGGCTTATAAAAGCAAGGGCTTATTGTTTCTATAATATCAGTAAACAAATATTTACTGTACAGCAGCTAGTAATTAGCTACAACTAAGACTTACCAATATGGAAATAAACATTTTTAGTTCTTTAGCTGTTTTTTTTTTTCTTTTTTCTGAAGGCTAGAAGTGATTAAAGAATGATGTCCAACTGTAACACATTAGTCTCAGCTTCATCTATTCATATAAACAAAAGGATTGTCTAGGCCAAATGTAAATCTGTGCAGTGAAAAAAATGCTAATTTGGAGCTTCCAAGAGACTGTTGTATAAAAAGAGCAATTACAAGCCTGACAGTGCCTGCAAATTATTAACTAATTGTCTTTACACATTCAATCTCATTTCCTTTGGGGTCGTGCATTGATTGAAACTTCCTCATTTTAGTTACAGGAAAGAATAAATGATCTAGAAAAAGAGAAGGAACTATTGAAGGAAAGCTGTGATAAGCTGTGTGAGAGGTAAGTTATGGTTTCTGTGCATAAAAGAAACCTTGAATAATTTGCTGCTTGCGTGTGCATGGACATACTGTGTGTTTGTGCACTTATTCACACTACACCATATCAGCCCCATCGCAAGGGGTTTAAACTAGAGGATCTCTGAAGTCTGTTCCAGCCTAAACCATTCTGTGATGGTGATTCTGTGATGAAGATTCTAGGCATATATGGAAACTTTTATGGTGTTCTTTTTTCCATCCATTCCATTGAAACAGAGCAGTTTCCCATCCTTCTAATATGCCAGAAATAGTAATTACTTCTTTTTATAAATCCAATAAAAAACAAGTAGAAGTCACTTTATCTCAAACTGCAATGCAAAAAGTTGTTAAATAAGTGCCCAATTTCTAATTTTTTTTTAAAGAAAGGTAAGTCTAGGGGGACAGATATTCCTTTAGATTTATTTTATTTTATTTTATTTTATTTTGTTTGGAGAAACAATATGTTTGTATGTTTTGTGTAAATTCTTCCACCAGTCCTCAGTGACCCTCTATTATAAAATCTGATATTTGACAGCATCTTCAAATGTTTGGTTTTGAGGGGGTTTTGTTTTGGTACCAGCTAGCATTTCACTGGTCCGGGTTCTGCTTGAAGGTTTTGTAGAGGCTCATGAGAGATTCCACGAAGGTTCCTATGCATCATAAGTTGTATAAATAGTATCAGCGTGTGTAAAATGGAAATGCATTGCCAGATATGATTCAGAAATTCTCTGCTACGGTAAGGAAGTCATTACATTCGATTGTCACAAGTACATTAAAGGAAAAAGAATTACCTGCAAATATACTTTGCCTTTATTCTGAAACTGTATGGCCAAAAGGACTGAAGAACATTCGAAAATAAGGCAAAGGGTCTAGAGCTAATAACTGACTTAGAAAGTAGGCAAAATGCTTGAGGTCTTTGCTCATATGAGATTTGTTTGTCCTCTTAATGTTTGGCTGGTCGGTGTGATGTCTGTCAAAGAGAAGAAAGACTAAACACAACACAAGGGATAGAGATTATTGTTTGTAGTATTTTTACAATAGTTACTACATGTTTTTACTTTCTACAGTCAAAACTTAGTTTATAACTTAGTTATAGGACTAAGAAACTGTAAGTACAAATAGCTTAAAGCATTTTTTACGTACAAGATGTAAAAGTTGTGTAATCCAAATATTCAGAGTTTTCTATGCGGGTGGTCTGTCAGTTGACTCTTGAGTCTTAATTTCATTGTTGTAGATTCCTCTCAAATCTTGATCTTATGAAATGTTATAAATATTGTTAGACATTTTTTTTCCTCTATTGTAATTATGCAGAGAAAACTTACTAACAAATCAGCTTTCAATCCTGGCTTGAAATGTTGTGTTCTGTTTAAATCATAGTTATATAACTTAAAATGTTTATCTAGGTAAGTGTAAATATGGTTGTCTAATAGCACGGTAATCTACAATATGGCTTTTCTGTTGCCTAAAATGATTTGTCTTTTCAAATACTCCCATTAAGCATTGATTCCTGTTTTGTCATTCCATGTTAATATGTAGATAGCAAGAATTAAGAAACAGAAACTGTTAATTTCATTATAAATACTGTTTCATGGGCAAATTTTTCTGTTGCACCTTTGAACAATGTGACTTTACTGCAGCTTATCTGTTGGTCACAGTAGCTTGGCCAGTGTCCACAGGTGTTTAGGAATTAAATAAGTATTCTTTTAAAAAAATGGACATAAACCCTTCTTTTCTAATGTTATTTTTTTGGGGGAAATTCAATTGAAGTTGATGGGAATTTTGCCATAACCAAAACTGCAGAACGCGTTTTGAAAATTTTGCAAAGAACAAGTATGAATTTGTCAGTTGACTCTTATTATTTAGTCAGTATCCAAGAAAACAATTTGTTTGGATAAAAGGTTTTGGAGGAATTGTTTTCATATGACCTTGTAATGCAAATCTAGCAACACTTAAACTCCCTCCAATGGAAACAGTGCCAGATGTGGTTGACCATTTATAGTTACCCAGATGGCTGCAACTCCAGTGAAATACAGTAAGTGTGAAAGAAATTCCATGTGAATTTAAGTGAAAGTAAAAATTCAAAGGAAGAAAGCGGCAGAAGTGGACACAATTCAAACTGACATTAGCATTATACAGGCTTGGATAAAACCTCTCTGCTAAAATGTTCTTCTATTTAAACATCTAAAGTATGAATTACTATTACAGTAGCTGTTAATGATTTTTCTGCCACCACAGTGTCTTGAAGTAATGTGTAGCTACATCTTTATTAAAGCAATTGTACCTAGAGATAACAAATGCACAGATTACTAGGTAACATGGCCACTAAAACTTGAGAACATTTTCAGAAGTGTGAAAACTAAGGGTGTTTGTTATCTTTTGTGGCTAAGATTTATTCTGTCCTTACAGGAGCAAATCAAACTTTGAAGACAAGTAAGTCAAAGCCATTAGAACACACTGTCTCTTCTGTGCTGATGTAGTATTATGGAGATGATGATGATGATTATGGAGTTCAGTGCGCTATATTCACTGTAGGACTTAGAACTATTGCCTTAGTTCATGCACGGTATAAAAGACACCTTCACACTGTAAGATGGGATATGCCTAAGGGTCTCTGCAAATAGATAAGATAGATAATAGTATGAGAAAAAGTCAAAATACCGACAGCTAGAACTGTTTTATGAAGAAACCAAATCAAGAATGTAAACTTGTGCCAGTCTATATATATATATATATAGTCTACCATTCATGCTATAATTTTTTTTCCTTTAATCTTAAAAGTAATTATTCAATATATTAGATACAAATGCACTCTAGGTGCTCAGAACCACTTTATAGCCATCAAAACAGGCAATTCTCTCCATTCAGCATGTGCAGTCTGAGAAGCTATGTATCTGTCCCTTCTGTGATATTTCAATATTCTACGGTTTTGATTGAATCTTTTGTTACGTAGATCTCTGGAAGAGTTAGATTGATAAATAGATATCAGAAGATCATTTTAAAATACATTTATATGTGAAAAATGTTAACCTTCACCGAACTGAAGAATTAGAGAACTGACTCTTGTTTTAAAAGAAATAAGCTACAATTTCTGATTTTTCACAGAATCCATGAGTGATTGAATTGCTTTATGATTAGTTAGGACAAAGGACGTTTTTCCAGTCAATAAGAATGCAAGTACTGACTAATAGTGAAATGAAGACTGACTAAATTCTATGTAAGCACATTGCATTGCTTTGTCATCCTGCCTCCTGGGAATTAGACTGTAAAATATGTAATGTACTTAATTTTGCTTCAGTCCGAGTTACCCATTTTCATGTGGTTTCAGCAATTCTATATCTGTGCAATCCTTGATGCACACAGATTGGTGGTCTACAAGTAAGTAATTTGTTACAGACAAAATAGTTATTCTAATTTTTTTGCCTACCTCTGGATTTTATTTCTGAAAGCAGGAGAAAGACTACTTTCTGTGCGCTCCTTAATCGGTATCAGAATTGTTGTTTTACAGTGTGAGAAAACTGTTGTCACTTTGTGCTCAGCATTTCTTTGAGCAGGCAACTTGCTTTAGGCTCTGTGTGTTTCATAGATTTAAAGAAATCAGGTGGGTGATCCCGGGTCTCTACATTAAGAGGTTTTGTATGTGGAAGGAATGGTTTTGTCAGTTGTCAGTTGCTGAGGTTTGGAGTTGTGGATTACTCTGGGATATGCATCTGAATTCCTTTTTTAGTCCCACAAATGTTGCTTGCTGCCAACTTTTCTGACTTTGGAGCTCTAAATTAAGGCCAGTTCCTTTGCTCATCCCACAAACTCTTTCATGTTTTCTAACCGCAGCCTGAGAAAGGCGCCTTGGTTTCAACAGCAGCAGACCAGCATATGTTTACTTAATTCCTAAGACATGACGACAGTGGTCTCAGTGCCACTAAAAGCTTTTTTCTTTATTATTTTGAGTTGAAGCCGATTTCTAAAAGTTTTTCACATGCCACATGTTTTATTGCAGTGTCTTCAGTATGAACCATGAACAGGAATGGAAGTTAAAGGAACAGCAACTGAAACTGCAAATCACTAACCTAAAGACTGCTGTCGAAGCTGATTTAGCAGAGAAAAATGAAATCCTTGACCAGATCAAAGTAGAAAGAGGTATAGTTTTGAAATAACTATCATTTTCTCATGATACATAGGTCTCCTGTGTTGGAGTTCAGGTATATTGCCTAGAACAGTGTAGTTTCTGTGGCTGATTATTTCAGAGCTGTCTGTAAGTGTACATATGAGCAGGATGCATAAGTTATGACTGGCTATTAAGTGCAAAAATTGACCCAATGCAGGTTGTTTGCTGAATGAGGGTCAAATAACTCCAACTGCATTCATTCATCACTGGGTTAATATTTACTCTTTATTCTTAGGATGCTCTCAGAGGGCAGGGGAT
>JAOXOE010000720.1:5755235-5770229 GCA_028565055.1 Phoeniculus purpureus
CCAGTCAGTGGGGACTTCACCAGACTGCCATGACTTTTGGAATATCATAGAGAGGGGTTTAGCAACCTCATCTGCCAACTGGGAAAGGTGAGTGGGCTAAGTTTGGAAACCACTATTACAAACACACTTAGGACCTGGTCTGCCACCACAAGAATCAGTATTGTCTCTAATTTAAATAGCAAATAAAAAAGGAAAATAAATGTGCTCCTTAAATGTCATATGGAATTCTACACATGATTCAACTTACACTTCCAACTTCAACAGTACCGGTGCTTCCTGGAGTGCTTTCACTGCTACCACATCTTGGAAAGCTCACATGGGGAGACTGGGAGAAGAGTGTGCTGACACAAAGCAATGTCCAGTGGAAAAAGGAGACACATTAATAGCTGCAACCAAGAGAAAAACCTCCCTGTTTATCACTGCAATAAACCAAAAAGTCCAGTCATCCCTGAATTATATTATTATTGTCCAAGCTTTTCTGATTCTGTCCTATTTTTTTGCTTTTACAAGAATACTTCATTTTGTCTATTTACCAGCAGTTGTGTTAGAAAGAGGATTTACACCAGAGTAACTCTTTGTCAGCATGTTAGAAGGTTTCAGCTAAAATGATACCAAACTGCTAATTGCCTTGAGAAACAGATGCAGAACTTCTACTCCAAAACAGGTGCCTTTTGTAAATGATCCAGAGACATGCAGCCATCTAAAACCCAGGGCTATGCTAATTTACTAGATCCCAGACACAACTCTAAAGTTAAATGCTGCATGGTTTCCAATTCTTGACATCTGAAAAGCAAGCAAGGAATACAGGGCAAGTTTTACACAGTGCATTGAGCCCACTTGGGCTTCTGTTCGGTTCAGTCTCCATTCAAAACATCTCTGCTCACATCCACTAGCACCAAGTCATCAACATTCTAGCACAGTAGGCCACATCAATTTTACTGGCACAGAGGAATGCTTCTCAGAACAGCTATCACCTGCAAAATGCTTTACCTCAAAGTAAAACCCATCCAAGAAAAGAAAACACCACATAAAATGTCTGTCACGTTCTGTTTGTAAAACATACCATTCTCTGTCTGCAGGAATATAATACTTTTCCCCCTTGCTGTAAATCAACCCTTTCCTTCACTGGATTAAGATGCTTTCCTTAATCCGAAAAGAAAATCTATTTCCCTTATGCCTCAAGAAACATTTGACTAAGCAATGCTCAGCTGGCCATATGCCTTACATATTCCACAGTCATTCATATTCTCAAGGATGCTAATTACTTACAAACACTGAATGGCCACCCATGCTGAAGCCAACTCTAAGATAGGAACTGCTAAGCATCTTTCCAACAAAAAAAAAGGAGATTTCTAAGTGAAGGAGTAAAATAAAGTTTACAGTACCCGTGTACAAGGACTAATCTTTGTCACAAAATATTGAAACAAAATAAAGAACCAGCCTCACTGATGACGAAAAGCAATGAAGTCTGAAGTTGTGGTCCATATTCTCTTGCTATTACAACAAAATGGATATATGAGAAAGCCAGTTGAAAGTACTGCATTTTGCTTCACTTTCAATATTAATTTGTCTTCATTAGATGACATGACAGATCATTTATGCAAAGATATTCATCACAGTAATACAAACTTCACAGAGTATTTTTTAAACACCTTTGTTTTATTTCTTTCCTATCACTGAAAGCTGTTTGGAATGTGTAATAAAGGAGAAGAACCTCTAACAAAATTAATCTACTCTACCCATCAATACAAAAACTAAGTTGTTATCCTATGCTTCTGATACAGTAATTTCCTTTTCAAATTATGTGGAAAGTCAAGCATGACCCATTTTAAAAAAGTGCAGTGCAAGCAATACCAACTGTTCTACAATCGTGATTTGCAGATTCCCCCCAAAAAAACCAAAACAGGGGCACACAAACAAGTATCACAGACTTCAAGGACTCTGGGCATCAATAGAATGGATTTACTCATGTGAAACTGCTCAGCAGTGGAGAGGGCAGGGCAGAGAAGGACATAGCTTCTTGCTTTCTTGAATTCTTTTGGTTACAGCTACAGCACAACTAGCTTTTGGACACAATTCTCAGGATAGCTCCTACGTTAAAAAAATCCACCATGAAACTAAAGTTAAGTACCAGCAGTGATTCTGAGCTTCTAGAAGCATACAGATCTAAATGCACTTCTGCTTAATGTTAAATATTTGACTATTAATCGACTATTAATTCTTATTCCTGAACATAATCACTTTTATGTTACAGCAGGCGTGGAGTGACATCCACCAGCAGATTATACCAAACAAGCCTTGAAGATTCTCTTATTTGACACTGAAGAGTCATTGAATTGAAAATGTCACATAAAATAGGAGGACTGAAACGTAGCAGTCATGTGTCTAAAACAACTAGTTTTATAATACATACCTCTCAGAGAAAAGCTGCTAGTTGTTAACAGAAAGATTTCCTATAGGGAGGTAGAGTACTGCAGCAGGTGTTACTCACCTTGCTGCAGAGACAGTCTATTTTCTGCCGTCAAGATGCTTTTGCTATATGTAAATATTTAATGTTATTACCATCATTCACTCAGAGCTCATATTGTCTTTTCAGGCATCTATTACTGTCTGCTAGACACACTTGAGGATAACATTTATGCATGCCTGCTGCTCAGTCACATGCAGGCCCTACTTCTCAAGGATCCTTCCAAGTTCAATAATTTATTAAACATCACACAAAAGGTCTGGATCGTTAGCAAAAGCGCCCAACGGCACAGTATGCAAAACTAGGTTCCCTTCACTTGTGCAAGGTATGTGCTGAACACACGGAACAGGCTACAGTGGTTCGTACAGTACCAATGGCAGGGCTGTGTTAGCAATTTCAATCACAGAACTGAAATGTGTGTGACCACAACTCATGGGTCAGAAATACAGCTCTTCAGAGGAGCACACAGCGAGTATTCAAGTGCACAGGACAAACACCAGTGGTTGGGTTTACCCCTCATGCTTGCATGAATCACAACATTTTTGTATCTACTCAACTTCATAGTCCTGTAATAAATATATCACGTATGTAACAGAAAGATCTTCCATCACCACTATCACTTGATCCACCTTCCAACAGAACACCTAAAAATCAGGCTTCCAAACTATTAAAGTCCCACTAAGGCAGACAGGACAAAGTGTGATGGTCCTCTAAAAGGCTTCCCCAGGAGTAACCAGGTCTCTTCAAGTCAGTCTTTTAGTTTGTAACTGAGAAATCTGAATATAAAATAACCATAATCTGCAGCCTTAATTTCACTCACATAAAAATACCAAAAGGGGATCAGGTGCTTTAAAGCAGGTCTGTTTGTTCAATCTTGTAAGCAGGGAGAGGTTGTAATAGTCCCATTCAAAAGAACAAAAGAAAAGCCTTTAACAAGAAGATATTTGAAATACAACACTGTCATCAGGAGAATGTTGCTGTTGAAAAAAAAAAAAAGAATTGGAAGCAGGATAATCTCTCTAACAGTCTGAAACAAGTTTTTATTTCAATTTTTAATTTTAGCTTGATTTTTTAGGAAACAGCATCACAAACACAGCATCCTGGAAAGTGTAAGACAGAATAATTATTCCTCCTATCCCAGTGGACCATCACCCTTTACAAACTTATGACAAGATCCAGTTATTCATCAGTGAAGCTACAAGGAAATGAAAACATTGAATTCTAAAGATCTGCCTTTCAGTTAACATCCTTCATGCAAATTAGGGTTAAATGTGAACAAAATTAATATTTAATCACTCAAAAAACTTCCACTTCTTTCTTCTCTTTAAACACTAAAACTTAATTATAAAATAATGTAAAACAAGTGTACATTTAAAAGAATCATTTTGAAGATTTGCATTAATAGTTCAAGACCTATTGACACCAAAGAAAAGAAGGGGAATGCCAACATTACATTGCTTTAAGTAGCGTGTGATTCTGTCCCTTGCCAACAGGCAGCAGGAGCTCAAAGACACAGGGGACTGCTGCCATCCAGAAGAATGGAGACAGCAGTGTAGACTGGGGACAGACTGGCAAGGCTGACCAAGGGCATGAAAGCAGTCACATCCAGCTGTGTGAGTTGAGGCAAAGACCCCTAATATGTTCAACCCACTAGAAATGGGTCTTGATACACTTGATACTGCTTGCTGTACCACCATGGAATAAAAAGGTCATGTCATACAGGAGCACAATGCAGTGTGTAATTAAGATACAGCATGATGCACAGAAAATAGTGTGTAATCAGCGGAAAAGGCATCTGACATCAGCACAAAACCTCTCCAAAGTCTTACAGCTCTTGTGTCATCTAAGCTGCTGCCCTCTGAAACTTGCAGTATGAAATCCCACACAGAGTGATTCCTATGTGTGGATCTGCACGCAGGGTCACTGACACAGTCAACACTGACTACCAGTTACCACACTGTCACACAGAAAAGCTAACAAATACTCTCTGTTCTAACACAGCACATTTTACACAGTAAAAAACCCTCAAATAAAAAACATCAGCAAAACCTGTACTTTTCTATCTCCATAAAAAGGAATCTGTCTCTACATCCCTGAAGGGGCTCACTCCACCATTCTTCACTATTCAAACTTTGAACTAAACTCAAGTGAGAAGTTGTTTTTGTGAACAGTAATGAAATTCAAATTCTCTGAAGTGTTTCCCGTTCCCTTCTGGAACATAACTGAAGCAATTTGTCACATTCAGAAAATGTCACATTCACATACACAAGTGAAAGACAAGAGTGAGCTTTCACGGGAAGCAGCAGTCGCACAGGGGTTGACACATCTGAGTACAGAAAACTCAAATCAAACAACTTCTCTCAAGTTGATTTTTGATTACTTCAAGTTGAAATCTTCACCTACCTCTCTTACCCCCTCAAAACTTCCTCCTACATCTGCTAAGCTTCAGGTCACTAGAAGACTCTTGAAATTGTAAACTCCTTCAGAAAATACTGGCTTTCTGTTAAAAATTGTTATCAACCTCATCAATATTGAGATATTGAGGTGCTGGAGCAGGACCAGAGAAGCCACGAGGCTGGGGAAGGGACTGGAGGGAAAGGCTGATGAGGAGAGGCTGAGGGAGCTGGGGGTGTTTAGCCTAGAGAAGACTCAAGGGGGGACCTTCTCCTTCTGTCCAACTCCCTGAAGGCAGGTTGTAGTCAGGTGGGGGTCAGGCTCTTCTCCCAGGCAGCCAGGGCCAGGATGAGAGGGCAGGGCCTGAAGCTGACAGGGGAGGGAGGGATATTAGGAGGCTCTTCCTCACAGAAAGGATGATCAGACCCTCGAATGGCCTGCCCAGGGCAGTGGTGAAGTCCCCATCCCTGGAGGTGTTAAAGGAGAGTCTGGCTGTGGCCCTTAGTGCCCTGATCTGGCCACTGTGGTGATGTTAGGTCCTAGGCTGGGGTGGATGAGCTCAGAGGACTTTTCCAGCCTCAGTCATTCTGTGATTATGTGATTCTTGTGAATCCTAATATTAACGTAATTAAACCAACAAATCAAGCATCATTGTTTGTCACTAAAACGCACCCCTTGCCGAAGTTGAAATTTGCCAATTTTCAAACCATAACACCACTGTACTGAACGCTCCACTAAGACACCACTGCTCAATCTCACACACAGAACTTTAATTACGGAAACATTTGCTAGCCAAGGAAATACTCAAAACCAGTTGAGCACTACCATTAACCTTCCCAAAATCGGTCAAGTCTAGGTGCACTGTTAGGCTTGTTTCTCCCTGTATCAAACACAGGTAGCCACTGCATTCTGCCCTGCACAAGTCAAAAATACACATCTACAGATGCAGGGATAAATTTGCTTTAGCAGGGACATTAAGATAAGAAAGAAGAAATTGATCATTTTAAGTATGAAGAACCCAACACTCCACCAAAACTGCAGCAGTTTCATACTTGAGCATTGTAATGGTGTTATTGAGTTAAATCCTTTTTCTTTATTGAGTTAAATCCAGAAGTCTTTTAACTTCTGCTAGCTAAAAATCACTAATGCCTGGCAAAGAAAACGCTCTTGTTTCCTGACAAACATAAGGTTTTCTTGGCCCCTTCTTCAATGACTTTGTGTCCATGGACCTTGTTGGCTGTACTCTGCCACATGGCATTTTAAAACCTGAATCCCAATCAGGACTGCCTCATTAAAAGTATGACCTTTCACCTTCTATGAAGTACTGCTAACATAAATTACATTTTGTTGTAGCCCAAAGGTGATATAGATGAGAGTAGGATAAACAAGGTGTAATACAAAAGCCAGTTGGGTCAGCCTTTCATTACAGCCCTTTTCAAAGCTATTAATCTTGCTTGTAGTCAGCAGGCTGAAAATAATTACTTCTTCTAACCTATGTTGTACTCAAAAGTAGCAATCAGGACAGGTCATGAAGACACAAATAATTCTTAGTCCTCATAAAACCACTTCAGATGGCATTAGGTGAACATCACGGCATGTTACTCCAAATCTCACAGACAGGAGGAATCTCAGCAATATCAACTGTACATTAAACTACGTCACAGCAGCTGCATCTGGCCATAGCACACAAAGAATTAATCATGGCAAATTCCAAGCAACTACAAAATAGTTCTGTTGCATTTAAAATGTGAATAAAAATGCTATTCATCCAGCTAAGCCTAACTGATTTTTCAAATAAGAGTTCATATTTAAAACAACATAAGAACATCCAAACCTTATCTCCACTCTACTTAGTGTGTCTTGGTTACCTTGTAGCTTACAAGAATTAACAGCTGACCTGAATCGCATGAAAATAAACAAGGCTGTCCTGTTGGTAGGGAATGTGAGGGTCCTGGGAATGACACTATAACAGACAACAGCTCAGTAAACAGGCAGCATAGAGTTTCTCCAAAACTGCATGTTGAGAAAAGCCTGTGGACAATGATGAGGCTGCTAACAAATTTGTGATGAACTGAATTAACAAAAAGTAGCATTTCCCCAAATAAAATGTTTGTGTAAAAACATGAGTGAAGTCTTGTCCAGATGGTTCTAGAATAAAGTTAATGTAAATGCTGTCTGACAGTTCCGCCAACTAACAGCAACCTAGCGCTTATTGATCTGAACTAAACAGCTAAGTGCTAACAGGGAGAGAAAAAAAACCATGCAGAGAAATTTTGGGTTGTGCAAGACAAATAAAAATCCTATGCCACATTTAACAGTTATGGCACATCACTGGGAGAGACCACGCACATATAGTGCAGAACAACATATCATAGAACACTTAGGGCTTCTAGGACCATGAAGAATACAGTGGGACAGAATCACAGAATGATCATGGCTGGAAAAGCCCTCTGAGCTCATCCAGCCCAGCCCATCACCTAACATCACCACAGTGGCCAGACCAGGGCACTAAGGGCCACAGCCAGGCTGTCCTTAAACACCTCCAGGGATGGGACTCCACCGCTGCCCTGGGCAGTCTGGGGACACTAAGTTCAGCACTGCATTTTTTCTTTTAAATCCACTGGTCAACTGGAAAAGTAGCAACATGCTTAAAAGTTGTAGCCAATGCTTACCAAATACCATTACCAACCTTATACTGAAATATCTGAAAAGACAACATTTAATGCACTGGCAACAGATGGCTAGAGAGAGAAAGGAAGAAACCCAACAGAACAACCCCCCAGGACCACTTGCCATTGTACTTTTGTAGTGATAGCCTAGATTTCCTAAAGATGTTTTAAGGATAGGAGGGCCATTGTTACTGTTATTATAAAATACTAGCCAGTATGTTATGCTCTAAGTACAGACTTAGAGTCCAGTTTGGCTTTAATCAAGACCAAACCCATCACTTTTCCTAAGGCTTATTTCTCCTCCATCTTCCTGCAGGATTGTTCCAAGACTTAAAAAAACCAAACAAAACCCAAGCAACTCTCACAATACTTTAAACCAAATATTCATTTTGCCCCTGAACTAGCAGAAAACTAAACCAGGCTGGTGTAAAACAATGCAATCTGCAGATCCCAGAATCACAGAATTATTGAGGCTGGAAAGGACCTCTAAGATGATCAAGCCCAGTCAGATATAACACCTAGTTAAACTGGGATTGAACCAATGGGAGCACAATGTCGGTGACTTGAGCACAGCCACATCACCCCACATCTCCCTTTAGTGACCAGGAAAATCAAGATGATGAAAGAACAGCAAGTTCAGTGCCTAGCTCTGCAGCTATGAAACCTCTCAGGAATCTGTTCAGGGACAAAGGTAGACATATAAACAAACAAGCAGACAAGGATAACTGCAAAACAAATAGTAACTAACATTAAAGAAAAGTAACTATGAATTAGGTGAATCTAATTATAGGCTTTTTAAGATATCCAGCCTTACTTCAGCAGAAAGAAAGGACCCAGAGGAATGTCTGCTGCTTTGGACATCTCTTCCATCCCAGTTCCAGATAAAAGCAGACGTTCCCATTTTTCAAAGAACCAGGCACAAACCCAGGAACAAGCCAGTTATTATGAAATACAATGACAGATTTTAGTAGTAGGCAACAATGGTTTTGTCTACCTGCATCTTTCTTTTGGTACTTCATGGCCAATTATGGTAAAGTTGCTCAACAGGATGCATACATAAGAAAATTCCTGTCACAGAGCAGATGCAAATTTAATTACTTTAAGTTAAACCTTCCATCTTGTCTAGAGGTCCTTCAAAAATGCAACTGTAAACAAGCACTACATCGCAATCAAGTGTCAAGAGCTCATTTGATCTCTTACAAAATATGTCACAAATCACTGGCAGAAAGTGGGTCGAGAGGGAGAACAAAGGAAAGAACTGTCAATGGACTAGATAGCTCATGTGAGCATGCCTATTAGTGCACTGGATCTCTCTGCTCCTGTCTAATGCTGTCCATATAAAACCTTCTTAGCTTGACAGTATTCTCTTATCCTGCATTTGATGTGATTTTTCTGTAGTAAGCAAAAAAAAAAAAAAACAAACCTGTGAAAAGAACTGCTGGAGTAACCAGAGAAACATTGAAGACAAACTTATCCCACGAAAAGATCAGGTCTGTGCTTTTCTTCATCAGCTATATGTTACATAACTTCCATAAAGCTCTACATTTTCGAGAAAACAACCACATAAAAGCTAGAAGTAAACTCACTTTGCAATAGAATTATAGATAACCCCAAACCAGTAATGGCTAACATGAAAGAGAATGACAGTGCCATACAACTGGTGGGAGGCAAAGCACGTGTGTGGGGTGTGCACATCTTAACCTGAAACTTCAGGGAATCTTGGAACTAGAGGAAAAATCCCAGGTAGCTCTCTGCAGTCTTGTAGTGATCCTAAAAGTTCTACTAGATCACTGATTATAATGCATCCCTGCTCTACAGAGTAGCTCAGAATGGGCAGAATTTAATTGACAAAGTAATGTTAACAAATTATCAGTAATAACAAAGTGTATTTATGAATACAGACATATCTCTTATAACAGGAAGTAATAAGCTATGTTAGTTAGTAGAAGAATGCACTAGGTGCACTTTAGACACTAGGTGTCTAAAGACAGTTTCCTGTACACACATCAACTGAAAAAGATCTCAACTGTGCTTATTAACTATGGCTCTTCTAAGTACTTCATCAGGGCTCTGAGCATCCTGTTCTAGTTGGTGGTGTCCCTGTCCATGGCAGGGGGGTTGGAATGAGATGATCTTTAAGTTCAATCAGAACTGACCAAATAGAAGAAAAATAATAATTTATTTTCTGCTTTGGATTATGATGCAAGCCTTTTCATGTTAGTCTACACCAAAAGAGCAGATCAAGAACAAGAGCTAGGAAGCTGACTGCCTAAAGTCCTTTTCACTTAGCCAAATGTGATTGATACCCACCCTCTGACACAAGACTCATCACAAGCAGAAGTATCTTCTGCTTCAATAGCACAGAAATGTTTAATCTTAGAAAATAAAATAGATGGTGAATCAAAGGCTGATGGCAAATGGGCAAATCTTACATGTAAACAAGAGGAGTCCCAAAGCTGCTTTATTTACCATCTTTCTCTAGCAATAATAGCAACCAGAAAATCGAAGCATAAAACAGGATTTTACAATCTCATACATATCCTAAAATTATTCAATGGCTGCTGTAGAGGGTCAGCCCAGTTTCTGTCTCATCTTGAAATACAGAATCCTAAAGCTATTAATTGGCAGTGGGAAGAAAAAACAAATAATTAAGTTAATAACTGCAGAAAGAGAATTGGCTCTGCTCTGCAAGTTCCTCCAATCTGAGTATGTATGGAGTGAAAAATAAGATAAAGAGACTAACAGAATTCTTAAACTGAAAAAGGATGATAAATTGGAGGTCTCGCTTTGCTCTCAACGCAGGCACTATTCTTCATATTTAAGCGGAGTCGTACATTGTGTTTACCAAAGTGCTCAATGTAGTTTAGCTATGATCAATATAAGAAAGGTACCTCAAGCACACTTGCTTGGCAAAAAAACTACTTTGCTAAGGATTTTCCACCTACTTACCCTTATTGGTAGAATACATCCCTTTAAAAAAAAAGGTAAAGGGCTGACAGTCTTACTTCTTCTAAAAGGGAAATGTTCTTATTGGTTAAAAAAAAAACAACCCAACACAAAAGAAAATTTCAGTTTTAAATGCAAATTATTTATATATTAGATAACAGAGTAGTTGTAACCACTTTGTTTAGAACTGACGTTTTTTATGACCACCAGATGACTTTAACACTGCATTTGCCAACAGAAATGCACTGGAATCTATTTATCTCATTCCAATAAAATTGAACTAGTGTAACACATTAGTCATCTATCCCTATTATAAACGGTTGTGTACATTAAGTGGATAATATTATTAACACTAATGTTTCTGTAGACTATTCATAAAATAAATGGTGGGCAAAGTAATTCCATCCATTACACACGGAGCTCAATAAACAGCTGTAAATGAGAATATTGCAGGAGACACACTGAGTAATAATCAGAACTAAAATGACAACTGTAGCAATATATCCATTGTGTAAATGTTCTCATTACAGAAACACAGACTAATCTGTAATTCCTCATCGCTGATGAACACTGGTAACCTGCCAGAATCTCGAAGATATTTTATCCCATTACTGTTTTGCACAGCTGCAAAACCTAGCGCAGTTATTAATTGAGACACAATAAATATATTGCTTTCTATGCCTCAGAAAGACGTGCAGTGTGACAAAGAATCACTACACCTGCCTGAAAACTACAGTGATCAAGATGCACAATACCTTCCCCTGTATGCAGCTACAAATGAGACGTACATAGTCTTGCCAGCGTAATGTCACATAGCTTTACTGGCTTGTCAGAAGAAGTTCTTGAAGAGTTCTTGTTGACATTTACAGGCACCACGTGATCCCAGCAAGAGCTCATGTCAGAGAAGAGATTGAGGTAGTCTTCTAGTTTGAGAGCACTGCCTGTCTTTGTTAAAAACCTTTTAATCACCTCCAATAACTTCATATTTTTGCTACTGTACATGTAACAATGCCTGGAATTATCTACAGGAGCACAAAAAGCTACGGGGTGTGCTACATAATCAACACTCCAAGGTTAGCAAGGTAGTTCCCTTCATTTCTAAGAATGATCACAATAAAAGCCCAAATATTTGAGATCTGAGGCACAAAGTCATTCAAAACAGACTAACTGCAGTCAGAACACTGTGCATGATTTTCTATCTAATTTATTCACAGAAAAAGAAACACTCTGTGGCAAACACCAGGGATCATGACATAAAGGCTCCTTAGGAAAACACCATCTATCATGAATTTTCAGACTCTGTACCATGAGTTACACCAACTCTCCCACTAGAGATGACAGAGGTTGAGGCGTGGTAAAGCATCCTGGCACTGACCAGATGGAGAAGATGCTGCAGCTGACACAGAGCCCAAGGAGAGGGAGATCTGTGGGGACTTCAGGAGGGGCAGATGTCTGACAGCAAGACAAGAGCTCTTTTAGACATCATCATGGGGATCCTTCATTCCCCTTTGCTTACATTGTCACTGCATATGCATGGGAAGACTGAAGATATTATGCATTAATCATGCTCCTGGCACTGAGCCTGTGTTATGCATGCAAAATGGTGCCATTCTGCACACACAGAAGAAGCCTGGAATTCCCAAACAAACAATTCCAAAACTAAATTAGAAAGGAGAGAAGATTAGGTCCAAGGTCACAACAGTAGAGAAGATCTCACACACAAAGATTTTCTGAAGAGGAGAGGTCCTAAACATTCCTCTGACAGAGTTCAGGCTTTTTCAGCCTGGTACCTCTCTAAAAGACTGGCAAAGCACCAGCAGGTACTTCCATATGAGCAGGCTGCATGTTACCCCAAACTAATTGTTTGGAATTTAAATTTATGTTTTAAATTGTAGCTATGTTACTTCATGCTTTTTCCCTCAGTGACAATTACTCTTGATTACTGCTTTTCATAAAACAAGAACTTGCTGATGCCCAAGTGAAAAAAGTATCTAACTTTAAAAATATGTATACACCTACACTGGCAAACAGCCTCACCTGGATTCATCTGAATATAAAGAAGTAGCATAACTACAGTACCCTTTGTCTAAAATTCACTTCCAGAACCACCTAAGCTGAGGGAAATGAGGAAAGGAGCAAAAGCATTCTTCTCATGATCAGGCTGCTGGGTTTGCAGAAGGCTTGTTCCTCCTGCTGCTTCACACAGCAGTCACAGCTGTTCATACAGGAGTTAGATAGTTGTAGCCCCTCACATGTCCTGACAGTAATACCTCCTTTTCACAGAGCTACATGAAACCTTGTGAATAGCAAAACCCATCTGTAAATTCATTTTTATACAGTTTACATCATAGTCACTCATTACATCCCAGTGACACACACGCTAGGACATTACACTGGAATCCACAAGATTTCTGGCTTTTTCATTCACGATTTATCAATTCTCCATCACTGAATTTTGTGTCACTTTTCTGCTTATTTAATATTCCCCCAAAAACATCACATTGTGTTAATAATTTACCACCTTCCAGCAAGTCCCTACTTGCCAAGTTCTTATTTTGTTCCTTTATCGCTCATTGCCTGCACTACTGACTTCATACTCCAATTTCTTTATCTTAACTGGATTATGGCCAGTTCTTGACTTCAATCCATTGAAATAGAAGTATTTAAAAGCAAAAATAAAAACTCTATCAAAACCAAAACACATGGATGTACGATTTGTTTGTATGAAACAAGATGATGATATGAAGTGCGTTTGTTAATGCACATTTCTCTTCAAACACAAAACTCATGTAAAATGTGGGCCAGACAAGTATGAGCCAGTGTAATATTGAATTCTCTATGCACTCAGATGCTGAAAAAGGAAAGTTGTGTGGAGCAACGAGCTCTCACTCTATAGATGTAGCTCATAACTTTCTAAAATATAATGTAGAGCATTCTGCAATACTTGGGAAATCCAAATTCTTGGGACTTTACTATTCTATCACTTTTTAATCTATACATCATTTTACAACCATAGAAGAATTAAACTGTTATTTTCATAGATATTGCAATATCAAATATAGCTTGTAAAATAATTATTCATTAGCTCATCACACCCTAAATTCTTACATGTGGAAATCAACTTTATAGCAACTGATACCACGTCACAGCATTAACTTTAAAGAAAAGATAAGATTTTTAAGGCAAAATTGTCCTAGCAGGAGCACCACAGCAACAAGTGAAAAAGAATTCTGTTCCAAGTCCTTGGTCTGACAGCTATCCCATCTTTTCTGTGTTCAAAGAACAAACCATTCTAAGCAATTAGAGAAACCAAAATCTAAATCATTCAGGCTTCAGAATAAGAATGTAATGCCAGAATTGTCAGGATCTAAACAAGGCATCATTTATTGACCTGCTTTAATAGAGTTAACATCAACTATCTAGTTTCACCCAATTCTGCTGTAATGGAGCCTGATACCAACAGATTTCCCCATTCTGTATCCTTAGTCTTTAGGTGTTCGTTACAATCAATTTCATTTGCAAACAACAGAATGTAGACACAATTTGATGCTGTTCATGCTTTCTTTTAAAAGCAAGGAGCATTTTAAAGAAACTTTCCCACTTCCTTTTTCAGGATATCAGCTTCACTTCACTCATCAGGGGAAAAAAAAGCACATTTAGGTCTCAGATTTTAATATATTTAATATATTTTAAAAGTACCAGTTTGGCAGTAAAAGGCAATTTCCCATCTCCTGGAGTCTCATTCCTATAACAAATTTTAAACCTAGTAGTTAGTAAACACCATATTAGCCATTGAAGGGGCAGATTTAAAATCCATTTATTTTACAATTTGCAAACATTACACTGTGTAAGGGTAGCTTTACACGTTTTTCCATCAATTCAACAAACTACTGATTCATTTTTGGGCTTTTTTAACTACTAAATAGTAAATGATAAACATAATTGATGCAGACATAAGGCCCATAGAACTCCAGTAAAGCACCTTATCGTCTAAAAGGATGCAATAAAGAAATTGAACTTACAGACCTGTTTCATCCTATTTCAGAAAAAAAAAGTTTTCATAGCAAAACCCAAATTATTATGCAAGGTACTCGAACAAGAAGCATCTTCTGCATTTTATCACCATCTTGCAAATGCTGAAACATATCCTATTCTTAAATTGATAGAGAATGTAACAGAAATCTTTCCTTAGTACTTTTATCCAGTATCTGTTTTGCATGAATCACAGAAACACAGAACAGTTTTGGCTGGAAGAGACCATCAAGATCAAGTCCAACTTTTTCCTGGCCCTATCAGCACCACTAACCCATGTACCCTGATGCAATATCTATCCTTCTCTTAAACACCTCCCTGGGCAGGCTGTTCCAATGCCTGACAACCATTTCAGGGAAGAAATTCCTCCCGACACCCAATCATAGAATCATTAGGGGGATTAGAAGGGATCTTGAAAGATCATCTAGTCCAATCCCCCTGCCACAGCAGGATCACCTAGACCAAGTCACACAGGAACATATCCAG
>JAOXOE010000720.1:5770329-5780528 GCA_028565055.1 Phoeniculus purpureus
TGATCCTGCTGTGGCAGGGGGATTAGACTAGATGATCTTTCGGGGTCCCTTCCAATCCCTAATGATTCTATGATTCTATGAAGTGAGAGCTCAACAGCTTTAGAAAAGAAGAAGATTAAACAGATTGAATACTTAGGATGGTGAACTCACCTCACAGGAACTTCCACAACCTGACCACCTAACATTCTTTCAGCTTTTTAAAAAATAAAAATTACAAAAAGACACACAAGGATAGTTTCTTAAGGAAGGAATGAGGTCTTTGAAGTTGACATTTGTTTAAATTACAAAACTTTCCAAATGTTAGCTATTAAAACTTCATAGCAACCAAGATCATTCAAGTAGCTCACTAAAACTAGTTATGTCAGAAATGAAGCTAGAGTAATAAAAAAAATACATTCTAAATGCACTATTACAGCTTTTATTTCCCCATTATCACACATATTAGGTTTCAAAATTTTTTTCCCCTCAAATTATTTCTGTAAAATCCCCCCATTAAAAGGTATTAAGGGACTGGCCAATTTTGCAGCACCATTTACTCACATGAAAAAGTTGTACTGCAACATTACCCATCATTAGACTCAAGTCTTACCACAAGCCTTGTCTGTGCTCCATCCTTTCCATAATCCAGCCTGTCAGAAATACTGGCAGAATGTGACCATTCTCTACCCTGCTCTGACTCACAGAATCACTGAATGCTGGAAAAGACCTCTGAGCTCATCCAGCCTAGCCCAGGACCTAACATCACCACAGTGGCCAATCAGGGCACTAAGGGCTACCGCCACTCTGTCCTTCAAGACCTCCAGGGATGGGGACTCCACCACTGCCCTGGGCAGTCCATTCCAGGATCTGATCACCATTTCTGTGAAGGGCTTCCTAATATCCAACCTAACCCTTCCTCCCCTGGCAGCTTCAGGCCCTGCCCTCTCATCCTGGCCCTGGTTGCCTGGGAGAAGAGCCTGACCTCCACCAGACTACAACCTCTCTTCAGGAAGTTGTAGAGACAGGTAAGGTTCCCCTCTGAGTCTCGTCTTCTCCAGGCTAAAAGACCCCCAGCTCCCTCAGCCTCTCCTCATCAGACTTTCCCTCCAGTCTCTTCCCCAGCCTCCTTGCTCCTCTGCATCTCCTTCCAGCCTCTCAATCTCTTTCTTGAAATGAGTGGCCCAGAACTGCCCCCAGCACTTAATGGGAGGTCTCCCCAGTGCCCATGGGGAGAATGACGTTCCTAGTGTAGCCTAGTTCCTGGCTACACTATTGCTGATCCAAACCAGGATGCCATTGGCACCCTGTTGGCTCCTGTTCCAACCAGTACTGGCAGGTGCCTCTCTGCCAGGCTGCTCTCCAGCCACTCATCCCCCCATCTGTAGCTGAAGAGGGTTATTGTGGCCAAAGTGTAGAACCCTGCACTTGCCTCCCTCCCCACACTCTACATCAAAGTGAGAAAAACTCAATGATCATTACTCTATATAAACTTCTATATTACTCTCTAGATACTTATACTAAAAATTTTGATGACTCTTTAACAGTATTTAGTAACCCACAAATGGATTTCCTAACTATACTACAATAAGGATGTTGGCTATTTAACAGAACCATTATGCATCTTGCGCTCCCACTGAACAAACCAGTCCAGTTACAAAAATTACATAAATTACAAAATTATGTAATAAATCTAATGCAATGCAGAGACCCGAGGTCTAACACTGGTATTTGTAATTGAGCAGCTGTCTGAAAGACTTTGGGATACTCTTTCCTGCAAAGGTACTCTTAGGGTTACTTGCTGATTACAGCCTCTCTTACCCTTTCTCATAAATCACAAGCCCAGGTTTGGGTTCACACACACACAGACCAGTCATGCATATGCACACCACACCTGACTGATGGAACTGAGCTAAGAGTTAATGTATGCATTGAAGCAGCTTAGCAATGTGTGAAAAATGTCTTTGCTACCAGTATGCCCTGCTCCTGGATGTGTTAAGGCCCCTTAATTGTTGTTTTAACCTACAGAACCAGTGTTCTTTCGGCCAGTGACTGTTAATGCAACAGAAGCAGCAATTTTCTTACCTGAGTGATTTGTCACATGTGGATTAGCACTTTAACTCATCATAATAAAAACTGAAATGATAAATTGTTCAAAATACATCCACATTTGCTGACAAAATGCCCCCTAGGCCTCCTCAGAGTACCAGCAACAGAATTCTACCATCACTGCAACCATCTTGATGCCATGTTTCCTCCGGCATTTGTGCATCCTCTCTCAGCAGGTACCAGTTGGTAAACGGATCACCATTAGTGAGAAGTAAGAACATTCACAATTTGCTTGAAAATAATGATCGAGTTTCAATCAGAGCTCCAGTTTTGCAGTTTTTTTACAGACATGAGAGCATATTCGCACCTAAGAAAATGTTTTATTCAAGGGTTAATGTTGAAACAAGGATATCTTTGGCATTGCTGCCTGTAGACCTCCATGCTCTAATAACACTACAAAGTTATTGATGTTGATTAACTTCTACCAGGGTCTATTACCAGAAAAGAGAGCTGAGCGCTTTACAGCATTAAGGAGCTGCACACTGTGCTTATGAAGGGAAAACACACTGATGTAGTGCTCTTTCACCTTGAATGGCCCAGGGAAACAGAAACAAACATTAAAAAGATCCCCACAATGTTTTGGGAAACACTGCCCATCTGCAGAGTGGAGTTGTACAACCTTCTCTGGGTGATTAGTGATCTCGCTGATCATCAACTAGAGTGTGACCCAAAGACCTCCATAACAAAAACCAGGGCTGACAAATCTTGAGATGCAGATTCAGGCTTACAACTTCTGCACAGCTAGAAACAGAACTTGCAAACACACATGAGCAGGTCACACTACTACAGTTTTTCAGAACACCAAGATCAAAGATGAAATTAATTTTATTGCAGCTTTTTTTAATTTCCTGGAAACAATCAGCCTTGCAAGATTTCTGGTCCTATATTCAGCAAGTACTAGTGAAAGGATCCCAAGTGTAATAAGGACACTTATAAAAGGAGAGGGAAGGGAAGAATTTAAGTGTTAAAACGTGATGCAGAACATGATGACAGTAGTGAAAAGAAAATGGATAGTTGAAAAAATACAGCTATTTCCTTAAATACTTAAGCATCAAGTGCAGTTCCCAAAGCCCCATCGATAACACTGCTGAAGATGTAGAGAGAGCAGGTGCTAAGTGCAAATGCTTGTGCCATGCAATGGGCTACAAGGAAGATCAATAAGGAGCCAGAGCATTAAATTTCACATCCTGTAGCTGTCATATCCATTACTCAGGAGCTGAACATCTTCATAGGACATTACAAAATTCCAGACTCTTGATACTTTCTTACAGAATTATTTCCCAGAGATTTTAGTAGTACAATAAGCAACTACAAAAAATACAAAAGCACTTACAAAGATGTTGAGATTTTAAGACCTTCACAGTCTTCCAAGACATCATATTTGATGATGTAACTCTAGAATGAAGATAATGGTTGAAAGCCTTAAAGACAAAATGAAATGCGTTCCAGGAACACATTTTATCATACAAAAATGCATAGGCTCTGTATTTACAAGATAATTCTTCATGTTATAATTCTTGAGAATTTGCCACTACTAATGAAACCACTGCACAGGGAATACCCAGAAGGAAAGGGTATGCTGGTCCCTGCCAGGGTTTAGCTGCAAACCAGCACCATGCTTCCTGCCTCTGCTCTTCCATCTTTGTGATTTGTCCTTTTCAAGGACACGATGAACACAGGTTTTTCCTTCAAACGTTTCTAACACTAGAGGAGCCTTTGCACAGATGCTTTGTGCAATTCCCACGTCTCCACACCCCAAAACCATTTAAAGGCGACCATCACTGATTTGGCAGTATGGTTACAACAAATTTGGTGTCATATAAATTGCCAACATATTTCCAAATCAGCACAACCACTGAGATCTTATTTTTGAAGTTACACAATAGTACACTGTTATATAGAGTTGATTTTTTACAAGGTATTTTCAAGAATACAAAGACAACAGACAAATTATGTACTTAAATTTAACAGAGCTTAATACTCGTACAAGAGTATTCGATGACTGATACACTTAGAAGACTAATCCGTGTGAAAAATGCACATTGGTTTGTGTTTATAACATAATATTTTTCTGATTTTGCATAAATTACATCATTGGTCAAGTGATTTTTCATTAGAAAACCTGTAAACCACAACTGTTAGAATCATAGAATCATTCAGACTGGAAAAGACCTTTAAGATCATTAAGTCCAACCATAAATCTAACACTGCCAAATCTACCTCTAAATAGTGTCTCTAACTGCCACATCTACACATCTTTCAAATACTGCCCAGGACTGCAGCTCTACTGCTTCTCTGGGCAGCCTGTTTCAGTGCCTGATAAGCTTTCCAGGAAGAAAGTTTTCTTAATATATAGAAATACATGGTTTGCAGAATCACAGAGTCATTGAGGCTGGAAAAGACCTCTAAATCAACAAGCCCATCCCATGAGCTGACACCACCATATCAGCTAGACCAGAGCACTAAGTGCCTCATCCAGTCTGTCCTTAAACACCTCCAGGGATGGGGACTCCACCACTGCCCTGGGCAATATGACACTGAGTAAATTCAAGAAGGATTTTTGCTGAAATAAGAGGGTTTTGTAACAAATGATTTTTTACAAATAATTGTTCATAGTGAACACTGCAAATATCATGAATTGTGTTTAGTGCTAAGGCTTTGCTTGGTTCACCACCTCGTGAGTTAGTTGCATGGGGAACACAGAGCCAACACTTAATATTTAAGTTGGCAGACAAGAATTAGGAAAATTCAGAGTCAAAAGAAGGTTAGGCAAGTCCCAACAAACAACAGGGAGCACAAGTTCAAAGGAAGGACAATGAACAATTGGAGCAGATCAACACTGAGTGCGATGAGTTCTCTCTCATATGAATTCTTTTTTATATCAAGTTTGGGTATTTTTCTAAATGAAACATTTTCATTCAGTGGTTCCCCAGCTTTTAGACCAGCCAGCTACAGTGAATCATTTGTATTTCCTTAAGAAGTTCTAAACACAGAGCCTAACCAAACAAACTGGAGGCAATAGAGCCACACTGACTAAATGCTTGATGCGTCTTATTCCTCGGTTTGTGTTTGCTTCATCACTTTGCCAGTCACCAGTGGTCAGTGAATCAGAAGACACTGGTCTCCTCCTGGAAGAATATTTTTAGTGAAGCTGGTATTAGAAAATTATCTTCTGCCTCACAACTCCTACAGACTGTACATGAACCCCTTGGGATCTGTATTTCATAGTGTTTGGCACATTCATAGGGCTTCCATAAGACCAAAGCACTACAGGTGGAGGAGGGGTTTCTGAATTTTGCTTTGCTCACATTTTTAAACTGGCTTGATGTAATAAAAAGAATAAGCTTACAGGATGCTAAGAGGTAAAATACAAGAGAGCACTAATCTGCTCTGAAAGAAGTAGATCTGTTAAGCCTTTTCCTTTGTGCCAAACCAAGGCAAATTTTATAATGGCAATTAACATCTGCCTTACAAATGCACGTTCTGGAGCAAACTGTGGAACCGCAATTTTTTCAAGTGACACAGCTGTAATAAAGCAATCCTAACCCTTGTTAAGGCTGACACTTTAATTTACAGTTTTCATTGTTATTACTTGCATATATAGACCTTATTTTTTGTTAACTTGTTTTTGCAGACGACCATTTCTCAATCCCAAAGGACACAGAACAATCCTTTCTTAGATCTTCTGTGTACACTTATTCAGGGAATCCATTGTCTGCTCTTTCTCCCCACTCACTGATATTCCTAATTGGTCTAAGAGTCCAGGTAGTACTGTTGCTGTCACTGCCAGTACTGTGCGAGTGCAAAGCAGAAGAGCAGTGACAAAAACTTTAAAAACCATCTCCTCCCTTCTCATGCTCTTCTCAAGCACAGGCTGCAAGTTCTGAAGTGAAAGAGAGAGAGACTGGCAGAGGGAGGCCCACTCCAGAT
Source organism: Phoeniculus purpureus (assembly GCA_028565055.1). NCBI lineage: Eukaryota > Metazoa > Chordata > Aves > Bucerotiformes > Phoeniculidae > Phoeniculus > Phoeniculus purpureus. The sequence goes on from JAOXOE010000720.1 coordinate 5,776,345, forward strand.
TCCAACAAAACTGTTCTTTGTCCTATTTGTGCCTTTCTGTTGAAAAAACCACCTTAAGACTTGTACTACTGCATATTCCTACTGCCAGTGTTAACAAGCAAACCACTCCTACAAAGAGTATGAAGGCATTCTAGGATGGTTTGGATTAGCTGTCAAAGGAAAGAAGAGAGGCAACCATACTGACATGTGGTAGAGGGTACAGATGTACCACACTGTTAGGAAAACAGACTTGTTTAATCCACTGTGTGGTAACATTCAAAATTGGATCTGTGAAGTGACTCAAAAGAGAAAAAGCACAAAATTTTTACGTAAAGGTTTGTATATGTTACATAAGAACTTCTTCAAAAACCCACAAGAGAATGAGTACAAGGGAAGGCGCATGGATGGCAAGACAAAGTAAAACCCTGTATAAAAAGGGATACACACAAAACACACACAACCAACTAGTATGGAAGTACAACTTGACAACAACCATTGTTTTGATGTATCCTACAATTAGAGGCTTGCAGGCAAGTCTGGCCATATGAAAATGCTGCAGACACCTAAAATCTAAATGTTCTTGCTACCTTAGAGGATATGTCAAAGGCAAAAACAAATACATGCCAGGATGTCTACAAGGACTGAAATCAACCCTTCTATCATTTGTTACAGTAGGTTTCTATGTTGGGGTACTCATCCTGTATTCCTGAAACCTTCACACTCCATTTTGACAGAAGTGCACACATCTGAGTAAACAATATCTTCATGACAGAGGCTTAAATGCATCAATAAGGGATGCTGCGGGCAAGGAGCAGACATTAAGAGAACACTGCCAGAGCCATGTCTGTTCTTACTTGCTGGCTTAAACATGCTGCATTACTTCCTCTTCTACAATGGACTTGCTCCAGCACAACTAGAATTCAAGAAAGGATGGATGAAAAAAGAATGAACAACGTAGAACTCACAAAAATTCTTGGAAGACAGGATTTAAAAATTAAATCATCAGACAACTGCAAGAGATGATGATCAGCTAACACTACAAATGCTGCAATTCACACAGAACAGTAGGAAGAGTCCTCGTAGGTCATCTAGTCCAACCATCTAAACTAGAAGTGACAAAGGTTTGATGGTCTTCATGTAGCGATAACTCTGCCTTTGGGGACCCTCATTGCCTTTGCCACTGTAATTGGAAAGAACCATAACAGGGATCCCTACTACCACATTTATCCAAGGACCTTCTGTTTTATTTCCATCAGGGCAATTCTCAGGATACTTTTTTCCAGTTAGCAAAGTGCAAATTAAGCAAGGGATGTTTCACTCAGATTTCCCACTCGTCATTTCACAGTCAGTAGAGGAGCTGTGTGACCATCGTGACCAGAGGGAGCTCACCTTTACCACTCACATGAGAAGTATTCCTCTAGAGCGAAGTACAGCAAACTGCACCCAACTTCATAAAGAATTACACAGCACATGCTGTTAAAGGACAGTTACCCCTCATTTCTGCAACTCCTTGTTTAGTGTCAAGAGCACATTTAACTGTTCTGTGTTTAAGACTTTTCTGTGCTTGCAAGTTTTCAAAAGCCCATTACAAAATTACTCCGATTTGTTTGTGTTACAGACCAGGGGTGATTAAAACAGAGTTAATATATATCTATTCCAAACTATTGTGCACAAAATAGCTGTGTTGTACAGAGCTTAGGCTGTGACCCACTTAACTTTATTCATAGAATGCACAATCCATCACGTACGAAAACACAGAGGGAAATGTGAGGTGTTAGTAAGTACTGCTGTTAGTGAGAAATTCTGCTAATTATTACACCAAATACGCAGTCAACAGGCCAGAGCTGCGACAGGGCATGTTTCAGGGCATTAAATGGCTGCCTTGGATGGAGATGAATATATTACACTGTGCCCTTTAACAATAAAACAATTTCCCTGACACTTAACAAATCCAGGCAGCTCTGCTAAAGCAGCTGAAGAGCTCATGACTGTACTGGGTGTACAGCGATGTTTCAGTGCCACCTAGTGCCATGCACTTTCACTTCAGTGTGTCTTCGGATTTACAGTACACAGAAAGTTCGGAAGCTAACTCAGCCCGAGTGTGGAGCCTGCACGGCACAGAAGAGAAGCCTCACTCTTTGCCAAGAGCAGACAAAGGGAGGTCATGAGGAGACAAACTCCTCCACCCCTTTAACACTCAAACATAAGCTGCCTTCAATAGCTAATAAAGCCTTACATATATATTTGTATTACAGCCTGCTCTTCAAGTCGAAAACAAAGCCTTGCAGAACAGGCCACAACAAGGTATATTCTAAATAAACTATACACAAAAAGCTTTAGACAGCTTGGATGTTTCATTACATTGCTCTTAAGAAAATATTCTGCTTAACTTTAAAAATTATTTCCCCTTCCTCTATGAAGGGGCTTTATTTACCATTATTACTTTTATCTGGAGTACTTTCACTGCTTAAGAAGTATTTTAGAGAGTGCAAAGTTTGCACATTGGTTTGTGGATTGCATTTTGATGCTGCATACTTGTGCCACCACATTCCCCACCACTACAGTGGGGGTTACAGCCACATCACAGCTCCCTTATCCTCCTCTGTTTCTACCAGTTCAGGCTAAATGTGAATGTTTAGGTTGACACAAACTAGAAATTTTGCACCACCTAGTCCAAGAAAAGCTAAGAAGTGGTTGAATATTTCATGCTGAATATAAATCAGTGTGTGGAGTCAATGTCAGTAAATTACCTACCAATGCAAACACAACTATACATTTACATGCCTAAATCAAGCTAAAAGCAGATTGCAGAAGATGCTGATATGATTCCTGTAATTAATCTCTGCATTTTTATTTCAAAATATTTTTGACAGGAAAAGGCAGGTAAAGTCCTTTTGTTCACCAGCTGTTTAGTACATGGACACCACTATTTATGGACATTTAATGTATAGATGAATGTATTACAAATTCTGCATCACCCGTACATCACAAACAGGATAGCAACACATTTATACTCTATCAGGCTAATTTCAGTAGAAAGCTATCCTTAGCAATGCTGCTTCCTATTACAGGCATTAAATTGCCACTTCTAGTGCCACACAACTTAATTGCACTTTTTTAGTTTCACTGATATATGTTAGGGTATATACTGTATGCTGCAGAAAGAGGAAACAAAGTCTGAAATTAAAAATTCACCTAAAATCCTCACCAAGCAGACTTACTGTTTTGCTTGAAATAAAACCTCTATCGTAAAGCTTAAATAAAGATGCTTAGGGATTGCTTTGAAAAGAATTTCTGTGTGTCCTAAAGCAGCAAGAAGTGAGGGAGAAGAACTAAGAGATAGAATAATGGCTTTTAAAACATTGCAGCCTGTGTAGTGTTTTCAAGAGCAACAGAACTACACTGAAGAAAGAGTCTGCCTAATGAAATTTCTCCACCCCAAACTGAGCAAAATCACAATATAAGATTTTAGCCAGGTTTTGCACATGTTCAGAACCTGACTTCTGGTGTATCTGGACTTTGAAGACTATGTGATGTTCAAAGAATCTTCTTCATTTATCTCTCTGCATCAAAAACCACTGAAATGACATGCAACGAAAGAAGAATCTCAAGTTAAGAATTCCCACCTTGGCCATTAAAGACAGCACAGCCTTGTGGATTAAATCTCTTACTGTATTAGGCAAATAGTTAATGATGTAAAGTGCCTAGACACAGCAGAACAAAAAAGCCTTTAGAATCATAGAATCATTAGGGATTGGAAGGGACCTTGAAAGATCATCTAGTCCAATCCCACTGCCATGGGCAGGGACATCCCACCCTAGACCAGGCTGGCCAGAGCCTCATCCAGTCTGGCCTTAAACACCTCCAAGGATGGGGCCCCAACGACCTCCCTGGGCAACCCATTCCAGGCTCTCACCACTCTCACGCTGAAGAATTTCCTCCTCACATCCGGTCTAAATCTGGTTGTCTTCAGCTTTGCTCCATTACCCCTGGTCCTGTCGCTACCTAATATCCTAAAAAGTCCCTCCCCAGCTTTTCTGTAGGCCCCCTTCAGATACTGGAAGGCCACAAGAAGGTCATCTCGGAGCCTTCTCTTCTCCAGACTGAACAGCCCCAACTCCCTCAGTTTGTCCTCATAGGAGAGGTGCTCCAGCCCTCTGATCATCCTTGTGGCCCTCCTCTGCACACGCTCCAGCATGTCCACA
>JAOXOE010000720.1:5782119-5864626 GCA_028565055.1 Phoeniculus purpureus
AGGTACCAGTATAGGTTGGGGACTGACCTGTTGGAGAGCAGTGTAGGAGAAAGGGACCTGTGGGTCCTGGTGGACAGGATGACCATGAGCCAGCAATGGACCCTTGTGGCCAAAAAGGCCAATAGCATTCGGGGTGGATGGATTAGAAGTGGGATGGTTAGTAGATCAAGAGAGATTCTCCTCCCCCTCTATTCTGCCTTGGTGAGACCACATCTGGAACACTGTGTCCAGTTCTGGGCCCCTCAGTTCAAGAAGGACACAGAACTGCTTAAGAGAGTCGAGTGCAGAGCCACAAAGATGCTGAAGGGAGTAGAGCATGTCCCTTATGAGGAAAGGCTGAGGGAGCTTGGTTGCTTTAGTTTGGAGAAAAAAAGACTGAGGGGTGACCTCATTAAAGGTTATAAATATGTGAAGGATGGGTGTCAGGAGGATGGAGCCAGGCTCTTTTCAGTAGCATCCAATGACAGGACAAGGAACAATGGGTGTAAGCTGGAACATAGGAGGTTCCACATCAATACAAGAAGGAACTTCTTAACGGTGACGGATCACTGGCTGCCCAGGAGGATTGTGGAGTCTCCTTCTCTGGAGACTTTTAAAACCCATCTGGCCATGTGTGCGACTTGGTCTAGGTGATCCTGCTGTGGCAGGGGAATTGGACTGGATGATCCTTCAAGGTCCCTTCCAGTCCCTAATGTTCTGTGATTCTGTAGCAGGTACCCTAATTCTTTGCTCAGTTACACTTACTTAAGCCGAGAATATCTCTCTCAAACTCAGCAGTACTGTAAAAGCATCAAATCAATCCAAGAAGAGACGATGATGATGACAAAGATAATCTGATAATCGTAGACACTTTCATGATTCTAAGCAAAATAAACATTATATTTTTGGATACTCAGCAGTCATCCCTTTAGAAGCCAGTATTGGTCATTGAAATTCTGAGACTTTTTCCCTGTCCCCAACCTTTGCTACCTAAACTAATACATCAGAAATGTAGTGCCACACCTGCAGACACCTCTCCGTTATAATTGGGAAGTATCCCACAATGGATAAATTGCTTTGGCAATGGTGATGGATAATCTTTGTATAGCAACTGACACCCTAGAGCACAGGAGATCATGATATAGATGATCTGGTGAAGCAACCCTGCATCAAATGGTGTAGGTTAGCAACAGCTACTGTTATCCCTTATCTTTTCTGAGAGAGGCAAGGAAAGGACGAAGTCAAGAAGGAACTCTACTGAGAAGCAGTACCTCTGGGTCTGCTCTTGAGGCAGTGCTGGTTTTACACCTCCCTTGGCCCAAGGCATTGCCTAATGCACTGCTTCTCTCTGGATCAACTAAGCAAACAGAAATGTAGGATTCTGGTCAGAACACACTGAGATGTGCATTGTTGACTCCAGAAAAGAACAGCTCTCTAAAAGATACCACAAGGCACAATTAGTGTGAGTTCCAAGAGAAAAGCAATAGTGAAGATGCACTACAAGTGCACTGATTTGTATTCTCTTAACGGCCTTTTTCCCTGGCTTTGCAAACACAAGAGGTCCAATTTACAAAGTCAACATTATTTGGAATTTTTTTTCTTCCTGGTATAATGAATGATCAAGCATAATTAAAACTGAATGAAGCCTGTCAAAACAAATGAACGATATATATTTAGATGAATTATCCTTGCTGGTTTTCATTATTGTGTTTGCTCATTTTCTCCTCAATTAAATTCACAGCGTTCACTCCCTCACGACAGATCCGTACGTTCACATATGCACAGCGGTTGCCTATGGAAATGCAGTAGGTATCAGCTTTCAGAGTTCCTTCTCGTGTGCCCTCCCAGCTGTAAATGAGGTTAGGAAACAAAACTGTAAACACAGAAGTTCTTTCACAAGGTAAAATACTGGAAGGAAAAAAGTCTCTCAGGAAATTAGATTTTTCTTAGGTTTCACTCTTAAGGGAACACCCAGAGCTTGACAGCAAAAAAACCTTAAAGCAAGGGACAGCAGGATAAGAACCAGAGGGAAGGGCTTCAAGCTTCAACAGGGTAGGTTTAGATTGGACATCAGGAAAAAATTCTTCACAGAAAGAGTGGTCAGGCACTGGAATGGGCTGTTCAAGGTGTGGTTGAGTCCCCATCCCTGGATGTGTTTAAAAGTCACTTAGACTTTTAAACATCAACTTAGGGTTGATGGCTGGACTCGATGATCCCAAGGGTCTTTTCCAATCAGAATGACTCTAGGATTCTATGATCACATTTTTACAGTAGTCTTGTACTGTTACTATAAGGAGCAGAAGATGACATTGCAGTAATAATATTACAGCAATATAAACAGCATTGAGTGCTGAGCTCATCACTGAGCAGCGGGCTGCTTTATTTTTTGTCTCTCCAAATTTGTTACAAAGCAAAAATCAAACCCAGGACACACAGAGGTGTCATAAATGATTCCCATACAAACCCGTGCTAATTTATTTAACGTGAAACTCTAACACAAACTACTTTGCAGTGCAATCGCACCTCCTGATACTGTGTGTGTGAAATGAAAGCGAGCAGATGTGCTCCTCACAGCCAGGATACTGATGCAGTTAAAGCAGCAGTCCTTTCACAAACCAGCGAGCTATCTCTCCTGCATCCACGGCGCTAATCATCCCTTCTCCTCTGCCCCGAGCGAACAGCGAGTTATTTATAGAGTTATCTATCTTGCACTTTGCAGATGATGCCTAACATTATGACAACAGTGAAAAGGTCTCCGTACCTGCCTACCTAAAACAAGTTCCTGTAAAGTAATGAATAGAGACAGCTTGGGGACCATCCACCTGCACCACCTGCCTTTTACTGCCTGTGCCGTGAAGCCACTAGGGACTGGCAGAAGGTACTTGTCTGACAGGGCCAGGACAGCCTTCCTCCTCGGTGACAGCCTGGGCCTAGCCTCTTAAACCTGACCCACCATAATTCCTTCACAATGCAGCAGCAACGCAGCTGACAGTAGCAGCTGCACCTCCTAAGCGAGATGGATGGAATTTTCATAACTAGTTCCCCAAGTTACATTTTACCTTCAAGATAATTTATGAGCTGCTGCGGAGCCTTGAAGAGACAATATGCTTGCCATAAAATTAACTGTAACAATCTTGTAGGTTATAATTAACACTGGGAGGGTAGCACCAACTGGATGAAACACACGGCATAATTGATGGTGAAACTGGAAATTAAGGAAGCTAACAATATCATTACTGCTCACACCGCTTTGGTGAAACCTGCGCTTTCCAGGGGTTAATTACAATCTCCTCCTAACGTACACATTCTGACGGGGAGTGGATGAGTGTCACAGCTAGGAGGAGGCAGGTTTGCTGGCAAGGCCACCTTGCACCTGGGCTGATGTATATATTGGTTGTTTGCCTGGAAGAGATATACATGTCAAAGCAGCAGCACCAGCACCTGAACATCTGGCAGCAGGCACTGTGGAGCTCAGAGATAGATGATTGCTCAAGCCTCATGGAATATTTCATTTTCTCTGTAGCCAGCACACTTAATGGCAGAGAAGGAAAAAACCCTCGGTGAGATTTCACTTAATGGCACACATGATTAATTTAAATGACTTGGGCAAAGGAAAACATTTTAACTTTATATTGCCATAACTTAGCAGCAAATTAAGATACCTTTTTTTTTCCATTGGGGTATTATCATCTCGGTTTATTACATTAGTCTTTAGAAACATGCAGAGCAATCCTTTTAGCATCTTGCCTGTCAGGGGAATACTGAACTGAGGATGTGATGCTTGCGAGCTAGTTAATCAGAAATATTATTATAAACTGCTGACGTCTTTGGAAAAGGGAACATGCAATTTGTCTACCTGTATCTAAGACTCTGCTCTCTAGCCAAGGCTTAAGGAATCATTATTGTAATGAATTTATTTGAATCTCAAATTATTTTAATGAAACTTTTTTTTGTCCCTGGACAAGATGTGTGAAAATGTAGAGATAAATGAGGCAACAGTGTCACCTACAGGCAAGCAAAACAGCTAAAAACCTGCTTCAACACTGCACCCTCTTACCTCTCAAATCCTTTTACACACCCCTCACCCCCCTCGACCGGTGGCAGATATCTGGATTTGGGGATTATCCATACCTCCAAACATAAAAAGAAGGGGAAATATGTAAAATGTTTTCAGGACAGGTTAACGTGAATAATGACACCTTCTATGTGTTAAACTCTGCCTCACAGTAAACACACTGTACAGCATTTGTTCACCTGCGCTGAATTGCCTTACATTGGAGCACTGGTTCAAACCCACCTTTACCGAGTGGTCACAAATAATTCTGATCAGGCTATTTTTTCAGGACTCAAAGACTAAATGTTTCCAAACATGAAAACATACAAATGAGAAAGTGCCAACCTGCCTAAAAACAATGGGCAAAAATGTTCAAACTGCTGTCTGAAGTGGTACAAAAGACGCCCCCCCCCCCCGCATCACTTGGAGCCAAATGCAGCTCCAACACACTCACAGGCATAAATGATAGATCTCTTCAGCTCACACTCGTAGAGTGGAAGACTCTCTTAAAATTCTCAGAACTCTCCTTTTGCAACTATTTACTGCGAGTGTGATTGTTCTTATTTAGTACTTTGCTTCTCCCACAAACCTGCATTCTGAGAGCCTGTTTCACAGTTAACCTTTTTGAAACAACTTTTCATTTCAACTATTTCTCTCAGTTTGTAATCCATCACTGATATTACTTTAACACACTTCTCACCCATGAGGCCTGTCTGCGGCACCACCAACCCAGGCTACATAATCTCTAGCTTGGAGAAGATGAGACTGAGGGGTGACCTCCTTAATGTTTATAAATATGTGAAGGGTGTGTGTCAGGAGGATGGAGCCAGGCTCTTCTCGATGTCATCTGGTGATAGGACAAGGGTCAATGGGTGTAAGCTGGAACATAGGAGGTTCCATATCAATATGAGAAGGAACTTCTTCACAGTGGGGGTGATGGAGCATTGGAACAGGGTGTTGTGGAGTCTCCTTCTCTGCAGATATTTAAAACCTGCCTCGATATGTTCCTGTGCAACTTGGTCTAGGTCATCCTGCTGTGGGAGGGGGTCTGGACTAGATGATCTTTTGAGGTCCCTTCCAATCCCTATGATAATCTCTGGACTTCAGCAATGTGGAAACATGAGTGTTGTGAATTATCAGTAAATAGAGAGTAAATAAGTCAGAAGTGTCCTTGATCAGTTAAGCTACTCAAGGAGGGTTTTTTTTCTGCTACTAGTCCATGTGCTTTAAGCTCTGTGCCCATTGGGGCTGCTGTCATTTACCAAAACAAGACAAAGAATATGAAGGCAATCACTTCGTGCAACTGCTTCCCCAAGTTTGCTGTTTTTACAGAACTTCTTAAGCATAAGAGCTTCCAGCTGCCTTTGTTTGGCTATTTTAAACATCATAGTTATAATTGAATAATCCCACGGCAACAAGACATTCAGAACTGAAAATTCAGACACAATAAGCAGAAGAGAACGCAGCCAAATTAAAATGCCCAAAAGATCTCATTAGCAGTGAAAATAAGTAAATCTGATTTTGAGTTCATCTCAATTTCTCTGATTAGTAGATACAACTCCAAGCCATTCTTTGACCTTCAAAGGTCAAAGACCTGACTGCACTTCCTTCTCACTGCCCTACAATGCCCAGTAATTCACCAGAGCTCTGTGTGTTACCAGAACTTTTCTTTGCTCTGTAGAGCACTGCAACGTAACTGACATAATCCTTTTGCTTGTCACTACCTCAAAACCATAGTCTACGTAGCATCTGACAGCATGTTGCTTAGTTCCTACATCCATTTAACACCTGCCTACTAGGGATGGAGAACCAATGTGTCTTACAAAGGCCAGAAAACATGGATACCCAACGAGAATAATCTTTGGCACTATCTACCTGAATCATAATTGAACCACTGACTTGAAAACAAACGGCTTTGTATTTTATTACTAATCCCTGAAGCCATCAAGTGCTATACATGTGGAAAAAATTTTAATAACATAAGGCTGACAGCATTTAAGACTTAAATCACGAACTCATCACAGAGTCACAGAAATATTAATGCTGGAAAATTCCTCTGAGCTCATCCAGCCCAGCCCAGAACCTAACATCACCACATTGGCCAGATCAGAGCACCAAGGGCCACAGCCAGACTGTCCTTAAACACCTCCAGAGATGAGGACTCCACCACTACCCTGGGCAGTCCATTCCAGGGTCTGATCACACTTTCCATAAGGAAGGGCTTCTTAACACCTAACCTAACCCTCCCCTGGTAGCTTCAGGCCCTGCCCTCTTGTCCTGTTGCTGGTTGTCTGGGAGAAGAGCTCAACCCCCACCTGACTACAATCTGCTTTCAGGGAGTTGTAGAGAGGAAGAAGGTACCCCCTGAGACTCCTCTTCTTCAGGCTAAACACCCCCAGCTCCCTTAGTCTCTCCTCATCAGACTCTCCCTCCAGTCCATTCCCCAGTTTCGTTGCTCCTCTGGACCCGCTCCAGCCCTCCAATTTCATTCTTGAAACAAGGGGCCCAGAACTGCCCCCAGTACTTTGAGGGTAGGTCTCACGTAAGCATGTGCTCGCTCCTGCCTCGGACCATGCCATGATCACACACTGTTTGGCTAGGTAGACCTTCTAGATCACACTCTGGTTTTCTGTATTAGTAACATATACAGTCTAATTAAATCAGATTGTTCAAATTAAATTGATTTAATTCAGCTTTAGAAGAGATGAAGCTGTGACAATAACAACACTAATAATAACAATAAAATCCTGTTTGGGTAAAGTTCCTATAATTTTCTGAGAGAGTTCTTGAGTTCTTCTAGACTCTGTTAATTTGAAATGTTTAGTCTCTGACAGTTTTATTTCGTACTAAGTCTGTGAGCACTTTTAAGGACATCTCCCACACCAGGACATTAGCACTTTTGCTGAAGGCAAAATAATGTATAGACCGATATTGCAGAGGAAAGAAACCTCCGTGGATAGAGCAAAATAAATCCATGAGACTTTTCATCTTCTGGAGTAGTCACATTCTATCTCTGGTTTATAGCACCAGGTCTTTAGCTGATCTGGGTGGCTATGGAGCGCTGCACAACACACTGAGTTCTCCTCTGCCCCTGGCAGACACTATTCTGTCTTACAAGAAATGGTGACAGCTGATGCTGCTTTGTGGTTCAACTGCCTGATGACATGGCTAACACTTTGTCTCCACAGATTATTAATTTCTCACCTCTGTGATCTATTCAATCTCCAGTATCCTGCAGCCTGGAAGCACAATAATCTCCAACTCCAGCACAGAGATATCCCAGTGGCAGTGAGCAAATCATTGTCAACCCACCAGGAAAACACCACTAATTATCTTCCTTGTGCTGCAATCATGAAAGCTTACAGAAACACAGGCATGGAGCCCACGCTGCCTTTAGAACGCTGTCCAGGTGAAATCAAGTTTAAAAATAAATAAATAATTTAATAAAAGAACCCAATGTGCTCTGATAGAGGGGAAAAATATCACTTTCTTGTTTGGAAACTTTACCTGCATTACAAATAAAGACTAAATTTGTGTCAGTTGCCAGTTTTGGGATTGTCACTGCATCATCTTTTGGAAGATCCATCTAACATAACATGAGGAAAAGCATGAAATAAAAAAAGGAAATGTCAAAGAATATCGATCCAGGTACAGGATGATGCATCTCGTCAGAGTTTTCTGAAGCAGAGCATTAAAACTAAACTAAAACGATAAAGTAAACCCTCAGAGTAAACAATCCCTCTGAAGTGCCCTAATGAAAGAGTCTGACACACAGAACACACACAGCTGAAGTTCTGCGACTTTCCTAGAGTGCCCTAGAATGCCACGGCTCAGTTTCCTACGCCAAGCATCATTCTGCTGTGTAGCTGGTGACACTGCAAGGTAAGCAGCGGAACTTTTTGTAAGTAGCCACAGCTTGTAAACAGAAAGTCTTTTCAAGGGTAAAGGGTCAAGACAATTTCAAAGGGAAGAATTGTGGTGGTTAAACAGCAGCATTTAATCGGGCAGTATTTCCATTGTTCCAAAGAGTTCTTGTACATATTGAACTCCAGCTTGGCTGCTTCAAAGACACACACAAGGAGCACAGGTGAAAGACAGAGGCGTCAAACAGGAAGGGTCACCCAAAGCAAAAGAAGGCTGGCAATAAGCAACTGGAGAAAAGTCAAAGGTCAGTCAAGGCAGCTGATGTCTGAGCATAACTACAGCAGGAGACCTGACAACTTCATTGAGGTCACAGTGTTTTCTCCATTCAAGGCTGGTTTTCAGGCTGCCTAAAGCACCTTCCTGATTACCATACATATCCAGCACTCCCATCTGAGCCACAGTATGCGCTTTCTGAAGAACTGGTTTAGCTAACATACTGGGTCCTCAACAGCTTAACTCTCTTTTTTCCAGGAGCATGCACACACACACACACGCACACGCGCGCGCGAACGAGATGAATATCAAACAACCCAAATAGAATTTTCTTGTTTTCCCCGTGATTTCCATAAGGATGAATCCAAGCTGTTGTCTGTGCTTGTGGCCAAAACACTATGTCCCCATTCCACAGTGGATATACACACACACACACGTTGTTTGTGACAAAACTCCCACTGGAGATCGTGAGGCTGTGTGTACGGAGCCCCTCACTAACCAGATTGTTAGCTGGAACATGGATTGTGGGTTCCTCAACAAGAAAAGTTCATGTTATTCTGATGTTACCCAAAACAACCACAAAAGTTTTAAAAAACTCAAACACTTCCCCACCCCATCAGATCTTGCTACCTCTGTAATTTGTCTGTTAAATCTTGTGAACTAGCACAGTTCCCACTGCAGTAGTTTCACAGTGCTTCCTATCTTTATGATCTCGGCAGGCCTGTGAGAGCGTAAAAAATTTCAGTCTTTGTGAACCAGCCTTTCAACTGTTATCACTGCATTTCATTTAGAATCTGGCATTTAGTGAGCCCCTGAAAACACAGAGCCTGTGACAGAAGGGAAAAATAACCAGCTCCAATAAATATCCAAAAGCTCACGCTAACTTCTTAACCCACAGATTTGTCTTTTGTTACAGAAGGAAATCTGTTCGTTCTTTCCATCAACATCACTTTCACCTGCTGGAGCTAAAAAGAGTAAAATCTACCTCAATTACCTTCTTGAGTTTGATAGAACGAAACAGCGTTATCACAGATTAGGACTTAGTTGTCACACCGTGTACTTACAGATTAAATTCCTGTATAAATATCCACCTAATAATCCAGAGCTCACTGCTGAGAGACCAGACTATCCCAGCGGAATGATAAGCATTCGCTGCAGCTAGAAAAAGCACATACCTGTACACTGTATGGCAAAACTGAGATCTAGGAAGAGGGTTACAAAGGTAAAAAATCCTGCAGAGCTCAAGATTGAATTAAACCCGAAACTTGTACAACTTGTCCTGAGTCAGAGGTGCTTCCCTGAAGTGCTGTGCAAAGGTGGAAGAATCTAACAATTCTTAAAATACACAGGGATCTGGGTACTCAGAACATGATGGGCTGTAGAATAACATCAGAGCTTCGTGTTGTTTTGAAGAGGCAAGAGTTTAGCTATTGATTCTTACAAGATATATTCAGTCAACACTCTTGTGCTGTTTATCTCACAAACCAGAAGAATTTTGTGTTTACTTTGTTCCAAATTATTTATTGAATGTTTATTCTGTTTTCACTGTGTCAAGCTGTCATGCCATGATGACTCAGAGAGAACCCAAGATTTCTGAATTTGGCTAAACAGCACAGCTATGAAAACACAATCATCACAAACCATTCTGGTTTTCCTATCAACCTTTCCATTTCATTTTGTCTTTCTCAAAAACTTTACATTTCCCATTACCTGGCTAGATTTCCCCTAGAAGAAATGGTTCAACTGCCCCAAAGTCACGGAAATAGCAACAAGGGCACCAGTCTGTGTCATAATGAAACCATTTCAGACTAATATCGTTTTTGTAGGAAAGAAGACTTATTTTAGTCGTGGTTCAATGAACCACATGTTTTCCTGGCATTTAATAATTCCAATGCAGTTCAACATTATTCTTTAAATTAATCTATAGTTTATTTATGGATGACAAATGAGTTTAGTGGTAGATAGAAGAAAAATATAGCAAAAACCTACTAGCAATTAAGTGCAGTGTGTCACACAAACTTTAAAGACAACATTATTATGACATGATGCAAGTTCTATTAGGAGAAAGAAGAGATATATTATTCACCTATGGTCTAGTTTCTCTTGGGCACTTACTGACCAGGAAAAGTGCAGCATTCTCCCTTGAAATTCAAGTACTTCCCCCCCCCAGCCCCCACAACTGCTTTTTAATGATATTATAACATTTTTTTCTGGTTCCAGTTCAAAAGCAAAATAAAAAATGGCAATAGCGTCATCAATGGGGCAAAAATATTAAGACCTTTTCTGAAAATGAATCAGGTGCAGATATTGCACTGTACTTTTTCATCCTTTGTCTCACTTTTCAAATGATAATTTCTTCCACAGCCACCATTAAATCTTGATCTATTCCAGCTCTCTGTATGGGTCATTGATTCTAGATGTACCATGGTTATTTTTAAATGTTTCCCTTTCGCAGAGAAAAAGAAGGCTGTCTAGAGCCAGATGGGTAACTTCACACTTCATTTATCAAACCCAATGCATTAGACTCCGCCCTCTCTTTCCCACTATTGCTGTTAAATTTCCATATAATTTGCTAACAATTTTCATTATTGTACAGTGACCCTAAAAAGTCTACGCAGGTTTGCATGGTTGGTCCAAAACTCACAGCTGTTCCCTTCACCCTCTATTTGTTACAGTAGGATCTACGGTCTCCCTTTACTTTATAAGCTGAACAGTGACCTTCTATAAGCAGAGGTCAAGAAAGGGTCAGTTCAAAGGGCTCGAGCAGCTCTTTAACAGCTATAACAACATCAGGCACTATCATGCAGTATAAACAAATCTGGGGCTTTAGAAACTCTGGACCATTTCTGTTAACACTTAGACGACATTCACCGAGTCCTACCTGAAGTCTCGTGGATCACTACCACTCAACAGAGAACAGCTTGAATCCCTAGAAGACATGTTCAGATACTTAAGGTACCGCCGACATCTTTGAGTCAGAAGTATATGAAATGCCGAGCCATGACAGTACATGGCCCACTACCATGTGTTTTGGAGTAAGGTAGCTGAAATAAAAATCGGAGGAGTCATTTAAGTTCATTAATATGCAAGGACACCAGAAAATGATGGGAAGACATGCTTTGACCAAACACACATCAGAAGAGCTACCACGCCTTTCTCTGAGCAAGGCTGTACTTCTAAGAGTTGAATCAGTTTGTACTAACAGTTCCCAGTGGGTATTTTTCCTGTATTTAAGGTGTCAACGACACAAACAAAACCCAAGACAGAATAGAACAGAACACCTGCATAACTCTACAAAGACCAAAAGCACAGTAAAATTTTTGCCAGCTGCCCTCCCTTCATCGACCTAAATTTCTTGAAGTTGTACTGTTCATAATGCACTCTCTAATGCACTGTGTAAGGTAATTAGAGTCATCTGTATTTAACGTGAAGAGAAAAAAATTTCTATTATCTAATCTAGCTGATCCCCTGATAGCCTGTTGAAAGTAAAATACTGTAACCTATTGCCTGCCCTTTGACAAGCGCTAATTATTTCCTGTCCAAGCACATTTTTCTCATGTAATTCCAAAGTACACAATAGACTGATCTCTAAAACATGGGCAGCCCTGCTAGTACCACGGCGGACGTTTTATAACTTTCACCACCGTATGCTTGATGGCTACCACAGTCAGTGCTTCATTCCAGACATCGAGCTGAAGCTTTGATGCAGTAAAGCGAGGTGTACGGTAACAGTCTGTTTATGCAGATCATATGGATGAGACTCTCAGATAGGTCACCGGAATGGGAGACATCAAATGGAAAGAAAAAGGATTATGGATATTTAATACTCAAGAGACACTTTCTTTCAGAGCTTTCAAGGCACAATGCTCTTGAAATTTTCTTTCAGGTGTTTAGTTTTAAGAAGGCCTGCACTTTGTCTGCTTGTGCCTCTCCCCACCCCCATGCCAGAACTTTGTATTTCTGTGTCTATGACCGCAACACTGGCTCCAGCCCGCAGTTACCCCGTAAGCAGAAGCCAGAAACACCCCAACCCATGTCACTTTCAAATGAGTGCCAACGGCCATTGATCCTAGTGACTTCGTATATTAGGAAATCCATGCTAAAGTACATGAAACAAACTTTAAGAAGCTATGCCACACATTAGAACAACCACTTCTTCTCTCTAGAAAGGTTTCTCCTCTGGTTCACAACAAAGGTGCGTGAATCCCATGGAAAGGCCTGACATTATTTCCTCTGTTTCCGATGCAGCCAAACCATTCACATTATTTCATGTGCACAGTGATGGAAGGCAAAAAAATCCCTCAGAAACCCCCCTTGTTACTCAAAAGGGAAGGAACAAACCCCACACGGTAACATGGACAATACTGTAGATGCACCTTACTAAGACCTTGGAGTTAGAAAGAGCTTAACAGGTCAGTATACAAATAAAAAGTCCCTACCGGTAAGAGTGCAAACTTCTACAACATAGCAAATAATGTGGACAATAATTGCTACTGAATGAAATAGCACTGCATTTTTATCTAGAACTTCTAAAATGTTTCACTCACTGCAATTATTTGGAACAGAAAAGCCACTCAAGTTCAGATCCAGTATCTACAATTAAGTTTTAACTGTCAGTCTTACAGGAATATAATTGATAGACTCGATTATAAATTTTTTGTATAAAAAGTCTCACCTTGCTGTCCACTCTTGACGCAGGCTTTGGCGGTCAGTCAGAGTCAGCAACAAGCAGCTGACGGTTTCTTTTCTTTGTTCCTCAATTTGTTCTCTTTTTCTAACTTCAGAGAGGACCAGGCTTGTCTTAAAAGGAGAAAAAAAGCCACCACATAAAAATTACAATCTAGAAATAGGAAACAATGTGTAAAATTAATAAAAAGCCCATAAGCAAATGAAGACAGTAAATCAATAGCTTTTTTTATTATGGTTCTACTGCTGACAAATCAATACAGCAAATGATGGTTTGAAATGGCCACCATATATTTAGTATTTAATCAATATACATGGCATATAAGGTAAACCTTAAAATCTCATTGCCTTAAGTAACAGAACAAGACACTGTGCATTCTAGCTCTCATTTGCTTGAGACATAATTCTTTTCTAAATATTTTCTTGTATCAAATCATATCAGAAACGTTTCTTTCACTACAGCATTTGTTTAGGGGATTTCCCCCTCCCCTGTAATCCTTGGGGAATCTAAAGAAGAAATACTGGTTTGTATTGTATCTTCTGAAAGGTATCTCTGATGATGTCCCTATGTTCTCTTTATGACAAGCTATTTCAAGCAAGCAAGTAGTAAAATTCCACTTTCTATCACTTATGGAATAATTTAAAAACCATTAGAAAATAAATATACAGACACACAATGGATTTCAGTCATCTGCAGAGCAGGGAGATACTGTCCATGCAGATCAAAAGCTATGTCCTTCCCAAATGTTCTGTCAACAGTTACTGTTGAGGTAACAAAGCTGCACACCTTACTGTCCTTCACCCACTTGGCAAGCTAATTCCTGCACCATCAGTTCATCTTGTCCCTAACTACTAACTGTCCCACTAGCTTCTCCCCTTCTTTCCCCTGAGATTCCCTATGTTTGGAGGAAAGACACAGCATGTGCAGGTGCTCACTCTACTACCACATACTGAGTCAACCAGGGTACACGTGCTGACTTGACATACGGCAGTCCAACCACAGCAGAGACCCAGAGTCAGTGCTGCAGTCCATTCCCTCTGTGAAGACATGGTACTTGCCTTTCTCAGACTGACCAGCCACTGATACTCAGTGTTTTCTCTTCTACTGTTCAGTCATGCATTCTGCAAACATGTCCCACATATCTAAGCACTTTTGAGGATGGTGAACGGACAGCACACTTACACAAACCTATCACCACAGAAAATTAGGCCAAAAGAATGTTTCTAACCCAAGCAGTTGTGGAAGTGAGCTTGAAAACACAACTTCAACATCACCAGGAGCTGCAATTACTCCTCCTAGAATGGCCCTTTGTACAGGAGCAAATGTCAGAATGACATGGTGTATGGCCTCATCCTCAGCATCACAAATACCTTAAATTCTGCCCTGCCCAAATGTACAGCCACAAGAATTCCTCTAGGGATTCTGTGAGACAAACTTATCACTACCTGCAGCAGGTTGAGAAAAGGAAGATCTTCTCTTGGTCCAACAGAGTTTCGTCCCTGCAAGCCACAGTAATATGCAGCACATACAATTCAGCTATGTGAATGTTGCTGCTACCGCAGTGGTTCCAGAAGACAAACACAACAGGGTTCACAGAGACAGGACATAATTTTATTACCCCACCATCAAATGACAAAGAGCAATAAGCACCTTCCTTCTCACTTTCCAGCTCTATCAGTTCTCCTACCAAAAGGCATTACCCTGTCATATGGGACTTAGACATCAAAAAGAACATTTTCTTGTAAAAAACTAAAATGTTCAAAATGCTGTCTGTACAGATCACATTCTTGACCCTGCTTTGACATTACAAAGCAAACAGAAAGCCAGAGAGCATTTTCAGATAAGGATTGCCTGACATGGGTTTCCCTTGCACTGATCTACAACATCTTTTCCACAAGCTCCAATATCCGCCAACTTCCACAATCCTGATCTTACAGCCCCACTTCCAGCAGCTGCACAGTTTTACGGAGGATTTGACAGATGGGTGCAGCATGTGAGAACATCTTGGATGAGATGAAGAGACACCCATTCTTTAATTGCTGTAAGCTAACACTCCTTGTCATTCAGAATAAATAGACCTATTAAGCTTTAGCTTTTGTATTTACTATGTGCAAAACTTGACAGAGCACTGTAACTAAAGCTTGTCTCTTCATTATAGGAAGATCAGACTGCAAGCCTTACAGCCAGGTCACAGTACTCCAGGATTTCCTTTTCAAAACTCTTGGATGGCCCTATGCAATGGTATACAGAAATCTACTGGAGAGAACTCTATTTCTCTCCAGGACTGCCCCAAGAAAAGCCCCAAGTTTCACGATGCTGTGCCTCACAAAGCTCAAAATGTAGTTCTTTGTAGGCAACACACCTCACGATCTCATAAATAAGTGATTCTCAAAGCATGAAGCTTTGATCATTCTTAAGGAATTTTCAATTAAGATGTGATTAAAAGATCGTGTAATTAGACTACTATTGGTTGAGGAAGATGGTTACCCACTTCTCCCACAACACATACTGCTTTTCTTTGGATTCTGATGGTCTGGCCACATTGGAACTTTGGTACTGAGCACCACTACCTGAGCTCGCCTCCATGAATGGGAACATCATTATTGCAGAAGTAAACGCAATGATGTGTACTGAGAGAAGAATTATACTGCTCCAGCTTTCTGGTCCTTCTGTCCCCACCTTCCAGTTAAGTGATGATGCACACAGTTTAAGATACTGATACCATAGCTGCTCCTTTACTGAGCCCTGAGTACAGTCAGAGCTACCTAGAGGGTGAAACAGCACTGTTAAGCACCATGCAATAACAATACAGAGGAACTTAGCTGATTTGCTTGTTTTCTGGGAGTGCTGAGGGCAGTGAGGTTACCCAGAACACTGGAGCAGCTTTTATAGAGGAACTTCTTGATAACTTGCAATTCTTGTAATCTGAATAAAAATTCTGAACTGTAACAAATAAAGCAGCATTCTGGGGAAAACAATATCAACACATTCCTGTAAGAGCTTTCTTTTCCATGCAACTTGTTTTGGAATTTATTTTTAACAAGGGGACTCAATATATACCTTGGCTGATAAAGGTCAAGGGTTCAAGAAACTCGGTCAAAGATGTTATCAGCTGGGAAAGCCATTTCCTCACATCAACACTGATAAAAATCCATCAGAAAACCAGCGATACCACCCCACTCTAAAGGGCAGGAATGACCTTCTTTTGAACATCATTATGGTTGCACATCCCATCAAAGAAAATCTGATCTTGTGCCTCAATTCTTTTAATGTTCTTTAACGACAGATAATTGTCTGCAGAGGCCCCCTCTGCCCAGTGCTGAGTGAAGCCTTCACATTGCAGAGCTGGACCCAGCTCTGGCTCCATGTTTGTCAGCACACTTGGGACTGCAGGACAGGAGAGTAAACAAACAGTGCAGCCAGCCCTACAGCCTGGCTTATCTCATCCTTGTGTTCACAGAGATTCTTGAGGGTGGTAATGTTTACAAATTGTTGAAACTTTCTTTCTTCTGCTTCCTGAGCTGGCAAAAACATATCCTGGAGAAGCTAAGCGATGGACTACACAAATCACTTACCACTTGAGGGACTCAACTTCTTGGCTCATTGGCCAGGCCATCTCTTTAAGAAGTAGCACTCGGCAAATCATCCTCAATTCCTCTTACAGATCTATTAATGTATTTAGAGCATTTCCCTGTAAATCCCATGGTCTCAAAACCAAACACACAACCCGCCTCTCAAGGAAGCTCAGAGCTATATATGCATGTATACAGATGTGCACAGCTGCCAATTCACCTTCTACATTAAAAAAAAAGGATTTACGAAATTATACCTGTTACCTTCTGCCTGCACAGCGACAGAACTATATCTAGTGCATCAGAGCTCTTGTCTTACTGTGTTAAGAAAGGTATGAAGTTAGGATTTCTGGAGACCAATATTCATATTCCTTTCTGATTCCCACTGATTGCCCTGGTTAACTGAACCTTCTATAGCTCTGCAGGAGCCAGATTTGCAGTTAGAAATGCTGTGTAGTGGAAACATGAAGCCTCATATTCTGTCAAAGAAATCAGACTTCGTCTGAGCTAAAGTGGCACTGGGGACAGTTTGTCTCTTGTTTCCACTTTATTGGGTCAACAAACGAGATTCTTCACTCTGAGTTAAGACTAAATTTACTCAACACTAGTTCAAATGGGATAAGCTGCTGAATCCCTTCTACTTCAATACCGTGGTCAGCTCTCAATAATCAATAACTAATACAGCTCTCAAAAATCAATAACTAAGAAAGGAAAAACGAAGTGTAATATGTGTGAGCAGGGTGAACATTTTCAATGGCTGTCTGTATCCTCCTTGTTACTTTAGTGACTTTAGCTTGCTTTTAGTGCAAAAAGTGTCCTGATCCAATAATGTAACACTGGAACACTGTCTTTTACAGGAGGAAGAAACCCCTCAAAAGAACCTGAACTGTGTTTAGCCATGTTAATTTCACATGTCATAACTTCTACGCAATAAAAAAGCTAGCAATTGCTTACAAACCTCTGCTCCTTTCTTCTTTTAAGATTCTTCCTTAAAATATGAGCAAATGCACCCATTCTCATTGATAAGATGGAAGCAGCCAGTATGGTTTAAGTTATCACCCAGTAATTTAGTCACATTAAACCCAATTCTCTGCCTTTTGTTTATTAATCCACTATGCCAGATATCACAGTTTCACTCAGCAACCCTCATGTTTTGGATGATATTGAAAAATGGCTCGTGTTTGTCAAAGAAAGGAAAAAGAAAAGGAACGAAAAAAAAGAAAAGAGGAAAAAAGTGTTGTTTATAGAAGCCAGCTGCTCTGGCTTCGGCGCCAGCAGCTCTTCATCCTGCTATTTTACGCTCGCAACCCCCACTGCCCCCACTGGCACAGGTACAACTAAATGTTGACTTCAATGCTTCAGAGAGCACTCAACTGATTCTGTACATGATTAATTGCCAAAGACATGGCTGACCATATGGAACAGAGAAAGCATCAAGTAATTCATACTTCTGTATACGATCATTTGGCCCCTGTTGTTTTAATGTACAGGAAAGAGCTAGTATAGCACAGACCTGGTGTCTTGCCCTTGACAGCCCATTAAGAAATCTCAAAGCACCTACTTGAAGTTATGCTGTTGGCTTTTCAATAGCAGCCTAATAAAACAGAAGCAAAGCTTTCCAACTAGTCTTAAATCTTTCACATACAGTACATTAACCACTGCTGCTAAAACAACTGGTTTCTTATGATAGGAAATGGGATTTGATTTCTAGCCTCTGCATACTTACTGAAAGCCTTTTTCTGACCTTTGCAGGGTTTACAAAATCATTGTTCGTTTTTCCTGCCATTTTCCCAGTTTCTTGCCACAGTGATCCTAATAGATTTGTTTAAGGTTCACTACATTCTACTCTTACTAACTGCTATATGCAAACTGTATGGTGAAGGTAGGCTCATGGGAGCTGAGAGGAAAGAAATGATTATTAACTGTTTTCTTCCTGAGAGTCAGAGAAGTCACTGCAACATCTAAAACATAATTTACTTTTAAAGAGCCCATAAAACAAAAACAAAAAATTCCTGAAAAGCAGCAATCTACTTGCGTGTGCTTTCTTTTATCAGACTGGAGACAAATCATCACATTTCATTCGAGAAGGCACTTTAAAGCCATAGCATTCTCAGGGATGTCTGGCACAAGAACTCAGTGAAAAGAAAAAGGTGCAGACTTGGAATATATGTCAGTATCATTAACTGCTTTATATTAGCTTTATCTACCGTTAACATCTTTTCAGTCATAGGCAGTCAAAAGAAAACGTTTAAATAATGCTTCCCTGTCAAGGCTCTTAAGATGACTGTGCTAAAAAGTTAATCCTCATCCTCACAGATCTGCTGGCAGTTTTGACATTTGTTGGCAAGGATGTATTTGCTGGCACCTTCCACTAGAAAATATTTATGTGGAGTTCTCTTGTCTGTGGATTTCCTAGTTGTCTACATGATCCTCATGGTCTGAAGGGCCTTATGTGAGAAATCCTCATCATTGAACATTCATCAGCAGTAATTTCCCAGGCTACTGATTTCATGTAACACTATTAATACTCCAACAGCATACATGAATAAACCACAAGTCAACATAAAACTCCACAGCCATTAAAACAGTTTGAGTCAAATACTATGTCTGTATTTATATAAAATATCAAAGGAATTGAGATTTTTACGCAAGACACCTCATTTTTGTATTTTTGAAGGTAAGTGGAATGGAAGCTCCAGTTGCTGGTGTGAAAGCATTGCCATGAGGATTATACACTCTCTTCCACCTTCATATTAAATGGCACATGTCTAAATTAAGAAAGCATGTACACCAATCCTAGAATATATGATATTATATATCCTATATTAGATATATGCTTAGGCTCTGTAGACAAGCCTCCATGCATTGAAATGTGGGGAGCCCTGTCTCTCTCTGAGGAATTCACTGCTGACAGTAAAGGATGGAGACCTGACTTGAGAGATGAGCAGTTTGACCCAGAAAAACCTACAGAGAGTAGACTACTTAGACAGCGCCAAAGAAATATTCAGCCTTGTCTACACAAGAATTTCATGTCCTTTCATTGTACCTGTGGAGAGAAGGCAGCACATTTTGTAGCTGTATGTGTTTAAAGGTCATCAATTAAACCAGGCAGAGCTTATTTAGAAAGAAGCAGTACCTGTATGGCTACATTAGCTTATTTATACCAAGGTCTTGAGGTATATATTTATGAAAACAGAATCCATTACCCAAATAATGACCAGGTAAATTTTGGTTACTCTTGCACACCAACACTGAATGCATTTCCAGTGGAGAAATGCAGCGCAGTTATGACAGGTCTCTGAAAGATTTTCAATACTTAGTGACAAAGGAACGAAAATCAACATTCTCAAAGTATTTTTGCTGCACTAATTGTTTTGGCAATGATCTAAAGGTGAAGTATTGCTCATCTCATCAGGAAAGAGCAACCAAACCACTCAAGAAATTTGGAATAAGAGTGGCTTAGTATCTTCAGATGTATGGGTGAGTGAAAGGTTACCCTTTAGCCACATTCTCCCAGAGTATGGCCCCTCCACCTCTGAATCCTCAATAGCACAAAGCCTGAAGCGGGCCTACCATGCATAGTGGATTATATGAAGTGTAAAACATTGTGGGGAAAAAGCTTTTGAAAGAAGTCAGGAAAAAGAAATCACGCTTGCAAGAAGATCCAGCTGACAGGCTAGTCCCTAACAAGTGAATATGTTTGAAAACCTTGTGAATGCAAGAAAAGAACATGCCTTTTGTTTCCCAACCTACAGTGTGTCTTTACCCCAACTGTTGCCTGCATGGCTGAACATATGTTTTCTGAACAAGAACTGAAGCAGAAAGTGTTCTTTGTTATAATTCACTCCTTTGTACACACCTCCCTTTTCCCATTTGGTCACATGCAAACAGCAGTTATGCCGAACATTTAAGTTCTGAAGGGCTGTGCAGCAGAGCATGCTTCAGTGATTATCTACTGTTGCTGAAATCAGTTGAGCTAAGATGCAACACCCGACTCGCTTTACTAATGTGCACTCTGACAGCTCACATTTTGCAGTACCCAATCTCATCAAGTCCAGCCTCAACACATCCCCTGGGCCAGCAGGCAGGATTTCCACCTCCACCACTTACCTAGTAAGCACTGAAGAATCACACAACACATTAACTTATGCGTTAAAGAACTCCACAGTGCCCTATAACTTTTTTGGTTATTAAAACTAACACCAGCAGCTGCTGAGAATAATTTAGGAGTGGAGGGAGGAGAGATAAAAATGATGGGCTTCATAGTCAAAACTAGGTAAGACCACCGCATGACATGGAAATGAACTCCAGTTTGGATTACATACTCCTATCATTTTACTGATTCCTATGAAATAATCCTACGTGTAATTCTACAGATTCTACATCTAATGTGCAGGCTCTGCGTTGACGCGACTAATCCATACTGAAGCCCTATTATCCACAGCCTCATAAAATCTTCTTATAAATACATTTACAGATGCAAACCTTGTACCTAAATTCCCCCCACCAGCCACCGGTGCTTGTAGCAATCAAAGGACTAACTGGAATCACTGAACTGAAAATTCTTGGGTTTATGAAAGATTATTTTATAAACATCCCTAAATGATGCAGAAGGATGGAAGACAGTGAGTGCTAGATCCTATATCCATTCTTCCATTTTCATTTGTGACTACCTCATAGTGTTTAATTACGTGCCAGATTACTGATCGTCTTGAACAGCACACCTTATTATCTATTTAGAGCCTAGGACACCAACATTTTACTCCCATCACTGAAGCCACTACCTGTAGCCATCAAGCCACTTACTGCATTGGCCACCACACTTCCCAGCACCATGTGTGGTAAAAACACAGTCACTTAAAAACTTGGGTTGTGTTCTCAGTGTCATTAGTTGCACTGAAATAATTTAAACAAAGAAAGCCGAGTCACAGAATGGGTTAAACACGGAAGAATTAAGAAACTGCAAGCCACAATCAAATGATACAGCCAGCCACATGTCCAGAAGTGCCTGTAGGCAGGCTTTGAGACACATGCCACAGCACAACAGCAATGCAGTGCGCATGCAAGATAACCACATACAGCTGAATCCTATCTTCCAGAGATATGAGGGTTCCAATGCCTTTATCATCCTCACAGCACTAAATGCACCAGGACCGTGGGTACCCCAGTGAGAACAGGACACTCACCATCCCCGGTCAGGAATGACGTTTTGTCACAGCTGGCTCAAGCAGAAGTTCCATTACCCCCACTGACACCACAGCACGACGTTACGAAGATTTGAATTCATCATCACTAAGTGCAGTAGTAACGGCAGTGTCAGGGCAAAAGGCACAAAAACAGAGCCTAGAGCACACTCTTGGGAAGAGCATAGGAAGAAGGCCAACAGCACCCTGGCCTGTATCAGAAACAGTGTTGTAAGCACGTCTAGGGAAGTGATCATCCCTCTGTGCTTGGCACCTCGAGTACTGGGGTCAATTTTGGCACCTTAGCACAAGAAGGACATCGAGGTGCTGGAGCGGGTGCGGAGGAGAGCAGCTAGGCTGGTGAAAGGCATAGAGAACCAGCCTTACAACTAGCGACTGAAGGAGCTGAGACTCTTTAGTCTGAGGAAGAGGACACTGAGGGGAGACCTCACCATTCTCTACAACTCTCTGAAAGGGCATTGTAGAGAGGTAGGTGCTGGCCTTTCCTCACAAGCAAACTAGCAAACACAACTAGAGGGAATGGCCTAAAGCTGCACCAAAGGAGGGTAAGGCTGGACATTAAGAAAAAGTTTTCTCTGAGAGGGTGCTTCGAGATCTATGCTAGGGGTGATAAAGAGTAGGGTTAAAGGTTGGACTTGATGATCTTACAGGTCTTTTCCAGTCTAAATGGTTCCGTGATTCTGTGAAATAAACCCAAACCAGAGCCCGAGATACTGTTTGTATTTAACATATGGAGCATGACATCATCAACCAGCAAGGAGGACCCCACCACCCATTGCTACAGGTCAGCGGTGACGACAACTCTGGGAAATACACTTTTTTGCAAGCCATGGCCCTCTGCCTCAACAGAGAACTGGGCAATGTGATTTCAGTGCCTCCACCCAGCTTTGTTACAGTGGATAAGTCTTTCTTAGATTAAAACACCTGCTAGGCACTTCATGCACAGGCCATGCTGATGGTGATGATGCTGACAGTGTGAAGTGCAAAATGTACCAACCAAGACCATAGACTAGCAAATAAAAAACCCAGGAAACTGAAAAAGGAGAATATACCGGCAAGTTTACCGATTCACCTCTCAGTCACCCAAATTATTGAACAGTCACCATTTCAGATGCAGCATTTGCAGAAAATAGAGATTCCTGCTGCAAGGACAAGCCTATTTTTACTTATCTGGCATTTAGAGCATGTTTAGGAGTAAAATTGTGACTGACTTATTAGAGCACACTACATAAGCCTGTAATATATGCACATGCCACCTACATATGGACACTAATTTCCCACTAGGAGTGATAAAGTGGAGTATATCTTACATATAAGATTTGTGTCCCCTATATAAACAAGGAAAAAACCCCACCTTCAAAATGAATTCATAAGTCTGGGTACACCTACAGTGCTAAATAAGGCAATGCTTCATTACAATTGATATGCCTGATCAACCTGTAGGTTCAAATAAAACCTACACTTTTATTCCCAGAATAATAAAACCCCCACCTGCTCCTAAACTAAAGACAATTTAAATCAAAAAAACCCCTACCCTTCTCCATTGAAGGTTCTCATCCTCTTCAGACATGCGGTTGCCTTAACTCCATTGTACCAGGAACTCTGTAACATCTCTTGCCAGTTCTGAATGCCATATACCTGTAAAACCTACACTTTATAAAGCTTTTAATGTGAACTACAGACAGTTATTGATTATTCTATTTTGACAGAGCTGAGTTCCAGGAAAAGCCTATGCTATACGTGACACTTCCCAGACTTCACATGTGGATTGTGCCCATGTTTTCCTTTCAGCTCAGAGATGTAATGTCATGGTTCTATGGCTATGGCAAACAGCAACACGTTCGTGTTGGTGCTATCACAGTACTGCTTTTCTGTCATTAATATCCTCTGATATCCTGCATGTTTGATATCACCTTATTCTGATTTGGGGGAAGGATTTTTGCTCTGTTTCACACTCCAAGGAAGGGAGCAATAAAGCTCTCAGTAATTAGTTTATCTCCTCCGGAGAAAGAAAATAAAAGGTTCATTTTTCATCCTTAAAAGGAAGATTATCAACTAATTAACCCAACAATTAAAAGTACACACAAGGAAAGATCAAGGAATTAGCTCAGGGGCAAAATACATCAGTTAAGAAAAATTTAAGGTTTGGCTTCTGTCACTTCGTAGTGTTTTAAAAAAAAAAAACAAAAACCCAACACTTTCTTCTGGAAATGTTTTCATTTGGAGTCTAATCAAGTTCCATGTGTTGTTGGTTAGACATAGTCATTTTCCATTAATGTGTGTAGAATCACAGAACCATTTGGATTGGAAAAAGCCTTTAAGTTCATCAAGTCCGATCATTAACCGAACTCTATCAAGCCCATCCCTAACCCTTGGGAAACCCTGAGAACCATATTTTCGTTTAAGTATTTATAAATGGAAATTTGAGAAACAATTTAAAGCCCAAATAGCCAACTACCAGAAAACTTTGCTATATCAAAAATAATCATAGAGATAACTAATGACACAGGAGTCAATCAGAGAAATTAAACTTTCCTTATATTAAAAAAACAAACACTGTTACTCTGTGACTCCTATACCAGTACCTTCTGCTACTTCTGCTACACTGCTCCTGCCACTGTGTGCTAGGTTAGGAAAATAGATCCTGGGTATCACCTTTCATTCCCCTCTTCTTTTCCCAAAATAGTATGTGTTACATTTTAAACTCCAAAGATGTCAGAAAGAAACCCCTCACCCCCCGCAGCTGCTTAGGGAAGCCAGGCAATTAAGAGCTATCAGCTGGATTATTGTTTCCTTAATGTGGGCTATCTGGGAAGACAAAGCCTGCTCTGGGCTGCCAGAGCCATGAGCACCCCAGGGCTGAAACCTAAGATGTGGGTGGGAGGACTTCAGAGTGAGGGCTAGGGACCTTCCCAGGTGCCCTGCATGCCAATAAAAGATGGGGAGGGGGGGAAGAGGAGGGAAGGGAACTCTGCACAGTATCCTGCACAGTATCCCGACCCAAGGCCTCGTGAGGCACATTAGCGTGCCAACAGAAAGCTCTTCTACCGCCCACATCATGAGGAAACCAATGATGCTGATTCCTCCCTGCATCGAGCAAAATGAAGCGAAACAAGCCCAGAGACATTGGACAGTGACATAAATGTAAGGATGGAGAACCCAAAGCCCAGAGGAGGAGGAGGAGGGGAAGGAAGGTTGGTCCCTGCTGGATGCGGTGATGTAGCCACCGCCATTGTGTGCTCATCACATGGCCAGCCATGTGGCTGTCGCCATCTTGACTGATTGAACAGCTGGAGGAGAAACTGTTTGTCATTTTGCCACTGAGAAAGATTTGAGATGTTTTGAGTAAGTGGGAGAACAGAGCTGAGAGGATCTGTAACTCTTAAATCTTTGGCAGATTGTTTGGGAAAAAATGGGGCAGCTGAGATGGTGAGGAGTGGCCCTTCCCCTTGTGCCATTAAGTGTGTACGTACATGCGTGTCCCCCGCCTCAGGGACCCTGGCAGAAAGACAAGGACTGCTTACATAATTCTTTGTTCATTTTTCTCAGAAATGTGTGTAATGGTATTATGACAGAGGTTTCTGGTTTGTGTGTTTTAAATTGCTTGGGCTTTTTCTTCTTTCTGTACATAGCTATAGATTTAATAAACCCCTTTTGTTTTCTCTAAGTTGCCCCATTGCCTGGTAAATTCTATCCGAGATCCCACCTCGAGGCCTGGCTGCCTTCCTTTCTGTTTCTGTTTGGTTTGAACCCATGACACACTGTTCCCTTCTCTAGGGGTGTGAAATAAGATATGAGTTCTCAAGTTCAGCTGCGAAGGCCAACTCAAGAGAGAGGTCAAAGGTGGCTGACTAATCATCTTTGCACTCTTTGAGAAGGATCAACTACTAAAAGTTGAAGCAATGTCAAGGACGTAGTCTGGCCAAGCATCCAGAGCAGGCACATCATGAGTCTGTGCTACAACTAAGGCATTCTCCACAACATCCTAAAACGCTGTAATCTCCTGGGTTGCTGCAGAAATGAAAAATAGCAGTTTGTGAAGTAGGGTTTGACCTGTGTTATCTCATACAAAACATCTACCCTTAAAGGTACATCAGGCTGAGCCATACTAGAGCTCTAAATCTCCACTTAATGTTGCTGTCTATCTACCTCACATCCTGCTTTAATGCAACAATACAGAGCAAAGCACACTTCACAGCATTCAGAGTATGTGTACATACATATTTCTCTTCTCAAAGAGGAAAATACATCATTTGATAAAACCAGATCCCTTCCAAATTTGAATTCTGGAGGTTTTGATCACAGAGTCACAGAATTACAGAACACTAGGTATTGGAAGGGACCTCAAAAAATCATCTAGTCCAATCCCCCTGCTACAGCAGGATCACCTAAACCAAGTCACACAGGAACATGTCCAGGTGGGTTTTAAACGTCTCCAGAGAAGGAGACTCCACAACCTCCCTTGGCAGCCCCTTCCAGTGCTTTGTCACACTCATCACAAAGAAGTTCGTTCTCGTATTGATGTGGAATCTTCTATGTTCCAGCTTACACCCGCTGCCCCTTCTCCTATCATTAGACGACACTGAGAAGAGGCTGGGTCCATCTTCCTGACACCCCTCCTTGACATATTTATAGACATTAATGAGGTCACCCCTCAGTCTCCTTTTTTACAAGCTGAAGAGGCTCAGCTTCCTCAGCCTTTCCTCATAAGGGAGGTGTTCCACTCCCTTCATCATCTTTGTGGCTCTGCACTGAACGCCCTCCAGCAGTTCTATGTCCTTCTGGAACTGAGAGGCCCAGAACTGGACACAATATTCCAGATGTGGTCTCACCAGGGCAGAATAGAGGGGGAGTAGAATCTCTTTTGATCCCCCCTTCTAATCCACCCCAGGATGCCATTGGCCTTTTTGCCACAAGGTCTCATTGCTGGCTCCTGGTCATCGTGCTGTCCATCAGGACTCCCAGGTCCCTCTCTCCCACACTGCTCTCCAACAGGTCAGTCCCCAACCTACACTGGTACCTGGGGTTGTTCTTGCCCAGATGCCAGACTCAAACTGCCCTTTTTATAGTTCATTCAATTTCTCCACATCCAACACTCCAGTCCGTCCAGGTCCCACTGCATGGCTTCACAGCCTGCTGGTGTGTCTTCTGTGAACAATTTTGCAATAGTTCAACAAGGGAGATAACTTTATTTCCTTACAAACAGTCTGACCAGCTCACAGTTGCCTGTGTACGCTCCCCAAGAAATTACCAGCAACAATTAAATGTACCACATTTTATGTCACTGTATGTTCACTGTGTGGTGTTAAGTGATTTTACTGATTTCTCTAATCCTGTTTAAATATCTGTGACTAGTCAAACCAGTTATTCTCACACTAGAGAGGTCACTTACTAGAGAGTAAGTTGCTCTATAGATAATCCCTAAGAAAGAGAATGCAGACACGTTAGGCAATAAGAAAATTAAAACTCAAGACAAAACTTCTTTGTCTAAAGCCTTCAAGCACTGCAGTTATTATGAGGAAAAGCAATATTTGGATAATCATCTGTGAAAACATGTCATAATGTTTCAGCTTTAAAATAGAACAGTCAAATCCTATGAACTTCAGTTCACGCTGAAGAGTTTTCACCACAGGAAAGTCCCTATTTTTGCCTCAACTGCAAATTGGCAAACAAAGCCCAGTTTTCTACCTTGTTTAATAGAGTTTGAAAACCAACAGAGTAATATTGCTACTTAGCTGCAAGAGAACAGTGCTTGGCACTGCTAGCAGGTATTACTGCTTCATCTTCTACAAGTAATCGTTTCCCCTTGTCTCCTTCACTCCAATCAGCAATTCAGCACACACAGAAAGCAGTTGCGTGCAGACCTCTTGGATCAAATTCATTGCACTGGGTGGATCTCAGCCACATGTACATTTTCTTTTCATGTGCTGGTAGAAATCCATGTGTCTTGAAAACAGACGCAAATCAAACTGCGTTCATAGTCCAAAATTATAACCAAATATATTGGGGAAAAAAAAAAAGCAAACAACCTGGAACAGAGATATATCCAAAAAAGGGCTTGGGTTTTGACACAGAGCTGCACTTAAAGAACATGACTTCAACTTCTCTGGCCCACACAAACAACTACAGATGCCAGCTACGCATCACAATCCATCTTGGGTTTGAAATCATCTAAAATCTCACTCTTCAGGGCCAATTCTAGATAATCAAAACCAAAGCAACTCAGAAGATTTTGGCAGTATTTTTTCCTTCATATGTAGTGACTACAGGTAGAAAAGGATGAGACTTCCTGAAAACTCCTGAAATCGTTTTAAAAGGCCGGACTTTGTTCATTTGTAACCTGATGAAAAGCACTGAGCAAACTGATTGTATTTGACATTTTTAGAACGTCTTTATTTTAAAGCTCTACATCACCACACAGACAGCAACTGTTGAACTGTTATGCAAAGCTTTTTGGGTGCAAAAGAGCAGTCCCAGCTTTGTTTACTACTTTTTTTGGGTATCAGGAGAGGAAAGAGGAAAAGCTGTGCTGCATTATTTGAGGTGAATCCATCAGCTCGGTTTAAAAGAGAAAGGAAAGTATCACAGGTCAACAGAACAAAATGATGCACAAAACTGCACTGCCCAACCGGCTGTCGGTTGGCTGCACAAGGGTAATGTGAAACAACTGCACTATGGAGACCAAATATTCTTTCTTCAGGGCACTTTTCAATCAGTTATTTAAGCCTTGTGAACAGCCTTGCCTGGCACCCACCCCTCACACATTAATGAAAACAAAGGGGGCCCATTTACATTGTCACCCTGCAGCAGAGGTTAAGCATGTGACCTTAAAGTATGGTGCGCTTGTGCTCACTGGAAAGGTTCTTGACAATATAAACAAGAATTACTGCTGTTCAAGAAAGGGAAGACAATTAAAAACAATCTCGGATGCATGTTGTACAGCTGTTCAAGTTTCAGCTACATCTGACCTCTAAAGATGCTGCGTGTTTTACTTCAGAAACCTCAGCCAGTTGAGTTTTATTAAAATAATCCTTCAACAAAAACTGGATTTGTATGACAAACATGAGGTTTTATATGAGTAACACAATGAAAATTGTGTATTGCTGGCAAAGCCTGCCCCCGCTGCAGTTCAAAGATGTTGTGGTCTGCACATCTCAACTTTACCAACAGCAAAGTAACAAGGACATCTTTAGGAAGAACATTGAGAACGCCTGTTGAGAATAAAAAAAACCCCAAAAACTGTTGTTGAAACTGAAGAGACTTCAACAGGTCAAATCCCATAACCAAACCTGCTTGACAGACCTTGGTGCCCAGGGTGATTTCAGCAGAATTGCACAGGCGCGGTGTCCCAGTAGAGATCACATTGCAGGACCAAGCAGCCGCAACATTTTTTTGGAAGTTAATTTTGGATCCCATCGATTCCAAATGCAATAAAGGCAGGCAGCAATTATAGCGAGTATTTTCTTTATACATACCTACAAATTTTCTAATACCTAAGAAAATACTTCAATTTTAAAGAGAATATGACAGAACAGGCTTTCTTCCTTAGGACACTTTCATCTAAGTGTCCTAAGAGTGTCCGTAAAAAATAGGGTTAGAGAAGAAAAACTTCAGAGAAAATAACAAAGATCTTGGCAAAGTTTCCCCAAACCACACTTTTCCTGCCTGTTTGATCTCTGTACAGTCAGCATAAGCCACTGAAACCCTTCTACAAATGAAAGGCAGTCACGGGAAGCCATCAGAAAGCATTGCTTTTCCCCTGGGACCCAGGACAATAAAAGAAAAGTTTGTGTCTGCCACGTGGGCCTACGACTCAGCTTAAATGAACAAACCGTTGCAATATCCTTCGGCTTTGTGAAAGCGATACTTCCTACTTTTTTGGAGGAAAGGAAGTCGTATATAAACAGAACAAAGGGAAGAGGCAACACAAGTAGAGCCTCTCATAATAAATATTACAGTGAAAGTTTTGCTCATCAAACCAAGATTAAAAACATATTATAATCTCCCAAGTTTGATGCCTTTGATGTATGTTGAAGAGGAAAGCTTATATATTTTGTAAGATTTACAGCACTTCTAGTGGGAATAGCTTCCTATTTCAGTTTTTTTCCCTGTTTCTGAAACTGAGAATACACTGGGTTGATTCTATCCCCCAATGCTGTGTCATGCCAAGAACTTCTTCAGTGAACAGCAGTGAGGATGTCCTTTGGACACATTTTCCCCACAAACAGGCTAGTGTTCCGCAGAGCAAAGCACTGAAAACTTGTTACAGCGGTGTGATGGTAACTTTTGTGACCGGGAAATACTTCTTCAAATGCCAGATTTCTCAGACCACAGGAAAGTTCAACCACTTGCCCTAAAATCCACAGCACTGAGAACCACTAAATTGCATTTCTTTGTACTGCTAGAATTAGGAGAGGGTTATATAGGTTCAGGAGGAAGTGCAGCAATTTATTATCTGTAATTTCACCACTACATGCCCACAACAGCCTGATACAACACACGAAGCATTAATTTTCAGAATTACAACACACAAACCATAAAACTTATGCATCAGGGGCTCACTTTATATCATCTGCTGTTAAATTCTACATAATTTTCGTGCCCTCTGGGCAACCTTTCTGAGCAGTGTTTCTTGTCTCTTGTTGGAGCACCATGGCAAAGAGACCTGCTCTTAAAGTCTCATTATCTTGCTGTATCATGAGTACCTGCTCATCTCCACTACATCAGGTGGAGATGTAGGCAAAACCAAATACACTAGAATGGAGTGAGGCACCAGAGCTGGGAACTTTCAGTATGAGTAACAGGGAACGAGAGTGCATACACACATTCTGCCTAGTGCTCCTGTTGTACAACACGCTTGCATTGGCTGTACAACCACCCATTACCTTTGCTGCATATCGTCAGAAGAGGACATTTTCCAGTGTAGTTTCACAAAGAGTGAAACCAGAAGAGCAAAGGTGAAAGATGCTGGAATTTATATTTAAAAATCCCTATTGCAGTGTAGACAGAGATGCTGAATATTGTTAGATTTTGTTTAAGGAAGAACTGTACATTTCAGAGACACATGAAACTAATCCAGAACAGTTTGAAGTGAAGACAATCCTGGTCAGTGGCTGGGTGTGTAGTTTAGAAGGTGGGAAGGAGGAAGCACCTGAGGAGGTGACACAAGTCTTTTCAGAGATCTAGCCACCCCTCCACAGAGCTGATAAACTATGTCCTAACATGTATCCACATAGACCACAGAGCACACTTTCCAGAAACCAATTCCTCTCAACCATATTCTCATTCAGTCAATGTTATTCCAAATATATTCAAAAGAGAGATACAAAAAGCTGTCCAGAGATGGCAACACACTGTTAAAGGCAAAAAAACAGAAGGCTGGGATTTTAGGAACAGCAGTAGCAGTCACAGCAGATTGACTTTCTTAAGGAAAGTAAATGAAATGCTCTGACAGAAGAAAAGGTTTTAATATCAGAAAATGAACCTAGATATCAACCTAGGAACAGTCAAGAGAAGATAATTCTAGAGCTGCTAGAAAAATAATGGAATGACATCAAACTTCACAGACAGGGAAGATGTGTCCTGCCAATAAATACTGTGCCAGAAGAAGGTTCATGCACAGCCTCAGCCATTTGCCCAAAGCAAATACCAAGCAAATGAAAGTGTGAGGAATAATGGGATTCTTGTGTCCTACTCCCCATTTCCCTTCATACTGCCATATGGTATCCATATCTGCAAGGATAAGCGGTACTTTGTACCCTGGTGTTTCAGTTTTCGTGACACTTTACAAGTCTCATTGCTCATTTCAGCGCTTTCCACTAGCTACTCCTTAATGACACCCAGCCATTGCTTCCTTTGCTTTCCCATAAAAACAACATACTCAGGAAATAATGAATGGGTATTTGTCTCTTTCAAGTAACTGCAGCTCTGTTTTAGCCAGTTACTTTGCAACAAACTTGGGCAGAGGTTTTTAAACAAAAATGTTTATGTACCTCAAGGAATACAATATACTGATTTTTTAAAAATACACAC
This sequence comes from Phoeniculus purpureus, assembly GCA_028565055.1. Lineage (NCBI taxonomy): Eukaryota > Metazoa > Chordata > Aves > Bucerotiformes > Phoeniculidae > Phoeniculus > Phoeniculus purpureus. The sequence goes on from JAOXOE010000720.1 coordinate 5,813,785, forward strand.
ATAATACCTAGCAGACTCATTTCAGATCTAAAATCTACACTCATTTCTCCTACCTGGTACCACAACTGAGCACTCCACAGCTCAGTTTGAGCCTTCAGCCCAAAAAGAAACACTCAGTGACTGGTGGAGTCATGGAGAAGGCTATCAAGTGACGTCTAACAGCGAATTGCTGCAAAGCATACTATGCTAGACAGTTACTTAAGGAGCTGCTGTGGAAACAAGAGAAAACTGGCCCATAGAGCAGCTCACTAACGGCATGCTGAGCGCTCCACGCCTTAACGGAAAGAACTGCCTGAACGGCAGTCATTCAGTCTCCGCTGACAAGTGCAAACAGTGGACTCCAACCAGTTGTCAAACCTGAACAGGTTTGGTGAACTTGGAGGAGGAGCCTGAGGAGAGGCCAGAAGGGAAACAGAATCCTCCAGAACTACAGAAGCCAGCAATGTACCTCAGGAAAACAAATAAAACTGTGATGAATGTCACTCAGAGCTTTACCCTTGGAGAAGACAGGCTCTCTCTGCTTGTTCTCTGTCAGTGTAAAACAGCCCGTATGAGAAAATTCAGCATTCTTCTGCATTAAAGTAGCTTCTGAAGCTCGTATCAATATTTAGTTTAAAAAATGCAATTTTCTGTAGAAGACTTATCATTTTCAGATATTTTAAAGCAGGATAAGGGAAAGGCTTACTATTGCTGAGACCTCTGCAAACTGAACACTGTTCAAAATAAATGAGGAGAAACAGAACTCCTAGGAAATTGAAGGTCCTTCTGCTCTCCCCATACCCCAGATTTTCATGGAATCTGAAAGCCTGTACCATTTGCAGGCTACTGCAGCTGTCTGGAAACTACCCTAAGGGTAAATTTCCCCAGTGTTGAGGGAAGTGTCTGCAATGTGTTCTACTGCATGGCCTAGGAATGACAGGCTACATTTTTCACCTTTAAATTATAAACTTGAATATGAAGAACACATCAAGAAACTGAAGCTGGACTTTGGGTTTTTCCTTTTTTTCCTTTGTTGAGAGTACTCTAAAATTAATACAGCAAAAGGAAACGACTCATCGCTCTTCATGAGAATTCATTCGCCCAGGGAATTTTTTCATCTGTCCTCTCCTTTACTTAGCTAGAAAGAAAATAGATTTTGCTGGCTATGTTTAATTTCCACAGCTGTCACTATGATCTAAAACATTTATATTGGAGCAATCACATTTATCCTCAGGAAACCAGGAGCACGAGTACTAGCTCAAACACTGTATAGGCTTCCTACTATCACAGAATCACAGAATGATTGAGGCTGAGTTCATCCAGCACAGACCATGACCTAACATCACCACATCGGTCAGCCCAGGGCACTAAGGGCTACAGCCAGGCTGTCCTTAAACACCAGTAGGGATGGGGACTCCACCACCACCCTGGGCAGTCCATTCCAGGGTCTGATCACCCTTTCTGTGAGGAAGGGCTTCCTGACATCCAACCTAACTCTCCCCTGGCAGCTTCAGGCTTCCCTCTCATCCTATCTGCTGACCCCAATGGCACCTTAGGTTTAGAAGCTGTATTCTGCAAATAAGAGTATTTAGTTTTAATTAACTATAAGAAAAATTATTCAATTTATTTTATTTTCAATATTTTAATTTTGGTTGAATGATGTTTTATACTTTTATATATTTATATATGAAAAATGCAGTTTGTTCTCGAAACAGCAGAAGCTGACATGGCTCATACCCAGCTTATTGACTGGGTTAGTACAAATGTCAGAGGAAAGGATATAGGCAGTAAAATGAAAACAGGACACAAATACTTAACATTTCTGATGTACATCTCTCAGCTTATTTCAAACCTCACGTTGTGAATGTTTAGCAACAAATGTTATTGTATAAATTCCACTTGAGGCAAGAGGCAACAAAAAAGGGCATCACAAGTACCAGATTCACAGCCCTAGTGAGAGAGCCTGGATTATTTATGTAAGTCCATCATTCAAACTTTTCAAATGGCTGCTTTTAGAAATGATTACAGCGCTTCAGCAACTGGTGATGGATCACGGCAAGAAAATAACTGGGTGTTTGCAACAGATGTAAGAAGTTGTTAAGCAGGTTTCAGCAGACTTTGAAATAGGACTAGCAAAATTATAATCAAATATAGGCTTGTACAGAACAATCTTAAATACAAAAGCTGCTAAGTGCGTTGTTATAGCTACACCAGACAAATCAGAAAACAACTCATTCCATCTTTCCTAAAACAAATCTGAGTTACAATCTAGGTGCTTATTACTCACTGAAAGTGCTGATATTTATAAAAGTTAAAGTTATCCCCTCAGATGCATGGTCAGTCTTCTCTTGCTACCCTCTAATTCTTTCCTCTCACCACTTTTTTCCTCGCTCTTGTAGTAGTAAAAGTGGGTTTACACAAAGCCAGTAACAAGTTGCACTAAATACTATATCCTGGTTTGAATCAGGCAGCTCACCACTTACAATTTGACACAAACACACTCCTGCATGTATCCTGTCTTCAGCCACTCCAGCTGGATGTTTTGTGGCAGCAAGGCCATAATACAACAACTCCTTCAACAAAGTTGATTCAGAATTATGTCAGTGGACAAAGCCCACCTATATTGGACACAACACATAAACAGCGAAGTTATTTCTAACTAGTTGCATCATTTATTAATAGTAGTTTGTCTTTCGCCTAGAGCAAGACCCTATTAAATGCTGTAGGCAATAAGCTTAATTTTCATAGATTAAAGTTCAGCACACTGTATTAATACCTTCAGTACTTTTGATCCATAAAAGCAAGTATTCTCCTGATTTCTCTTTCATGTTCCATCACTTACTGTGGCATTTCTAGCTTTTTCTTTAACAAGAAAAAAAGGAAAAATAGTTTTGAGATATGAGGCATCAACTTTCACATTAACTTCACTAATAAAACAAGTTTAAAACTATAGAGACTTCACAATTTACTGTTCTTTTTCCAGTTACATATCTCTTGCACAACCAAGATTCTCGATAACTCCATTGTCTTTACTGACAACTCTTTTCTCACTCTATTGCACTATAGTCTTCCTTACAATTGTTTCCCTTCCCTGTTCCTCCCCCTTTCCTGCAACTTATTGCCTCTCAATTTCTTCCTCTGCTCTATTCACAAAACACTTTGGCTTTAATTCTGCCTCCTAGTGAAACATCTTTCAAGTTTCAAGCATAAAAGAAACTCTTAAAATATAAGTGAAGCACCAAAGGAATGAGAAGAAAGAAGGAACAAGGCCACCATAGTGCCTATACAGGAGAAATAAAGCCAACACTGTGGAATGGCAGGCAGTGGTTAAACAAAGTTGAACTGGAAAGTCATATAGAAAGCTACAGTGCCATAAGCGGAGTTCCCCCTGGAGCATGAACCAGAAAAAAAGTCCCCCTAACATTTCAGCATGTCTGCTTTTTATCCCACTACATAAGACTAATTGTCCTCACTGTCCGATCTGGATTCCTCACATGCTGGAGCAGAATAAATACTAGTTTTCACTTATCTGTCACAGCAAACCAGCACTAATCTTGGCACCTCATGGAGCTCTGAGCAAAACAGCAGAGGAAAGCGGACAGAAAGCCAGCACATCTCAGTGAAATGAAAGCATCAAATGAGTGGCAGGGCAGGAGCATCCTGACTCTGTGCTTCCACTTACTTCACAGTCACCCTATCTGCCATACGGCAATACTAAACACTCATGGATTTGGTACATAGATTAAACAGAGATCATTACAATGTACTACACGTTTCTGACAGATTGAACAACTCCATAAAGCATCTCAGGCATTAAGCCCATAGCTGGTAACTGAGTTAAACCAGAGCTTCTATGCACCATGAACTCATGTTCCAGCTCTGCAGAACATACACTGTTAACACTTGATCAGCCTAGTCTGACACCGAGGCTTAAGAAAACTCTAGTCAGAATCAGTTATGCCTTGATTGGAGAACGCAGAAGTAGGCTCACATATACCTTTACACTTTCCGAGAGTAGTCTCATTTGAGCTGAGAACACAGAACCATAAAATTATTTATGTTGGAAAAGACCATCAAGTCCAACCGTTAACCCTACTCTACAAAGTTCACCTCTAAATTCTATCACTAAGCAATAGCTAAGCCAGATCACCTTCTTGTCCTTCGTATGTTTGTCCTGTCCTTCTGTGTTTGGTAATGGTATTCCGGGTTATTTGCTCTGCTACTTTAACAGGGATTGAGGTGATAGTGGCCTATACTTTCCTGAGAGTCTCCTCCTTGCCATAATACAGTCAAACACTGACCCCAGCAGATGAGCTGCTCTCCTTCCATTTTTGGCCCCTCAACATCAACCTTTCCCTCCATGCTCTCCAGACTATGTTCTTTGTTTATAACAATGTGTGAATCTAACACTACTACTGTGCATGAGCAACCCTCCCCTGTAACTGGCCCTCAGCAGTTTCAGGGATTACCAGAGAGGATTCTGAGTGGAAAAACACCAGTGAGGGAACCTTGCATGAAAAGCACTTCCACCGTCCCATACTTTTTCAGATCTGGGGTAGGTGGGATGTCTGGGGAATGAAGAAACCTCCAGGTGGAAAGCCTATCTTAGCATTGGCAGTTAAGAAATGTGTTGTGATCATCTTTACAGAAGGAGTAAAGCTAGTGTCACAATGTGCTTCAGTAAACCCAGACAGTTGCAGGAGACCACTGCAAACTCTTTGCAGCTCAGAAAACCTGGAGATGTAACTGGATTCTCGTGGAGATGTGTTAACAGTCACACAGCCCCAGGACTGCATGAAAAAACCAAAGTGGCTAAAAGCTTTCTCTGCTTCCCTCTCTGTGAGGAACACACCTCAACAAAACACACAAAAAAAAAAGACCACAGTATTCAGAGGAAGGCTTGAAATATCAGGGTATGGGCAACTTCTGCACAGCCACAACCTTAGAAAGCACTGAACACTTTTAATACAGCTCCTAGGTTCTGAAAACACTGTAATGGGGAGACAGTTGGTAGCTGGACAAGAATCTCTACACATCTCCAAACCACCTGCAATGACATGCCTATATATTTACACATCGTAAAGCGTGTGAGGATATACACACACACTACGTTCTATACACACAGACAAATACTACCTTTTCTTTAATAAATCTTGCCAGAATGGCTTAGAATGAGACACAGGTATCTACTCTGTCAGAGGCTAAGCAGGGAATGCCTTCCTCCCTGTGTTTCTGACTTGGATTTTTGCGGTTAAGAGATTTTTACTGGTTTTAAATCAAGGATTCCTGGAGGACCTATGCACAGAATTACCGTTCTAACAACTACAGCTTCAACAGCTCCGGGCCCCTAAGGAAGAAGGATGCTCCTCTCCTGTCTGTCCCACTACAATTCCCTCCCCTCAAACTACCTCAAAGTAATTCTCAAATAAAACAGAGAACACAAAACTTTCATTAAAAAATAAAAATAAATTTATAAAATCAAAGGAAGAAACACTGTAAAAACCTCACAAAGAAAAGAATGTACCTTTGACCTCTGGTAATTCAAATAGAGTGTTAATCACCAAAGGATTAACACCCTCTGCATTATAAATAATATAACCCGTCATCAGGAAATTATAACACCCCATATAACCAAAAAACCACTGCAGTCTACCACAGAATAAAGGCCAAGCAGTGTGAGGTACTAAGAGGAGAGACTAAACTAGTGTACCAGTTTGGTGAGACTGGGCAACATTGTGGAGAACAGCTCAGAACTTAGATTAACATTGTTCCCTCTAAGCAGATAGACAAGGGTATGTGCACTCATGTTTACACATACGAACACACGAGCAAGTGATGCATGCACTGTTTAAAAGGGAAAATCCACATCCTCACCATCGCACCGCGCCGACTTACCTTCTCCAAAGAATGGCAAGGGGCAGCGGTGCCAGAGAACCTAGTGACACACCTGCAGGCAGGCAAGGTGAGGCTGCAGTGCACATGAACAGCTCTTTTAATGTATTAGACGGGGGGGGGGAAGTGAAATTTCTCCATTCAAGGAGCCTTTACCATCTAAACTGCACTAGAATTTCTTTTTTAAATCTTCAGTAAAAATACATTCTCCTTTCATTCACCTCTTCACACTGCAGAACAACCAGCAAATTTCACCTTTTCTGAGCCCACTCTAAAACCCCACAGGATTTCTCTAACTTTGTGTCATTCCACCAATATGAAATACAGCCTTTAAATGCAATGCACTTTCCATGAGGAACAGCACAGCTTAATTAAGCTAACTAAGCTGATTAAGCCATGCTCTTTCACCTATTACAGGAAGTATTTAGCCCTGGAGCCATCCTGAAGGCACCTAACGCAGCATATGACATGTTTTCCAGAGATACCGTATATATTTAGTCACTGTGGAGGGGGGGAAAAAAACAAACACCCCATATGTCAGCACGTCAACAAAAGAACAGAAGTATCAGTTGATAAAGCAACTGTTTACATCTTGCTCCTGTCTGGAAGGTGGGTATCACACTGCAAGGGAAAAGATTAAGTTAAGAGAACATTATCCCAGCACCTCGGCTATGACCACTACAAACCAACTACAGTGGGAACACTCTCCTCAAAAATCTTAGCCACAGACACTCCTAGGATCTCTTGATGTTTAAAAACAACTCAAACAAACTTATTTAAAAGTGAATGACAACGAAATGATTGTTTTACATCCTTATCAAACTTCTCTGTATTGAGAACTGTGATGATGATGATAGGTCATAGGCTGGACTAGATGATCTTAGAGGTCTTTTCCAGCCTCAAAAATTCTGTGATTCTGTGAATCAGTTTAGGCAGTATTTTAAACCAATCAAGATTAATTTTTCTCCTTTGTTGTAAATGCTAAATGAGTTTACATCATTAAAAGAAGACCTTAAAATTGTCAAACCTTTCCAAATGTCTCAGAGCAATTTCTCAAATAAAGACATAGCTCAATAGCGCTGTTCTTATCTTGGCTTTTGCCGGTACAAGGGTGCTGCTCTGTGTCTCATAAGGATTTCTGGCAGAGTGAGAAAACCTGGCCTGTGTCAGAGTCTTTCCTGGGACCTGTCTGAAGTGTCGACAAGCAGCTAAGCTGAATATTAATACACTCTCCATCATCAAAAGCTGTTGCATACCCAAAGGATGAGAAATATTTTAATCAGCTTTCAGCTTGTCTGGTAGAAGTCAGTTTATTCCTTTGGGATTATACATCTATGTGCTCAGTGTTTGTCTTTGCTCGCTTTCTCTCTATTACTTTTGAAACTAGCAGTAAAGAGCCTAAATCTGCTGTTTTGTTGGGAAAAGCCAGCTAATGCTGTGATTCAATTACAGCATTTTGCATTTAACAAGGAAATGTGGAAGATGAAAAGCAAGGGAGAGAATTGAGAAAACAGTCCCGTTTCCTGGTTTTTAACAGGGCGATTTTCTTAAAGAAACCAGAGAGATCTTTTTGTTTTGTTCAATGTTTTCCCAAATTTTAGGAGTTTTCAAGACAGAGTTATCTGTCTTAGCCATCCTCTTGCCAGTAGATCAATAACCACAGTATTGGTCCCTAGGCAGCCAGACAGCACCCTCTGACACACCAGTTCCAGCTATTAACATTGCACTCAGAAGAGCAGCATGTGCTGACCCCTCCTGAGCATCACTCCCACTCACCAGCAAAAACCTAGCCTGTTCTGACCATTCCCTTAACCATTCTATTATAAAACAGAGATTCACAGTGACCCCTGGAAAGAGGGGTCATTAGTCCGATTGGAATAAACTCACATTATTTTTCAGGATTAATTTACAAGATTTGCTAGATTTGAAACCTTCTACTGGAGCCTGTGTTATAAGAACTACATAGAGTTCAGATGCACTGGCAGCACAAGGAGAACTGTCAAAGCCTGATGCTAACTAGCCACATTTGAGAAAAGCCAGTAATTATCGTCTTAGTGCAGAACAATAAACATTATGTTACAGCCACAGCTTCAGGATTACTAAGCTAAAGCATCTGCAGTTTAAAAAGAAAAGTGTAAAAAAGATTCACTCTGAAGCTCCTGAGACCTATGACTGGGAGCTGCCAGGAGACAGCTGAGGCCAGCCAAAACACAGTAAGGTCCTCTGTCATATTTAAATAGTTAAGATCTATCTGAAACAAGAAAAAAAAAAAAATTAAAAAATCTTAGATGTGCCCAAGATACTAAAATTTCAAGTCAGGGTTGGGAGGAGACAAAAATGTCTTGGGTTCCTTCAGCTGCAGCACGTTCTCTCCCCAGGACTTAGCCCAATAAGTAACTCTTCTTCAGCACACTAAAAAAATCACAGCATCATTCTATAGATGAGGAATTTCAGACCAGAAATAGCCTGTAATATAAAACCAAAGTAAGACCTCAGTGTTTTGATCTGCACACTGATTTTGCAAACCACACTTAAGTTACTCACACCAGTTAAACAGAGGGTCAGTGAAAGAATTAGCACCTAATCCATCAGCCCATTATGCCTTCCATGGCAAGCACCAAAGCCACGTTTTATTTCCTTACATATAAAATGAGAGCTGTAATTTTGATCAAAGATGAAGTAACTGCTAAAAAACACACTGCAACAACACTGTTCACCCAAGATCTTGTTAGGAATTAGAAGGACTGATGGTCAGAGAGTAAAGAAAAAGTATCAGTGCAGCAGCGGCAGCTTCTCGTTCTCGGAAGACGTCACCTCCTTTCGCTTACAAAAGCCATTTGGCAAGGAAAGCAGCTGTGCTCTATTGTGTAGTGGTCACAGAGCCACTAACACACTGTAGCAGTAAAACCATGCTTAGCAGTGCTGCTCATACTGTAAAGAATAAAGTAAAAACTACAGCAATGTAGCTGGTGCCATTTTAGTCCCACTGCCAGTTGCTTTCACTTTCATTAGACATCACAACTTCCTCTCGTTTATAGCAATCGCTGTAAAAACTATTCCTGCCAAACCACTGTAATTCACAGCTTCAACACCAAACCAACCCTTTTTTTCCTATATGCAGCGTTTCCACAAACACACACACAGACAGACCCAGCAGCTCTGTGATGGCAGAAAGGAGAAACAGGAACCACTTTAGAGTTAATTGAGTTTTCTATAACATTTAGATAAACCAATTTCAAACATGCAGAATGATTGCTTTTCAAGCAGTGTTACTCTCAGTGTTAAAATACAGTCCTTTCAGGTTTTTTCTGCTAGGAAATGGAATTTCTAAGAAAAGAAAAGGCTTTGTGCAGAGTAATTGGACTAGTGACACATCAGCATGATACCAGTACTTCACTATGTCCACAGCAAATAATAAGCCTCAATAAATACACTGTCAATAAAAAGACCTTTTGTTATTCCAGGATATGTCCATCCACAGTACTCGGGAATAAATCAATGGAAACAACAAACAGTTTTCTACAAGGTACAGCAGCCCCATCACACTGATTCCACTCTCATTGAGAATTACCACACAGTTCCCATTAACAACAAACAGGCAGCCCTGGATTTGATGATAGCCTTCCAGGGCTGACACTGGACTTGTAGGGATGCAGCAGCAACTATGATCTGAGCATCTTCCTCTCTGCCACATGCTGGGTGACCTGCCCTATTACCAAACATAGTCTGCTGCATTCCTAACTCTTGTCCTATGTTGCCCCTGCTGCCAAGAACTGCAGGCAGTTGCCTTCAGAGTTTAGCCCCTAAAAATGCCTTTTCTCCAAATACAAATTTCTATTAGAAGTTACATAAATAAGTTAATTAGAAGATCACGACAATTAACACCCCCAGCATACCTGTGTAGCAGCATGCACCTACCCATACAGTCACAGCGCAGACAAGCTATGGTCTACCCACTATGAGGAAACTTTGACATGGGATGGGGAATCCTGCGTGAGTCACATTGCTCAGCTCAGACAAAGAGATCTGTTCATACAACTAAATACGAGACTGGGGTATAACAAACAAGTTTGCATTTTGCAGGTCTTGTGACACGTGTGTTTATGATATGATTGATCTTGTCACATTTTACATGCAAGAACACGCAAACTGCACTGATCATGTGTATCTGACAGCATAAAAATGTAGTGAAGGTGACAGAAGGCACGATACAGTAAGAGTTAAGCAGAAGCAAATGGAGCTCTAGTCATCCAAAAATGTACAGTTGTGTACAAAAGAACACCTAACATGTCAGAGTTGCAGCTCAGGTGCAGACCCACCTAGAAGGGCACATGGAGAGGGAACAGCATGGCCACGTCCTCTGCACCATCTGTGCAGCACACAGGACACACACACACAGCCATACGAGCCACCCATGGTCGTCCTGTTTGTGCTGTCAGAAACACATCTCACTGTCCCACAGGATATCAGCTGCCCTAAACTTCTCCTGGCTTGTGCAAGGTTCCATTACAACCCACGCATTCCTGCAGCAGGCTGCGTGAGCTGGGAAGGAGCCCTTTTAACAATCCCATTTCATAAAAGAAACGCTACAGCAGTTCTATCAACCCGGCTGAGATCTGAACCGGCTCACGTAAGGGTTAAAAACAGAAAGTGCTATCCACTGGTTTGCTCTGATGTTCCTGTAGATATTGTCACTGGATGTATCCTCAGTAGAATTCTATTCAACACCTCTGTCTTTAAGTACAAAGCTGTAGGCTGTAGCAGCTTTAGGAAACATAAGTACCCTTTTTTCTGCTGCACAGTATCTGTGTGTGAAATTCTCTAAAGGGGTTTAAGTATTTACCCTGAACACTATCAGACAGTTTCTAAAATTTTCCTTATCCTGTTGCAAAAACACTTCAAAGAGAATCGCAAACACAGCCCTTTGTGCTTTCAGCACACACTTTGTTTTGGAAGCTTAAGCTTCAGTTCCCTCAGAATGGTAAATATTTTTTTTCTGAGAGATGTACAACACAACTTTACTTTTCCTTCGTTCTTTTGTGAAAGACTGAGAGTGATTCAGCTACACACGATGCTGAAGCCCTTCCCTCATTTCTGACAGCTACAAATATTGGGGTCAGAGCAATGAGTGACACACACACACCAAGAAAAAAAAAAAAGAAAACAGGTCTGTGGGATCAGGTTCTGTGGTTGTTGTTGTTGAAGATAAAAAGTACATTTCCAGAAACAGCTGACTCCCAGTGTACTTTAAATATAATCTAACAAAAAGACATTGATTTAAAAGGCCTGCCCTAAGCAGATAAGAAGAGCCTCAAAAGACAAGAACTATGGCTAAAATTTGGGTCTCCCAGCTGACATGTTGTGGCTACATTTCACAGCTCATTAGGCAAATGCCATCACCATCAGTGTGATCCTCCAGAAGAGGAGTGTGACGGCACCATAGGAGGGCCCAACCAGAAATTCTAATAATACCTTGAATTTCTGGAATTCTGGCTGGCAAGGTCAAACCAATTCAAAAGTCAGTTGAGGTGCTCTGCACATTCTGAACAAAGCGGAACAGCCAGCCTGGTTGGGATCCCACGGTACAGTTGCTTAAAGGGCCCAAGTCTACAAAAGCTAGGAGGATTCCTTTGAAAAGCATATTTTGTCCTGTAGATATTCCTGGTTCTTCTGGCTGCAACACTCTGATACATATTTAAATCCTTGCTTTAATTTGGGGAGGGGAAAAAATAAAGATAACTATATTATGGCCCTGAGCTGAGATTTTATAGCTCAGGTTTCAGCCCAGGCGTAATTCTATGTGCCAGGCTGTAAGCCTCTGGGATAGTGGCTCACAGCTGAAACTGTGACACACTTCATATAGAGCAACAGCAGCAAATAGTGAAATAGACCTCAAAAAGGAAAGAAAAAGTCTTTTACAAGAAAACAGCCTTCCTCCCCAGTTGCAGCTTAGCTGTACAAACCCATAATAACATGCTGTTGAGGATAAAATAGCAGCAGGACTAGTAAATAGAGTTTCTAAAAAGTTTTACAAACCAAGATGCGAGTTGCTCAGAAAGACACAGCTTTTCATTAAATGCTGCTTTGTTCGCTATGAGGATACGGAGTACAAACCCTTCTGGTTTTACAGTGCATTTATAACTGAAAGGCTGTGCTGCATTTCATTAGTGTTAGCTGTATTTTAGGATGCCAAAAAGTGAAACAAATGGCCCAACAATTACTTGTGTTTCAAATCTATCATTAAAAACCAGCCCTCGAAGATCTATGCCTCATTCCTTTAAGTAGACCCTTTATCGCAGGCACACGGCTCTGCTGTTAAAAATAACTCCCAATCACTCATACTTTTCTCTACGATTCAGCTGCACAGTTTTTTTTCATCTTGCCAGATTCCTGCATAAATAGGTGGGATTAAATGGAGCCGAGCCTACCTAACATAATTGTGTATGTGGTGATTTTATACTGCAATGAAACTGATATGGTTTAATAATCCCAGGCTTGGCTCCTACCCACCAATGTCAATAAAGGTTATTAAGGCCAACTGCCATATAAATACACTGCTGCATTGCTAAACGTGCACTGTCAAAGCAGTAAACACAATTCACACCATACAGCACTGCTAGGATCTTCATTTAGGACTTTTATTTTTATTTAAAGGACGACTAGATAAGCTAAAAAAAATCCTTACAGACCCCAAATTTAACTCTAATCATATAGGTCCACTTTTCACTCTATAAAAAAACCCCGTTTCAGTGGTTTCCATTTGTCTTATTCCAATGTGAATCAGTCTAAAACAAAACAAACACAAAAAGACTGTGGGGCTGCTGCAGTCCTTACTGCTGTGGCAGGGGCTTAGAAGATTTTCATAGCTAAAATAAATGTCAGATTGCAAGGTTTGCATGATATCAGACCCTGAGAGACAAACTGTCTCTCCGCTGAATCTCAGAACAGCTACAGCAAGACTTGCTCACATCACATGAGACTTGAGCTTTTCAGACTTCTCCTTACCCAGAAAGCAAAGCTTGTACGGTCTTTTTTCAAATGGTAACTCTCCCTTTGAATGCAGCAAGCGTTTATCCTGATGCTGCAGACGATAACGTGTTAATCTTGGATGACTTTTAAAAAAACAAACCCTCAAACACTTGAATAGCCTTCCTATTTTCAAGGGAGGGGAAAGGGAAGAAGATTGGTTAAATCAACTGCTTTAGATTTAACAGTTTATAAATTCATGAGGTAATATTGTGGGAAATGTGATGTTTTATCAGAATGTCATTCAAATGAAAGGTTTAACATTTACATCACAAGAGTGAGCTCGAAGTAAAACTATCCTCAGGGAAAGAAATGCCAGGCATAAACATTATGATAAAACTCTGCGCCTGCTATAACGTACAGAAATATTAAGTAAAGCCCAATGGCTCACCGACACTTCCCGCAGCCCGACACTCTGCTGTGGTACTGAAACAATTAGCAGCATCGAAGTTATTCTGGAAACTTTTTCATTTTTATAACTGCTTTTCTAAACAAGTGTTGGTGGGGGAGAAAGACACGTGGGGACGCTGAGATGGACTGTGATGGCATTCTAGACACGCACATAAAAAATGCCTAGAGTCACTCAGTTCCCAGAGAAAAGCTAGAAAAAGGCACTGCTGAGGTATTTCCTTTCAAGAAATATTGCCTTTTAACAATATTCTTCTGAGAAGAGACCAACAACTCTGAGACATTTATACTTCTAGCGTTTGGGCACTATTTTTCGAAAGAATCACCCAGCTAAGATTACAAATTTGGAGAAAACCCATCAGTTGCAGAATGCTGGGTACCTTCAGAAACGCCTTTCTGATTCCACTGGATGCTGTGGAAGCTGTGCAGGCACCAAAACACTGCACTTTTTATGTTAAATTGCTGTTGAATTTGTTAACCCGCAATTGATTTCCTGTGTTATGGAATCTTAGAGATTACAGCTAACTTGAAGCAACAGGGATAATTCTTGATGCTAATGCTCCTTTTCTATGGATTTGCATCGAGCCGGTGCCTGCGGCTGCATTCCATCTGCGGCTCAACGCTGCCCCCTGCTGTTCTCTGGCGGAACACCAGCCTCAGATGAGACTGGTTAAACCCACCCCCACCTCCAACCCCAAACACTGTCAGCGTCAAACTAAGCCTCAACAAAACAAGCATTCTCGATTAATATTCTCTTCTGTCTCTTTCGATAGCTGAAATTAATTGTGATTAATATGCTATAAGTCATAAAACATTAAAGCCAATTTTTAAATTTAAATTAGAAGCAGCTTCTGTCTTGGCCCAACCTTTGGTTTGCTGATAAATATCATCCCAAGGCCTGTTGAAAGGAGATACACTGACGCCACCGTGTTCCTAATGAGACACACATGGCAGTGTCACACCAACTGCAGCAAAGCTAACCCCAGAGAATTCCCCGTTTGCTGTTTTTCCATGTTCTCAACACACAATGGATATAAAATAACAATCAAACATTCTTGTCTCTACCTCATCTAAGCCTGTGCTACAAGAGAGTAGGTTGTCATTTGAAAGAAAAACAAACCGAAAGATTTTTTGGTAAGTTATAAAGGCCACTCAGGAATGTGAGCGCATAACAGTGCAAAAATGAGGGGAAACCCCCACACAAGCAACTTACACAAATAATTTCTCCTGCTTTGTAGGAAAGTTTCACATTCACTGATTCCTCACAGCAACTGATTTCTCAAATCAAAGTTCCACTTTTCCACACTTATTTTCCAAGCCTGAAACCAGCCTTGGCTAGAAAATCTCACAAATGTTTGAGCAGGGCAGCAAGGTGCAAGTTCTCCCTCAAAAACTCTAGACCATGTTCTTGTTGCACTGTAACTCCAGAGATTAAAAAGCACCTTGACTACAAATTGCACTCAGCACCCTCAGTTACAATTTATCCCAGTCAACTACAAGCACATTGAGGCTCCTGCTGTGACCAGCAGAGATGGCAGAGAAGCAGCTTCTAACGCAAACATGAGGGTCAGAGAAAGTCTGTCAATAAAGTCCCTCCTATGTACAAACCTAGGAGCATCCACGCTGGTGATGGCACCAAACACTGTCACTAATGAAGTCTCCCAGAGGAGCCTCTGCTTGGCCAGAAGCAGCAAGCAGGCTGACAGTGCTTCTCACCAAGTCCCTTTTCAAGGAAAGCAGGGATGTACCAGTATCACTGGTTGTCATTGGGAAAGCTGTCTACCCTGCCATAGTATAAAAAAGTCAGGTAACACACGTTCTTAGGTACCAAGGGGTGTGATGTAGTATGTGACTGTCATCTTACCAGGCTGGCAAAGTTTAGCAAGCAAAGCCAGAACACAACTAAAATCATGGGGGTTTGGGTCTGATTACGCTCCCATTGCTTCTGGCTACTGGAGAGAAAAGTAAGGAGGCAATGAAAGGCTGGCATTGATTCTGCTTTGCATATGTTCCGAATAAAGTTTAAGACCCGTTACTACAGTACAATTAAAAACATAATTGTGAGTGCTCTCAGAATGAAGCTTGAGAGGCTTTAGCCTATAAAACTAGTACTTACCATAATCTCCAGTTTTCTCCAAAATTCTTCCAGTTTAGCCATAGGCTTAAGCCACCAATCAGTGCACTTGAGATAGCGCTTGCCTTGAAACCAGAACTGCCTAAGCCACTCAAATTCGACCTGAAAGACAAAAGCACATGGTAGTACAAACATCAAACCTAGACAGGTGCAAAACTGTATTCACATTTCACATGTGCCACGTGTGCAAAGAACATTAAAAGTTCGGCTTTACTCACAATGCAGTCAAATACACACCAATAGTTTGTGGGTTTCAAACTATTTCACTCACAGGGACTGAAAAGCCTCCCAGTAATGGAATGGGCAACTTCTAATCCCCTTTTTTTTTCTTCTATGATTTTTTTTTTTATTCAGCTGTGTGGAGCCTTGGGGCACCTGAAGCAATGGGTTTCTTGACAACAAAACTTGTGTGGAAACTGCTTTGCAATGAAAACAAACCCTTCACTGAAGATCCATCAGGAGCAAGCTAATACTTTTATTCAGGATATGGAACAGAGAAAATGATGCACTACTTTTTAGGATATAGACATTAAAACAAGATAAATAATTAGCTTCCTAAAACTTGCTATAATTAATTACTACATACTCTTGAAGCAAAATAATTCTGTTTCTCCTAATTTCCACTGAGCCTTTTTTCTTTCACTGGCAATCTATAGTCGTGATCCGTAGAATCACAACTTCGTTGTGGTGGTGATGTTTCACACCGAGTTCAAAGCTGCTTTAATCATTATTGGTACCACTAAGAAGTTTTTTTTTGTTTATCCCTGCTCAGCTGCGAGGATGCGCACAAAGACAAACTGCCAAGGTGAAAGAATAAACAGAGCTGCCCCAAGCTGACACCTCAGGCTGCAAGGGTGCACAGAACAGCTTTGGAAATCTGAAAAACTCAATGTGTGTTAAAGATTACATAGTTAAATTTGTGTTTATGAAAAACAATTCAAGCAGTGTTTTTGGTAGAACAAAACAACGGGGTCTTGGCAGGCAGAGACCTTAAAACATTTTCCACAAAGCTGGCTGCTAGCCTGGCGACTTTTCAGCACAGAAGTTTGTTGACATGCTAAAAAAAAGCTGGAAAGAAGTTTGTTTCCTCTACAGTGTTAACAAAGTCTGAAGCATTAGGCTATGGTTTGTTAAAAAAAAAAAAAAAAAAAAAAAAAAATCAGTGCACACAAACTTGGCAGGATCAGCTCAGCTTAGACTGAACTGCAGTTTTAAGCAGGCAATAACATTTTTCTTCTCTCACTTCGTTTTGGTTTTGCTGGCCTCCACCAGGAAAGGGCTGTAACACACGGTATCTGGCAAACACATTTCATGAAATGAATTGCATGAGGCCACTAATCAATTATTATTTTTGAAGAATTAAAATCAATATTCCAATAGGGCTTATCAAGACAAGAATCTATTTCAGTCAATCTCTCTGACTAGTGATATTGACTTGTTGCGTTGATCTATATCATTTCACTCTAATTTAAGTCTGGCATGTTGAGCAAATTTCCAATGTATCTGGATCCTACAGAGAACGCACAGCTTGGCACCAAAGAGCTGCTTTTCATGTACAGGAGGTAAAGTTTAGCAACAGGCTGGCTAATTTTCTGCAGGATTAGCTAGTCTCATCAGAGGTCAGGACACCAGATTACAACACACGTATACCATTTACTACTGCTCTCAGACTCAAGTCCATATTCATCCATTTAGCTCTAAACTGAGTTAATAAAATGGGCCTTGGGGAGAAAAGCACTGCTTCCTCCACCAATTCAGCCATCATACTGCTTGAAAAGTGACTGCTGTGAACTATCACCTCTGAACTGGTAGCAGCTGATTCTGAAACAAAACCCCAAAAATCACCTTAACAAAGCAATGATGATATGATTTCTCTATCATAGAATCCTAGACTGGCCCAGGTTGGAAGGGACCTTCAAAGGTCATATAGTCCAATGTCCCTGTAGCGAGCAGGGACATCCTCAACCAGATCAGGTTGCCCAGAATCTTGTCCAGCCACACCTTGAATGGCTCCAGGAATGGGGCCTCAACTACCTCCCTGGGCAACCTGTTCCAAGGGTTCAACCCCCTTCCTGCTAAACAAATGCCCATTTCTATCTCCCCTTCTCTAATGTGAAACCATTGCTCCTGGTCCTATTACTCCAGGCCTTTGTAAACAGTCTCTCTTCAGCCTTCCTGTAGCCCCCTTCAGGTACTGGAAGGTCACTATCAGGTCTCCCTGGAGCCTTCTCCTCTCCAGGCTGAATAACCCCAGCTCCCTCAGCCTGTCCTTGTAGCAGAGGTGCTCTAGCCCCCTGATCACACTCTATGCTTGTCATGGACACATGCAAGCAGAAATACTTAGCTTTGCTGGAAGTCTCCAGACACTGCAGCATACTAGCTTTGTTTGGTACTTTCAGTTAACATCGGAACACTAACAACAGCACACCTTATCTGCTCTCAAAGGTCTCTCAAAGCTCTACGTTATCTTGCTTTCACTGGTCTCTGTGCGGGAACACCTTTCCCTACAGCAGGACATTCCTGTTGTCTTGTCTCCTTCCATGAACAGGAGGAGCTGTGCCAGATAAAATACCACAGCAAACACCGGACAGACAGAAAACTCGAGCATCAGTGGCACTGAAGTTACAGAATATTCACCTCTGGCAACAGAACCTTTTGCCAAGGACTCTGTCACTGCTTTAATTTGAAGACTCCTGTATCTCACAGTGAACTTCAGCTGTTATTAGCAAACATTTCATGTGGCCGAACAGGACAAAGTTTAAACACATTAACACTAACGGTACCTATGCTGGGGGTTTAAGGCACAATTTTAATCTCCTAATTAATTTTCAGCCATGACTCACATCTGTGCAAGCAGGCTCAGGATCAGCCCTCTTAAGTCTAACCTCAACATATTTTCAAGTTGTCCTTTCAATAATGATTAAAGGCCAGTTTCAGGTTATAGTCAATACTGGGTAGTAAAAGGCCACCAGCAGCATTTGACATTTTGTGAGCCAGTGCTTCTCAGTCAATTATTTAAAAATATTGGTTATTAAATGCCACACAGGTAGGTGATCTATATTTTCTCTCTGCTGTACTAGCCAGCCACCAACATCCTGTCAGCTCCCTGTGATGTACTAAAACATATTAACCTTCCTTTGGCTGCACACTCCACTACCCTTTCCCAGCAGTGACCCCACTGTCTAACGCCATACAACTTCCACTTTGCCAGCCCAGGGTTTCTAATTCCTGCTCAACTTAATCAAGTCCCCACACCTAATTTATCCACTGCTGCCACAGAAATACATTTGCCATAGACAGAAGGGTCTGTCCCTCACAAGCAAAAGAGCACCCAGTTCAGTCTCCAGTTTTAATTGTCCTAATCAGGATTTGATAATCGCAGCTGAGGAAGACAAAACCCAGCCTTTTCAATCCTAAGTACTTACATTTTCAACACAGTCCTTGCATTCTAAAAAGAGCTTTCCTGCAGTGTTTTACTTCATAGGGAGCATCCCATTACTACTTTGATATAACGAAGTCTTGAAACTACCTCACATAACATGAACGATTACCAGAGTTTGCATTACTCAGAGCAGGGAAAACAAATTTCCTTTGCAATGTTGAAGAATAGGCTACTGACGATCTTTTCTGCAGATTTCATTTATCTGTAGGAGCACTTACAGCATCTGTCCAGCAGAACTTGCGGACTTTAAAAAGCGTCCAGTTGCCAATGAGTCTCCCCAGGTCACCTACAGCTCTGTTCGGTATGTACTCCGGCAGCCGTATATGTTTTGGAAAGTAAAGTGTGATTCAGTAGGCACAAGACAGTCACACTCAGTGAGCTCTGCTAGTTCATTTATTTCAGGACAAATTATTAATGTTCAAACAGCAATGTGATTGCTAAAAGAGCGAAATTCAGTCTCTAACACCGTGGGTGCAGTGCAGGCTATTGCATTTTGTAGCTGCACGGATAATCACTCTGTTCACTGGACACCCTGCCACTCAACTACTTGTTCAGACTTCAAGCCCACAAGCTACTCCAACAAGCAGCACATGAACACCCTTAATTAAGGATAACTTGACTTACAACTACAAAGTACATACTGGCAGCGAGTGACTCACACACCCAGCAAAGAGCACATACCTCACAATTACTCAGCTATTCCTTTGAAGGCTGTTTTAGTGAGGGAGATCATTACTACAAAGCTAAGTCTAAAGAAATATTAAACTTCCTACCTGGCCAATCACTAGAGATGCTAGAAACCTCCTCAGATTATCTTACCTTTTTAACAGGAATACCTCTGTCAAGACATCCATGACGGAGGTCTGACAGATGAACTGAGAAACCTGACAGCAGTGAAGAGTTGCCCCCACATCCTCACCCAATACCTGCTCTCAGAGGATTCTCTGCCCACCACAAAAACAGAAAAAACTCAGTCTCCACTTATGTTTCAGATCTTCAATTCAAACCCACTCCCATCAGCACAGTGAGTCAATCTTCCTGCCCAGAAATAAAAAGCCAAGGCACAGACTCATACCTTGTTCCTCCACCCTTGCTCTTGGGCTTTTTCTCTCTAGCAGACACAGATAATTCATCCAGCCTCATTTGGCAGAGCAGTTAATTTCAACCGAGACTGTGAATCTGTGCTATACTACTGTTTTAGCTTAGTCACACAGCACCTGATGATACTGTGATGGTTCTGTTCCGGTTAATGATCTCTGATGACTCCCTCAGACGTTGCAGCAAGGTGGGGTGAAAAAAATCAAATCCATAGTATTTCAGGAAGATAAAGAATCTAGAACAACAGCTGTATCTCATTATCTGAGTTAAATCCTGTGAAGGACTTCAGTTCTTCTAATATTTCAAAACAAAACACAACCTTACAACCACCAGAGATGACAACGACCGGATTTCAAGCTCTGGTCCAGAGGAATAGAAACGAATCATAAGGAGGTTTAGATACAGTGCAGAAAGCTGTGCATTAGATAAAAAGTATTTTTATCAGGGATATTTTCCAACCTGAATGATTCTGTGATTCTGTGTGATTCTGTGATTTAAAAACACGAAGAAACTAAGGAAAAAAGCCAGACACTGACCAAATTAAATGAAGTCTCCTTTGCATCAGTAAATGGTTGGATTCTTTGGTGAAACAAAACACATTCTTTGTTCTTCACCTGCTGCCTGAGAAATTCTGAATCTAGAACCTGTGTTAGTGCCTGGAAATTAAAGATTTCCTCCCCTGGTACAATTTGAAGCTGTTCCCTTCTGTTCTATTTGTTTATTTTCACTTCAGTGGTGTTCAAAAAAGCAATGTGCGTTTCCCAAAGCCATGAGTAACTTTTGCCCGCTTGTGCAGCAAATGGATGATGTTTGGAGAAGCAATGAAATACAGAGAATTTATACTTCACAGGAAGAGCTGACCTTAAGATTAAAAAAAATTTTAGAAAGAAAAAGCAGTGAGTGAATACTCTCTTCTCAGACAAAATATAGATCCAACATGTCTGCTAAGTCTAAGTGCTCAATATGTACAAGTCAGTGATCTTGGTTACAGTATATCCCATATGCGTAACAGGAAACAGCCCCCTATGTCACACAGCAAAATTATCCAGGTGACTGCAAACACCAGGGGCCAGGCTCTCACCTGATGCAAACAGCATATGCCTTTGATGTCAAAGGACCCGTGCAAACTTACACCAGCTGTGCATGTGGCCCTGGCTGTGCTAACCACATATGCGTGTAGTTTTATGGACTGAGCCTGATTAATGCTTTGTAAAACACTGCATGCATCAGACTCCTTTAGATTGCTCCAGGAGCTGTTGCGCTGCAAGACAAGGGTACAAATCTTTTGCCATCACTCTGCTTCCTTTTGCCAACTATAAACACAATAGAGACAAAAACATGTTCAACAAGTAACAGTACCCAACATGATAGTCCTCTGCAGACAGAAATTTTAAGAGACGCAAATTCTGAGTGAAAACTATCTGTGTACCATACTGCTTCCAATAGTGATCATACTTTCATTTTAGTAAAAAGACAGCAAATCTCTGGCTATAGGAGTGCTGATATTTCAGCAAACACTGGTTCCAAAGTCTGCATTAACTGGTTATTATAGCTGTTTTTAAAGAGAGATGGTCTCCAGTGCTTTAGTAAGGAAGGGCTGAAAGCTTTGTTTTCAGGCAGAAGAGCAACTTTCCAAAGCATGAAAACAATTTTACATTTTAAACTGCTGATGCAGAGCCTTGGCTGCATTTTCTCTAACTTTACAAAGAAATATAAAATACTAAATTGACCATCTTTGGAAACACTACCCCAGTAAGAACACCCGGTCCACTGTGTCAGATTTCTGACTCTATCCACTAACAGAATTTTTTTCAAAGTGCATTTTTTGGAGATATTTCCCACTTTTATACCATTGGGAAACAAAACAGCTCCTTTTTCCTAACTACTGTCTGATATTTATTTCATTTATCAAATCAAAGTATTTGTTAATTCTCTAGATCCACACTTCAATTAGAAAAGCACTGCCAACTGCAGTGAAATCCTGTGGAAGTGCACTGTTCCAGGTTATTTGGCACAGAGTGAACTGCTGCAGTATGTTTCTCACCATAGTTTCCTCTGCCATTTTCTTTACAATATGCTTTGAAGCACACAAGTGTGTTACACCCGCCACCCGCTAACAATCTGGTTGCACATGTGATGAACAAGTGAAAAATTTTCCCCCCCTGCAACTTTGTTCCGTGAGAGAAGACCTAGAGCAGTTTGGTTTGTCCACCACACTATCAGATTCTCTGTAATGTCAGACACTACTCTTTTACTCTACCAGCAGAGGGATCTTAAGATGAAAGAAGAAAGATTCAGTCAAAGTTAATCCTGATCACCATACCCAGGTAAAGAAGCCATAAAAGCCCACATTTCAGTCTTACATAAAGCAACAATCTTGTGAGTGGCTGAACACAACTGCCAGTAACTGCTTGAACAGACTGCACCTCCTGGAACCTAGCTGACATGTTTTCAGTGTCAATCATCTCACCTCATTATGTATTTCTTCTACTTGCTTTACAACGGCAGCTTCTAATGACTTCAAAGATAAAGCCTTTGAATCAGAATTGGTCTGTAAATTCTGGAGTGCCAGCTCACATCGTCCAAATATGTATTCTAGCGTTCCTCTTGAACACTGTAAAGACACAGCACAAAGTTTCCATACAGCCACTTCAGAACACAAGTATTTCTCAAGTACAGTGAACTGCTATCAAAGCAAAGAGGCAGAAGGGATGTTCCTCTTTATATCATGTGCCACTTCATTTCATGACCTTTAAAGAAAAGTGCGATTTCTCCTCGATTGTCCATGTACCTATTGATACAAACGATGCAAAATCTAACCCAGCAAACATAGCCAACTGGTACAGCACAGACTGGAAGGAGAAATAAAATAATTCGTTTGAAGTTTTCTTTACAAAAACATGGCCACACTTTCCTTTGCTTCCTGGCTAGCTGTCAACAGTAGTTCAGGATCAGCTGTACCTGCCCAGTCCTGTGGGCTCTGAAGAAGACAAAACCAGTGTTCCACCTCTAGTCTGAGAGCTGTTTCCTTACAAGGTACACAGAGTATGAACAAAGCAATTTTGCACTTCCACCCCTTTGATTTGTTCCCACTGAATCCTTCAAAATTACAAAGATACCAGTAAAAATCCTTTTGAAACAAGAGAAAGAAGTCACCTACATCTTTTAATTCAATTAAATATCAGTTCCTTCGGTTAAATTTCCAGGAATAACCTTGAATAAGGTCCTCCTGGTCTCACAGTCTTTGTAAAAAAATAAAGAAATTCTATACTATCCAAGTTGAAGTCCCAACAGTTTACAGAAAGTACAGTCATTGAACAGTGAAACTTTTCATACTGTGAAAGCACATGGGCATTTCCCTGCAAAATAACTCAGCCATAGAAGGAGCAGACTGCAGCACTCCGAAAATGACAGACAAAAGTACTTAATTATTTGTTCTAAAAAATGTACAGCCTACTTCACCTTTACGTCAAAGTTCACATTCAAGCAATCATAGTATATATTTATTTGGGAAAAAAGGCACTTGTTTTAATATTACAAGTCATATGTATTTATAAGTCTAAGCTCGGTGCTATTGCTTAGTTCCATTCCTGTGCTAAATAGGAACAGTTATGGTGGGAGCGGGGAGAAAAAGCATGGGGATACATGAATGTCTCTTGTTTCAATAGTGTTATATTTTGCCTTGCTGGAAAACGAAAGTGGTGATTATAGTTTATTTAATTCATATATTTTTCATACAATTTATTTAATACATTGTTACAATATAGTCTTTTTATTCCTCTCTATGCCTTCCCATTAGAGTACTACATAAAACAACTACTAGCTGGCAAACTAATGATGCGGAAACAAGTGCACCTCAATCCAAATACAAGCAAATACTCATTGAGGAAGAGTTTGAGTAATAAACATAACGTCAAATCTCAGTTCTGGATAAGACAACATTATGTTACATGTACAGGACCAGAAGAGGTTCAGAAATGCTCAAACACTGAACTATTTTTGGTACTTACATCTGCCACTCTGTGAGTTGAGCTGAATCGAGGTGAAAAACCAGCCAGGACACAGTGCTGATGTGTCATATTGAGATCATCTAGGGAGAGATTAGAGAACCTTATGTACAGGGGGAAAATGTACTTAATAAAACTTATTCTGCTGAAAATGAATGAATAACTCTATATTAAGCACTTAAAGGGAAAAAAGCTTTCCGTCAGACAGTACCATCTTCACAGACCTCTAACATACAGTAGAGCATGAAAACTGTTCACTGTCCTAGTGGTACTAAGAACTGTATTTATACTATTTTTCTCTCACTTTATACAGTTCAAGTATGGCAGTTTGCCACCTCTTATGGAAAATTTCAACTACACAAACTGAAGTTTTATAGATTTTTATTTCATCTTTTTATATGAAACTTATTTGATGTTCTCCCTTCAGTTCAGAGACAAGAAACTGGGAGCCCACAAAGCACGATCTGCTCAAAGACCTGTCCCCCAGCGTATTTTCATTTGTGATTTTCTGCACCCTGCCAGCGGGCTGTCATGGACTGTAGTCCACAAACCTTGCAGATGGAACCTACTTGGTTGCCATCAGAGTTTTGTCAAAATTATCATAAGTTAAGAATGCTTGAGTTCTGACAAATCCAAACTCTTTAGTGGAAACATGCTCCTCTGAAAAGATTCAGATTAAACCTAGTAACAACATTCACAGTTACACTGAAAACCTTCATAAAGTGCTTTCAATTCAGGCAGTTTCGGCATTAAAATTATGCTGCCCACTCAATCTTAAGAAAGCATTCAGGAGAATCTATCTAAAATGTCTGTAAAATCACTCCATTGTTAGAATGTTGTAAGTTAGTAGAAAGAGACTAAAAACAGAACATACAAAGCCAGGTAACCTGCAGCGTCATCAAGCAAGAAACAATCATTGACAAAATTAGAACACAAACAGAGAACTACATGTTGGCAGCGTACTTGGAGCCTGGATTTTCAACAATATTTATGCTTTCAAAGAATTAAGCTTCAACCATCTTAATGCAGCATGATGATAATTTACCAAGCCTCACCACATAATTTCTCTTTCCAAGCTTGACACTTGTATACTTGAAACCTGTTATCCCAAATTCCTATCAATTTCTAAATGGTCTCCTAACTATAGAGACGACAATGAAAAGAACATGGTGCCTGAATGGTATCCTCTGTATTACTGAACAGATATGCTCTAAAACATTTACCCTGCAACCAGTCTGAAGCTTTACAACTGAGGAAAGTCTAATAAGTTTTGAAATAATGTCTGAATGTATCCTAGTTGAAAGAACAGTGTCATCTTGATATGAAT
Organism: Phoeniculus purpureus; assembly: GCA_028565055.1. Taxonomy (NCBI): domain Eukaryota; kingdom Metazoa; phylum Chordata; class Aves; order Bucerotiformes; family Phoeniculidae; genus Phoeniculus; species Phoeniculus purpureus. The sequence goes on from JAOXOE010000720.1 coordinate 5,839,098, forward strand.
TTTATACAAGCAAGTATTATCAGAGTTCATACCCAACACAGCAAATAGCACCATAAACATGACCAGAAAAAACAGAAAAATAATTTATATAAGGAATTTGCAGACAAATGTTACGCAAATACTTAAAAAGCATACTACAGAAAAAGCGTAGATGGGAAGCTGGCTTTCTCCTTGCATGAAGGTTACAGATAGGTGACGTTGAAGAGCTTGAAAAAACACCCCGAAACAAACACTACATAGGAAAAAGTGGTTTTCTACATAACCATAGAAGGGTTAAATGGCAGACAGCTAAGTCTTGCAAAGGCCACGGACCAATATCTCTGGAAATATTAATATTTAAATATCACAATCAATCACTGTCAAGAAGAACTGCAGCAGAAGACAAACCCAAAGCACTTCCAGCACCCCATGGGGTGCCTGTTCATCATGGTGTGGTGCATGTAGCAAACACAGCCTTGTAAGTATTACATTTTGATTTGCACCTTTATTCAAACCCTTGGCAAACCCTTCCTTGTAGAACTCCCCCTTGAAATTGCTTCCAACTGTCTCTAATCCTTTATGACTCTTAAATTAAAACTACAGGCTTCTTTCTATGAATTTGTAATTTATCAAAAACTGTAATTTTACAAAATAGAGTTGAAGCTTCCTGGGTTGCATGCCTCAAAGGATACTGCAAAAATACATCCTAGGTCTTAAAAGATTACTGTGGAGATTTCTTTTTCTTTTTTTCTTTTCAATTAATATATTTTTAAATTTTAGGAAAAAAGCACTTAGTTAAAACCGGTCATTGCCAATTTGGGAGCTAAAGCTTTTCTTCAGATGCAGAAAATCACATGCAGATTAATATTTTGGTTTTAGAGCCAAAGCAAAACAATTACCCTCCTCAGACATCTATGTCTAAACTACCACAGTGTATTCTCTCCTGGTTTTAGGTAAACTACAGAGTGTAAAGTAGCAACACCAGCTTTACATGGCTAAACACTGCTATGTAAGGTTCAAAAAACCAAAACACAGCCTTTCCAGTGCCCAAGGTGGTTGTGGAGTCTCCTTCTCTGGAGACCTTTAAAATCCACCTGGACATGTTCCTGTGAGACTTAATCTATATGATGCTGTGATGGGACAATTGGACTGGATGATCTTTCAAGGTCACTTCCAATCCCTAATATTCTGTGACTCCATAAAGTACAGGCACATAAAAGTAGCAACAGAGAAGGCTTTTTCCTTGTTAACGAATTTTAAAATACTACAAATCATCTGAAGATAAAATAGTTGTAGAAAACAGACAAGAAGAACTAGTGAAGTCCAGTGCATGTAGAGTGCTACACTGACAGAATTTTCTCAGTCAAAGACTAATCAGACACATGGAAGGTTTTCATAGGGACCTGTACTAACAGGATGCCGTTGTGCCACCAGTCACTGCCTAGGTTTGCTGATGACACAAGCTGAGTGGTGCAGACGATGTGCCAGAGAGATTGGAGGCCATCCAGAGGGACCTGGACAAGCTGGAGAGGTGGGCCCAGAGGATCCTCATGAGTTTCAGTTAAGCCAAGTACAGGGTCCTGCACCTGGGCCAGGGCAACCAACAGTATCAATACAGGCTGGGGGAAGATCTGCTGGAGAGTCATCCCCTGGAAAACTTTGCACAGAAATTCTGTGAGAGAAGCAAGTTCAGAGCTACTAAAACTAGTGCTGTGATTTAAGTCTGGCCACCCAATCACTATCAGACACAGACTATTATTCCCTATGTGGATCTCCTTATCAGACAGTTTCTCAGTGATTTTCCTGCTATTTACAGACAGCAGATGCAGTTTGGAATTTTGATGCCGCATATTCTCTTTTAAATTGTGGGAGAACATCTCCTTTCATTTTGATCCTGTTGTCCCCTGACCAGTCCCTGCTCCGTCCTCACCTTATCCTATACTTTCTTCTAGATAGCGGAGTTACCTGGGCACCAACTTCTGCTTGTGGTGCCTTTATCAAAAGAACAGACCATAAACAGAATATAAATCTATGTAGCTAATTCTACTACTTGATTAATTATTAGAGCACAAGCGAGGTAAGATGCCGAAGGATTCAGAGGGAAACACTGACTGGATACCCATGGCTCAGCAGACTATTAAGACATAATGAATACAAGGTAGATCAAGAAAGAACATTAATCCCTACTGAAAGAGAAGGGACTAACGGCCGAAAGCTTATTATTTCAGTTATAGTGAAAACACAAACCACTCAGAAATACACTCAGAATTAGCAACAGAGGTTTATAACATCCTTGCTGTCTTGCTCCAAGTGTTCTTCCTGAACACTTAATACTGTTGCCTTTTTTGGCTTCATGAACTAGATGATAAATGGTATAGTGGGGGTTAAGGCACTAGCAAGTCTCTGCAGACATCTGGACAGGCTGGATCGATGGGCTGAGGCAAATTATATGAGGTTCACTAAGGCCAAATGTTGGGTCTTACACTTTGGCCACAAGAACTCCCAGCAGCGCTTGGGGATGAGCGGCTGGAAAGCTGCCCAGCAGAGAGGGACCTGAAGGTGTTAATTGACAGAGGCTGAACAGGAGCCACCAGTGCCCAGGTAGCCAGGAAGGCCAATTACACCCCAGCCTGCATGAGCAATAGTGGTGAGAAGGACCAAGGAGGTGATCCTGCCCCTAGACTCAGCTCTGGTGAAGACCCACCTCAAGTACTGGGAGCAGTGTTGGGCACCACAGTACAAGAAGGACATGGAGGTGCTGAAGCAGGGGCAGTGAACTGCAGCTGGGCAGGTTAGGGGTTTGAAGAACAGGGCTGATGGGGAGAGGCTGAGGGAGCTAGGGCTGTTCAGCCTGGAGAAGAGGAGACTAAGAGGAGACCTCACTGCTCTCTACAACAACCTGAAAGGAGGTTGGAGTGAGGCGGGTGTTGGCCTATTCTCCCTAAGAGACTAACAATAGGACAAGAGGTAATGGGGTCAGGTTGTGCAGGGGAGATTCAGATTGGACCTTAGGAAAAAACTTCTTTCCAGAAAGAGTGGGGAGACCTTGGAACAGGCTGCCCAGGGAGGGGGTGGAGGCACTGTCCCTAGAGAAGTTCAAAAGATAGTTTAGTGGTTTGGGGTTGTAGGGCAGCCAGTTGGACTTGAAGGTCTTTTCCAACTTTGATGATTCTATGATTCTGTATCAAATATCACCACAAATATCTACAAATAAAAGTGAAACAGACTGGTGACATTAGTTCTCTTAACTACCACAAAAACATTAAAGAATTTTCTTTTCAACCATATTACAGTATTACAGTGCAATTTTCAATAGCACTGAAATGCTTTTCCACCATTTCCAGTTCTACTTGTATCCAGCTGCTTCAACAGGAGGAAAGCCAGCCAAGCTGATTTGAATGTCGGCATGTCAACAAAAAGCACCTTCCCAACAAAATGTTGAGTCAGTGGAATTCTCCTGTCAGAGCAGAAAGGTAGAGGGATGATCTGTCCTTAATGAAGAAATCATTTCATTAAACAAAAAAGCTTGCACAAATATTACACAGAATGAATTAAAAGGCTGAATTGAAAAAAAAAAAACCCCAAACTGTCTGGGATTTGCCCAACTTCATGATCAAAGTTTGGTAACAACAAATAAGTCCCTGGGGTTTGAAGTCTTAATAATCAAGGAATATAGCATTTGGACTAAATGTGGACTCAAGGCAAAAAAAAACCCCACATTTAAAAAACTCCAACACATTCAATATGCTAGGGAGCAAAGAGGGTTCAAGTTATTTTGTGGAAATAGAAGCAGATTAGATATCTAGAAATAGTTTAATGAGCCCCTATATACATGTGGAAGTGTTTCCATTAAATACTTATCTTTAACCACAAGCCAACCTCTGTAACGTGTGCACCCTACTTTTGCTTGGTTATAAAAATAATTTTTGATGCTTCTCGAACCATAATTTGCTGAGGGTGGGGAATGGTATAAGATTCCAAGTTCATCTTCACGCTGTTTTAAAACCCTAACCTTCAAGCAAGAACTTGATCTATGGGAAACAGCTGCAGAAATGTAAATCCCTTTGAAAAAGTCCAGAACGTATTTTTGTTAAGGATGTTTTGAAGTCATGGTAAGAAAATTAGTAAAAATTGTAAATCTGCTTGCAAATCTGGTCTTGTCTAACTCAGAGATTAGGGGAAAGATTCCAGTTTAATAGTAAGACCATGACAACCCTAGTTAAGCATGCTCTAGGACAGAGCAGATGGGGCTCTTTATTCACCTCCATGCATTCTGGATTTATCACATGCACCCAACACGTTTCATATTAGACACCCCTTGACTATGTACTTGAGACAGCAGGGTTCACTATGCACTTCCTCTGCAGACTAATATATTATTCTAAATTGGGCTAAAGTGTTTCCGCTTTATGAATGATATAAAGTTCAGATTTTTTAGGCAGCAGATTTGCAGTCATTCACCAGATCTTTTTCTTTCAAATTAAGAAAAGCCAGTCTCTAAAAAAGTTTTAAAAAAAACAAACCTTCCTAGGAATAATTTTGGATTTCATTTGGTTTTCTTCACACAACATACATCTTATATGGTTGTAATAGCTTACTCAACATGAGGTGAGATCAAACCCTTTCTTCTAGTGCTAATATACATTTATGATTTCATTTGGAGAGGAGTGCTGAGAATGTAGATGTCAATTTATACTTTAAGACTATATTTGAATAAAATTCTACCTAGAAAAATAAAAAATGCTTTATGGAGGCAATGAAGAGGGAACACAAACCTAACTAACTGTCTACGAGAAATACTATTTAAGACAATCCCACCTTTGTGTTACACCCTCTGATGAGGATTTGCAAGTGACTGTAATTGCACATTACGATTGGAAATACCACGTTACCACATTTCCTTATCTAAGTATAACGAAATTCCTGGGATATCACAGGCACAGTAATTGATAGGATCTGACTTTTTAATGAGAAGCAACATACTAAATTTGATATTTTGGTATTGTACAACATCCACAGAAAGCAGAACACACACCACCATTCCAACAACTGGAAGAAAAGACATACAGATGGCTAAGTTTTAACCCAGAGTTGAGAGAGTCAATGGTAAAGTACAGAGTCCTACCAGTCAGTCTCTGACCACCAACACCTACTACTAGCTGCAGCTCCCTCACCTTATCATTGTATTTTCTAGATGTCTTGCATACTGCTGCCCTTGCTTTTCAATAATGCCAGTGAAAACTTCTGCTTACTGACCTGATATTCATTTATGAATATCTGATTCATAAATGCACAATATAAACTAATATAAAAACAGCTTCTTTGTTGCCAAGTTATTTATACAGTGTTTTCAAATTTTGTATTTTAGATGACATCTTCAAACACTTCCTCTTCTAAGTCAGCTTAAAGACATTCAAACAGTGAAAAATACACTAAGACTACACATGTCCACTTGTATCATCCTTCACATCAAGTGAAAATGATAAAGGCATAGAAACTGAGTAAAAGGACCAGTCTGGCCCTACTCTGATTGTAAAAAATAACCATTTTTAAAAAGTAATTCAGGAAAAAAAACCCCCACAAAGGCTATGGAAATGGAGGAGAGATTATCAAACACCTGGCCCACAGAGCTCCAATCTGTAGCTCTCCACAAAGTATTAATAAGAAAGTGATTTACACATCATCTTCAAAAGAATGTTTCATATATCCTTCGTTTCCATCTAAACTTGACCATGATGTTGTGTGTTAAGTAAACTAACTTTCTGACCCGCCTTTCATGTGGTGTCCCTGACAACACTTTAGTTGCCATATATAAATTCCACTGGTAATAAAACAAATGCTCTTATGCTCTCATGCTCTCAAACTCAGACAGCTACAATCTACAGTATTTTGCAAGAAAAATGCTGGAGTTAGACTCTTTCTTTTATTAATTGCTTTCTGAATATGCTGTCCAAAGCTCTGCACACACAAAGCTTCCAGTCATAAAGGATTAAAAAGAAATGTAGCCGATGCTCGAACAGTTGTTGCACAAAAAGAGATTAATAATCCCCTTCCCAGGCACATTTAGCCGGCACTTACATTTTACTTTTATGTCACAAAATTCTTCATTTCCCTCCAGGCTGCTACTCTACCCTCACAAATACAGAGAAGGGAGGCACAGCCACACCTCTGTGCCAAAAGATGTCACATCTTAACACTTTATCTGGTCAGGCCTGAACATACTGAAGAACACAGAGTCCAGTTCTTCCATACAAAGTACTTCACTGATCTTCATTGATTGCACAGGATTTAATGAGGTAACTAAGAATAAGCCAGGTCATTAAACAGGCAAACATGATGTTGTCAGGAGTATTGTTCATGTTTTCAGATGTGCCATTTATAACTAAACTTGTTTAAACAAATATCATAACCAAAAGAAAAACAAGGTAAGAGAGAAAGGAACAGCTTCTGTATCAACACACCTCATTCAGTCCCACTTGTTGCTTCATTTTTTCAGTGGTAAAACCTTAGTGTGTGAACTCAGCAGCCCATCAAATAACTTACACTTAATTTTCTTTTTTTAAATCTCTATACTTGAGACTCACTGTTGCAGTACGACAGCTTGGTTCATCGTGTTCTCAATATAATCCCACTACTAGAAAATAGTGTATTTAGACAGGCACATGGAGAAGTGCAGCAGAAGGAGAAGTATCATGCCTGAAACTGGTGGCCAATACAACATCAGCATAATGGCCAACTTCAACAACCACAGTATCAGAAAACTTTAAGACTGCTACAGTCACAGCTTACATAGTGAACAGCCATTCCATAAGGCAAAACCTGGTACAGGAATTATTTTTGTTGAACATAAGAGATGCAGATGCTCAGAGGTTCTCAGTAAAACTGCATTAAGAACAGAAAAAAGGATCAGCAGCTACAATTACAAAGATGCAGCAGACAGTGCAGAACTTCTCACAGGATCTGAGGAAATTCTGGTCTGTGGTCTCACTTGGTCTAGCAATTCTGACTGCACAAAACCCAGAAAGAGCTCAAAAAGAGCAATTGCTATCTTAGCTGTGAAGTGAAAAAAACATTAGGGAAAAAATAGTTCCCCAAAATACAGTGGAAGTGGGCAGAGTAAGAGGATTTTATTATACACTGCAGCCAGATCGCCGTGTCTTTCTAAATGAGGAAAGTCCTAACTGAAAGGAAGGTATGACAGCTTATATTAATTGGTGTATTTTTTTTTTCTGTTTTCAGCAGAAAGTTCAACATTCCAGCCCCTGAAAATTACCAAGCATTAAGTAGAAGTCTCCTTGGTGAAGTGGTACTGCTAATCCAGGTGTCTCAATGTCCCATGCTACCTTCAAGCCTACGTGCCAAACAGCTGGGTCTCTTCCCTTCATTTTCTGTTCATTAATTTCTTCCTTGGCTGAACCTTTAAACAGAGAGAGGGAAAAACATCACAAGACAACAGACAAGGTGAGAACCGTACACGTAGATAATATAGTCTAACAATCCAGATGTAACGCTATACCAACACAGATACAATCTTAATAGGCTTAAATTTTCTATACTCTCCACTTGATTTAATCACCAAATTAAATTCAAAAGCACATAATAGCAAGGAAAAAAACCCGCCATACATGATTAAGAATGTTTTGCAATCTACTTTAAGATAGAAACTTCATGTTAGATACAAATGAAAGGCAAATCAAGGCAAAGTTTGTAATGGACTCGTGTTTTTCTTAAGTTCTCAAACATAGAATCATAGAATGCCAACCCGGGCTGCAAGGGGCCTCCAAAGGTGATCTAGTCCAACTCCCCTGCAGTGAGCTGGGACATCCTCAACTACATCAGGTTGTCCAGAGCCTTGTCTAGCCTCACCTTGAGTATCTCCAGGGATGGGGCCTCAACCATACTAGTTTCACTTCCTGACCTCCTCTGGCATGCAGGACCAATGAAGTGGCAGTTTCAGTTAATAGTAATTCAATTAATTTTTTTCACATTACTGTAGCTAGAGGCATAGGAGGAAAAAGAAAAAATGCAGTAACACTAGTACAGATAACTGCTGACAGAATTTCAACTGACACTGCCCAAATGTTTTATGAACAATTTCATTTGTTTACGTACAGCAAATCATAAACTGTTAGGCAAAGTAAAGGGAAATAATGAGCATAAAACACAATCCAGACAGAACTGAGTAAGTCTCAGAAGCCTATCTGTCATTCCTTTCTCAGAGTTGTTAGTCAAACATGCTAGATAACACGTGCAGGAGCCAATGAAGCTTCAATACATGTGTCACAACAGTTTTCTCATTAAGCAACATGAATGTACTGAGCTTGGGGAAGAAATAATCCACTGCATAGAAATACTATTTAGAGCTTAATCCCTCAGAACTGTTGTCATAAGCTTACAGTAGTGCAGTAGAAAATGAAAGATATAGTCAGCATTTATAACAAGGTATTTGGGAGCAATGGTTTAACAGTTTTATGGCTAAAGGAACAGAGCACTCTGACAGGAGGAGGATGAAGTTTTAACAAGCCATTGGCACAGAGCAGCAGCGAACGGTTAGAAATCAACTGTGCAGCATGATGAGTTCTTGCTTGTAAGTTGGTAACTGTGTGCATCCACTTCACTGATTCATTTCAAGCAGGCTTGATGTAAACTTTTGTCTTCATTTAATTCAAGAACAAAAATACTGAAATAGAGATTTAGAACTCTTCTTACAATATGCATACCAAAAATAAAAAAAAAAAATAATCACACATTTCAAATTATATCACATCTTCAAAATATTCAAGTGATTCACCTCACGTGGCTACTGCAGTGTTTGTTTAGTTGGGAGTAGCCTTTAATTATAAATAAATCTTCCTAATATACTATGCCATTTAAACATTACCTAAATTCAGGAGATAGAGAGCCAAAATCTTTTAAAAAGTGAATCTACAGTTCTAAGTTAAACTCCTGCTGTAGACTCAGTCCCTGAATGCCCTCCCTTCGCTGTTGTTCTCCTGCAGCTGAAGCTTTGGCTCAGGAGCAGCTCCAGGCCTTTCCATCAAGGAGCACACAAATGAGAAAACAAGGGCTAGCAAATACTCACAAAAATCAATACTAAAGTCTTCAAGGGGCTTTCATATTTTCTGCCCTGTTCAGATAAATCGTAACTTAATTTAAGAAAAATATTTTCTGAAGACTGCAAATAGGATGGCTTCCAAGGCATTTTTAATGCAATACATCATGGATATTATAAAAAGAGGTAACCTTTCTGGGTTAACTCTCTCTGCTGTGCTGCTTTCCCATCCACTTTGGCAGCAGCACTGCTCACAATATGGCACCAATAAAATATAGAACTACAATCAGAGACAGCAATTTCAATCAAAGTTTCCTGGGGTCTCCTCATAAATCCAGCACCTTTGGAATGTGCTCGTTAAAATGACTTATTTTTTGCAGTTTGATAAATTTTTTATTGCTTAAGTACAGAGTTCAAATGTAGCTCACAGTCTCCTTTTCTCTATATTCTCAATTATTGCACCTTATAATTATCAGCAGCAATTGAAACTGATTGCTCTACCATGTTATTTTGGTAACAAATGGAAGCAAGCTGCTACTAGCTTTTAAATGCAGGTTATGCTGAAAGTGAGAGCAAGGGGGAAAGAAAGACGTTTGTGGTTTATCTCTAGGTAGCACTGACAAACTTGACCTTAAAAAGAACTTGTTATTAAATTCCCTGTGTCACACCTAAAGCATGACTGAACACCGTATATTCGTTGATATAATTACAGTTCCCATTTCAGTGAAGACATTTGCATGTATCTAAACCACAGATATTTGGGAGTATATCCTATCGATCTTGCACCTTAAGAACATACACTTATTTTGGAGCAGACCTTACCAAAACGGTCACAAGTAGCAGTATTTAGTGGAAATATAATAAAGCTATCTCCAAATCTGAATTCACAGAATTTGACAAGTAAGAAAACCTGTATGCCTGTAGCCCATCTTAAAGGGTGGAAGCAGGTAACAAGATCAACACTACCTTAACAACAGTACCTCATCCAGCCTGTAATTTAGGGAGGAACACGAAAGAAAGAACATACGTGCATAAAATTTGCCACAACATTATGCTTCAAACTATACAGCTCAAATTGCAGAGATGTTCCAGCTCTAAGACCAGATCTTATCAGGTTTGGGTCTTGGTTAGGCTCAGAACAATGTGAAACATGTTTTCCTGGATCTAGTTTGGTTATTGCTTCACAGCACAAAGTAGTCTTCTGTGGTTTCCTTCTTATTCAGCACCAAAATTTTTGAGGGTTCAAGAGGATTTTACCACCTGAAACCTAAATGTTCTCTATTTAAGTGCAATCTTAAATCAAATATGTTTTCACAGGCAACAGCATCACTGCCTTAGCATTGCTAAGAGCAGCAGGACTGTGAACATCTACCTAGTCACTAAATCCAGCTGATCAGTGCTTTACAGATACAGAAACAAAGAATTACTTACAATTCTTACAATTTGCTTGTTTTTTTCAGAATTTTAAAAGATTCTGACATATTCAGCAGTTAATGAAATAGAAACACTACTGCTGTCTTCCACAGCAATTCATATATGCTGTAGGCAAGGAGTGAAAAGAGCAAAGCCTGCTTGCCTTTCCAGCAGCTGATGGGAAAGAGTACCTAGCTGGTTATTCCTCCTACATCATTACTGAAAAGCCACAGCATAAGAGGTTAAACAGACTGTATTCACATTTTAAAGTTGGCCTGCAACTGACATTCACAAAAATTAAAATCAGATTTGCCAAAGTAGTTATCGGTTCACATTTGAATACAAAGATATAAATAACAGAAGCCCCATAACAAGAACAAAGAATATTCTGTCATTCCTTCACTCTTGAAGGAAAGATAGTATTTGATGAAATCAAGGAGACCATGGTTAAAAAAACCTCACAAATCACAACAGTTAAATCAAATGATTATTTCTTTTTAGAAAATAGAGATTCAACTCTATTATTATTAAATTGGATCATTAACCATTAGTGATTCTCTTAAAATATAATTCCAACTGACCAGATCCTACACGTTACAGATGTGCCTGTTTCACTCATATTCATTTTGTAAGAAATAATACATAATTTTGTACATACCATTTCCATTTCTATCCTCTCAACAAGCAATACTTCTACTGCACTATTGGCATCAGAAACCACTTTATGTAATTGCTTTCATCCTGTGCAAGCATCTCTTCCATACCTTTTATCCATTAAGCAGTACAACAGAGGATTAATGGTCAACTCCAAATGTAGATTAACTTCAATGCTGAACAACTTGTGTAGTTCCAGGTTTGGTTGGGTTTTTTTAACCTCATGAGGAAACATCCATCTGCAGTGAATCTCACTGATTTTTATTTGCAATTACAGTGTGGAAATGAAGCAGCAGTCATTAGGATAGTGCTGCGATAGTGCTTTTAACATCAGAGAATGAAAAAATACAAACAGCATTTTACAAAAGGAACAAGAAGCACAACAGCTCCTCCAAGATCAGTTATTAGCGTCAGTTTGTTCAACCTTTCAGCATTATCTCGTCAGTGAAGAGAGACAGCTGTTTAGGACTTCAAGAGGTTTGCACTGCAAGTCAATCTTACAACAAGATGCCAAAGTGTAGAGAATCTGGAGGAAATTACTTATGTAACCCCAAATTTAGATTGTAGAAAATCCAGATAAGGAACGACAGCCACTTTCAGTGACTACAGTACTTTCCACCTCCTTTAAGCTGGTAACTGAAACAAGTCTCCACTTCAAAGCACATCTTTAGAACCAGCTTTTGCTCTGCTAAGCAATAAAACTTCTTACAAAATTTAAAGACCTGAGGGAAAACATTTCATTAGGAAATTCTCATGGATAAAATCCAATGTTCGAAAATGCACTTATTTCACCAGTGTTTGGACTGCAGTTCACTTTTATAAATAGAGCAGGAAATAAAAACAGGTCATTAGATGACTCCATCCTAAACAAGATTTTACCTTAATAGTCTCATCTGATAGAACAGACAGCCCAGGGGGTTTGTGAAGCCTCCTTCTCTGGAGATGTTTAAAACCCACCTGGATATGTTCCTGTGCGACTTGGTCTAGGTGATCCTGCTGTGGCAGGGGGCTTGGACTAGACGATCTTTCGTGGTCCCTTCCAATCCCTAATGTTCTGTGATTCTGTGATATTTGTAAGCTAATGTGCAGTTTTAAAACATTAGTGGGTAAAAATTTGGCATTCCGATGCCATGGTAAATTCTGAAAAGCAAATGAATTCTGAATAGCTTAGTGCCAGTGTAACTGAACCCATGCTGTAGTGAATTCAGTTCTGCACCATGACTACCACTCTTATGCAGTGTACACATTAAAAGGAGATTTCCCAAATCTGAAGGCTTATTCTTACAACTCAATAGCCTGCTTTTAACCTAACGTAATGCAAAGCATTTTATTTTAATGTGACTACGTGCAAATACCATTCAGATGAGCATTAACAAAAACATTTATCTTATTTTGTTGTTAGAAACGGTACCTCATTTGAAGTTGCTCTGTAAAACATTTGACATTGGCAACAAGAAAGAAAACAATGATACTAATTAGAACAGCAGCTTGTTCCAATATCTTTATGTTGGCTCTCAAATTTCTCTTCTGACATATTAAAAATTGCTTCTCTTCCAATTAATCAACATCTCGATCATTAAATTTTCATTATAGAATCAAACACTGAACAAGCAAACAAGAAAATAGAGCTGTTTCAATTACAGCTGTATCTATTTTAATACTATTTAATCAAATAAGTAGGTACAAAACAAATAACAATATAAAAATGCAAAATAAAGTAAAAGAAACCCCAACATACTATTTGAGTTATGCATCTCTAAACAGTCAACAAACAGCTGCCGTAACACAGCAAGATCATTTGACTATTCAAAAGCTGAAAAGCAGTGGATTCTGCATTTGGGGTAGGGCAGACTGGTGCTTGTTCTTATACAGAGCTTTGAAAGACCCAGTATCCCCTACCAAGGGGCTGTGTTTGGACTACCAGAGACCAGTAAGAATTTGAGGTCTAGAGAGCTGACCAAAATGTGTAGGACCCAGTAGGAAAGAGAATCAAGCTGCTTTCAACAAAAATCAACATGCTTAGTTTTGCACAGACTCCGTGTTCTCTCTCAAAATTCCTAATCCGTGTAACTGGCATAATCTCAGGAAAAACTACTCCACTAACAAACCCCTGACCTCCTCTACACTTTTTATTATGTACTCTAGAATCATATGGTGATAGCCTTTACAAACTGCAGCAGTAGCATCTCAATACTGAATCAGTTCATGAAGTATATACTAATAAACATAAAAAGCAAATGTGTTCATGGAAAGTGGGAACAGAAGCTGAGATACAATCTACAAAGATTATACAACAATCTCCAAACAACGTGGAGTTTCTTCAAGTTTCGGTTATGGAAAACTTGGTAAGAGAGAGAGTAAACATTAACAGCACTTGTGAACTGCAGGAACCACCAACACATGGAAGCTGTACGGAACTGGAAAGAATAATCAGTGTAAGTTTATAACCACTAGCTTTTGAAAGCTATAAACTGGAAATCAGAAGAGCAAAAAGACAATCTATTTCTGTACAATGAAACAGACTAATTACCCTCTTGGGTGCAGTGGGCAGAAAATTTCAACACATACAAGGATTTGCTGTCACTTTAATTACAGTGCTGCATTCACCAACTACAAACAGGTTCCATTTCCTCTCATTTACGAGTAAGCTGACCAACTCTAAATACATTTTCACTCTAGGGACATACAATGACAATCACAGCCTGCGCACACGGATATGAGTGAAGAGTTTTCACTCATGCCACAGGACATCTCCTCAAGATGCTCAGGAGCAGTTCGAGACACCTTAAACTCCCTCTAAAGTTTACTAAACAAACTTAAGCAATGCTCAAGACCTACCAAGTGGAATCTGGTCTTGTTCAGATCTAGATCTGACTTCATAAACCATTGTCTTCCCCCCAAAAAGTGTATTTTACACCAACTCCACCTGAACTGGGGTTTTAATATCGGCACCTCCTGCCAAAGGATTCCCTTTGCCCAATATGCAACCAAAATCCAATGCAATTAAAAGCTTCTGCTATCACCCTAAAAATACTAACATAAGGGACCTCGAATGATCATCTAGTCCAAACATCTGAAATCCTAGGGTTTTGTTGTTTTTTTTTTTTTTTTTAATGTAAGTGATAGAACGATCCATTTATTCACTGAAAAGCTCTTAGCTTTAAGGTTTTGTGTCTATTTTCAAATCCTTCAGGGAAAAAGCTACTTTTAAGTACATTTATGAATAAAACTTCCATGTGGCAAACCATCAATAACAGGACATTTTTGTCTAAATACATCAAATATTTCTTTCTATTTTCATCAATCAAATCTTGCAGTGATTTAGATTCTGCTGTGGTTTAAAACAGCCTATTTTTTACATATCTAAATTGCTGAACTTGAAGAAATAAAAGCAATTGATGAGTAATGAATAAACATAACAGCTTTCTTTGCTGTTCTGAACTTAATGGGTCTAATTTTTTTCCCCTCCACAAGCAATTTCTGTTTAAGTAAAAAGTTTTTTAAAAGACTACAATAAATCCTGACACACGATTACATCAAAGTATTTTTGGAAGGACCAACAACCAGTTGTGAATTACGAAACAGAGCATTTGCAGATTTAAATCAAGTGTCTGCATTCTAATCTTATCTTTGCAAAACTGGAAGCCATTTGAAAAGCCAAGGCTTTGTTAAAAAACTCTTAGGAAGAAAACCAACAAAAACTACTCACGTCTTCTTCACTAAAGATAAAAATGTGAAATAAACTAAGCTAAAAATTAATTACTAAATTACTTTGTCTACTATTTTTTCTGTTTGCAACTACATTTCCTCCTCCTAATGCTGCATTTGAATGGTTTTGAAAATAAGTAAGAGCCTGTAAGGCCTGTCAGACAACAGGTCTTTTTAAGGAATACATCCACCCTTCCTAATTGCAGCAACATTGGCAAGTCCTCCACAAAATATGTATCAGCACTGCAGCATGCCTGGACAAAATGTAGATCCTTTCAAGTAAATACAGCAATACTTTTATATAGAACCAATCTAAAATGATCTTCCCAAAGAAGTAGCAAAATCAGCAAAAAAAAGCAGAAGCATGTCTGTATATGATAAACAATACAATAACGATGGTGATCTCAATGACAATTATACATTTTACAGGATAGGAAATATGCACAAGCATTAACCTGAACCAGGTATCTGACAGCTTTTGAGTTCCTGGCTCACGGTCAGGGAATTAATCATGTACTGAGAGAACGGCTACAGAGCCAGCTGCAGCAAACACAGCTCTATCTTGTCCAAGTTTTAGTAGGAAAAAAAGAGAGGATGTAAATACAAAAATTCCCTGAATCTATTCAGGAGCATGGGACATACCTAGACAAATGTGCAGGTGTGCTCTGTATGAACACATGAGGAAACATAAAGAGCTTCAGAGATTTAAGATATTTATATCACTAATCACTCACCTTCACAAGTATAACTGTACACAGCAACTGTTGACCTGTCAACCAGATTCTCATCATGGTGCCAGCTCACTGCCATGTTCCCCATTCCAAAGTAAGGTTCTTGTTTCAAGTACAGCATTTGTAGTGGATCCATATAATTTAATAAAGTCACATTATAAGATGTTCTGTTCTTTAGACTTAGGCAGTCATCCTTTGGTGCACACCAACTGCTTTGATCTTCTGAAACAGACCCTTTCTCCATTAGAGAAGCAGCAAAAATTTTCTCCCTATCTATTACAGTAGTATCTTTCATTTCTTTGGTCTCAAACAAATTTTGTCCTTGCAATGCCTTGACTGCTTCATCATGCAAGTAGTCATTAAGTCTGATTAATGCCTTACAAGCATCATGTATTTCAGGACTGCAATATTTTATATCATAACCTTCAGTAGGCCAAGGGACTGTAAATAATCTCGTGTTCAAGTACTTGTAAGTGCATCCTGGGTTTCCAATTAATATACGAGACACAGGGGTAACAAAATCTTTTCCTTTGATCCTTACAAGATCTTGAAAGAAACAATCGTGTTTCCGCAAGGTCAGAAAGCCTTCCTGTACCATTCGATGGAGCTCTTCAGGCACTGTGTCAGACTTTCTGAAAATCAGCTTGGAGTATTTGGTCTTCCACTAAAGGAGAAAAGAAGAAAACAAAGCACACAATAACAAAAGCTAAAGAATTATTCTTTATGTAGGAACCAAAGTACTTCATCTACTCAACAACAGTTAAAGTGAATTACCAAGCACGAGTCTGGAACATGATGAAGAAACAGACACCTGCATTTTTTACTGCATTTTGATATTCCAATTATTGCATGAACTGTGAATAGGTGCGGGCTACACTGATAACCTGAAATACTTTCATGTTACAATTTTTAGGTAAAAATAATAAAATTAAATTGCAAATATTCCGAAAAGACCACCAATGTGCTACACTGCACGTTTATCTTCAGAATAGTCTTCGATGTACTGCACTACTTCTCTCTATTTTAATCTCCCTCATTGCATGCCTCTCCTGTTTTGTGAAAAAACTTACCCTTTTACATAAAAGAATATTTTCAAAACTTATTTTCCTCCCCATCTCTGCACCTGAAATATCCTTTTTCCTCATAGCCACACCAGCTCCAGGACAGCTGGAGTTCAGCATCCTTCAGGAGTGTGGGATGAACAACTCCCAGCAAGGTGTAGCACTGCTAATCAGCAGTATCTTGCTTTGTATGCAAAATACTGCTTCCCACTCCAGGAAGGCTGGGATAACTTTATTTCGTTAAGCTGGTTTTCCAAAGAAGTGAGTATCACATAATACACCTTCTATTGATTGCCTGTAAATCTACTCTAACTACTGCAGAGACAGGCAAACCAGACAAAGGCTAGAGAATAAGTTCTTAAATAGACTAAATTTCTATGAATTTCATTAAAATTAACAGATAAACGATGCAAACTAGTGCCTTTAAGTAAGGGAAAGGCTGCAATGTGAGCAGATGAGATATCAGTCATCAGCACATGCAAAGCTTCAAATCACTCACTACACTCATTTCCTCTTGTCCAGAAGTCAGTTGCTGGTCCTTAGAGAGGATACTGATACTGGGGAAAAAATTTAAGGTAAACTGAGCTCTGAAGGCATTAGGGAGTGGGGCAAGAGTACATGGATGCACAAAAGTGATCTGTCACAGCGTTTACTAACGTAACAGCTTATGTTCAAAGGCTTTTAGCAAACAAATAAAAGCCACCAGTAAAAAGCATTGCATTGCATTGACCTACGATCCATCTCCAGGCTCCTTGGCTCCTTCTGGTGCAACTCAAACCCACGTTACTAGAACTATCTCTTCCCAAGTCCGATTTGAACATTTCTTTCAGGAATTTAATTTGAAAATCCAGGAAAAGTGCCTTTAAAATATACAAACCAGGCAGTGAGTCAGTTCATACATTTTCTATTGCATGAAAACAGATGAGATTCATGCACCACAAGTTGGTAATCCTACGTGCCTTTATAGGATCATTTGGTTTTACTAAAAGGAGAACATCAAAGGAAGTCTAATTTTAAAATAATGATGACGTGATAAATCTTAGTTTATCTCTACACCTTGCCACTGCTTCTTGTGAATTGTTACAGCAAAGCTAACTCACTTTCTTGACACATTCTTATGGTTTCCAACTCTCTTCCTAGAGAGGAAAAACCTCATGACAGTACCTGCAGACTAATAATTTCTGACAGTAGTATTTTCATGCTGAACTTTAAACACCAAAGCTGCAAAGGAGTCCAGATATCTGCTTGAAGGTCCTTCTGTAAACCCCTGCACAGATCAGTGGATCCTAGCTTGCTTTCAAAGAGCAGAAGGTAAGCTTGATAAATGTCATTTGCCTGAGCTTGCTACAAGCCTCAAACAATTGCTTTAGAGGTCCCAAACTGTCTCCTTTGCTTCAATCAGCACTTTCTACCAGTTGTCTTGGAATGGTTAAAAATCAATATAAAAAATAGCTACTGAAATCAGTTATAGCAAATTGCAAGGGTTTACAGCTATAGGCTACAGCCAGATGTATGGGTATAAGTTACAGGGAATCACAACCATACTTAATATTGACAGAACATGATTGTATTGCCAAGATTGTGATGTGGGTCATTATGCAAACAGGATCCTCATTGTCCTATAGCAGTAGCCCAGTATTTCTTCACAGAATCCTCTATGTGTGACATCCATAGGTCAGATTAAGCAAGAATCACATTACCTATGCTATGATGGCACATTTAAAATCATTATTGCTACATATTTTTTAAACTATTTAATAGACTGAGCTTCTGACATGAAAGGCACCCTTGAAATTCCAAGCAATTATCACAATAATACCAGTAATATTAATATCACAATAATAATAATATGATGTAAAGCAGCTAAATGCCAGAAAACACTGGCCAGGAAGGAAACACTCTGATTTTACCAAGGTAAAAATTGCTGTTTCCTTCCTGAGCTGCACAGGTAATGTCCTGCGTGTTTTGCTGCCAGCCAAGCCAGCAACGTTCTACATTTACACTACATTTTAACAATAAAATAGTTGTTAAGCATGCAGTTTTACGTTTTTACACAGCACACTTATGGCTCTACCTTTAAAAACCCACACAAAACCCCCCCACACTGATATATCTCAGAAGAGATCAGGAAGTGGAAACACATTTCTGACACATCACATGAAAACAGTTTGGTCTTCTTTAAATCTCCAACCAGTCACTGTGCTATGTCCTACATAAGGAAAGCATTAAGGGATCAGAACACAGGGTGAATGCTGGGGTCACTCTGGACACCTTGTTGCTTTGGGGGGATGGGGAAAGGGGAGTAATCATGTACTCTGTGTTGTAAGTCTGACAGCAAGTATTAAAGGTCAATGCACTGTTCACTCTGAAAGAAGCACATTTGACGCTCAATTCTTCATCTGAATTTTGTATTTCTAAAACCCTTCATCAGGCAAGAACCACTGAAAAAGGATGTCAGTGAGGTTTTCCTTATGATGGTGGAATTTTTTAGTTTTGTTCAAGCTGCACATTTCTATTCCTGACAGAATCCTGTAGGATTTTTTACTTGCATCCTATCTAACCTGTCCAATACGTTCAACAAACATTGCTTTAATAAGGGGGTGGACCCTTAATGGAATAAGGCAGGAATCTCCCGGGAAGACAGACCATAAAACTAGTCTGTATGTGATATTTTATTTTGACATTTTGTTGTCTTCAAGCTCTCACCCTTCTTTTCCTCTCCATCTGTAGTACATTTAAGCATCACAGAACTTGTAACATCTACAGCTGTGACTGCAGTAACATTTCATAAACACCACAGGAATTCAGAAGGTGCCTGTGAAGCTTATGATTATCAGACATACTTAGAAATACCAGGCATGCACCCAAACATTACACAAAACATATAATTCTATATTATGCAAAAAGAAAGTACCCAAACTTTATTAAGGCTTGAACACGTCTAATTTCACCGCTTCTCTTGCTCCTAGCGCCTTCCATATTTAGGGCTTAGTAATACTGAGCAAATGAGATGCTACTTCGGCAACCTGGCCTTCATCTACTCTTCACGTGAGCTCCCTGATAATGGATTTACAAAGATGGAGAAAAGATGCTGGACATAGCACCAGAAATAGATATAAAAGAAGCTGCTTGAGTCTTAGAGGGAGGAAAAGCGTCTTCAGTTTAAGACTGAAAAGAATCTTTTCAGGCTTTTTTTCAGAGGTTTTAGTGGGTTTGGGGTTTTTTTTCCCAGTTTTCAGATTTGGGGTTTTTTGTTCAAAAAAATAAAATCATCCTGTTAAGCTCTTCTACATTTTCCCAGCTCTTCTATAGTTTGCCTTGCCCTTCTCCATAGAAGTGCATTTGTGGTTAACAGCAAGCTGTGTGTGTTTGTGCTGCTGTCCTTACAGCTGTTAAAGATCCCAACCAAGACCTTATGTCCACTATGATCACCACCGTAAGAATACAGAAAAAACAATGTTTTCCCCAAGCATCCTACAACCAAATGAAAGAGAAAGATGAGGGAAGTAAACAGATTGCTCAGTTACAGAACTGCAGCCCCAAACTGGAGTTTGACTTCATGCTCCTGAGCCACAGCACAGTACTAACCCATAAACGCATTCTCCTTTGCTGGAGTGGGACGTGTGCAAACCTTCTCTTGGCCTTTAAGTCTCAAAAAAAGAGAAGTTCATCCTTGCAGAGGGAAGATTCAGACTTACTGTTGTGCTGCCATATAGATCTTTGAGCCAAATATCTATACAAGAAAGACGACACACACATGAGGTGATTATGCTTGGTGTGGCTGCTCAAAGCATGAGGTTCATTCTTGTGCTTTTCGTTTACTGTGTTCTGATTTGGTCTGACTGAACCTGTAATTCCTGCCATATGTTTTGTACCTGACCTAGAGTTCTGACCTAAATTCTATTAATTTCATTATACTCCTAAAAATAAGTTCACTAAGTTTTCATTCCTCAATATTCCAGTTGAATTGGTCTTATTTGGCAGCACCTGGAAGTACATTATCTGCCATCAGGATACCTTCCTCAGATTCCACAGTATCTCTTTGAAGAAAGATTTATTTATTGTGCAGTGCAAACAGTCACTTTAGTTTGAAACAAGTGCAGTTAGAAGAAATATGTTACCAACTGATGGAAGCTGGCATCGGCTGGTGTCACATATGGAAGTCTGCTCTCTCCAAGTTCTTCAAGAAGCTTTCTTTTCTGTTTTGGAGGAATGAAATTGAAACAGAAAATTAGACTAAAAGCCAAGATATAAACAGCCAATACTAGTTGCATCAGAAAATTAAAACACATACAATTATTTTTCTTACAACTTCAATTCTGGAAAACTAAACAGCAAAAACAGAAGCACTAAGGAAGCAGAAATTCAGGTTAGACCATACATCTCAAAACTCTTGAGTTAATCAGTCTTCGTTACACTGCTGGAAATCCATCTTGGTTTAATGCTCGTCAGAACTATGCCTACTCTATACCTAAATACTAATTTCTTCTTTCTTTTGCATTTTATTTTCTTCTTCAGTGTGTGGATCCAATTGGTACAAAAGCCTCATATTCCATTTGAAAAGTTCAATATCATATTCTATCAAAACACAGAGCCTCGAACACTAGGCATCCTCCAAAATGGGTGTACAAAGGGAAAAGAAAAGAAAACAGCAGCTATTCTCCGCCAAAGTCTTACAAGCTCACAATAGTTAAAATGTCATCCCAGCAGACAGCCATAGGTCTGGAGCGATGCTGGAAGTGTGCTAAAACACCAGCAGACTGTGAAAAGGACTCTTTTCTCTGTTCCCCTTATTCTCTTAATAACCTTTTAACTTCTGTTTTAGACTGAGAATATCCCCACTAGTGTTTAGTCAACACTGAGAAATTGCTAAGATAAAAGTTTGATTTTCCCCAGACCTAGCATTTCATTCATAAAAACAGAATTTTTTAACTGATTTCTCAATTAATTGTGCAGCTAAAAACTTGAGAAACGCCAGAGACACTTGAAACATAACATCAGATTTCTGGAGTCAAACAATCCCATTCCATGACAAGTCACAGAATGTTACAGATTGGAAGGAACCTTGAAAGATCATCCAAGTCCAACTCTCCCTGCTGGAGCAAGGTAAGCCTACAGCACTTGGTGTACCCAGACTGTCTCACATCCAAATACAAACCAGGCCCAACCTTGCTTAGCTAATCCAACATTCCATCTCTGTCTCTTCATCCATTCCTCTGGGCAAGTCACTCCACTTTTCTCTACCCGTAGGCTAATTCATAGAAACGCTCTCTTTCCTTTATTTCTTCATTCTTTCAGCTCAGAATTTGGCTTAGATTTTTTTTTTTTTTTACCAACTTTGAATATTAACAAATATTTACTAAATAAAAATGCAACTCAAAAATCATGAAACTGTATCCGCCATAATGTTTAAATATTTCAGCTAGCAGGAATCAAATTCTCATTCTTACTACAGTATTTTCAACTACATAAACACTATCACCAGAAAAGAAGTTGCATCTCACACAATACTTTTCTGTTGTAATAGCAAGAGCAGATATGGAATACAGATTTTAAAATTGTAAGGGTATAGGACAAGGGAAATCACAGAGTAAGTTAAAAAAAGGTAGCACTAACTTTCATAAAACTAAGTTATATGGGAACAATTACATATTGCATCACCTAGATGACACTGCAAAATTATTATTCCATAGACAAGAGAATTCACTGAATTTTTTTCTGTGTACTCTCCTTTTCGGTATCTTTTGGGGTTGCATATACAGGTCAAACAGACCACCTGTATTTCAGCAATCCTATTTTTAAAAAGCAAGTTACCACAGGTACTATTCCTTTCTAACTCCTGGCGCACAGCAAACACCAATGAGGAAAGCTGGCCTAGGAAGATCATTACTAATTTCTTCAGTGCTAGTGAATTCCATTTATTCAAATTTAAGCAACAAATTGTAAGGTTTATAGCTAACGGATCAGTGACACTCAATCATGAGCCAGTAGCCCTCACTCTTCCCCACACTCACAACCTGCTGACCACCAACTCTTAACCAGAGAGAGAAGAGCACCCCTGATATCTGTGAACTAGCCCCGTCCTTTCTCTATGTCACTCACTGTCTTTGGAGATGGCTTGTTGTGCTGTCATGAAGCCACTGGTGAATCCCAGCACAACATAACTTTGGATCAAGTTGGCAGAAAATGATGCACTAATTTGCTGCATATTGTAGAACAATAACATTTCTCTATTACACAGAACTTGTTTTGGTTTTATCACATGGTATCACTGAAAACATGGGATTGGCTTTATCTGCAAGAAACCCCACACACACACTTTAAACTGCAGGAAATCATTTATTTCAATAGAGACTCACATCTCTGGGAAAAAAGAGCTGGGAAGAAGAGAGATTCTGACAATTTCTTTGTCAAGTAGCAGCCTCTTGGCAAAAAGCACACAACATTAAAATGCACTCCTGCGTACAGGTAGTGCTAGTTCACATTTGATTGTCAGATCTGGCTAAGTGCCGCTCTTCAGCTTGATGTGTAGACTAATACACACAGCTGGATGGTAGAACACACGCCTCATCTCTTATGCAAGGAGCTGTCACACAGATGTCAAGAACATCAAGCTGCTCACAAATACCTCCAAAAAGTGAAAAAAAATAAAAAAGAGAAAAATTGAAGATGTGACTGTAGCAGCTGGCTGATGTACAAGTCTAAGCACTGTTCCATAAGAACTGCTTATAAGCTCTTCCGACACCAAAATCCCTAAATGAATATAAATCTAAAAAACTGAAGATATTAGGCATTGTGAAAAGCATTGTTTAAATCTGATTTTTACATTTTAAAACTTTGTAAGCAGGTAATAATTGACTCAGGTACCAGTATTCTGTGTCTTGAAGAATCAGTGCAATTTTTTTTATGTCCATTAACCATGTGGCTACAGGACATTTAGATAATCTTACGTGCACCATCCCTATCATGTCATCACGCACTGGGCACTGCTCACAAAAAACCCTGTTAAGGACTGTACTTGGGCCTTCAGAAAGGAGAAATTCTTTGCAAATCTCTTATTGTGTAGTATGCTGTGAGTACCCATCCATGTACTCTATCTGCCTCTGATAACTGCAAGGAATAACAGAGGTACCAACACCCAAAATGCAGTAAATTTCCTACACACATTAGCAACCTCTGCTCATTTATTAGTCATAAATAATAATAAGTAATAAACAGGTTTATTAAAGAGATGGCTGGTTGTAAAATACAGAAGGTGGAATCTCCCAATCACTACTTTCTTTTTCTCTGACATTTTTTATGCCAATAGAAGCAAATTATGGCAACAGAATTAAATAGACGTATTTCCCTGAAGGGTGTCAACACCATTCTCATAAGGTTTACTTTCTCTCTTAATTGTAAGACAAAAGTTCAGTAGCTCAGCTCTCCAGACTTGTAAAGACCTTAGTGCCTCAGACATAAAATTCTCACTTAGTTCCTTCATTCACTACGTTAGAAGACAATATTTTCCAATTCACAGATCACTGTCTTGGCTGAAACGATGCAGTATAAAAAAAAATTATATTGAAATCATGTTGAAATATTACTGAAATTACTTCTGATGACAAATTCAAGGCTGTGAGTCACAATTTCTAATATTTAAAAACGCTGCAAACAGTAAGTAGAAAATATTTTGTTCCCTCAGTATCGGACATAAAACACACTGGAGAATTCACTGAAGGAAGGGTGTTTGCTAACATGAGGAAAACAAGTCACTGTGAGCAGTATTCTGCAGTACACTCTAAAGATATAACCTTGCTTGCTGCCTTGCGTTCTTCCTGAATCTGGGAAACACGTGAGCTTCACTAAACCAAGGTACTTGAAAGATCATCCAGTCCACCCCCCCCGGCCACTGCGGCTCAGGCAAGCACAAGCACAACCTGGCTTGATGCAGAGAACTACACAAAGAACAGAACAGTTCTAAACATTCACATACAATCTTTAAAAGAATTTGATTTGCTTATTCAATATCTGACTCATGTTACAGTGTGCTAAAGTCCCACCTACTGTTCCCTTCATTTTCTTGGGTCAGTGACATATTTTATTTTAGTTTTAATCAAAAAGTATTGAAAATGTTTTCTTCCACTCCCAGCAATCTTACAGCAAAACGAGGTAAAAAAAGCTGATTATTTTATTTAGGCTGAATTTTACTGACCTCCTATCTAATTTTGACAGACTCTGAGGCTAGAGGAAGGAATAATATGCTAAAAGTGGCAGTGTAAAAGGAAGTATCTTTGGAGCATCATGAATACTCACAGCCTACAAAAGCCCTTCTTCCTTAAATGCTTTTTTGAATGCTAGAGGGCGTTAACACTTGCCAATTTTTTTGAAGAGTTTTGCTGCAGTTTATATACTTTTGAGAACACTCATTTGGGCCCAGCACTAGTAAAACACTTAAGGTTTTTTGTTTTCCATGCAATCCAATGTGTTTTCAGGAACTGCAGGGGAAGTTCCTCCAAAAAAAGCCTAAGGCGGCATCATCTTCAATATGGATTTTTCCAATGGTCTTCTGTTTTCCAAAAGGTTCTCAGGTTTACCACAGCACTCCAAGAATACACATTGTCACAAAAAGCAGATCAGAATCATCGGTTCAGATGCAAACCTTCGGCTTTCCAAAAATCCCTGTTTACTAGCTTTTCCGCCACATTAGACCTGTGTTTCACACTTTTTAAATAAAAGAATTATGATAAAACTCTGATTTCTTTCAAGTCATGCATGAAGAACAGGGATAGTGCTCAGAAGAAGAATGGGTTGCCCAGGGAGGTGGTTGGGGCCCCATACCTGGAGGTGTTTAAGGCCAGGCTGGATGGGGCTCTGGCAAGCCTGGTCTAGGGTGGGGGGTCCCTGCCCATGGTGGGGGGGGTTGGAACTGGATGATCAGGTGGTCCTTTC